>CM030173.1:15762732-16007732 GCA_017639675.1 Aplochiton taeniatus
GTGTGCGTGCGTGCGTGCGTGCGTGTTTGTTTGTTGGTGTGTGCCCTCTGATGGTTTCTGTGCTAAAACCACGATATTGAATATTCTGTCTGCAGAATGGGACTGGCCCCTCACACTATCTTTACCTCTCTCCCTTTAGATTTGCTGATAATGGCATTGGCTTGACTCTGGCAAGGTAAGAGCCTCTATTAATCACACCTCATATCTCTGGGGCAGAAGGGAAAAATGTGTTTTTATTTATGGGCGGCACCGGAAGACCCCCTTGCTGTCCCAGTAATTGGAAACCGCCATATATGGAGGCTGCTCAGAATGCGATGGGAAAGAGATGCTTTTGAAAGAGTGTGAAAGTAATTTAGGAGTGTGAGAGTGGCAGCCCTGGGAACAGAGGGGGGAGTTTCAGGCCGGTCTCTCATGCGCTCTGAACACTGCCTCACTTTCTGATGCCGACGCTTACTTTCCTTTAGTTGTCACACTGCATGTCAAGCGATACATACGTGCAGAACACACTGGGTCCTTCACACGCTGGTGTTTTTGATATGGCACGTTTTCTTCTCTCGTAACGACACCATCTCTGCGTGCTGATAGCGGAGGGACGTTCCCGGATGACGACGGCTCTCGCCAGGAGGTGAAGAACTCTCTATTTGTCGGGGAGAGTGACAACCGAGGGATGCCCATCCCTGACAACCGCATCTGGGGGCCCGGGGGGCCCGACCTTAACGGCAGGACACTACCCCGAGGAGTGTAAGCATCTTACCGTCTCTTCATCTTCATCTCACACACACTGGCACACACATTACCTCTCTGGAGGCCTTATCATACATTATGTGATTACATCATTGACTCTGCCTGTTTGAAACTCAGGGGAGCGGTTCTCAGGCTGGCAGCCAGCTTTTCTGGCCCACTTGGCAAAGCACACAGAGAGAGTTAGAGAGAATGTCTCAACTGCATACAAAGCAGTTCTTCATTGTCTGGGAAAAAGAAATGTTGAGAATCATCATCGTCTCAATAGTATATATATACATATATTAGGTCGCCATTGTTTGATTATGCAAAGCCAGTCTTACTCTCAGACAGTTATTAAATAGTACAGACTTTTTGAACGTCATTTGGTGCAACAATGTTTTTATGAGCACATACTGGGGAAAGATATATGCAATGCAAAATGTCCTTATTTAAACAAAAATAAGCATTGAAATATCCAATATTTGGACTGAAGAGGTATTATTTGGATTCAAGATAAATGTTTGTGTTCGCATTTCTGTGTGTTTGGTCTATAGAGACTTCCCGATCCGAGGCATGCAGATCTATGATGGGCCTATCAACGTGCAGAACTGTACGTTCCGTAAATACATTGCACTAGACGGTCGGCACACCAGCGCCTTTGGCTTCCGCCTCAACAACTCCTGGCAGAGCTGTCCCAACAATAACGTCACCGATATCACCTTCGACAATGTCCCTGTGAGTGTGTGAGTGTGTGAGTGTGTGTGTGTGTGTGTGTGTGTGTGTGTGTGTGTGTGTGTGTATGTATGATCTACTGTGGGCTGGCCTGACAAAGGAAGATATAAAGTGGATTAATTCCTCAACCACAAAACTACTTTGTAAGACTAACTGGCATCGACTAATTGGTGCTTGCGTGTGTATCCCCCCATGTCCTCCTAGATCACATCTCGGGTGTTTTTCGGGGAGCCCGGTCCCTGGTTCAATAAGATGCAGATGGACGGAGACAAGACCACCATCTTCCACGACGTGGACGGCTCGGTCAGCGAGTACCCTGGGGCCTTCCTGGTCAAAGAGGACAACTGGCTTCTGCGCCACCCCGACTGTATCGACGTGCCCGACTGGAAGGCAGCCATCTGCAGCGGCCACTACGCCCAGGTGGGTCAGAGAGCATGGCACTGACGCTAACCTAGCCGCCAGCGCCTAATTGTTCTGGGTCCAACAGTCGTACACTCTCCCGTTTGTTTACAGCTCTCAGTGGCCGGATTCTCGGAGGAGCACGCACATGCGCGCACACACACACAGACAAAAACACACACACAAACCGGCATTAAGACACACACACACACGCATGCAAGCACACACACACACTCCTTCCATCTGCTCTGTGTCCTAGGTGAGACATGCACCATTAGTTGTCGTCTGTTGGCAGCCAGCTGCTCAGGCGGATGTCGTCCATCTTGGCAGGCTAATTAGGAGAGGGACAGGGATAGACTCAGAGTAGGCTGACTCCGCACCGCTGGACGCCCTGGCTTCCCTATGAAGACACACGATATTCGTTGTGTCATTCACAGACCACAATGGAGAATCTCCTCCGAGCTTTCACGTAGACTTTTCAAGGGAGAACAAACATTGGGAGGATATGCGTGTGCATAGAGCAGAATTGAGTTTTTGCCACTGAAAGGAAGAAAGTGTTTTCACTTTTGACCCTCATTCTGCACTGCTTGTTTTTTTTGTCTAGGACTCTTTGAGGGGAAAAGGTCATAATCGATCCCGTGTCTCACTTCACGGCATGCGCTGACCGCACAGTCCTGTTCTCTTAATAGGCAACTGCCCCTTGGCACAGTCCCGTCATGTTGAACGCCCGCGCGTTTGTGCTCCACAGATCTACGTCCAGACGCGGAACCCAGCGAGCCTGAACATGCTGATGGTGAAGGACGAGTACCCCGACCGGCCCCTGGAGCTGGAGGGCGCCCTGGGCAAAAGGAGACACTACCAGCAGTTCCAGCCGGTGGTCACCCTGGCCAAGGGCTACACCGTCCACTGGGACCAGGCGGCTCCGGCCGAGGTCACCGTCTGGCTCATCAACTTCAACAAGTCAGTGACGTTCACACGTGTGTGTGTGTGTGTGTGTGTGTGTGTGTGTGTGTGTGTGTGTGTGTGTATTGACGCATTTCAATGCGGTGGCACGCACATTTGTGTGCGCGTGAATATTCGAAATGTACACAGTCGTTTTTCTCTTTATTTATATTCTCATCTGTTGACGGCTGTTGAAAGACATCCCCGAGAGGGATTGAGGTCATGTGGTGTGGCATGCCGTGAGTCTGGCCCAGTGGGGTAATAGGAGCCAGCTCTGGATCTCCCCAGGGTGTTTACCGTCCCTGCACCACAGAAATGAGGACAGCTAGACTTTATGAGGGCTCTCAGTCTTGGCTCAAGACCCAGCCTTCCCGGAAAAAACACTATACAGTGACTCCTGGAGCCGTTGAAATAGCAGAAGCACTTGAGTCATTTCAAGCATGTTAGATATTCACAATGGCCTGAGGTTGCCACACATGCCAAAGTGTGAGTTGCCATCTCTAGTGGACACTACTCTGGTGCCATCTATTGTTTGTGGAGGAGACCTGCAGGCTCGTCCAGAACAGATTTATTAGATCAGATATATTGAGTAGAACATATTCGATATTGCACTGTTGCTGGTATACATGTTGCTTGCTGAGGCTTAAAAATCATAACGGTAAACAAAGTGCTTGGTGAGGCTTAAAAAGCCTAACAGTTGCGCCTGCAATTGAGAGAGTAGAACATATTCAACAATCACTGTTGTAGTATCCATGTTGCTAACTGAGGCTTCAAAAAGGAACCCAGCCCCTGGATTGACTAACAGAATGATTGTCCCCCTCACACTGCAGGAACGACTGGATCAACGTGGGCTTCTGCTACCCCCGGGGCACCACCTTCACGGTCCTCTCCGACATCCATAACCGCCTGAGCAAGCAGACCCGCAAGACCGGGGTGTTCATGAGGACCACGCAGAGGGAGAAGATCAACCACTCTCAGCTGGCCAGAGGGTACTACTACTGGGAGGAGGACACCGGGTGAGCTGGCACAGAGCCCCTTGGAACGGGAAACGGACAAGACATGCAATAGGAGGAAGAGGAGGAGGAGGAAGATAGAGGTCCCATTATGTCCATGACGCTAATCTCTTGCCCTGTGTGTGTGCTCAGCTTGCTTTTCCTGAAGGCGAAGGCGCACAAAGACAGGGAGGAGTTTGCCTTCTGCTCCGTGGAGGGCTGCGAGCGAGTCAAGATCACCGCCGTCATCCCCAAGGGCAGTGCCACCAGTGACTGCATGGCACAAGCCTACCCCAAATACGCTGAGATGCCCGTCGTAGATGTGCCAATGCCAAGAAAACTGCCTAATGCCAAATTGGTGAGGAACGGGTGTTCGCAGTTTGAAGTGAATACGCAGTAATTGATTTTCGAATGATTGATTGATTCTTAGATCAGCATTGGCAACGGAAGCTATTATGGTGGGACACATCTGAATATGGAGTCATATGGACTGCAGCAGTTGGAAGCTGCTTAGCCATCAATTATATTTTGCTTGCTTTCTGAATATTTAATATGTAATGCATTTTTATTTAGGGGTGTGACCTTGAACCTAATTGATGTCCCTCTTTCTCCCAGCATACACCAGAGCACTTCTTGGAGGTGAAACTGGAGTCCTACAACACTCGTTTCTTCCACATCAAGGAGGACTTTGCTTACATAGAGGCGAGTATCTGTTGCTGTAAGCTGTTCTGGCTCCGATCTGTACCTGCCGTATGATCCCTTGCAAGCCAGTTATCTAAAGACGAGCCACACCACAAACGTGGTGCCATAGCAGGGGAAGTAAAGCTGGAGTTCTGATTGGCTGGTGGTGGGTTTGTCGTGACAGGTCAACGGGAAGAAGCTTTACCAGCCAGACGATGGGGTGCAGCTCACAGTGATCGATGGCCATGATGGGAAGATAGTGGACAGTAAAAGCTTCAGGAACTCTATACTAATGGGCATCCCCGCGCAGCTCGACAGCTATGTGAATGGATTACAAGATGGGTGAGGGTGAACACACACACACACACCCTAACACGCAAACGCTCATGTATATAGACACACCATCGGGAGAGCAAATTGAATGGTCTAATTTCCCTCTGTTCTTTTTCTCCACATTAAATTGCAGCTCCATCGTCCTCATCACCTCTAAAGGCCGTCTAGTGACCAAAGGACCCTGGACTAAAGTGCTGGAGAAGCTGGGAGCGGACAAGAGCACCAAGTTGAAAGGTAACTTAATAAACGCCTTCATCCTGTCCGGGTTACTTTGCACTTTGCCTAGTCAATTATTATCTCACCAAGCTTTATAATCCTCAACACACATATTTCAGCTATCTATGCATTTGTCACTGATGTTACCGTGTAATACCTTTGGAAATATATATATTATGGATGTTATGGGTGATACTGGATGTTAAAACATCCAGTGGAGGGTGCTATTGTTCTACTGTTGGGATTTAGGAAAGGCTAGCCTTTGTGGGAGAACATTTGTTTTTCTCCAGAGGTGAATGACTCTGATTGATTTGAAGACTAAGCCTGAAGGATTATAAGTACTGAGAGGGAGATGCCTGGAAGATACTCATCCCACAATCTATGATCTACAGCCATATTCCCAACAGTAATGGAGTTTCCCATGATGATTCAGACTGATGATGGGTAGACTCATTGATTCACAAGTAAAATCCAGACAGTCATTTCTGAGAGATTAAGCATAAACTGCTCAGTGCCCCCTACCTGTGTGTGTGTGTGTGTGTGTGTGTGTGTGTGTGTGTGTGTGTGTGTGTGTGTGTGTGTGTGTGTGTGTGTGTGTGTTTTGGAGGTAAGACCAAGACGACTGTGGAGCGTTGATGTCTTTTCTCTCATCCAACTCAGTCTCAGTTTCTTTGTATGTCTTTGTCATCTCAAGAGGCCACTACCTGGAATTTACGGTTTCCTTAGAGAATGTTTTGGGAAACGATCCTTTTAATTCTTGATCTTATGTTCCACTGATGAGACTACATTCCACACATGCGTCACATTCCCAGTGAGAGGACAGGGGCATTTTTCTGACTGTGGGGTGTGAATGGTGAAACAAATGCATGGTCTATTTGTAAATGGGATTCCTGGTTGGGGTGAGGAGCCCGATGGTATGCGCAGTTCTGGAGGAGCAATACCAACCTCTCTGTCCCCTGTCTGCCTGACCCTTTCCTGGGACCTTTCTGTCTTCCCCCTCCCTTGTCCATTCCTTTGCTCTCTAACTTCCTGCCTCACTTCCCCCACAGATAAGGTGGCATTTGTGGGCTTCAGGGGGACCTTCCGCCCTGACTGGGTGCGTATGGAAGTGGACGAGGAGAGAGCTAAGATTCACCAGGTCCTCCCCATCCCCATCGTCAGGAAGAGGAAGCTATGAGGCCTCAGCATATCAGGGAGGACAGTTGAGAGACTCCACCCCCATCTCTTAAAACACACACGCACACGCACCAGACAAGCACCAACATACACATACACACACACACACATGTACTCTCTGGCACACTGCCAACACTGCAGAGGGTATAGGAGTGGCCCCAGCTACTGGTCCAGGATCGTGTGGTTTAGGAGTAATGGAAAGGGTCTGTTGTTTAAGGAAACCTCTACCTGGAACCAGCACTGCCCTATGAACTATGTTTGTGTGAGCTAGGCTCACCTGACTACACTTACGGGAAGAGGAAGAAGAGGGACTACTGAGCCTGGGCCAGTCACTCAAACGCATGCGTTTCTGTCACCTTTCTCCCTCCCCATGCAGGTCTCTATGTATGTGACAATGTGGATGTGAGTGATTTGACTGTATCGTCTGTTTGACTAAACTTGACTTTTAAAGCAAGAAAAGAGAGACAAAAGAAGCTGACATTCCTTGGTTTTTGTCCCGCACAGTAGTGTTGACCTGCTCCGTTTCCTCCCAGTGGAGCTTTATTCTGCTCCAAGGCTCTCCCCACTTGATATTGTGATGTTTTGTTTCATTTAACTGTTTCATATCAATGTTTGTGGTATGTTTGTCTGCCTGTGTTTGAAGTGTATCAGCGAAAAGCGTTAAATGAAAACAAATGTACTGGCATGTCTGAATTGTTTCCACTGAATTTGACTATTTGGCTGTTTTTGAAAGTGCAATTTATTGGAAGAAATATCTCAATAAAATGATGTTTTAGTAATGTGAATCAGGCTTAAAAATCATAACACTAGTAAAATCTGGCAAGAATCTGGAACTTTTCCCTTTGCCGAAATAGCTGGTCTTTTTTCGGGGGTCTTATAGTTGTGTTTTGTATGTTTCATGTGTTTTTAAGATTCCACAGATTGATACCAGAGATATATTTTATACTTATTTATTGTACAGACGCAGTTGAACAAATCTAGAAGGGACATCTTTTAAGGTCTATCCTATACTGTATACGGTAACGTGTACACTCACTGCATCCAAACAAATCACCCGTACTATAGTTCATTTGTTTTTAACTGCACACCTAAATGAATATGTTGTATGTAACTTGGGCCTGTAAAGTGATGAAATCATGTGACTTTGAAGACTTTTGTACAGAAATAAATGTAAGGTGATCTAAACGTACAGTTTGCTTTCTTTCCTGCCTCCTATAAAAAATTCATGACCTGTAAATAGTTAAGCCCAAAAAAACATAACTGTCGTATTTACACCACATTACTTGCAAAAGGTGATTAAAGATTTTATTTTTCAATTAAACAAATTGAATCCACATTTAGTCTGTTTCAATCTGTCAATGCATAAACCTTCGTTTTAATGGACCGTTTGAGTTTTGAAAAGAAACTTTGAGGTTTTATTGGAAATGTTAATGGGTTCTAGAGGTTAGAAATACCATCAGCAAGGGGCTGTGTCTGGCCTTAGTCCATTGGTTCCCATGAACTGTTTAGTAATTGTGTGTGTGTGTGTGTGTGTGCAGAACAGAGAGCAAAGGGTGTGGCTCCATGGCCCATTATAAATCATTGTGGAATGCTGAGCTCTGCTCACATGCTGAGGAAGAGAAGAAAAACTCACTAAGTAGAGCTACTGCTGTGGCACCAATAACCATAAGTATATATGGATAGAGGAAAACGCAAGACGAGAGTGCTGGTTGTGTTACACGTAATTACAAAGAACAAATGTCACTTTTCTTGTGACAAAAAAAGCTGTGCATTTCATAACAAACCATGTTTATCTTCAATCTTTTTTTTGCAATACATTTCTGTATCATATTAATAAACATTCAATTAAAGGTAATATACATATTCAATAGGGGGTGTAATCACACATAACAATCATTGGGAGTTTGTATGGTTTTCATGACACTATGTTTGCGCTGCATCTCTTTCGGGTTGAAAGGAGGTCAGGGGAGAGTTTTTGCATGTGTGTATTTGGGTGTGTAAATGTGTGTTTGCTTTTCAACAGATAGTGGGACGGCTGCTGACTTGCGTCAGAGTTCAACCTCTAGTTCGGCTCAAGTCACACAACTGTCACCTCCTTTTACCACTTACAGGTGCATATACTTGACACTTTAAATGCAATTGTACATGGTAGGATGTGTGGTGTATGTGTCTGGAATCAACTCAACCAAAGTGAATGTGCGTCTCAATGTTCTAGGACAGCCTCTCTCAGAGACTGGAAGCAGCTGTGGCTATGGTGCTTGACAAATAGACTCCACTGTATGCTATCTTCCTCTTGATAGAATGTTCAATGCGAGGTTTGGAGTAGAACCCAAACACAGATCCACGAGGGGGTTCCGGAAGACACTTGTTGGCTGTCTATGTAGTACAGCAATATCAACCTCATTTTCTTGTTTCAGGTTTTCTTTTGTGATTGTCCAGTGGTCATGTAACAACTGATTACAAACTACATTTCCCAATGCCTCCTGACACACACACAGACACACACCCCTTGTGAAAAATGGCTTTGAGCCATTAATTACATGGAATGGGAGAAATTTAATCATTTTACCGGCTTCCCCTCCAACACACACACACACACACACATTACTGAAAAGGAAATGAAAGAATAAAAACAAAACTGTCCCACGAGTATTAAAAAAAAACCTCATTTATTATGTGAAAACTAATGCTAATGTGAACACAACAATCATGAACAATAAATGCAGGTATGACTTATTGAAAAACTTTGCAATTCAGCAATTCAGTACTTATACATTGTACAGTACATTGTGCAACATTGGTAAGAACACAACTTAATTGGATTTTGGCAAAAGTAGGTAAATATTTCGAGATTTCGATCTAAGTGAATGTTTTACAAAAAATATTACATTTCTAGAACACTTTCATACTAGCAGGACGATGCCATGGATTATTTTGCATGCATTTAGTGCACATCACAATAAAACACGACCTTCAACCCAAGTTGAAGAGATGCATAAAAGACAACATGTTCTTGGATCAGGGTAACTAACCCCATTTAATACAGGATTGAGCAGGTTCAGTACCAAAATATGACAATCAGTCATCACTAATCGCCTCACCATTCATACTGACATTTACATTTTTTATTCAAAAAGACAAGAGAAGAAACAGACAGTCAAGCGTTGATGAACCTTCTGTTGTATTCATAGATAATCACAGTTCCTGCTTCAATTTACTGGCTCTGTTCCCCACCAAATCTGGTTTCTGGTCCTCTGCTTTTTTCTTGCCTTTCTTTTTTGTGTTCACTCCGTTTGGGTCCTTGGCTTTGCTGTTGTCTTTCTTGCCGGCTTTACCAGGGAACACCTGGCCTTCCACGGTGACATCAGCACAGCGATCTTGAGCGATCAGGAAGTCTTTCACCTCCCAGGCAAAGCTCCCGTCACGCAGCATGAAGATGGCTCGATTGGAGCCCACCACAAATCTTTAACAGGAGACAGGTTTAATCAAAAGACTTAGGGTTGGTCCTTTGTTTTGGTATGGGAAAGAATGTAAATTGTTTTTCTCTTACCTTTGAATATCAAAGTTAGCGTTGAAGAGGCTTCCCTGCCAAAGGCTGGTGATCTCCTCTGTCTCCTTCTCCGTGGGCTCTCCCGATACTGTGGCAAATACCATCAGGGTCTTGCCCTTCTTGGACATCTTCAGCAGCTCTTCAGGCTTTGAGGGGTCCACTTTGGAAAAGTCAATAGGTGGGGGAGATCTCTTGTGTTCTGGGAGATCGCCCTCTTCAATATCATCATCCTTCTGTGGGACATGAATAATAGGCTAATCATACGAGGAAAAACAGAGGGCTAAATAATGCATTTCACCATGCATTTGGCCAGCATTCCTCTCGGGGTCATTGTAATTTAAAAGGCTGAGAAGATCTGGACTACAGTCAAATGAACTCTGTCGACTAACGGGGAGAAATCTTTCTAAATCCATTCCTATTTAACTTCTTCGTGGATGACAGTGTTCTAAAGGCTTGCAATATAAATACAAACATTTAAAATAAAAGGGTAAATAATAAATGAAACTACATTACACGATGAATAAAGTTAGACTAAAAAGGTTGACCAACCTGAAGACGAGCAGCTAGCTAGGCTTAAGGAACCGACTCAAGTGTAACTATATAGCAATTACTATATTTGGCAATAGCAGAAAGCCAACGGCAACGTCCGTAGTTTACACAGTTTATAGTACGGCTAAGTAGCTCATTTACCTCACATCGCGTTAACAATACAACGTTAACTTAACGGTAATGCAGTCTTACCGACAAGTTATACATTGGCTCACTGGTGATGATGCATCGTTTTGCTGGTTAGCAACAAGCTTGGCTAGCAGGCTAAATGTGTATCAAATGTTAAGTTATTTACCTCCCATTCTTCCAGAAGCCTTGCCATATCGGCGTCATTGTAATCCCTGATATCTTTCTTTTTCTTGGGCTTATTGGTTTTACTATCAGTCGCTAAAATACACATTAAACATGCACAAAGCAAGAGCACCACACATCTCCATCTGAAGTCGGACGCCATGCTTACAGATGGTAATGAACGATTGGTTAGATGTTTTTCGTCACAAGATTGCAAGGGGCGTGTCAAATTGAATTCAGTCGAAAATATCAAGGAGGGGAAGAAAAATTGCTCAGGACATGCTGAATTGACACTAGTGTACGCTGGTGCTGTTTAAAACTCTTTTTTTTTTTTTTTAACATTACGGGAACAGACACGACAGGTTAGATCAATTTGATTTGATTAGATTGGTTAGATTTGGTTTGATGAGAAATTAATTGGGTCTGTCTGATTTTCGAACTGTTTTCACACCTGCATGTGCAGGGACTGAAGCATAAAGGCAGACATTACAAGGGTAAATCTAGTGACCTGGATTATACACCACACTAATGTTTAAATGGAACATTTGTTGTAGGATACGAAAAAACGGTTCCTCCTCCTTGCTCTAGTCAATGTGTAAAATAAAACCTACGTGTTTGAGCACCAGCAAATTGAAACATCTTCCTCATTGATTCAGTTCAGATGTAGTGTGTGCAGTGCACAGACTAGTAGAGAGATCATGGGGTCAGTTATGTTGTATGGGATCTACTAAATTCACAGCTAATTCCTCTTGTACTCCACCCAATGGCACTGTGCCTTGTGTGGAGCCGCGTGAGAAACACTGGCAATGCAATTGAGGTAAACAGCAAGATAGCCTACCTCCAAACATTGACGCACGCACAGTAACACAAAAATGTAGTGCGTGTGTATTAAAAACTCTATTTAAAGGTCTCCCATTGACACATACTCTTTGTATTGCTTTAGTCAAATATGCATTTCAAACGTAACTGTTCAAGTTCACACAAGGGTCTATGTGAAATCCCTCCCCATGGCATGTGGATAGGCTCCTTTTTATTCCAAACTCAGCCTTTCTGAGTGGACAAAAACCCGGAAGTCATTTGCTATGGGATAACTCGGGTTTCACAATCAAGCAGAAAAAAGTTTGTGGTTGACATAGCCTACATGTGAAAATAGTATGTAAGTTTCAGTAGGTATTAAGTTTGTTTGTCTTAAAACTTTCTTCATATGAATATAATAACATATAATTCACCAACATGTAGACAATTCATAAACCCCAATAATAGGCATACCATACTCTACATTTATTTTTAAATAGTTAAGCTTCACTTACAGAGGTTTCCTCCTAAGTCTCTCAAGCCATTAATAGTATGTATTTATACATTATTTTGTCATCTAATTAAATCTCTCTCTCTATATAAATACGGTTATATATATAGGCCTATATATTATTCATTTAATTGTTCAAGGCTATTCATTCACTTTTACCTATACCTGCTATAACTGCTCTACCTAAATCCTTTCAAATGGTTGCTAACCAGAGGAACATGCAACTGTAGGAAATATATTTGCATTGAATATGATGCTTTCTATACTCTCTAGTATGGTCCAATGTTGAGTGCTGTCAGTTGTGCGGAAACGAAAGAACATATAACATGCGCTGCTTTATGGTACCACACTGCAATAATTGAACGGCGGAAAAAGATAGGCAATACATTCCAGGCCTAAGTAAATTGCAGGTGAATACTGGCAAAAACCAATATGAGGCAAACACAAATTAAAACGAATGGAGTGCCGTGGTGGTCCATCTTTTTGAAGAACTGCATTTTGGGTGTAATTTCATCCACATAGAGCGTTGGGAAAATGCCCACGAAGGATATGCCACGGTAGAGAGGTGTATCTGCTTTAAAACTCACGCAACTCTCAATTAAATATAAGAACTCCCTATTACAACGTATTATAATAGCGTATATTAATACGGGCAAAATAGTCCAGTTTTTAAGATTGTTGGTCAAATATCATTCGAAAAAATTACAATTATTCTAACGCACGCGTTCCCCGTGGGTAGCTGTGCAGCTACTTCACTACAATCAAGCCGTTCAGCTGCGACCACACCCTCCCCGCTTCCTGATAGCCTAGCCTAGGCTAAAGCATAGATGTAGCGGGAGTGCAGTGACTTTCTGTTTGGAAAAGGCTGCTGACCCCTGCCTCGCCAGGAAAGTTTTGTTTTTAGACTGCAAAGTTTATACACGTTGTGAGTTTAGGTCACAATTCCTTGGGGCAGCTGGTATGGAAATCAAAACCGAAACCCGACGCTGGATATGCGGGACTAGACGTTCATACACCAAATTGTGCTAAGGGCGTATGGACAATGCATAAGGAATCAAACCAACCAAACGAACTAGTTTCTTGCACAGGATCGTGTATGAAAAAGAAAAGACTGAAGGTTGATGGAGGAATAGTGCTGTCGACCTGTTGCCAATTTGGATACTTTTATTTGGTGGAACTCATGGAATGATGGTGCTGGAGAAGTGGAGTGTACTAGTGGTCGTATGGAACTGCCCGGGTGGTGCCCTCTGTGTAATAAGCGGCATGATCTTGTACAGTCAAAGGGTGGTCAAACTTGTCAGGAGCAGATTGGATAACTTTTCGGTGCTGTTACCTATCTACTTCAAGCAAGCACATATTGTAAACAATTATCTTGACAGAAAAACAAGGCTTAACTGTTTAGCTATTCAATTTAGCTACGCATTGAAAGTTATCATAATCTAGACCTTGATGATGCTTCACTTAAAATGTAGGTAACTAATCTTTTTAGAATGCACTTCGTCTTATGTTAGGCACCTGTCGGCACTGCAGTTTTATGTTCAGTATTTAACCAATAGCTTGCTTATCCGCCTGTTAATGTTTCATAAATACCGTCGACTATATTTGGCCCTTACGAGGATTTATCGGTGTATATTTTTCAGGGCATTTTTTAAATTGTAAATAGTGGAAAAAAGTTAATACACTGATTCATTGATGGCAATTTAAGGGATTTTCATTATTGCTATACATGCTAATGTTGTGTACAGTAGGACCTAATCCAGTTTAGATTAGTTTGTAAATACATGAAATTGTAGGCCTATGTCATACGTTTTAAATAAGGTGTTTGAAGGGACAGAAAAAACCATTATCCACCCATGATGTTGTGGGGAATATCATTTGATCAGCTATAAAACAAACACATTTTGATCTCTTTAACTGTTTACACACTAATGTCCTGTGCATAATGAATATTTAACGCATATTACACATACTTTGGAAAGAACTAGAAATTATCTGTCCAGTTTAAATTCAGAAGAGCTTGTAAAAAGGTGTGAAGTTGTTTCTGTATCAGAGAAAATGTCTTAAACACAATGTAGATGTGTGAATGAGCACGGTTTTGAATCGGCACAGCCCCAGAAGAGCAGCTTGACCCTCCTATTATGGCTAGTAGTGGCTCTGGGGAGTCAGGTAGTGAGGGATCAACCAGCACACCAAGTGGCAGCTTGCAACAGAGAAAGAAACTCTCTTCCATTTGTGACACGTGTAAGGGGAAGATGCAGCTGGTCGCAGACCTTCTCCTGCTGTCAAGCGAAACCAGGCCAGTCATGACCTCCGAGGGGGTGGCAGTGGCCGAGACCTTTGAGCAGTGCCGGGACACGGTCATAGCCCGGACTAAGGAGCTGTCCATCCTCACCCACGACATCCAGAGCCAGCTCAACATGGGCCGCTTCACAGAGGTGGGCGAGCGCTTGATGGAGATGGGGGACTTGGTGGTGTCGTTGACGGAGTACTCGGCCCATGCTGCCTACCTAGCGGCCATGGAGACCTCTGGTTCTCAGCCCTGTCACCCCGGGCTGGTGGACCGCTACAAGGTGACCCGCTGCCGGCACGAGGTGGAACAGAGCTGCAGCATGCTCCGGGTCACGCCCGTACCGGACCTCACCCCCTCGCTCCTCCTTGAACTCTCTAAGAACATCTCCACAAACCTCAAGACCCTGACGGACGCCTCTGGACTGGCCAGCGAGAGGTCGAAGGACCGCTTTGCTAAAGAGCAGTTCAAGTTGAGTGTGAAGAGCATGAGTACGAGTGGCACGGCCTTCCTGGCCTGTGTTCGAGAGGTAAAGAACCAGCCATGTGAGCTAACTCGGAACCGCTGTGTCCTCTTCAGCGCCGCCCTGGTCCAGAGCGTCTGTGCTCTAGTAGGGTTCGCTACGGAACCTCATTTTCTGGGCCGAGCAGCGATTCTTTCCCCTGAGGGAAAGGGGGTGCAGACAGCCGTTCTAGGGGGTGCCATGAGCGTGGTGTCAGCCTGTGTCCTCCTCACTCAGGGCCTCAGGGACGTTTCCCAGCATCCCGAGAGCAGCACCAAGATGGCAGACTACCGAGAGCGTCTACGCAACTCGGCGTGTGCGGTGTCGGACGGCTGCACACTTCTCTCTCAGGCACTGAGGGAGCGATGTTCTCCTAGGACTCTGCCGCCAGTTAACTCCCATTCTGTGAATTAGTTCAGAAAAAGTTATTGATCAGCCCATATGAAGTGATTGATTATTGGGCTTCTCTTTTTTTTGGGCATACCAAAGACACTCACTTTGATTGGATCCATGTGTCAGGTTAGGAGCAAACCTAAAAAAAGGACAGCCATCATTAAGGCCGTTCCTATAGAGCAGGTGAGCTTGGTTTGGAGTTTTACTAATAACATCTGAAAGAGGTTTTCAGTCATGCTGGATGTGACTAAAACCTTACCAGGACCTGACAACTTCAACAGAGCCTGATCCAAACTCAGTTGTTGGCCTCTTTGCCAAAAGACATTGTTAAAACCTGCAAGTTTACCTCAGTTTTCATCTATGGTGAAAACAAGATGTGATGATGGATGTAGCATCCCTGTGTGAACCTATGCCCGGGTGATCTGTAGAAGTATGTGCTTTGTGTGAGTGGGAACAGGGATTCCATGCTTTTTTTTCAATGTGTGAATTATTAATGGGTAAAAGCTGCTGTGAGTGTGTGCCATAGGTTTTACACTATCTACCAGACTTACCATAGTATTTTGAATGAGTTTTGATCATGCATGTACCGGAGTATTTATTTCAACTATTAAAAATAATTTTGTTTCTCATGTACTGCTCTTGCGTCACATTACCTGTGCCTTTTTAATTTCCCTCTACTGGTTCTGCACTTAGACGCGATGTTGTTGTATGGTAACACGTTTCAGAGCTCTCATATCCTTTAAATCTAAGTTCAGATATCATACCATCAGTTGAGGAAAAAATTAGGACAATCCTTTTAATACAGACCTATTTTCAATGTTAAAGAGTTTTGAAATCGTGCCTTATTTCGCAGGCCGGTTGTGATAGGATAATCCTATGCCACCTACTTTCAAAGATGTCCTCCAGGGCCTGAGTTAGCTTCCCTACACCCTGATTCCTCCAATGTGTTATCTTGGCCTCCTGATAAACCCCTTGGTGGCCTTTATATCTCAGTTCCCTAGTAGTATGTCTGAAGTCTGGGAGCTCTTTATCACCTCCACGATCCCACACATGTAGCATCCTCCATGCTCGCCAACCAAACCATCAGTCCCTCACTCCTCTAGAACAAAGCCACCGTAAGCCAGGACCTCTTATAGACGCTAGCCAATGAAATCCCTCTTTAATGAAATGTTATTTTGTGGCGATTGAGGGATTCCATGCGTTTCACGTCTAAGGAGTGATCTGGACTGAATCCTCTACTGACAGAGTATGTGCATGTCCACCTGTTATGACTTACAGATATGTGAAGTATTTTTTTTTTTACAATAGGTCAGCTATAACTGGAGAATGTTTTGTTTTCATTGAAAGGCAATTTAATAGACTTGAGAGTTTATTGAGTGAAGCATTGTCAGCTAAAACAGTGAACCTTGTACTCTACCTCTGCAATCCACAAAATCATTGAAGCACAGCAGACCTAGCAGCCATTAATGCAGTTTCTTCACCCACTGACCCTTCCTGCCTGTGTTCACTGGAGCCAAGACTGTTGGTTCACAACAGGAAGCTAACAGTCCCTGCTATCAGGAGTGGCTTCCTTCACAGCACAGTATGTCGCAGTCATAATTTGGAACATGGTCTCGCCCATTTCCTGCTACAGGAGCGAAGCTTTGCCTATCCCAGTCCCCAAGAGCCACTAGGTCCCTGCCCTGTGGTGTTGACATCATTCTGTGGGGACAGGGACCTTTTATTCTTTGAGAAAACACAAGAACCTGTTCCACCTACAGATTTTATGTTCCTACCCAAACAGGTTCTGAGGTCTCACTTCTTTATATAGAACAGGGATTTTACTCTGGATCAAACTGAGCATGCCAAAATGGCTAAGCATTTCACATTGCTTGCATATGTAGTGGAAACAGATACATATTGTTTTGTTGCAAACAGGAATGGCAAGAAGTTACTATATTTACACATGACTCTATGTATTTCCACTGAACCCCAACCCACCTGACGTAGTTGGCCTAGGTGTGTACTGTAGCCATAAGAGCTAGCTGCGCCTCTGTGAATTATTGAAAGGTTAGCATGCTCAAATGACAGTATTACCATGGCTGCTCTGATACCACCTGGCTCAATAGCCACATCTCACATTACAAGTCACGACCAGGAAGGTAACACACACCTGGCCAACAGGCTGAAGTATTTCTTTGGAGTCTGGACCACACAATATGAACTGACAGGGTAGCTGCGAAAACGTGTTTATTGCTAATACACAACCCATATGTCTTCATCTAGTGATACAATCTCTATGAGGACATTGATATGATAATACAATTTCCTTTTCTTTGAAGAGTAAGTGGCTCTGCCCTTATGTAAGATTGGCTGGGAGCCAACTAAACCTAAGTTTGTATAGTAGGTGTGCTCTGTGACATCTTTTGCTTTTGTTTCCTTATGGAAAAAAAGGTTTGGGTTACACTGTTATATCCGATACATACATGTACCTTTGAATAACATACAGTAGGAACGAGTTTTAAAATAACAACTCATGTTTACTGGATTTATCACAGCGGCTCAAACCCTGAATATATAAATATAAAACAAAAGCCGAAGCCAGCTGCATTAAGCTGCTGATTGATGCAACAACATCAGTGTCAGCTTTGTTGTTTAAGTGAAACAACACAATTAACCATAGTTTCATAGTTGAGGTTCAGTAGGATGTTGAAAAGTGTCTCGGGTTTATTATGGGACATTTACTGTTACAGCCATTCTTTGAAAGACATAGCCAGGCTGTTTTTCTTCAAACTTTTCTGCTTTGCCCTTTATGTACCATACTAGCAAACAGGACATCATCTTACTACGGTTGGTCACATGTTAAATTGCCTGGAGAATGGAGTTTTGATTAAGTCTGTGGTATTTCCACTGGCAGTCTCTGACCTAGCAACACAAACGAACACTTTCCATATTCAATTTGAGCAGTTTATCTAATTTACAATTGTTGTCCTTTGGTTGTAGTACATGGTTGTTTGCATTGAAGTGAATTAAGACACATCCAAGACCAATCCAATTTGGTTGTTCAGCGGTTGTTATTTTAGGAGAAGTAGAGTTAATCCCACGGTTTTCCGGCCATGACATCTGCTCCAAGTGTTTTACACAGAACACGCTTGATTGGAGTTCACCGTCAGAATGTGGAAACTTGGCCTCAAGTCCATATTTAATTCCTGCCCCTACTCTGGTTGGCTCACGCTGGGGTTAGAGGCTCTAGCACATGACTGAACTTTGACCCATCCTTAACCAGGTTTAGCCCTTCTTGTTCCTCAAGACTTATGTGAGCGACAGTGGTCTTTCCTGTGTTTCTCGGAAACATTTCCACACTCAGTGTCAGCTATGACCGGTGTAAAAAACACATGGTAGTTTTACTTCTATTCAAATGCTACAAGCCCTTCACTCACTAACACACCCAGGGCCCTCACGCTCCCTACCCCACTCCCCATGTCCTGTCCCTAGCTGGGGGAACCCCACCCCGCCTGCTATTGTCTGCGTCAGGACACACACACACACACACTCCCCCCCCCCCACACACACACACACACTGACACTGAGCAGGATGGAGCCTCACCTTTCAGTTAGATTATACAATGTAGAGGTCATTAGCATTACCTCTGACATGGTAGCACCTGGGACTTTGAAAATACATAGAGGGTACCCCAGACTACTGCATATGAACCAGAACATGAAAAATGAATTTGCGTATTTGGAGGGTAGATTTACCTCTTTGGAATTCCCACCACTTACACAGTGCCTGTCCTGCTGAATATAGGAGTGTGAATCATAAGCTGTTTTCCAGCCTGACTTCCTCTTGTCTTTCGTCCAATTCTCTAGGTGAAGGGTGGGTGATGTTACAGTCAGCCAAGCATGGAAATTTGACTGTTTAGCAATGCTAGCAAAAAAGCATTCTTCTCACAAGTTCATTGGTGGCCCAACACTTACAGTCTGTTGTGGGACAATATACTATAGAATTCACCATAAAACCTAGATAGGGCTGTTCTGTCTCAACACTTAACTATCCATTTTGTTCCCTTGTCTATATAGGTTTGATTAAACAAATAGCATGCATACAATTATATCAATGTTGGAAAACAAATTTAACTGTTCTGCTGCTTAAAGTATTTATTGACGTAAGGGTCACCCAGGTAATGGATGATAAACTGTGCTCAAGATACTAGGTACAATATTTTTTTATAAATGCATTGCATGTTATTTATAAGCATATTTTTTGGTTTTAGGCAAAACCCTGAAATTTAAAATTGGCCGCAATATGAGTGGTTGTGGAAAATATCACAGTCATATAGCAGTCAGTAATCTTTAACACAGAAATAAATGCCTTTAATGTTTTAATATGCCATTTTTATTGATTTCTTTTTTTAAATATGTGAAAAGTGCATAGTGTGTTAACAAGTAAGTCTCTCTCTATCCCCTCTCTCTCTCTCTCTCTCTCTCTCTCTCTCTCTCTCTCTCTGTGTGTGTGTGTGTGTGTGTATATACAAGCTAATGTGAACCAGCAGTAACCCTCTCCTCTGGGAACATTCCCTGGGTGTGATGTCATACTTCCACGCAGAATCTTAGGCCTTTCTTCTGTTCCTCAAATACATAAACCAAAATGTAAAGAGGTGAAAGTCAAATTAAGATGAATCTTTTTCAATTATGCCCTCTACACAGTTGAACACATGGAAGATAAAAACAATAATAAATACAAGCACAAACATTTTTCAGATAGAACCATAACTCATCATTCATACAATATAGTACACACATTTCAATATTGTTTTATCTATAACATTTGTTGACTGAAGGGCCATATGAAGCTTTAAACAAAAGAAAATATGTGTTCAACTTTTGAACAACCAACAAAGACCAGCTACAAAATCCCCGAATACAATGTTTTTTAAGTAAAGCATGATCACAGACATAATATAAGGGTGAACTCAGTCCTCCTGAAACATATTACTCATGGCACCAGGAGGTGGTTCATGCAGTGTTTGAATATAAACAAAGGTTTAGGGACGTGTAGAACCAGTGTTATGTGTGTGTGGCTGCATATGTGTAAAAGCAAATAATATTTCACAGATTCCTTACAAAACAAGTAGGCAAGAATAAGTGTATAGGAGAGACAAATAAAGAGAAAATCTTCTCAAAGTTACCATTCATATTCTGCAAAAGCTTTTAGCCTGTTGTTACATTTGACTGTACATGATGAAGTTTGTAGAGGGAAAAAGGAAGAGAGGGGCAGAGGATAGACAGAGTGTAACAGAGTGGGCCAAAGAGGAACGTGTTATTGTTTAAGGCAGACTGAGCCCCGCTCGTCCATCTGCCCGCCCAAGGGTGGAAATGGGAGGGAGCACATTACCGTTCACACACAGTAGATCAGAGAGAAGTTCTCCTCAGGTCAGGGCCAGAGACAGAGAGAGAGAGAGAGAGATAGAGAGAGAGAGAGAGAGAGAGAGAGAGAGAGAGAGAGAGAGAGAGAGAGAGAGAGAGAGAGAGAGAAAGAGTGAAAGAGAGAAAGACAGCAAGCTTCCTGCTCCAAGGCTGTTTTCTGAGGATGTTTTGCTCTGTTTTTCTTCCAAGGTGTGGTCTGTCCGTTTCCCCCAGACATGAGAACACAGTAGCTCAGCAAGACCAAGGTCTCTGGGCTAGCTGGTGGGAGCCCCCTGCTCAAAAACCGATAACTATGTTGGTTTTAGCTTTCAATGGTTATAGGTATTAGATGGGCATGTCCAACGGAACAGCTAGCTTCAGTTTCCACTCTTGCATGCATGTCTTTGTAGCGTTGGTTGTCAGAGTTGGCATTCTGAGCCAAGGACAGCTGTCCACACATGCTGTTGGACCTTCCACTAGTGAGACATGCTAGATGTTCATTTAACTTTATTTAAGGAGACCAAATTGAGAAACAATATTTGCTTCAGTTGAACCCTGCTGCCCTCTAGTGTTTATGAGTCTTCACACACGTGTGAGGCCCCCTTAGGCACTAGAGGGCAATAGAGGGCTGCACGTCAGTCTGCTCTTATAAGACCGTCTTGGTAAGATGTTAGTAAAATGGGTCAAACAAATGGAGAAACTAGGTCATATATTTTATATTTTTAGGGTGGATATGGGTGTCTTGATTGTTCTGTGCTATTGTGAAGTCTTTAGACATAGATTAGTTAGCTAAGATAGCTAATTCATCCTTGCTCCCATCTTTCCCCGCTCTCCTCTGTGTACCCGCAAGCTGTTGGTTTTGTAAGCCCTCTGGGTCTAATGATTCATTCATGTTCTATCCTCCACACTAGCTTCCTTCATAGCCTCCCAATGACTGGATAGCAGTCACTGAAGGCTGCTGTGTCTGCTAGGTGAAGTAGTTATGCTTACCATGTATGGTACTGTGTTCAGGGGATATTCAGCTATGTGGAATACACTTATTAATGAGCCCTTCTGGAAGTTTGTGTGTTTATGTGGTGGTGGTGGCTGTGTGTGTTCAAATTTGCTTGAGGTAATGTTTCTTACTGTAGGAAAGAGTAAAAAGCTAAAAAAAACAAGGTCTGGAAGTTCAAATACGAATTGTTTTGTTGTAATGTAATATATTCTAGCTGGCCATCTCATGTATTATAGCTACAGCATATAACAAATAATATAGTATACCTTATTGCTTGTAACTCACCTGAATTTTATGCAGAATCCTAAGCCACATTACCAACCTCATGAAATGAGTTTGCTTTCCAAATCATCTTTAACACACATTTTTCAAACCAGAGTTGATTTAAGCATAAAGGCTGAGAGACAGAGTGTTTTCATTTTTTTCCTGACGAATTCTGCTCTTCAAACAACATATTCAGTAACAGCTTCTCCATAAACACAACTTTCTTTGAGTGGACAGACTTGCTTTTGCCAGCAGTGGTGCTCTGTGCAAAAGCTGGAATGGGAGTGGAGCATTTGGGTCATAGAGAATCTATTCATCCTCTGGGGCATATATTCTCCCACAAATCCTGGCACACACACAAGCAGATCCAGGCACACACACACAGACACCCACACACTTCAACTTATACATGTGGTCTCACACTGGTAGACCTCATAAATACTAGAGCATTGTGCGACCTAAAGTAGGTGTGAGGTCAGTCTAAGCTAAGTGCACTGTTTTCCTCTTTGGAAAGGCCTCACAGGAAAAGGGCAGTGATTTTGGAGGTTTGGACTGTGGCTCTTGCAGGCTCCAGGCAGCTGTGACAGGGGAGAGGGAGGAGGGAGAAAGAGGCAAGAAGGGAGGAAGGAGGTAGCCTATTCTGTATTAGTCCATCTCTGACTATTTCGTGCAAAGTGCAGAGGTTTAGTTCTACAGTGATATGACCCTCTCTTCCCTGGACTAGCCCCTCTGTCTGGAATACGGGATAACTAGAAACTAACCCTGGCTTCACTGACACTGCCCCCAGGCCCAGCAGGCAGCTGGCTCAAAGGCATCATGATCGATTATGGTAAGTGCTGCCCATCACTATCCAGAGATGGAAGTAGACAGGGAAATAATCTGCTTGTCAGACTCTAATCTTTAACTGGCAACACATCCAGGAATTCACGTCTCTATCATGTTTGAATTGGCCACCCATCCTAGTAGAACTTATATCTGTACTGGTCAACATCATAATTGTTTGACCTTTGACACATGGTGTCCCTAATGTATTAAATAATACGTGAATAAGAACTGCAATGTTTGGCTTCAGCCTGCTAGAGAAAGAAAAGTTTGTACCAGTTCTTTCCTGGAAATTACCAAACTTGGTTCAACCTATTTTAACACATTTCAAACCCAAATTGTATTATTGGCAATAGCTCTATCTCACTGAGGATCATAAGACAGCAATCATACCCAAGATATTGTTGCACAACTGTTTGAAAATTGGTTGCAGAGCAGAGCAGGATAATCATGTACTTGTTGCCCTTAGGGAATAAATGTGCGTGCTAAAGAGACAAAAACTCACACTCACTCTCTCACACACACACACATACAAAGTAAAATATTGTGTAAGTCCAGCAGAAGACATCTTTAAAACACAAATAGCCAAGTGAACCCAGTAGTGGATGGGCAAGCCTCCTTTTTATGCCTTCACAGAAGGACCTGGGCCATTCTGGGCTATAAAACAGCTCGGCCCCATTCTAACCACAGATGGGACACATATAGCTACATATGGCCATACAGCTCATGGTTATCATTCCAAAGAGACACAACAGGAGGCAAGGCAGAGCCTAGTTAGAATGGACTCCTCCACGTTTAGAAATAGAGCATAAATGGAATACCATACTTCCAACATTTGAGGCAGTTCATAACAGTTGAATATATATATATATATATATACCGTATACTTTAAATGTTACTGCAAATAAGTATGATCGCAAGGTCAGTAAGAACAACCAACCAGAACCAAGGAAATCTTGACTGAATCAGGTGGTCGGGACCAACTTGTGTTTGTAGGTATGGAAAAATTCCTGGTAAAACTACAGAACAACACACACTTTGTTTGCGGCTGCCTCTCTCTCCCCCAGGCAGCATGGGCACTCCTCCCTTCCCTCTCCCTGAATCAGGTTTTGTTCGTCAGTACTGGCAGTAACCGAGTGGAAATAAATGATATTTTCTTAGAGCGCAAATGCGCACACCAGCTTTCACATATGGCATATCGTATTGTCACGTGTACGTACATACAAACACACAGCCCCACACGCTCACACACAATTTTTTTCCACGTCTTTCAGATCCCAGCTACAGACACACTGTTTATGGACCTGTTCTCCCTGCCGTTCATCCTCTTCTTCTCTCCGTGTTTTTACACAGAACACTGCTGTGTCCCATTACATCAAAAACATTAGCCAATGTCAGAGTCACTCTGTTGTGTTGCCATTGCTGGAAAAGGAGAACAATTCCTCTTTAGTCAACAGCAAAATTAACCTTCTACCAAAGTATGATGTGAAACCAATAACTGGCAGGGCCAATGATAGTTTGAAACAGGGCTGAGAATAAAACAAAACCCTAATGCGTAGTTTAATCACTATTGACACTAATGAAACAAGGCTGCTTTGGTTTCTGTTTGGCCTGCTATACTACACCAGCATTCTGTATTCCTTGAGCCAAGACATATTTGCCATATATATTGCCATATACCATCTGAGACTCCAGCCTCGGTGGAGGTCTCTGCTAGGTTTAGGAGACCCCGTCGTATCTAGCCAGACCACCCAGATACAAGCACTGAGCCAGACCAAAGACCTAGGGCTGGCCTAGAAGAGCCAGGATGGAGCCCCCCCCCCCCCACACACACACACACACACACACACACACACAATTTCTAAGTTGGCATTTTGTAGACTTCTTCAGTGGAAATGAATGCATTGTAGTTAAAGTCGCGGGTGTTACAAGTCCTCCACAAAGATTTAGCTGCACTACCCCTGATGCATAACCATTGATTTTCAGACCCGACCAAACTCCTTTAGATCCTCCAGCTGTCAAAGAGGAGAACACGACAAAGGAGGCATGGTTCCCACAAAGGAATAATTTTTCCTTTTACAGCCCAGGAACATCCTCAAACCCTCCAGCTATCATAAAGTCACACAATAATGGTCCATGGTATCCTCTGTATAAAAGGCCTTGAGGAAGGGGGTTCCAGTTGAAACAATCCTCTACAAGTGGCCCTGCTAAGTGCTATTCCCTGAGGAACGTGAGAAAGAGTAGCAGCCATTTAGAACAACATCTATAATTCATTTGGGGGTCATCCTGCATAGCTCTGGGAGACACTGTTGTGGTCTCACGATATTGAACAATACAGTACATGCAATGCCCTGGGTTCAGTAATGCATGTGCTGGTCAATCTGACTTGAAATCGCCGCAGTAAGCCCGACCTTTAGTCCCAACAGCAATGACAAAACGCAAGTAAATGTGTGTGCATGTGTGTGTGTGTGTGTGTGTGTGTGTGAGAGAGAGAGAGAGAGAGAGAGAGAGAGAGAGAGAGAGAGGGGATATTATATGTGGACGCGTGTGTTATTCTCAACGTTAAGAGTGTGATTAAGTTCGAGTCAGGACGTTAAAGAAACATGACGTTTTTTTCAAGTCGCAGAGGAAAGCTCCCTTATCTGTGCTCGCGTCCACTATTGCCTGAGCCTCAGCAGTTTCTCAGAACACTTATGACACAAATTCACACTCTACTCCACCTCTCTCTCTCTCTCTCTCTCTCTCTCTCTCTCTCTCTCTCTCTCTCTCTCTCTCTCTCTCTCTCTCTCTCTCTCTCTCTCTCTCTCCCAAACACACACAGGCAGACAGGCTCTGCTAACTGAATTTCCTAATTGCCCTGCAGAACGTCCCCCTCCATTAGGCTTTGTGCCGGCTGGGAGGAGTGTGTTGGTTCCAGAGCTCCCTCCGCACACAGAGGAACACACGCACACGGCCATGCCCCAGAGATACTCCCACCAGCGCAGGAAAGCCAGCACGGCTGCTGCTCGGAGGATGGAGAGGCGAGGCAGGGACCAGGGGAGGAGCGGCAGCAGCAGCCAGAGGTCCAAGAAGCTGGCCATGCTCTCCAGGTACCGTTTCTGTGAGGAGCTGTGAGGAAGGCTCTGTTTTTTTTCTTCTTCTTGTTTCTCTTCAATTCGACGATGCCGTTTCACTGAGTTATGCGACTTCCCAGGTCCCTGATCCTGTGCCATTCCAAGACCAGCGATGACTGCCCCAGCCCTGAGGAGGTGCAGGCCGGGGAAGGCGGGGAGAGGGGCTGGGACTGGCCCGAGAGCCAAGGCAGGGATGTCGTCGGAAACGGAGTGCCGCAGGAGGGAAGCCCAGCGTGGACACCTGCACCTCAACCTGTACACGACACCACCTTTAGAGAGCACAAGAGGAGCATGAGGAGGGCCTTCAGTATCAAGGTGAGGCAGCGTTTGGTGCCGGCTGGTTGGAGTGTGATCAGGTCGGTCCAAGGGGGCCCTTGAATTAGTCGTTGCGTTATGGCTTTAAGGGCACCATGTCTGTGACTCTGCAATCTCTCTTCAAAGTATCTCTACAAAAGCATCCAACCGACTGATGTTTTTGTGGGAACCAAATTGTAAACAATTCATATCATCATGAGAACCTTCATAGTCTGAGGAAATGGTTTTCTTCTTTCAACGGCATCCTCAGATAAACGGTGGCCGTTCTAGCCTCTGTGTTTTCAGAACATGCAGGAGGTAGCCCTGGTTAGCATGAAGACTGATTATCAGAACACGTGAAGCCTACAAATCTGAACATGTTGCATGACATTAGCCATGCACGGCTCATATGTCTTATCCTGTTGCTAACCAGAGCCCATAGCTTGAGTCGAGGTCCTGTTTCTCACAAAGAAAGTGTCAGATTCCTTTATCATTATGCATGGTAAGCACATAAAGGACAACTTTTCTGCTCAGCTGTTGTCCTACTCAAAGTCAGTTGGGAAATTGGAAGGACACTGAGAAACAACGGACATTATATTATGCCTTTCAACTAAAATCAAGTGGTTTTCCCCTGCCAATTCCATAGCTAAGGTGTACTTTCCACACTCATAACACCAGCCATCACTTCTCCAACTTCTCTATGTGCAAATGTCATATGTAATCCTTATCACATGGCCTGTGCAGTGTGTTGTTGACCAGCGATTCTGCCATTGCTGTGTCTGCTGGGCCCGCAGACAAAGACTGTGTTTGTTGGCTAGGAGAGGACTAACAGCCCATGCGAACCGCTGCAGCCCTCGTAGCGCACATTCCCCTGATGTCATGTCAGCTCCCTGCCTCTCTCCTACCCCAGCCCACGGCAGGCTCACTGTCACATGGAAGCCCTGCTAGTATCACTCGGGCTCCTTTTCCCCTCTCGATACTACGGGGGAAATGTACTTACTCAACTAGGTAGTTGAATTTAACCACCTTTGGCCCTCCAGTTTGGCCACTCTGCTCCATTGGATTTAAGACTCCGAAGACAGACTGGGATTTGTTTTGGCAGGCTTTAGATGTTTACATTTAGTTCTGTTCAGCTACTGTTCAGCTACCTCTGTTGGAGTTCCTCAGCAGGGGGACACCAATCATGTCTGGCTGGGGCTGGGACTGAGTGGAGCTGTGACTTAATTGCCTGATTTGCCCTGTTGGGCTGATTTATGTCAGGAAGTGGGCGGTAAAATCCCTGGTTATGAATGAACGCTAGTTACTGAATCTGAGCAGAAAAGAGGCCCAGGCCATGTGCCGTAAGAACACAGGTGACCTGATGACCCTCGGGTTTATGAATGAACTCTATAGATCAGGTTTACATTCAATTAATGTCAGAGTTTGAAATGTAGGCTCAGATCTGACAGCATGCTTGTTTGTATGCGTGAGCGACAACCCAGGTGATCACAGGATGGGATAAATCCACACTGTGAACATTCCGAGTGGACGATTCCCCAAGCAGCACCAAAAACTACCAGGGTATACTTCATGTAAACCACTTTGGGTGTTTTAGTAATTCGTCTCGACAGCTCTGAGAAGAATACCTCTGTGAATATCCCCTACATTCTATAATCATGATTTAATGGGAGACGTCCACCTAACCATAATCAGTCTTCCTCTGAAAAACAGCGTCAACTCTTGCGGCTGCCTCGTAAAGCTAACTACTACTCGTACTGTGGCCCGGACCACAGACCTATAAAATGGCACAACTCGTCTTTTGTTTACTTTAGCTGTCAACTCCAGAGTGTTGATTTGGAGACAAAGTGGACATTTCTGCTCCTGCATAGAGGTCCCCTTATATTCTGTCCCTGTGTCGGCCCAGGAGAGCAGTATCTGGAGGATGTGTGTAGCCACGGGACCCGCCAAGGAGGCTTCGGGGCCAAAGATGGCTGATAACAGCGTCCAGACAGAAGACAAAGAGCTCAGTGTGGAGCCAGCCAGGAGCGGAGAGGAGGCACACAGGTACCATAATCCAAAACACACTTTCCAACAATATAATAGCACGTTTGCAATGCCACACGGAAGAAACATGCGGCCTTAGCTTTGGTTTTGTCATCGGTGGTCATGCACACAAACAATCCAAGCCTCTGTGGCGGTTTGAATCCATGTTGTTGTGGACAAAAACCTGCTCAGTGTTTCCCCTGTGACGCTAAGCCTTTTTGATACTTTCTTCAGTACAACTAGACTTTCTCATCTTGTCGTCACCTCAGGAGCAGCTACTTCCTGACCACAGACAGGCTGGCACCCTTCAACGGACACTGTCTGAATGGCCACGCGGAGACGGAGACGGAGGGAGGCAGGCGGCCGGCTTTGAGGGACAGCCACGTCAAGGCCTGCGCTGAGGTGAGAACTGCTGACAGCGGAGCTCCTATGGCGTTATCTGCCGCTCACATTTTGGAGGCAACACTGCCTAGTGCATTCGTGCATTCCCCTCTCTCTGCGTGGGTCTGGGTGGGCTACATGGGAATGTAGCTACGTTTTTTTTTACAGGCCGTAGCTACATTCCCATCCTACGCTGCCTGGACATTAGTCTCAGGCTGAGGCTAGGGCCAGTGGGAAGGTCTGACGACAGAACGTCTGTAAACACAAGGGCAGAAATAAAAAATATAGTATTGGACTGAAATATGAACAAATCTAACATTGAAAAAGCAATAAATCATAATAGCAGATGAGAAATTTGCCAGGTTTCTTAGACACAGTTGTTCTATGCTCCATACAAGGTTATTATGAAGCATCCTTCCCTCTCTTTATTAATGGAATCAAATATGTCTTCTGTCTGGCTAAATGTAAAGTGAGCATTACTTTATCCTCTTCAGCTGAGTCATAGCACCAGAAGGAAGAGAGAAGGGCATTGTAGACACTCAAAGAGCTTCTTCAGGCCAGTGCAATATGGGATTAGGTGTCCTTTTGTATATGCTGTCTCCTTTAGCTTCTAAGTCTCGAGCTAGGTGACTTCAAATCTCCCTAAGCCAAGTTCTGTCTCCCTGAGTGACTACAGAGAGGGAAAGAGAGACCCACCCATAGGAAAGAATGTGTTAGCATGTGATGACTGGCCTCAGCTGATTCTGTTTTCAACACTCTCTTTTGTAACTCCACCAGCAGAGAAGTCTACCAATACCAATTATTAGGGTAGGAAATAGGACAGGGAATATAAGAGCTACTGTGTGAATAAAAACTTCAAAACAGGAAACTCGATCAGTTAACTCTTCTGAGTTGGATTGATTCAGTGTCTGTCTGGCAGCACCCTTCGCTGTCTGCCCAGAATGCATCTGGAGCTGGAGGCTGACCAATTTGTTATTCACAGCACATGTCTAGCCTTGGACTCACTAGACTTAGCTCTTCATCTTCTAGCTAGCTAGCTACGTTCCTACCCAACTTAGCAAGATTTTGCCTGTGTACATTTATTCTAGTCCTGAACCCTAGACTAAATAAAGAAGCCCCAAGCCAAGTTAGGTCTAGGTCAACTCCTTACCCTAGTCCATCTTGAATCAGAGAGTGCATCCGAAAAGTCCTGCTGGTCTCAGTCTAGTTTCAACTAAATATATTGTGCTGTCCTTCATAAAACCCCTGAACTTGGGCTTATATGTTTTGCAAAGGAGACTTCCAGCTGTGGAGATAAGCCTCACTCTCCCAGTGTGAACCCCAAGGGTCCACAGCACTCAGCGCCCCTCTGCCCAGGTGAGCCCTTGGCAGTGCCCAGCTACACTGACAGAGACCACGTGGTCAACAACAACCACCTCAAGGTACTCGTCGCTTGTTAAGCCGTAACCTTTCATTTTGCTCGCCGGTGACATCCTGCGTTTTCTGATGGGTCATTACACATTGTATCGGTGTGTGTGTGAGTTATAGTTGCCAATCCCTGAAGTGAACGAAGAGAAATGTTGGGAGTCAGAGAAGATGGAGCAGGGCTTACCAGAAGACACAGTGTGCAAGAGGACCCGCTCCAACTCAACCAGTTAGTACACACACACACGCACACACACACACACACACACACACACACACACACACACACACACACACACACACACACACACACACACAAATATACTCATGTAGACACACAGCAGCAGCCATACAAAGATGCACACAAAAATAAATATAACACATTGCTAATAATGAGGGTCGAGTACAAGAGAGTTCCTGTTCCTGTGGTGCACTGATAAATTAGATTTCATTGAATTTCCATATTCTATGCTGATTTCTGAGAACTTGTCTAGCCAAGCGCATGCTCTCTGTACAGGGGAAATATGGCAAACGGCAGTTTTGTAATAGTGCCATTCCAGTTTGAGTTGAATAAAACTACATGAACCAGTAACAATTAGGTGCACATGTATGTTTAGGCGTCCATCCATATTGGATTGGTGACCTGGATACCATCATCATGAAGACTCCAGAACTCTTTCACAGCCACAGCCATGACACGAATGGTTTCTATGGCAACAGGAAATCTCTGTCCCAACAGTTGGAGTTCCCTAAAACCATCATCCAGGTAGATAGTGTGTTTGTGTGTTCCTAAATGCTTCTCAAGCAGATATATTAAAAGACCATCATTGTATATAAAATAAGAATCATTTAAGAACTTTTATAAAATTCCTTGGTTAGTAATTCTTCTACAGTGTTTTTGAAGTTGTTCTTATGAAACTAATGGACTAATCATTTGATCAAGGAAAATACTTAAGTTTAAGTCCTGGGAAGAAAACGGTAATAATTTCTAATTCTGTGTCATAACATTTTGTTTCATGCTTCAGTTTTCACGGCATTCCTAAATGAATATTCCACGAAGAAGATCTGTACAACATCCCCAAAAATATCACATTCAAGTAGAGGAAGAAACAGGGGAATTATAAAACAGAATCAAGACATACCCAACAGCTGATATTAGCATGGATATTCTAAACCCCTCCCATCTTACAGTGTGCAACGTACACAGCTGCAGATGAGGTCCAGGTGTTTGTGTGCTTGTTTGTATGTTTGTAACCTGAGCGGCTGTGCTGTCCCCTTTGTCCTCCCGTCCCCAGCCCGTCCCTCGGCCCTCCCGATCTCTCAGCTCCGCCCACCTGGTCCACTCCTGCTCTAACGTCCAGGCGTTCATCATCTGCAACATTGTGCTGATGAAAGGGCATGGCAAGGTATTACACCCGGCCTTGACACACGAACGGAACATTTGAAAACCAAACACACAAACCGACTTGTTTGTTGTCGTGCATTGCTTGCAGGGTCTAGGTTTCAGCATCGTGGGGGGCAAGGACAGCATGTATGGGCCTATGGGCATCTATGTGAAGACCATCTTCCCTGGAGGGGCGGCGGCCGCCGATGGAAGACTACACGAGGGTGAGGAGAGAGGAAGAGAGATGGACGGAGCAAATTAGAGCAAGAGTGGGAGAGATGAGGGCGGGAGATGGATGCTTGTATTTAGGATAGGGAGAGGTTGGAGGTGGTCCAATGTCTGTGTGCTATTTCATCAGTCTATTCCGACTGTACTCCTATGCCTCAGGTGACGAGATACTGGAGCTGAACGGAGAATCCCTGCATGGTTTCACTCATGATGACGCCCTGCAGAGATTCAAAGTAAGCCATGGTCGCTGTGGAACATCATGCATCATCATGTGTTAAATTATATTATATTATTGTAAAGGACCTATAGCCAAAGATAAATATGTGTTACTACATAAAATCGTTTTGTGTTTTCCTCCCCTCTCTAGCAAATAAAGAAGGGCCTGTTGACCCTGGCAGTGAGGACCAGCTTGCGTGTTGGCCCCCTCTGTGGCCAGGTGCAGGTAGCACCACTGTGCAGGTCTCGCTCCCTGAGCTCCAGCACGGGCATGGCCAGAGTGAGCGCTGACATGGGGGACTACAACTACCTGAGCGCCGTCAGCCCCAGCAGCCTGCCTGTACCAGGGCAGCCCGTCAAGCCCCGGGACCGTGTCATGATGGGGATCACACTGCACAAAGGTCAGGCACGCACCGACACGTTTACCCACCGCCATCGTTTTACTGCCATCGATAAAGCAGCACCTTAACTCGGAATAAAGTGTGTGTGTGTGTGGTTCCCAGAGGCTGGCGTGGGACTGGGCATAGGGCTGTGCTGCGTGCCCTCGGGAGATGGCTGCCCTGGCATCTACATCCACACCCTGTCCCCTGGATCGGTGGCACACATGGATGGCAGGCTCAGGTGAGGGCCGACCGGACCCCAACCCCAGTCGCAAATCTCTGAACAGATCGTGTTTAATGTCTGCTTTCCTTCACTCCTTGTCTCCTCTCTCTGGCTCTCTCCCTCCTCCTCTCCCCCGCTGCCCCCTCTGGCTCCTCTGTGTGTCAGATGTGGCGATGAGATCATGGAGATCAACAACACTGTGGTTTACAACATGGCGCTCAACGATGTCTACTCAGTTCTGAGCCAGTGCAGTCCGGGCCCGGTCCAGCTCATCATCAGTCGACACCCCGACCCCAAAGTACACGATCCCATCAGTATATGTCACTTCTGGCCCTACCGCAGCGTGTGTGTGCGGAAAAGAGTGTGTATGTATGAGTGTGTGTCTGTGTGGGGTTGGCCATCGTGCTTCTGTGACTGATGACAATTCTCAACATTTTTGTGACCCGTGGAGTCTGTGCTCACACTTTTCTGCCATGTCGATCATGTGCTGTGTGCGAGTAGGTGTCCGAGCAGCAACTGAACGACGCCATAGCGCAGGCCGTGGAGAACAGCAAGCTGAAGAAGGAGAGGAGCCAGTGGAGCGTCGACGGTAAGAAACACCCGGCGACAACTGAAACTCTACACGCAGCTGCTTCTGGCTTCCTGTGCTGCCGTAGACCCAGCCTCCTCAGACTGTCCCTTCCCCTCCCTCTTCAGGCCTGCGCAAACTCGAGCCCTGCTCCCACGGCCGACAGAAGTGTGAGCGCTGCCTGGAGAGGAGCTTCAGCCAGCTGACGGCCCGCCGAGCCCAGAAGACCATGACCCGCTCCTGCAGTGAGAACACACACAGGCACCAACCCCACCGCTGCCCGGGCGCTGGACTGGGCTCTGCGTACGGCCCCGGCAACGGGGCCTCCATCTCCGCCCAGAACCTCCAGAACAGACTCCACCACCCCCCTACCCGGGTCCACAGCCTGGACGCCCCGACGGTACACAATGACCAGCCTTCATGTCACGTGATGCAGGAGGAAGGTGTTACAGTGTAGCGTCAAAGGTGTTAGGCGTGAAACGGAACTAGTAAGCGAATAGCGTACCGTTTGATAGGAGTAAACCCTGTTTATGTCTCTCCAGGGGCCCAGGATAGAGTCGTGGTCAGACAACAGACTGTCAGCGCCCGTGTACCCTGATGATGACTACAACGTCCCTTACAACTCTCACATCGCCAGCCAGCAGACCTCAGACCTGCCCTTCGGCTCAGCTACCATATCTCCATCTCAGCAGATCAGACATAGAATGTCTGCTGGTATTGACGGCCCTGTATGCATTTTGTTACTTCCATAGTTACTCATCGTGAATGGGGTTCAATGAAACGTTGTTCTTAAACGTGCCACATACCTGGAGGCGCCTACTTTGATATCTGACATGTTGATTCCTGTGTGTAGTCCAAGCTGAGGGCGGGGGGCTCTCCTCGGCGGTACTGCCGGCCCCAGGACGCGACCAGTGAGGAGGGACACTCCGGAGGGTCCAGTGGTGGCTCCAGCAGAGGCTCCCCTGTCAGGGAGGAGGGGTGGAGCCCAACATCTAACAGCTGTCAGGTACACTCAGAGAGTCAGCACAGGTCCATACAGTCAAAATGGCAATAGTCACATGCACCCACCGGACTACATCTTGGACTCTGCCGTATTTATTGAGCAAGCGAGCGGTCCGTTTTACCCCGACACATGGAAATATGTCTTTATTTCTACACAATGCCCATAAAAGGTATAGTTTTCAGTGAGGGAGTGACCAAAGTGACTGATCTCCCTCTGTCTGCATTGCTGTCATGGGTCTTTCCCTTTTACATTGGTTTCTCGTTCTAGTCAAACCACAAATGACAATGACAAGCAGCTACCTGACCCTTACAGTCTAATTCTGGGTGTATGTGAACTCAACATAACATGTATCTCAACAATTGTGTCTCCTGCGATTGTCTTTCCCCATGCCTCCAGTTTTTCAGCAGTGTGTACAAGACTTTGAGAAAGATTGCAAGATTTCTGTTTAGAAATGTATGTAGCAAGTCATAGCTTCACTTCCTGCCCCGTGCTTGTGAATGTGTGGCGTGGCGTGGCATGGTGGCTGTCTTTTGAATTTTGATTTATGTAATATTTGAACTTATTAAAACATATTTTGCACACAGTAGAGACTTATGCAGCTGCTCAGAATCCAAAAGATTTGAAAGTTAATGTTTGTTTTTTGCCTCAAGCATCGCCCAAATGTGGAAGTTATCATTCTTGTAGTGTAGGTTGCTAAGGCAAATGCTATACAGCTGACGTGCTGCTAATGGAGCATGGCCTCTATTTATACAATCGAGTATGACATACGAGCTTATTGATGCATGTGGATGTGAAGTGGATGCACAACACATTGCTACACCTCTCTGCAGTCACCGCAAGAAGCACTACCATCCTCCTCGTTTCCTGTTTGCTTGTTCCAGGAAGTCCAGTGTGAGCGAGAGCACTCAGAGGGAAGTGGAGACGTTCTCACCAACTTCGACCCTGCTGTCTCAGTAGACTGTTCCAAACTCTCACCCAGCACCCAGGACACACCATACACTGGTAGGGGATATGCTTTCTATGTTTACCACATATTCACCGTACTATTTAGCATGCATTCAATGCATTCAATGTGTTCAATAATAATATAATAATGTAATAATAATAACATTTTGCAACTGTATCTGCACGGTGTGACGATGTACAATATGTCTTAGTTACATGCTTTACGAATGAATGGGTGGGAACAAATTAAAAGAACTTGAAATTAAAATTCTTATTAGACTTATTTGGTGAAACTGATTTGTCCATCTACAACCAATAATATTTTGCAACCAGACCTTCACTGACTAACATATTAATACAATATTGTAGACTCTGAATCTGAATCCCCTCTGATATCTATCTCTTCTGCATAAACAGTTGATTCAGATCCCCAGCTTGACTCTCAGAGTAAGAGACCGGCTCTGAAGAGGCAGGCGCGAGTAGAACAGCGCACCCCGGAAAAACTGCATGATCCCTGGGTGCGAATCTCAGACAGCTCCTCAGGAGACCCGCACAACGGCCTGAACACACATCCCAGCACGGACCCCGATAACACACCCCTACCAGTCACCATGAGCCAACAGGAGGACCCCCATCAACCTAATGGCACAGCTGCAGTCCCTCTCTCTGATCCCCAATCTCCCATTAGCCCCTCACCCAGGGTAGAGGACCTCCCAGGAGGGAAAAAGGGGCCCCCGGTTGCCCCTAAGCCTGTTTGGATCCGCAAGAGTCTGAAGAGCATCCGCAACGGCCGGTCCCAGCAGGATCAGATCAGACCTCTGGATCAGAGAGCCGGAGTGGGAGTGAACAGAACGTTTGGTGTAAATTTAAGGTCCGCCTCCTCCACAGCCATCCTGTCACTCAAACAGAAGATCCACTCGTTTGAGACCTTCTCCAGTTCTGAGGGTCTGGAGATGGGAGGCAGCAGGAGGCCACTGGCCCCCTCCATCTCGCTGTCTCTCATTGAGAAGGCTGGTGCCAGGGTCGAAGAAGCTCCATTGGCGGACATGGCCAAAGAGCCCGGCTTCAAATCAGACCCCTCTGATGAAGAAAAGTCAGAGTTCTCTCCGACACTCACTGATTCCCTTCCTCCTGTTACTGCTGGTGCCTCTCACCCGGAGGAGGCTGCCTCTACGTCTCTCCCTTCCACAGCTCCCACCCTGTGCCCCGAGCTTCAGCCCCCAGGGACTCTCAACACAGACGCGGAGACACGACGACATCCGCCCCCACAGCCCAACAACGTAGACGCCCTACCATCCACACAGGAGACAGTAGTCCCAGCAGACCCAGAGGCAGAGTCTTTTAGCGGGCCCACCGAGCCTCCGGTCGCCCCCTCTGGCCTGGCCCCCCGGAGGTCCAGCAGTGCTAAGGGAGAGAGCCCCTCTCCCCCAGAGCTAGATGGAGACCAGGGGAAGCAGCCCACCCTGCGGACCTGCAGCCTGCCCCTCAACAGCTCTCCCTCTCCGGACAACTCCACTCTGAGAGGCCTCGAGGGGGAGAGCTTGGGGAAGATCCTCTCCTTCAGTAACCAGGTAGGACACGGACAAGGCATGGTACCAGCCATCTTACTGGAGTAAGTTTCCCGGCACTTGTTCAGCTCTAAAATAATTGGACGTCTTCTCTCTTGTATTCCAGGTGTCCCATGCCTTGATGCGCTCTATGCACTCCCTGCCCATGTCCCCCTGCCATGCTGGCATCAGCAGCCCCTGGAAAGCTGGTCGCCCTGAATCTCCTGATGTCTCCTGTCTAGAGGAGTCCGACCTAGGCCCAACCACACCACTCTCCCCGGGCCCGGAGAGCAGTGACAAGGGCTTCTCTGTCAGGTAGGACACTCCCACATCAACAGTGTCGTCGCCACTAGGCCTCTGTGTGATTCACAAGCCGTCTGGCTTTTCTGTTAAGCAAACATTTGGCCATTTTAGATCGAGAGGGAAGTAGGTTCCCGCTGACTTTCGCTTCCTGTTGAAAATGCGTCTCATACCGAACGCTTCGGAGTCCTGTTGCCCCTGTCTATCAGTCTGCCCTGTGTAATCACCATGTGTCTCCCTTTGTTGGGGGACTGAGTCGGAAAGGGTATGTGTTCTCACCAGACGTCACATTTTGTGCATGTGGGGTTGTAACTGTACTCTCTCTCTCTGTGGCACAGCTTGGCAAAGCTACGAGAGTGCACCATTGAGCGTGGTGAAGGGGGAGTGGCCAACGAGAACACAGCATTGACTGGGTGTGCTCATTCTGTAATCTCAGCCATACCCACACAGGAAATACATACGATGATCCAGGAAGTGAAGGCTCTGGATGAGGACACCCTAAAGGTGACACTGCTAAATTGTTGATAACCAATGGTTTCCTTCACTTGCAATGTTTCTCTTTCAATCTTTTTTTTGCTTTTGCTTTTAGTAACAATTGATAAGTGAAAGCAGAAGACTTGGTCTTTATTCAAGCTTCAGTTAAGCATAAAGAGGAGAAATGAAGGAATGAGCCACTGCCAACTTAAGTTTTGCCATCACTTAATATCAATAACTCCCACCATGGCAGTTATTGTACTCCACTGTTGATTACTCGAGGAGCTGAAATGACTGTGCAAAGCGGCTAGGATGATATTAAGACTGAGGGGCCATTACCAGGCGACTGTAGCCAGTCCAACTGAGACCATTCAGTTCGATAAGAATAACGTGAGAGGGCTCTGCCCTTTTGAGTGATGCATGGCTATATACACCAACACACACACACACACACACACACACACACACACACACACACACACACACACACACACACACACACACACGTGATGTAGACACAGATGTAAAGATGTAACAGAACAATGTCGTACACACCTGGAATTTGTTTATCCCTGCAGATGTATTTGAATTTGAAAGACAGGAAGTGAGTGCCTGAGAATATGAATCCCTTATTGATAGAGAGAGATGTAGGCTGGTTGGCTCCCGTGTGTATGTGCCTTTACGTGGCTCAGGGGGAAGGGCATGCAGCTTACATCCACAGTCATTTTTTTTAAAAGCTCTCCTGCAGCACTGATATCAAACCATCTGGGATCCATCGCTGCAGACATCTGTTCATTATTAAGAAATCCTGGAGAGATCCCTGTAGAGGATTGCAACTCAAAATATAAAAGAATCAGTATGTTAAATAGAGCGCTCGCTCTCAGATGGTAAAAACAGTTATCCTCCCGTATCAAATGCAAAATAATCAGGATGGTGCGGAACAAATGAGACTTATTTGCAGCAGCAGTCTCACGAACGTCTTGATTAAACTAAACACACGTCTCATCTTCTCCCCAGCAACTGGAGGACATTCATGTGGTGATTCTTCACAAGGAGGAAGGAGCTGGCCTGGGTTTCAGCATTGCGGGAGGCATCGACCTGGAGAGCAAGGCAACCACAGTGAGTAGCAGCCTCCTGCTTCCTCCCCTCCCTAAGCATACGGCACGTCCATTCTACCTGTGGACGATATCCCCAGGTCCACTCCTCAGTCTGCTCTCCCCCAACAGGTTCACAGAGTGTTCCCCCATGGCCTGGCGGCCCAGGAGGGCACCATAGAGAAGGGGGACGAGGTGCTGTCCATCAACGGGCAGACGCTCAGGGACGTCACCCACTCCGACGCCACAGCCAACTTGCGGCAGGCACGCGGCATGAGACTGGCCGTGGTGGTGGTCTCCAAGGGACCCGAGGCTGGGGCCAGAGAGGCGGGTGAAGTCAAGGCCAACGACTCAAAGAGTGGTCCTTCAGACTCCAGCGCAGCAGGTGGGTAAAAGCAAGGTGGCCCTCCAAAGATTGTGTCGCAAACCAATAAACAGCATTGCGATTAGCTCAATGTTATAACCCCTCGTTTCACCAGTGGAGGAGATGGGAGCTACAGTGACAGTGGAGCTGGAGAAAGGGGCAGGGGGAGTCGGCTTCAGTCTTGAAGGGGGGAAAGGTTCCATCCATGGAGACAGGCCACTGGTCATCAACCGCATCTTTACAGGTGCACTCACACTCCTTTACCATCAACTGACAAAGTAACTCTGTATAATGATTATCTACCAAGAAATAACTCTTGTTATCTATGCATTAAACCAAAGACCTGTCCTGCAACCTGGGTCCAATTCAAACCTGATCCACTATGGGGAATGTAACCCAAAATGCATTGTAGATACACTTAGGAGAAAGTGAGATTGACTTCACATATGAGTGGCAGAGCAGTTACATCTGTGACTATAATACATCAACAGAAATCTTTTTTATCTATTTATTTAGAAAAGGGATCCAACTTTGATGGCATAGCTTAGTATGTGTTAATTATTTTCTTCCTCTAGGAGGTGCTGCAGAGCTGGCTGGTCTGCAGTCTGGAGACGAGCTAGTGCAGGTCCAAAGCATCTGTCTGCTGGACATGGCCCGATTTGAGGCCTGGAACATCATCAAGGCCCTGCCCGAAGGACCAATCAGGGTTGTCCTTAGGAGAAGTCAAGAAACAAACTGACCTTCAACACTGAACAGGGAAATTCTAGCTAAAAGCCAAAGGATAAAACAAAAGTAAACAAGAACAATACCAAAAAGGAAAAAAAAAAGAAAAAACTGATAAAGTCTAACTATCAAGCGCCATGAGATTATGATATAGACCATCTGTTGATTGAACTGAAGAGCCAAGTGCAGGAACCTCCTTCTGATTAATTGTCTATTCCATCGAGCTGTCTTAATATTCTCAAAGATCTACAGATCATGGTACTTTTATATGCCGTAAAAAAGTTTAAAACTGCCTTATGGATGTATTTAAAGATTCTGGATTGATTCTGGAATTTCAAGACGGGCATTACGCCCTAATCCTAGAATCCTAGAAAAATCCAAGACAAAGCTTATCTAACTAATATTATATTAGAGAAGGAATTATGGAAAGATCATTCTGTCCTGATGTAAAAGGGTAACTGTTTTTGTTTGCAACTATATTATTTAAAATGTAAATACAAAACTGATAGAACCAAAGCCTTTGCTGAACACTTTTGAAGTGATACACTGTAGATGTGCTATTTTAGGACGTTCATTACCAAAAGACCCAAGGTCACAGAAATCAAATCTCTTTTTAGCTTTTGAAACGATGGAAACACATACTGTATTACGTTTACGGAAAACATTTGTTGCAATAAAACATTACCAACCTAAATGGTTCCCCTGAAACAGCATTTCAACACGTGATTACTGCCTGTTGTTGTCTAGTGTTTACATATCAGCAGGGACACCATGGATTGATGTGACTGTCAGTCATTTTAATGATGATGCTGGTGAAATACAAAACCTATTGGGTACAGTACAGTACAGGGTAAACAGTCCTTTTGATGTCTTTGTTCCATTGGCAACTAAAAGTAAACAAAACATAGCAGCAATGGCTTTCAGTCAAAAGGAATTGTGTTGTAACAGTTTTTAGACACACCCTTTTAAACATCTCTGACACACTGCATGATTGAGGTATACGAGGTATCAAAACCAGCAACCACCAAAGACAACATGTACCTTTTTTTAAAGACAGTAATACGTAGCAGGTATAATATGATCTTCAAGCTACATTTAGAACGATACATACATCAAATCTGTGCCTTTGATTCACGCAAAGACGAATGACACAAGAGCAAGCAAATGACTGCAGATAAGGTGGAATGCACTTGTAAGGTTTCTTATTCAGATTACCCACACAGGGGATAGAAGAAAAGTAAAGGAGTGCTTGATTTCCAAAGGAATCTTAACAATAAGGCTGGTATAAAGATTTTAGACGTGTCATCCCAGTATGGCTCATCGCGATCTACCGCAGAAGATCTGAAGACAGCAGGCATGCAAGTGTCACTAGCAATAAAGCACTACAACATGTCCTCCTCTCCTGTCTCCTTCACCTCATCACCTGGTTCACTATACAGGATCAACCTGTGTGTTCCAATAGTCCTCCATGTGCTCTGTCTAATGGGGAAGAAAGGACGCAAGCAGGCGACTCTTGAAATGATAACTTGTTGCTTTTCCCTGATCTCCAAGTTAGAACAAAGTACAGTTGGAAACAATAAGAGAAGCATCAGAAAATATTCATCATCCATTCAGTTTTTTTTCTCTTCTTTGTAAGTGTGTCTACAGAAGAAATTTTGCGAAAAAATGAGCACTAGTGAAATGCCCTGCACTAGAAGGGTGGCCAGGCCTTTTGTGAACAATAGCTTTGCTCAGTGTACAGGGCAAACAATGTGGCAGTACGGCTGGGGCCAGTATACTTTGGACCCCATAGCCTAATTCTCACTAGGGCTGAGCACGGCTTGTAGGGCCAGGGGCAACCGAACATGCCATTAAGTGCATATCAATATCTACTTAACACATGTGAAAATGTCACATAATTGCATGGAATAAAAACAAGGAAGGGGAAATACCATCTAGCCCTACCTGCTTCGGAAGCAGACACATGGCTAGGACCCCTGATCATTCAGTAGCCGCCCCTTTGCTTAACGAAAGTACTGGCCATTGGATATAGTAAAGTCTATGCAAATATTGCCATTTGCCCATACTGCAAGTAACTGTGCTGGAATCTGTGTTGTGTTTGAATATAACATACTGAACATCAGAGGCAGGAAGCCCTAGTTAAAGGGATTAGTTAAAGGGGAGTGGAGAGAAAGACCAGTCATTTTCAAGTAATAAACAAAGGACAAAAAATGAGGTATGAATCATCCCCTATACCATTGGAATAGGATTCCATGACGGGGTGCCTAGAAAGTCCATGCAACATGCATGTTACTGTACACAGGTAGAATATAGTCAGGAGAAAAGGAATGGACTGGTTTCAACAGTTAAAATACAAAAGGGAAGAACTTCATATATTCTGTGCCTCAAGTACATATCGATATAGAAAATATAGATTTAAAATCTATCTTCATTCTGATTGATTGAGGTTATAAATATATCACTCACAGTGATCAACACTTTCTTTTTGATGTGGGGTAAGGCAAATATTAGCCATGTCTTATTTGTCTGCAATGTGCAATGCAAGTTTACTTCCCAGTTATGGAGAGAGGGCAGGCCTAGTCCATCAACCGGTCCGTCATCTTACACCAAAAGCAGGCGGGGAGAATAGGCACACCCCGAAGGCCGAATACAGTTTTTATGGCTAGTTTTTAAGGTTAGTTTCAGATCAACTGATTTGTCAGAGAAAGATCACTTACAGAATGTATTTAACATAGTTCATAGTTGGGGGCCAATTCCACTGTTGAATTTTCTAAGAATTTGAATGTCTCGTAATCCGTGAGGATTCATAATAAATACAAATGGAATAAAAACCAAATCCTTTACTAGTGTAAAGCAATTTTTTCCTTCTTGCTGGCTATCAATGGTCCTTGACTGACTTGACCACCTTGGCGAGGTTGCTGTAGAACTCCGCCATGCTGGAAGGGAAGAAGGAGTCGACCACGGAGCGTGGCAGGAAACCCCCCAGGTCTGTCTGGAAGAAGCTGAACAGCTGGGTTTTGTTCGGCTCCCTGGAGGACAAGGCACAGACACGGACGTTACACACGAGCGGATAGTTATTTAACTTTGAAACAGCTATGCAGCTCACTGTTGCCCCCCAGTGACACGCAGTAGAAGTGGTAGCACTAGCAGCTGAATCCTGGCTGAGCTATCAATGTTGTAGACATACCATACAACTACAGTTAATTCAGTGCAATACAGTATTAAACCATGCTTTGTCATAAACTCACCCAGAGATGGGGACACAGATACAGCCACACGGGTGATTGAAGCCCCTCACATATCTAGACTGTGGAGGACAGCTGGGATGGCTCACATGGGTGGCTACCAAACACAGCACCGGCAGAGAAAACAACAAAGCTAGTCTTTCACTAAATAAAAGCAAAAGTAAAGCTTCAAATAAAGCAAATATAAAAAAAAATCAACATGGTATCCAAATCTTCATGCTAACTTTTACCTTCTATATAATTGGGCAACAAAGTAACAACAGGTGAAAGGAAAGCATAAAAAAGGAGTCATTACGCACCATTTGATGAGATGGTGCCATCTTCGTATTGCTTAACTAATATGACATCTACAAAGTCTCGCGGAGCTATGATACCCATGGCTGCCGAGGGCGTGACTGTTCTGCAGACAGTGATGTCCTGTTCAAAAGTGAAAGACAGATAGGCAGATGGTCTGGAGCACCACAAAGCAAAGAACACTGGGTCATGAATACATGCCATGCGTAATCGTGTGTGTTTAGTGGGCAGGGAATGGAAACAAAGTGGGTGTTTCAAACAAGTGAAGAGTAATCAACCTAGCACCTAATAGGGCCAAATAGGTCTGCTGCATTGTGATACTGTGATAGGATAAGCAGCTAAAAAGTCGAAATTTGTACCAAACCTCAGTGATTTGCTCCAACAGCTCAAATTTCTTCACGTTGTTGTCCCATTTCACCCTTAGCCCATTTGGCACTGGTTTCAGACAGTCCCACACCTTCTCTGGACTTCCATTCAGGACCCCCTCCCCTTTATAACTAACCGAAAAGTACAGAGACATGAGTAGATTGATGAGGCATGACTCAGTGGTTAATTCGATTTATATAGACTCTAGAGGAGGCGCATGATGTCGAAATCAAAGACAGTGTGTATGTCGCTTGTTTAACATTGTAAAAACGTTATGCAGTCTAAAAGACCAAATCTGATGCTATAGTAGAAAGTCAAAAATTACGTTTGATATTGAGAGGATATCAGGCTATTGAAAGACAAATCTGAACAACTTAGATTTAACTTCTGACTTAGAGAACTGCTGCTGACTTCATCTGACTATCTTTGTAGATGGCCAGCAAAGGCATACGTTTGCAGAGGACATGGCATGGGGGTTGAAGTGATGGTGTTCTATCAATCAGAACGGTCAAATGCATGGCAACAGGATACATTTGAAATGCTTACACGTTCCCTGGGAACTCAGTCGAGGGCCGCCAGGACACGATGACGTCATTCTATACATAACAAATATTCCATTTTTGTTAGCACCTCTGAGATGAAAGACATTGATCAAGAAAAAAAACAGGTATCATGTAAACAAATAACAACGTTACACACCGATTTCTTACAGATTTTCCATCCAGAATCGTCCTTCCTGTAGCTTAGCAAACAGTCAGCCACTGTGTTCGCGGTGTGTTGATAATCCATCCGTACAGCTGTTCGACGACCCACTCACTGTGTTGTAGAGATAAATTCAACGAAGCTATAGCAAATATATGCGTAGCTAACGTTAAAACAGACTACAGAGCACTTTAAAAGCAATGATGGAACCAACCCGGCTTGCTGGTTAACGTTAGGTAACGACTAACGTTAGCCAAAATGAATGAGCTTGAACATCATCGATACAAACCTAGGCTAGTACCGGACTAGGCTAAGTCATCAGTGACATACCAGAAATTGTTATAAAATTACTGACTAATAAATGATAGCTAAAATATACAGATTATTTGACAGGAACAAAAATGGATTTTGCGTGGGGAGATGTTTTTTATTTGCTCGGCAAATATGTTACAATATGATACGAATACAGTGAGCGCTGCTTCCTTATTTTTTCTAGAAGTGGAAGCTGGGATCTGTAGTTTTAAAAGTTTCATGTTGCGTGTGCTTTCTTCACTTAATTTTTTCTGGATCTATCTGGATCTAACATTAAAAGACATCAAGGAAAATGTAATTACGTATGGCATCTGTGGGCTACATTTATTAGATACCTATTCATGGTAATCTAGCAAATATAAATTTTTTATTCAGAACATGACTACAAACCATGGTCTACTTGCATGACCAACAAAGTCTTATTTTCCTCTGTGCAGCTTCCAACAGTACACCATTGACTAATATTCTCAGAAAATATACATTTCTAAACAAAATGTATTTATACATTGGAACAGACCATTTCATTCGATCCCGATACATTAAGATCTATGCTAGCTTTGGACTTCTTCTTAGCCAGCTTGCCTTGCCTGGCCTCAGACTTCAGATACCTCTCCTTGTTGTGGATGACCTGGATGTACTGGTCTGTGCTGCTGTTCTGCTGGTCACTGCTGGAGGCTAGTGAGGCAGAGTCTGACTCAGTTAGGGAGGGCTCCAGCTTCGGCCGGGTCGTCTTAGGTTTTACCTGGGGCTCCATGTGTCTCCTCTGGCCCGGGGATTGGATGGGTCTCCCTGGAGACTGTGTTGGAAGTCTGGATGTTACCAGGGGTGTTTCAGCCCCTCTGACACTGGTCTGGGAGCGAGAGTGTGGCTCCAAATCTTCCCAGTCCATCTCTCCGCCGTCATCTTCCTCTTCCTCCGCCTCCTGGGTTCCATAGCGCCCCCTTGCTTTGTGACCGCCCTTGGCCATGGAAAGCTGGCTCTCCACGCGTTCCCCGATGAAGAAGCGTGCTTGTTGGTGGAGGTCTGACAGAGAGCGTGGGCGGTGTGTCTGCCCAAACGACCCTCTCCTTACACTCTTCCCCTCTTCCTCGTCCCCCTCCTCTTCACTTAGGTGTGGTTGTGATGGGTGGGCCCGATGTGCATGGGGATGGTGGTGAGAGGCGCGGGGGGTGTAGCGTTTAATGTTCCGGGGGTAAAGCTCCAGGATCTCTCCGGGGTCTTCCATGCGGTAGTGGCGAGGGACCCGCGTGGCCGAGCGGAGCAGCTTCTTCCTCGCCTCGTGCTCGTTGACGATTACGTAGCGCGTGGTGTGAGGGCGCCGCCCCACGTAAGTCTGAGCGGTGATGATCCCAGCAGCCTCCGCAGGGTGCATGGAACGGATGGTCTTTCTGTACAAGGGGTCGGAGTGGATGTTCTCTGAGTAGCGAGGAGTGGGGTGGTACCCCATTTGTTGGTAGGATTTGGACCTGCATTGCCCGCTGGGACCACCAAGATATGCTGGGTGCCTGTTTAGATAGAGGGAGAAGGTGAGTCAACGCAATGGAATGCCCTCCCAGATGTTGAATAGACGGTACTTAGTGAAGGTGTGGCTTGTGTGAGACCTGCTGGGTATGTGCTCCAGACGTTGCTTGTTCAGTATCGACACGGCTGGGCTTCTAGAGGGTCCCGCTCCGCTTCCTCTTGTCATATCAGCCCTGGACGCTGATTGGGTAATGGTGCGGATGCTGTTGCCACGGCGAGCAGGCGATTGAAAGTTAGTGACGCTGCCATTGTGTCGGGGGGACGGTGTGCGGATGGAGGACTCCCGACTGGTGATATCACTCTCCTGCTGCTCAGTCGTCTTGTTCTCCACAGCCTCTGGAGCTTGGAGACGCGCTGAAGGGAAAATTCAGAAGCCAGCGGTCAAGGGTCAGCAGACAGAAATAGAATGTGTAGAACCTAAATGTCAAACAGTCACGGCTGGTACCTGCTGCCATTTGAAAGACTTTCTTCTTATCGTCAGTACGTTCCTGATAAATAAAGACATTTGTCTCATGAGAATTTTTTTGTAGCTTTTCGAATAATAATGCGCACAGTTTTCAAACTTACTGTCTGAAGCTGCATTCTTAGCTGGTTGTTGGTGAATTTGAGAGACCTGGCAATGGCCTGAAGGTAGTAGATCAGCATACTGAAACACACATGAATGATTTATCACCAACCCCGATATAATGTACTCGTATTAAAGGCTTTCATTGTAAAGTATAGAATGCAGTGTTTTAGTTCTGTGTGTGTGTATGTGTGTGTGTGTGTGTGTGTGTGTGTGTGTGTGTGTGTGTGTGTGTGTGTGTGTGTGTGTGTGTGTGTGCATATAAACTCACAATAAGAGTAGCAGGCCTGGCAGCACTACTACAGGGCTGGTGACGTAACTCATCACTTTACTGAACCACAGAGGGAAGTCGTTGGTGATCGTCTCTGAGATGATGTCATAAATCTTGTCCTGACCGCTGCAACGCACGCGCACAAACACACAATCACTTACAATCAATCTCTCTACTGCAGAAGAGGGAAGGAGGACCCAAAGGGGCGTAGGATAATCAAACCTACGCATTCTACTTGCCTTTAAGGTTTTACTGTTTTGGTCTACAAAGCAGATTGTGATATAGGATTACTTCAATTCGATCAATTGGCTTTATTTTGTGTGTAAGGTGTTCTTGCTGTTGCTGTAAAAGTGTGGCTTGCATTAGCTTAATGCATTGGCACAATGTTTTATTGAATCTCCACATAAATGCTGCTCCACATAAAAGTTTGTTCACCTAAATGGTCCACAGTGCTGTGATGGTCTGTATCTCACTATAGCGAAGACCGTGGGCAGCATACACAGAAATAGCATGAACAAAAGCATGGCCAGGTAGAAATTGTTAGATCTGAAAACAAGATATATGGGGTAAATATAGATACAAACAAACATGAAAGAATTTGATAAAGCTCAGTGATATCATTGCATTAACAGACAATTCTGCCAATGGTTAAACTATTTCAAGTAGCATTATCTCCAAAAAGAAGTGATACAATTTAAGAAACAGTCAAAGGGATTTTAGAATTTCCAGTAGTTTCTGAATCAAACCTCCTACATTAGCAGAAATTATTTTCACGGTTCACACGAAGGGCTCTCTCATCCATATGCAGTAAATTATGTATTTGTGTCTACCATATCTTTCTTGGCGGGGTATGTGTTTGTGTGTTTGTGTTTGGTAACTGTCTTCTTTGCTTGGAAATGTGTATTTGTGTTTGGAATGGTGGTGATATTTTACACCACATCTGGGGTTGACTGATAAGGCCTGAAAGAGGCAGCGACAGACTCGTTACATAAATCAGAGTGGGCTGATAGCTGTGGGCTGTGTGTGTGTGTGTGTGTTTGTGTGTGTGTGTGTGCGCGCGCGCGCGGGAAACAAGCTACTTAAAAGAACAACTAGATGTTCATTGTTCCGTGTCACCACAGAGCTGAAGAATTGGATGAGAGCAGGCCCCAGTTGGACCAACATGCCAAATCCCTGGTTCACTAAAAGACTCACTCACACTCACTGCCCTATGGCCACAGCATACTCTGCACTACCTGTAAGGAGGTCTAATTAAGAGTTCTGCTGTCGTTCACTATTTGTCTTAACTGTCCAATGAAAGCAGAGCAGAAAGGCAAAGGGAACCATGAAACCTTATCAGACAGACCTGGACGCCCTGAACACTTGTTGATGAGGCACATTACAAGTGAGCACAGCCCAGCTTCTCAGGTACATCAGTCCTATCAGCTTCATCACGTTGAAAGCTGGCAGGCAGGGAGAGAAAAATGCACCCATCCTTGGAGAGAGAGAGCAAAAGAGTTACACATTTGAGTATAGGAAATATGAGTTAGCGAGAGATCTAGAGAGAGATTGGAGGGCAATACAGTATACAGTATATAATGTTGTATAAGAGAACAACATCACCCTACCCTCCCCTTACACATACACGCACAATGCTGCTGGGGACAGTTTACACCCCATATAAAACACATTACATCCTGTGGATCTTGGCTGTGGACCATTAAGTTTATCAAACCAAGATGACGGCTGTGCAATGAACACGGGAAACACTGTGCACCCAGCCGTAGAGGTGGAGTGGAGAGATCAGAGGCAGGGTCACTGGGGTTGTTCAGGAGGAACCAGACTATCAGGGGGAAATGGTGTATTCTATTACCCAACATCAGAAGAATAGAGGAGGTTCATTGGAATCATAAAGTCTACTACGGTCATAAATGTCCAAAAAGAACATCCATACATACCAGATCATTCCTTGGTTATATATTAGATGGAGAACATTCTCGGCTATTTTAAACTCTCCATATTCAGGCTGGCAGAGAAAAAGAAACAGAAAACAAAGAGAAAAGATTATTGTTTACGTTGCTATTACCATGAACAAAGTACTATTGTAACTTGATGTACTTACAAACTTACTCTCCAGATCCCAACAGCAACAGTCACTCAGGTAGCGCACCACCAGCCCTCTGATGAAGTCAATCAACAAAATGCTGGCCACAGTGAAGATCATATCAATGATAGACAGCTTCAGCATCTCCTGGAAAAACACCACCCACACACGTTGTTATTCCTTCGAGAAATATTCTGGGATAAGACAGGAACACTTAGAATTAGATCCAGGGAGCCCAAAACCGGTGATCTAATGCTGAATCTCCTGGGCAGGACATTTTCATTAGGTTAACGTCCGGCTCCATGTTTCAATCCATACTCAATCTATATCTCCGGGTTGGAAACAATTGCAAGGGGACATTTCCATTTGTCTTGTCGGCATAATGTCTTTATGGGGGTTGGGCTGGAGAGAGGCCACTGGTGATTGTCCAGTCAGTGGTAAAATAATGGTGGAGAACTCTAATGATTATTGGCTGGGACAAGGCTTGGAGCTTGTAGCTAGTCCCGTATTAAGTTTCTTAGAATGTTAAATTAGGTTGCTTCCTCATGAGCCTCCTTATGAGGAATAAAGAAGAACAAACCTGTCGAAACCCAAAATGTAACACTCCTGGCATAGTTACCGTGTCAACTTGACACATTCAAATCAACATGAGTTGCTAGTGCTGTGTTGGGATGCGTATACCACCTGGAGCCGCCCAGCGCTGGCTGCCTAAAGTATGAAAGAAGTGGATCAGAACCTGTCCAACATAGGTCTCCCAGCACTGGTCTTGCTGTGAGCGGGCGTTCTTCTCATACGATCCCGTGCGGTTGTACACGGTCGGAGCGATGCTCCTGGTGCGGTTGTTGACATCCAGCACCATGGCGATGGTAGCTATGGTGCTGTTGTGGTGCTCGGAGACGGAGATCCCGGACACCAGGGTGGACACGCTGCTCTCGTCTGGCTGGGAGATGGTGGCCAGGTAGGAGCTGGAGTCAGTCCAGTTCCCTGGGACCACATGGACCTGAAACACAACCAAACACACACAATGGAATTCACCCCCCAAAAAGGATATGTGCCAGACATCTATGAAAGGGATTGATTTTGTGCCACATCACATAGCGGGTTATCATCAATCAAGTTCTATTTTGTGTAAAATATGTTGGTTGGGCTTTCTCACAGCAGAACTCATAATGTTAACTTTGTCCAGAAGGGCGATGATGAGACTGTAGAGATTGCCGAGGTAAAGCACCAGCACTCTGTGGAGACAGTGTGAAGGAACAGGATCACACTACATTACATTACTCAATGTAAGCCGGGACACGCCGTACTCTGGACGTTGGCTCCACGTGTGTTTCGCTGTCTGGGGCGTGTGAGGGATGGAGCACCTGGCCAGCTGGAAGCGCAGCGAGGTACGGGGATGGTACATCTCCAGTTGAGCCACCAGCTCGAAGGCAGACGGAGCAATCATGGTGATGAGGGACACCACCACACTCACCTGGTGGTGGAAAGAAGCAGATTTCAAATAAACCCTTTCAGTAAAAGAGCGATGAGTCTCGGCTAGGGAAACTGTTGGCAGCTGAAAGACACTGCTGCCTGGCAGGGTAAAGTTGGCATATCAAACTACCACAGCCACTCTGGACATGAATGAAATGATCAGTTGTCATTGACAAATGGCAGCCAATGAAGCTGCCAATTAACTGCCTCCCTCTTCAGTACAGGGCCTCATTTTTTATTTATCCACGTTTTATCGTGTTGTGTGTTTGAGGCGGGAGGGAGAAGGGAGAGAGCGGAGTTGCGTAACCTAATGAATGTGCGATCGCTTTCTGCTGTGGCTACCTCATTCTTTTCCCACAGGGTCAGCTCTGGCTTCTCCTGCTCCAGTTTCTGAGAGCGGTCCACCACAAAGTAGATGATGTATATGCTGCCGGCCAGGGAGAGCAGCACCAGGATGTTGGCTAGAATACGCAGGCTGATCAAAACCGCCCTGGAAGGATACACACAAAAGGACACAGTGTGTGAGCTCCCCCGTGGATGTATGCTCTTAAAAATAGAACTGCGATGTATGGGCTGTGAATCAAGCTCCAACGCTATGGCACTGCACAGAAGTGCACGGTTGTAGAGGGGGGTGGGGGGGGTGGCGGGGTGGCGGGGTGGCAGTGGGGCTTTGCGTTGGCAGACGCAAATGATTAACACATGCATATCATTATGAGTGGAGAACGGACTGTCAGCGAGCGAGGCCCGGGGAGAAAAGGGGGATGGAGGGTGATGGAGCGTGACAGAGAGCGCTGGGCGGGTGCACGCAGCGAGAGCTCCCTCTGAGGTATTAATCCATTTTTAATGTCCTCAGCAGGTCTGATGATGTCCCGACGCTGATTTAGAGGCCGTCCTCCAATGCAGTGAGGGCCTGTTAATATGAGTTATGCCAGGAGGTGGGCCTCTGTGCGGACGCGGGCGGTCTGCTGGGACTTCCAGGAGAGAGGAGGTAAATCGGTCAGATCAGAGGCCGACGGGGAGGGACGCCGGACGGGGAGCGTGATGCACCGCCGCCCAGGCACATCTGACTCGGCAGGATCATGAAGTCGGGGGAGCCAGAAGTCAAAACGAGGAGAAACAGAGGAACACTCACAGACTGGTGTCCTTCTTTTTCTCTTGCTCTTCCACAATCGCTTCCTGTGGAGAGAGAGAGAGAGAGCAAAACAAAACCTCCTTTTGAGTGAATCGTACACTAAATTTCCCCAGCTCTCACTGTTGGAAATCGATTTTCAATGTCATTCCCAGTTGTGCTGACTGTAGATGTCGCTTCAACAGGCTCTTCGTTGTACAGACTACAGGAGCTCTGCCAGGTTGCCCCTTGGGGAAATCAACCCTAATACAATGGTCCATTAACATCCTGGGTAGAGACCTGCAGTAGGACTCAATTAAAGACAGAGAATCATTGTAAATTAAATCACAGTACTGTGATGAAGTATCTACCTGATGACTGATAACAGAGAGAGAGAGAGAGAGAGAGAGAGAGAGAGAGAGAGAGAGAGAGAGAGAGAGAGAGAGAGAGAGAGAGAGAGAAAGAGAGAGAGAGAGAGAGAGAGAGAGAGAGAGAGAGGGAGAGAGAGAGAGAGAGAGAGAGAGAGGCTATAGAGAGAGAGAGAGAGAGAGAGAGAGAGAGAGAGAGAGAGAGAGAGAGAGAGAGAGAGAGAGAGAGAGAGAGAGAGAGAGAGAGGGAGAGAGAGAGAGAGAGAGAGAGTGTGTCTGTTTCACCCTGATGTTGTTGACGATTGCAGCTCCTTTGCTCTCGGCAGCCTCTGGGTTGCCTATCAGGTAGTCCCACGCACAGAAGATTCTCCAGCAGAAGGTGAAGTTCTCATCGGAGGCACTGGCCAGACTCAGACGGGAGTTCTTAGCCATTCTGGAGAAGGGACACAGCAGATACAACCATCCAGGTCAACGGCCCATCAAACCTTGGCAAAGGAGGCATGTGACAGGTGCAACCAAAGAGCATTTACTTTCTCAACAGAATGATGAAACTGTAGGCAAAGACTGCCATCCCAACCAGGAAGTAGGCCAAGGGCAGACGGTAGCCGGCACTGCCGATCTTCCGTACCCGGCCGTAGTATCCATAGAACAGCACAGAGTATTGGAGATAGCCCTGCAGAGGAACAGCCATGCGATACACCAGAGGTGCTGTGTCACTAGAACATAAGCTTTTTATAAACATTACAAAATTACAAATAACCTACCATAAAGGATATAATTGGGCCTCCCATTCTAATTATCACTGCCAATTAGGACAACCAATAGTGATTTCATTGATACCGCCGAGATGGCTTGCTGATGGCGTGATGCAATTGGCCTGTTACAGGCAGCAGCAGTAATGTTGTGTTTAAATAAGTGTCAGCCACGTCCCTGTGGGTGTGCGTCGGTATCGACAGAGCAGTAAAAGGGAGACGCTCACTCCGAGAGACCAGATGGTGTCCAGGTCCTGGGCGGAGGCCAGGTGCTCCTTGGGAATGGTTTTACTCCGGGTCGTCCCGAACGGCGCTCCTGCCAGGAGCTTAATAGGACAAGCAAACACAGGTGTAATGATCCGTCAAATGGTTGAAGTTTGTTGTCTGTGCAGCAACTCCAATGGTTTTGAGTTACACATAGAAAACAATAAAAACATGAGCGGGTAGACCCAAAGCAGGGAAAAGGCAGCATACCGGATAACCAGGTATTCAGTCAATAATCCATTTATTCATTCCTGGAGTAGTTTTTAGTTAAACGTGTTCAATGGAGATGGCATGTGTAAGCACAATGCTAGGTATGAGTACAAGGTTGGGCTTTAAAAGAAGGGATGACTTCGGGAAATTGGAAATGAGTGATAGGCCAACTCATGGCTGGCGAAATTGCCTGTGTCTGTGTGTCAGAGAGACACATAAATCAGCTCTCTTTTCCCATTCAGAGAACAACCAGAAACAATGTCCCCTTCACATTGTGTAGGCTCACACCAAATGTATTTGTCTGGCCTTTGGAGCACGCGTTTAGTCCCCCTTTGTTGTACAGCGCATCACTGTGAAATTATTTCCAGAAACCATTTTGTGTGTGTATCAGTACGTATTCAAAATTGATATGTTCCAACCCTGGGGAAGATAGATACCCAACTCGTCACCACAGATGGTGAACCCACTGACCTCTGGTATTACTATGAAGGACCCAGTCATGACGGTCAGGACAATGTTGATGCCAAACAGCCAGCGCAGGAAGATGAAGTAGGACGCCACCCCCGAACCAAAATGACCTCATAGGGACATGACAGAGGGGATTAGCCTCAGGTTACTGCTCTCACTGCAGTCACAAACCACGCCTCAAACAAACATGCTTGGGAGCCCTCGATCCAGAATGCAAATTCATCTATAAAAAAATCTTTAATATCACTTACAACACACACCGAGAATAAAGCGTACGAAAAATTCTTACTCTCAATCTTCTTAATCCTCATCTCCCAGGGAATAAAAAGCACCACGATGTTGTAAAGCAACCTGGAAATTTTCTTTAGCAGCTGGAAAAGGAAGTAAAAGACATTACAAATGAATTATGTCGCAATCCTTTATTAGGAGAAGGTGGTGCAGTCTTAGTACATATAATATATAAAAAATAATATATGCTGTATATATAATACAGCTTATCTTACCTGAGCAGTAGAACAATAATTTAGTGTGTGTGGGAAATTCTATTCCATTACAATGTTTCGAAGATTAAGTCAAGACGATTCTCAATCAGGATGAGGTCGGTTCAATGAATGATTTCGTATTTCAATTAACCGGGAGCCAATCTTTATAATTAATAATTCATCATCAATCCACTAGCGAAAGTCAATTAATTCTAATGGTGCCTAGACAGCCTTGCCCAATGTCTCTGGAACATTTTAATTAAACTGGGCCATAACAACAGGCTATAAATTTGACTATGCTGCTGCGCAATAGCTCTGTGCATGTGTGTGTGTGTGTGTGTGTGCGTGTGCGTGTGCGTGTGGTGTGTAGGTGTCAGTGTGTGTGTGACTGTGTATGTGTGTGTGTGTGTGTGTGTGTGTGTGTGTGTGTGTGTGTGTGTGTGTGTGTTTGTGTGTGTTTGTGACACAAAAAGAATGAAACAGTTATAGGGTGCTGAGTGAATTTCCTGAACACACAGGCAATGGTAATAGTATAACTCTGCAGCGTTGACAAGGGAAATCAAACGTGTTGTGTAAGTCAGCCAGCAGGCATCAGGTTGCTGCAGTGCAGGGAACTCAGTACCAAGCTCCCGCTCAGCAGATTAAAGGGAGACCGAATCAGTCTTTCGACTCAGAGAAGCCCAACAGTTGTGGACTGTAGGGAGAGTGCTCACTCTTTTAACTAAATGTTAGCCATATCAGAAATCTCAAAATCTAATAAAGAAAGGAAAGGGATTTCATCCACAAAAAAATGTATTCAAAACAAAACAACTTAACAAGGGGGAAGGGACCATGTTTTTAATTTAAATGTATTTCCTTCCCTGTTAAGTTGTATTGCATTGTATGTAAACAACATTTGTATTGTTGAGAAGTGAAGTGTTGGACCTACATCTGCCCCAGCAGCCTGGTAGCCCCTGGTTCTGGTAAGACGGCCCTCATACTTCAGAACAATCTCTCTGGCCTGCCTACAAAAACACACACACACACACACAGACACACGCACACACACGCACACACACACGCACGCGCACACACGCACATGCACACGCACACGCACACACACACACACACACACACACACACACACACACACACACACACACACACACACACACACACACACACACATGCAGGCCCACAAAGCCAGTGAGAAAAAACCAGCGAGTTTAATTTTCTGAAATCCAAAATCCTCAAGACAAAAGCATGCCAAATAACTAAAATAAACAAATTAAGCTGAATTTAACATGTTAACATAACTGCAATGTAAAATTCTAATATATATATGTATAAGAAATTTGCTAGTAGCACAGTACAGCGTTCTGAACGTGCATTTGAATATTAGCACTGGGTCTAAGAAATACAAAGCATCGGACTGGTTACTGCGTGATTGTTAAGTTTAAGTGATAGAACAAATGAATCTTTGTTACATTTTATGGAGCACGAGAAGTTCAAAGTGATCAAAGCGGGAGCTTCAGGGCTCCACAGACTGTATCCTATCACTGTGATGAGGCTGCTTTCAAGGTTATGAGCCGTGCTAGCGTCAATGGTGTTTTTGTCTGTTAGCACTGTACACACTCTCCAACCTAGTCCCTAAATAATAACACAACATGGAGAAAAAGGGAAAGTTTCGGATCCACCAACAGAAAATTATTTTAACAAAGTAACGGGGATCTCTGATTTGCGGTTTAAAATATGGTTTATTTGCCCAGTCGGAGTAATCACAGCCATTCACCCAGAGATTACAGGGGGTGTAAAATGCAGGCTTGCATCTCATCCCCGATGATAGCAATAAAGCTTAGAAGGCAATAACAAGCCGCCCATATAAAACCTGCTTCGTGTGGGGTCCACTCAGCAGATCTCAGGAGCGCCGTGCCCTACCCATACTCAATCTCTCTCTAGCTCCATGTTTCCTGTCTTTCTGTGTGCTTATCTATCACTTTAACTGAGCCTTCCTGTCTTTTTCTGCACACCCATTTTAATTCATATTTCCTCAGCTTGCTTCTTAGTAAGAAAAACACAGTCACTCAGGTGAGAAGAGAAATTTAACCCATTTTGCCACCTACACAACATCCACTGAGGCTCAAAATCTAGCATAGAGAAAAAATATGAATCTTTGTAAAGGAAATGTGTTTTGGGTTTCATGCGTCCTTAGATTTACATGTATGAATGTTTCTAATTGAAGTGTTACATGAAAGTCAAAGGACCAATACAAGGGAGCCCTGAGGTTCTGTGTTCCTGACCCTTAGTAGTGGGAGGAACAAGTGATGAAATCATTATCCAGCTAATTCAGTTTGTTTTCCGTAACAGGGCCCATTAAAGCTGTGAGCCCTGGAAGTGGAGATTGTAAATGGTAATTTACCTCAGTGGTGTTAAACACTTCACTGGCTTCTCCTCCCATTAGCCACAAAGAATTATCGCTTCTACCCACTTATGTGCTCTCATATTAATGAAGAGGTAGCATTTACACGTTTCCTCTATTCAAATCTGTTAATAGGAAAACCCAGGAAAATACTGCTGGGGGAAAATGCTGCCGATCTCAAAGAAACTGTAAGTGCAACCATTTGCAGGTTTGCTTGTCTCTCCAAATGAATATGAATAGTGTGTGGCTCACACATTTCAAGACCAGATTTGGACAGTATGCTGCACCATAATAGTGCACCAATATCCCAGGCAACAACTATCCCTAAGCTCTTCAACCAATGCAGAATTTCCTGTAAATGTTTAGTTTAATTTTGTGGCGTGTACAAGTGTATGTGTATGTTGGTGTGTTTTTGTATTTTCAAATATTTGAATATATTCACGTCACAAGTGTGTATGTGTTTTGCGTGAAAGAGAAAAGTGAAAGTGATTTATTTAAAGAAATCTATAAATAAAAATAAAATGTATTGGGATAGAGGGAAACAGAGGATAAAAACCGGACACACATGAAAACGGAAGCAGAGTTTGCTAGTTACTTCAGGGCTTTCAGCTTGCGTCTCATGGGCCACGGTCTGGTTCGTATGTTAGCGATGAGCTCTTTCTGGTACTGTATGTTCTGGAACACCTCCTCTGGGTCATTACTGTCCACCCTCTCATCCTCTTTATCTTCATCATCCGAGTGCCTCATGGATCAACAAACAGATTCAAATTCCAACTCACATTTAACAGCACTAATAACTTGTTGTTTTCCACATTTCCACTTAAAAACAGCATATGAATACAGTGTATAGCAGAAACGGAAATGGTTAAGATACAGTTTGATAAGTTAGATGAGGTGCTGAATCAGCTGAGTGGTTCATGGTTCAACAAACAGATTAAAATTATAACTGAAATGACTGAAAAACATGTTTTAAATATGTTGTAGACACATTGTTTGTGATTGTGTTCAAATGTATACTTTTGGCATTCTCTAGGGGAATTACCTCAATAGTTATGTTAAAAAAAAAGCTCTGATAACTTCTTGTTTTCCCAATTTCCCCAAAAAACGACCTAAAATCTGAATCATAATCAACTTTTTATCTATGTAAAAAATAATGTACAGGTACAACCTAATTACTAAGAATGTACGTAGTGTATGGAAGAAACTAGAAAATAAGTTAAATAGGACATGCAAGATAACATTTGATAAGTTAAGAAAAGAAAAAGAAAAAACACATTGATGGATATCCTGATGATGAAAAGAAATGAGGGATGGTAAGGCAGCATGGGAGTAAGACACCAAACATTGTGGCAAATGTCACTAGTCTAAAGTCTGACGATTGGAAGTGGTAAAGTAACTCACCCAGGCTGGTTGTCTTGGTAGGGAGAGTAGATTCGTCTGGAATTCTTCCTCACACTCTTGTGCCTCTTGGCCACGGACAGGGGTCTACTGACCACCGAAGGATCCGAAACACCACTCATACCGGGGTCTCGCAAAGTCTATTGGAGCATTTTTTGTGTGTGTGTGGGGGAAATCTATCAAAGTTGAAAAGGTGTCCGGGTTGCATGAGTGTGTGTTTGTCACACACACTCCCCTGTGTTGCGGCTCCCTGTAGACGCTCTGACTCTGACGGAATGAGGTGTAGTGAGGCTTCAGTGGGTGTATGTGTGTGTGTTTGCCTTTGTGTATGTGTGTGTGTATGTGTGTGATGGTGGGGTACCTGTCGTTGTGGCCCCTCATTGGAGCATCACTCACCGCACCCATTCAGTCTCACTCCTTCATCAATCCAATCAGAGCTATTCTGACCTCTTAAAGGGCCAGTGCATTGTGAAACTGAAGAAAAAAACTCTACCTCTCGTCTTTCTCTCTTTCTCTTTCCTTTTCTCTCGCTTTCTATATATCTCTCTCATCCTCACTCACCCTTTCTTTCACATGCACACAAACGTTGTTTTAAACAAAGTTTAAGTTGACTATAGGAGAGGGTTTCTAAAGGACCTCCCGAGGGTTATGTTAAAGCCACATGTATGAATGCAAACATAAGAATATCTCCTTTTGGAATAGCGACACCGCGGCTATAGTTTACAAAATATGATAATGTGCCATATGTTCACTTGGCTCCTGGTTTCATTTAACAGTCATTCCAAATAAAGCAGAAGGCTCACAGGGCATGAATGGGACCTTGAAGAGTTTTACAGGCGTGAGTTGCTTAATTGGCCTAATCTGAGTGGACTCAGCGGAGCACTTCTGACAGACATCTTTCCCTCCATGGACAACAGTCACAACTTTTTATTCCAATTAGAAATCTGGAGTGCTAACTGCCAGACTGTGCTCTTGAATACTTAATCAGAAAATGTAAAAGAGAAATGGTTGCAAAATATGTCTTTAAAAAAGCCCCTTGCAGCAATGGGTAAATATTAAAATGCATAATTTACAACATGATATATAGTATATATATATATATATATATATATACAGTATATTCATATCATACTGTACATCATCAATGTGTTTCAAACAAGTATGCTTTAGGGAGCAATGAGGGTTCACTCTCAGGATCCAAAGCCTACAACATGTGACAGACTTTGCTGTTGTAACAACTGCCATATTCCCCTCTCCTGATGCCCTGTAAAGGCTCTTGATTCAAAGAGACCCACCAAATTCTGAAATCTCCCGCTGCGTTCATGTATAGTTGCAGTACCCTAAGTGGCCTCTACTCCAGCAGTGTTCCTTGGTGAGTCTTGTGATGATTTCATTAGCTTCCCATCACAGACCGCGGCTGTCTCCCCAGACAGTGTCTGACAATAGACACAGTGAAGTTCTTCCGACATCCTTATTGTGGAAAATACAATAGTCCTGTCGGCTAAGCTACAGAGCTATGGACTCGAGTTTCAAATACTTCACAAGCAATTAATTCGATAAAAAGTAATTAGAAGGTCTCAGGAGGGTAACTAAGTGTTTTATTAACATAATTTAATTGTTCCGGTTTGAGAGTACATTTTAGTTCCAACCATTGAGACTTCAATAGTCCTTAGATAATAGGAAATTATCAGAAGTAAGTTTTTAAAGTATTGCACTTTTAAGTGTGAGGTTTTAAATTGGTTTTGGGTTGTGACGTAATAAAAAAAAAATCTTCCTCGCTATTGAGCTATAGGTAAAATGATAACTGAGTCAGGTTTATTCCCTAGTATTGGCATATTTAACACTGTTACAGATGCTGTCTGAATGCAATGGCTGTCATTTTAGGCCAGGCGCTTAGGATTTCATCTAACCAGATAAAATGTAGTAATTAAATGGAACAAAAAGTAAAGAACAATAAATGCATTTCCATGGCTCAATAAATACCTTTTATCATGGTTCATAGATTCTAAATGGGCCTCATGTTATCATTATTTCTGAGCACCACAGTAAGTGTTGCTTTTATGATATCAGATGTACAGTGAAAAGCCACCTTAGGAATGGAGCTGCCCCCATGCCAATGGTAATGGTGTTCAATTACATAAAACCTGGGGTTTAAAAATAAGCCCTTTCACGGTAATATTGCTGTGCATGCTTTGGCCCCTGGCTTATTGATCAAGGGCTTTTTGAGACTTTTCCACCTGCTAGTGATACCTTTTTAGTTGAGTGTCTGCCCCATTTCTTTTGCCTGGGATGTGAAACCTAAATGGGCTGACCATGCTCCTTCAAAAGAAATAACAATGAAAACCCAAGGTCCTACATGATCTATGGCCTCAGCCATTGTCTCTGGAGAGTGTAATTGCCGAGACAACCGCTGAGTCTCACCAAGGTCGGCGTTGTTAGTCTTCCCCCGGCGTTCCAGGGGCTTCGTCCTAAGAGCTGCACAAAGGGAAATGTCATCATCCGGAGAGATACCCTTACTGGGCCTGGACTTGGCCCAACGCAATAACTCCAGTAGACAATCAAGTGCGGCAAAATTGAATCATGAAGTTGTGATAAAGGAAGCGACGGGCCCTGAATGATAGCGTCCTTTTGGTAAATCCAATCCAAGGCTTTATGCGCTTTACAATAAAGTACTTCACAAGTAAAGGGAGCCATCAGGCGACATAAAAATGGAAGGGATTGTACCGTGAGGAGGAACAATCAATTTGCCTAAGCCAAGCCCAAACTGTTAATAAGACCAGCATAATGTTCTAGCCTGTCCTTACAAATATAGGTGTTCCTATTAGTATATAGCGGCATATGGCTCTCAATGTGAAGGAGGATGTATAACTATCCTTCTCTCTCACTATCTCATTCATTCTGTTTGCATAGACCGACTGACTCTACTTATGAAGAAGGTGGATCTAAACACTTTTGATCCAGGAAAATTCAATGAATAGCTGAGATTTCTTTTGTCTTAATGCATTTATAGGATTCCCCTTCATCAGAATGAACTTAAGCTGGTAAAAACACCAAAGTATTATCACAAACCATGCAGATGAATTTGAGGGAAGAAATAGGTTGTTAAAGTTGATCGATGAAAAGCAGTGAAGATGCATAGCAGCAGTTTAGTCAATGAGGCACTCTAACAAAACATTATAGCCCTGGCTGTTTGTGATCACAGGCATAATCTGTATTGATGTCCTGTCTCAGCACATCCAATGGAATCAAGAGGAAGAGGTCATTAAATAAGACAAAGAAGAGTTTGCTCCACTGCAGCTACAGGGCTCTCTCTAGTGGCTGTTCCACAGTACTGTGGCAAGTAAATATGGGGTTGAGTGGGCACCGGCAGTCATTAAGAAACATCTCCGTCTCACTTAGCATTGACATTTCAACCTTGGCTATAGTCTCAAAGTATTTTGGTGACTTTGCATTGTTCATTGCTTTACTACTTGTGGGATTCCACTGCCTCAACATACTTTAGCGTTTGGGAAGGCTTCGTTACTGTGTCTGTGATACGGTCTGGCCCCCATGCACATCCAGCACCTACTGGAATCTAGCTGTAATGATGGAATGGTTTGCAAGAGTTCAAACATTAGAGCCCCATGGCCGTAATGTTTTGGAATATGACCTATTCACATTAGGTAATACTTGTGGCTAAAACATACTGTTTGTCAATATTAAGTTATACATGATCAAGGAAATACAGCACTGGTGATATTGTATTGTAAATATTCTAACAAAGAGTATCAGTAAAAGATTATCATAACCAGCTTTTATAAATACCTCCTTACTTTTACCTTACCTGACCTTTACCTAATCATATTGTAACATCCGACCCTGTGTATTTTGAAAGATTGATTAGTGGTACCAAATTTATCCATACTCATTCTAAACATAAGAATGTAAAACAAATACTGCTGGTTGAACGGATCATTCACAGGACAAGGATTTCATTAGTAAGGGTCATCATGATCTTACACAGCAGTTTGTTTTTATGATTGTATAATAGATTTTTGTGTGGTTTGTGAAATGACAGCACCAGATGGCAGGATTGAGCCTCGTAAGACAGCCGTGTAGATTTGACCCATCTGTGATTCTTTTACCTCGTCCCACTTCATCCAGTCTGTTTAGTCTGTTAACTGTTTGAGCTCCTTTATCAGGGAAGGACATGAGCGTAACTAGAAACACTCAGGAATGGAAGTCGACAATAATCAAACGTTATTTTTTTATTGGATAGTAAATATGGGTCAGTAGCTGAAATGCAAGAAACTACAATATAGCCTGAAATTGTATGCTATATCAGAGAAGAGGGGAGGAGGAACGATAATCCTCCTGTTAGTAAAGTACAACTCATTCATTATGCACACTGACTTGGCTGGCATCTTCAAACTGCAGCAGCCGCTCCACGGCGACATCAAAGGCTGCCATAGAAGAGGAAGGCAAGAGCCAGTGAACTCTGCCTGAACTTGTCTAGGTTGTTTTGCAGTCTGAGGAAAGATACAGAGGGGGGGTACAGTCGTACATTTGACAACCGAGACCTCCAAATTCCCAGTTTGTACGTTTCTGTAAATGCAGTAAAGATTCCCGGTCTGCCCGCTGCACTCGACTGACAGAAATGAATCGCCAAAGATACAACCTGCTCCCCCCCCCACCTCTCTCTCTCTCTATCTCTCTCTCTCCGATGTTGAGTCTCAGTCTCAGTCGTATCATGTAGCAGGGGATGTGTGGGGAGAGCCATGGAATACCACCACACTCTAATGCGGATTAAGAACCAGAGAGAGGGTGCGAGCCACCAAAGCCTTCTGTTCAAACGTTACAAGCTTAAAGTCAATCCTGAAGCCCAAATCTATCTGTGCGAGCAGAAGGTTCATCCTGTTAAATGACTATCTGACTAAATGAGGGCTAGGAGTAAAGAATCAGTGCTCTGATTAATGCCGTGGACTAATCGCATTAGGCCACTCGGAGCAAAAAGGGAATACTATCAATTTCTGGCAGATTATTTTTGTTCGACAAACTCAGAAAGTACAGCACAGACCCCTGCTAACGAGGTCCAAGCTGAGTTTGCACAGTAGCTAGGGTCTTCAGTCAGGCGTGGACAACATGCCAGGAGGTCCATGGACGTCGCCACACCTCTGTGGAGGGTGAACCGAACACAGGGCTGCCCCGTGTGAGCCCACGTCTGGATAATAAAAACACTTGGCTCTCTTTGTCATTCTTCCTCTGCAAAAATAGCGTGCCCTTCAAAACCCCCACACACCCTCATGCACATGCATGTAAGCGTGCACACACATTCTCTCTCACACAGACACATACACACACCCACAGACGTACATGCGTGTTAGTGCACACACTCACTCACTGAATATATGTTATACTGTCAATGCTTTCTTTTGCTCCTGTTTAACCCTGCATCTCACTTTCCAATAAGGGTATGTTAGATCTGTTTAATCCTGATGGGCCTTGTGTGTGTGTGTCTGTCTTTGTGGGTGTGTGTGTGTGTGTGTGTGTGAGTGTGTTTGGGACTAAGTGTGTGTATGTTTACAGATATATGCATCTTAATTATAGTAAATTGGGATATCCCTACATCCCCCTGTATTTTATCAACAAGCATGGTCTCACTGTTTAACTGACTTTCACTTTTAGCCCACAAGGGGTCAGCATGGTATTTTCTGAAGGCATGTTATGAAACCTTTGTTCTCCTTTGTCTGACTGCAGCACTGCTGCAATGTAGACAGACAGGGTGGGGACCATCTCTTTCTCACTCTGTGTGTGCGTGTGTGTGTGCGTGTGTGTGTGCGTGTGTGTGTGTGTGTGTGTGTGTGTGTGTGTGTGTGTGTGTGTGTGTGTGTGTGTGAATTATGTGTGTTCGTTTTGTGGTTGTGTGTGTGGGACAGTCTTTTTAATGCATCTATGTGTGTTAAATATATTCATATCAATAAGTGTTTTGGGGTGTGTATCTCTATCTTTGTGTGGATATACATGCTTCTGTGTGTATTTGAACCTATGTGTGTAAATATGCATGTGTGTGTGTGTGTGTGTGTGTGTGTGTGTGTGTGTGTGTGTGTGTGTGTGTGTGTGTGTGTGTGTGTGTGTGTGTGCTTTGCCCCACTGCAGCAACGCTGCGCTGCAGACTGTCTGGGGCGGGGACTGTCTCTATCTCTATCTGACCTATATTATCATTCATGTCTTGTGTCGGCTCCTGTCATAGCAACCGGGCAGGTGGATTAAACAGCTTCCTGAACAGATGCATATCATGCATCATATGCAGAGGCAGACACACATCAAATAAATATGCCAGAGGGATGCATGGACACATAGTTCTGGTCCATATCCCCAGTCAGCCTGGTGGTGACCTCAGGCAAACCCCCCAGAGCCTTTGCTACCATGATGGTGAACAGCTTTACAGAAGGGCAGACAATTCCAATTATCAGTGCATGATAAATAAGTTAGAAAGAAAGAAAGAAAGAAAGAAAGAAAGAAAGAAAGAAAGAAAGAAAGAAAGAAAGAAAGAAAGAAAGAAAGAAAGAAAGAAAGAAAGAAAGAAAGAAAGAAAGAAAGAAAGAAAGAAAGAAAGACAGAAACAAACAAACAAAGAAATAGACTACACAATCAAAAAGAAAGAAGTCAATGCTCAGGAGTTGGGCTTTTAGAGTGGTTTAGAGTCCAGAGCAGTTACCTGGAAACACTGGTGCACCGATAAGACAGCTCTGCTAATTGCGGCTCATTATCTTCCCAGATGTACTCTGTTAACGGGAGTTTCCTAGTGATGTGGGGGCTCAGGGACACAACGCACTGATGACCTAGTTTAACACAGAGGGGGCTCTGGAGGAGCTTGATTGGTTTAAGGGGTAGGTAGGTGGGAACAATGGCTTTCAGGTGTTACACAGCAGACAGCTTCCCCTGATGGGCCGTCAAAGGTTAAGGAGTGACGGATCAAACGAATTGACAGAGAGACAGAACAACTTAAAGGCTGAAGAACAAATAGTGTGACAGACAGATGGATACAGAAACAAAGAGACACACAGGCAGAACAACTACCGCACAGAAAAACAAACAGGCTGACAGAGCTTTCGTTAGCATTTGACAAAAGGGTGGTGTGATTTCCTTGAATTCATTTGAATAGTAATAAGAAAGCACGTGTTGGGTTTTTTCACAGTCTCGATAATTAATTTCTGGAAGTGCACAGATATTTGCATTAAAATAGAATTCCCCCCAAAAGCCATATTTTGCTCTCAGAAATAAATTTCTGCTCTAAGACTAAAACTATGAAAGCTTTTTTTTTTGTTTCCCACGATATAATAACATTGCCTTAGGTGTTGTTGTGACAAGTCTTCGGGTCTTTCGTTTCCTCTTTTATCATCATGCAAGAGTGGCTTTGGGACGGAAATCCAGTATGACATCTGTGGATAACATCATCTTCTGCCCACAGACTGGCACAGAAAACACCTGTCTGCAGGAGAAAATCTCTGTTATTACAACTTACATCAATGTTTTCTTCTACATATGAGTTTTTGTGTGTGTGTGTGTGTGTGTGTGTGTGTAAAGAGGGTAGTTGAAGAAGTTGTGGGAGGATTCCGAATCGTACGGGTTCAACGTGAATCTTCAGCCCTAGCATGATACATGAGCTGAAACCCAGTCTTTAATTGGGCACAAACCTGTGTGCTTGTGCACCGCGTGCGAGTGTACAAGTGCACGTTTTTACAACTGTTATTCGGGCCACGCCAATGAATGACACCACAGCAGAAGTCAGGCACATTAGAATGGCTGTGACATTCTTATGAACAGGATAGAGACCAGGGAAGCTTTGTCAGAAGCAACTTCAGCAGGCAACAGATAAACCACTGCTGAATTAAAGAGAAAACCAAATGGAGTCTGTCCCTGTTAACAGCGCGGAGCTAGGAACACCGGTTCATTCACATACATGGTCCCCTCATTCTGAAAGTCACACACCAGCTTTTCAAATGCCAACATCATTTGAACCATTGAATACGTTTGATTTCAGAGGAGCCTAAGATTTTCTTTTCATACATGGATTTATTAATGCATTCCCGCATTGGATTGTTTCAAAGTACTTCTGTCTCCTGCGTACCGTGTTATCCTATAACTAAGCCTGTCTCTACATCCCAAGCTTGAGGTGCCCACTGCTGACAGCTTGATTCCGTTGGTTCCCGCCGGGCTGTTTGTGTAGCCCTTATTGTTATTAAGGGTATGTTGCAGGGTATCGGTTGCCATAACAAACGCTCCTTCTCTTTTTCAGCTCTGAATCGACTTGTCTCTAAAAGACTAACACAAGCAGGAAACATCCATTTATATTGCATCTACCTCGAGCTAATCCATGACTTTTTCCTTTTTATACCCCATCTGGATATGATTTGGATCCAGGGAGGGAGACATGCCGCCTTAACCACTCTCTGCCAAGAAATACTTTTCCTATTCGCTATACTCCCTGGGGCAAATATCAATGCCTTTAAGTTTGGAAAGAAAGAAAATACAGAGAATAAGCAGAGGGGGGATGAAGATTTACCACGAGTGAGATAGAGAAGTGGAGGAAGGGAAATAGTCTTCTCAGCATTGTAGATCTTGAATCGTAAAACCATAATTTCAATATCTGTTTACAGTTTTTCACAATTGCTAAAAGACATTTTCTTGAAACCTTCCCCCATTTTCTCAAAACTTTAAACACAAATCCAAATATTCAAACTACATTCACACAACCCCTGACTCTTCTGGGAAAAATCAAACAATTATTTCAGATCATACACACAGCCAGTCAAAATATAAAAAACACAGAGCATTTATTAGACACTACATCAGAAAATGAAGAACACAGCGTCCAGGGCATGATTTTGTTTTACTATTATTGTATTGTATATAGTAAACTAATTTTGCAAAAACAAAAGTATAATACAGTAATCGTAACTTAGCTGATACTGCAAGTATCTTCCTCGTCCTCTTCCTCCTCGTCCACCACCTCTTACACGTACTCTTCCTCCACATCCACCAATGAAGTGTTTAACTTTGGCCGGCAATGTTTTGCATCACAGCGCAAATTGTGTTTTAGAGAATGAGAAATGTGTTTAGAGTTGTGCAAAAAGAGTGGATGAGTTTTGTAAATTGTGTCTAACTGCCTAAACTTGTTTGGTTCGGAAAATGGGATTTAGTGTTTTAGCAATTGTGAAAAACTATAATTTTGAATTAGGATGAAAGGATGCTGTCAGAATATAAAGGTCTAGAGAGGAGAGGAGAGGAGAGGAGAGGAGAGGAGAGGAGAGGAGAGGAGAGGAGAGGAATCGCGTGGCGCGCCAGAGAGAAGGCGAGAAACCGTCGGCATCTGGTAGTGATTTCCATTCATGTCACTGGTGGAGGTGTCTCTCGTTTTCTCGCTCCGCGATTATTGTGCTTTACACAGAACGACAGACCTTACAGGAGGCGACTGCTGCCAGGAAAAACAAGAAGCCCAGGCAGCCTGTTTGGGAATGGAGGGGATGGATGAGGGCAGGCGGACGGAGAGCCGTGCAGGCAAACAAAGAGGAGCTGTCAGGCCAGCTGCAAGGGCCCAGAGTCCCAGAGACCAGGGGCTGAGAGCAGGCCCCCAAATAAACACAGGAACAGGGCTCCATGCCTCAATGACTCCGAGACGTCCACCTGTTTCAGGGCTCAACGCGGGGCTGAGTTGCAGCCATGCTGGCGAGCTAGGAGGCCTAGCGATGACCGGGCTTACCCTCCTTAACGACTAAAAAACCCAGTCCATGTCAAAGAGTTCTGGAGGCCCACGCTGCAGGCTGCTTGTTATCCGCAAGGTTAGCTCTGCCCATTGTCTGAAGAAAGGCCCTGGCATTTTGGACCCAAATCAACACGGCCCTGTGGATCAGAGCAGCATATATGAGGAAGGAGTGACATTCAGTAGAAGGAAGGAGTCCTTTAATGTCCCGGCCAATTTGTACCTAGTGTTGCTGTTTCACTCTGCACTTCTGCCACTGCTACACTCCTTTTTAATAAGGAAAGACATACCAATGCTTTTCTGCAATTGTTATCAATTGTGTATTTTTTTGCCTGATCAGATAGTAAAAATGCTGAATAGAGATTATGTCTATCAAAGATGATTTGAAAAAAGCAGCAGTTTTGTGGATAGAGTGAAAACCTCTGGCAATTTTCTGTTCCAATTTCCTAAAGTAAAGCTCTGTTCTGGTCAGGCTTAGTGACAAGCCATTCCACTCTCCAGTTATTTTGACAATGACTTAGTTAGCCTTGAAATAACATTGCCGCTCCATATTGGACAGCGGCATCCGCTCACGTAGACACACACACATGGCACTGTGGAGTCAAACAGTTTGTATCTGTCGAATGAGTGACCAAGGGCAAGTTCTGTTCAGCGGTCTGGGCGTCTCTCACAGCGGTAGGTGCCTGCAGTCTGATTTCTGTGGAGAAGAAACCCATCAGCACAGTGTATTTCAGCTGTTAGCAAAGTGTGTTCAGCTGCTGCTGAAGGATGAAGAGAGCTTGAATGAGTTCATTGATATGAACCATGTTTGTTAGATATTATCGATCAACTTCTTTGAGACACGTTTGTTTTTTTCAGTCTTTTTTTGCTCGAAGACAGTCACAAATGGAATTCTGATCAGAGCTGCCTTTCATCATCCTGGTTTTCTCGTCCAAGCTGCAAGCACGTCTGTTATTCAGTTCAGCTTTATTCAGTTTCAAATATTAACATAGACCAAACGAAGGAGAAAACATGAGAACACATGTCAGAGAGAATAACCAGACACGTATCTGTGTCCCAAACAAAGATTCAATGGTATTTGGTTGATTGCAAAGACAATGTCCCACAAATGTTAACAAACAATGAAACATCGAGTACATACCAGCTTTCACTGTTACAATGCTTATGTCAATGGATAGACAGTTACGTGATAAATTGTGGGTCTTCTCTGATGAAAAAAATGAAACACAGTTGACCTCTTAAGGCTTAGTAGCGAAGTGCAACCGTGGCAACATAAGAAGAGGTACTATATTAATTATCATATCATACGAATAGTGGTACACAGCTCGTGAATACTGTTGGAAGGGAGCATCGAGATAGGAGAAAATGTGTGTGTGTCACCTGAGAACAGGTGTTGAAGACCAGCATATGGGATTTAGCACTGCTCTGCAGCCCCATGACTCTGGGGTGAATGTAGCATCCCAGCACTTTAGCCAGCCCCTTGGTCAGTAGCACCTCCTCCCATGTTATCTAATTCACACGACCAACTGACAAACAGCCAGTTCTCCAGTGTCTGGTGATTATTCAACCAATCGCCAAACCTATTCTATGGAAATGTACCGCAAAAAAATGATATATATATATATATATTAAGGAATGAACTGCCTAATCTAATTGATTGTCTGCTGGGAGCTGAGGAAAGCCTTCAGTCAACTTTTCAAACGTACATGTGGGACTCATCTGCAGATCGCTACCTATCGCTGCAAGGCAGTAGAGGAACCACAGAGATCCCGTTTTCTTCTTCTTGCCTATGAAGACATATCTTTCATGCTGAGGCCTCTCTTTCCTTCCTCTTCAAAAAACGCTAGATCAAACCCAAACCACCCTCTCCACACCCGCTGCTGCCCATGCAACTGGAGCTACAGGAAAGTCCTGTGTTTGTGTTTCTAAGCCATTGGACTGGATATTAGGTCAAAGCAGGACTTATTTTCAAAGCCAGCAGAGGTGCCATTCTTGTTCAATGCCAATTTGCATGTCCTGATTCAGTTCCAGTGTGTGTGCGCATATCTGTGCATGTGCTAGTGCGTTTGAGTGTGTGTGTGTTTGTGTGTATGTCTATGAGTGTGTGTGTGTGCACGCGTAGTGTGTGTGTGTGTGTGTGTGTGTGTGTGTGTGTGTGTGTGTGTGTGTGTGTGTGTGTGTGTGTGTGTGTGTGTGTGTGTGCGCGTGTGTGCGTGTTGTGTGTGTGTGTGTGTGTGTGCGTGTGTGTGTGTGTGTGTGTGTGTTTCAACCTGCTGTGTCAGGGCTCAGGGATTGGGAGGACAAAGGCAGACTGTGTTACCATGGCCCATGGATGTTGGAGTGGACCGTGTTCCAGTCCCACATTAAAGCTGGCGCGACGGCCAAAAATAATAGTTAGGAAACCAGGAACCATGGTCGGCGTGTGCTTGGCATGCAACACTCCAGCACAAACCCGTTAGTGAAGCTGGAAAATCCGCCCAATGCGACAGAGACACACAGTCTGCACTGCCGATGGATAATCAATGTTAATGAAGAGATCCAGCTGTTGTGGTACAGCTTTGTTGCTTGGTTGAGCTTCTGCTTTCCAATTAAGCTAATTCATGTTAACCTTAACAAACACAACACAGCAGCTGCTTCCAGCTAGGATCACACCAACCCTTATTGTCAATGGGAGCCTTTATGGGAGATTTTGTGGCATGGATTGGCATGGATTTGCTTAGAATACTTGTTTATGTATTTAAAACATAAAAAATAGTTTAGACCACAAACCTCAAAATTAGCTGTGAAAAGCAGAGAGACAATCCCAACCTCACACACACTGAGTGTTGTTTGTCTTATAGTACAAGACTTTGCTCACATTCATGTGTGCATTCAGACAAAGAGATACTAGCACAAGTGCCTGCACGCACACACACAAACACACACACATACGCAACACACACACACACACACACACACACACACACACACACACACACCAACACCCACGCATACACACACCCACATCCCAGAGCAGAGCCTCTTTCTTCTGTCTTCACCAGCAAGGTTCCCAAGCAGTGAGCCCTGAGCCAGTGGCTCAAGGAGGGATCCGTTCTCTCACAGGCAGCTCTGCCCTATTCAATCAGAGGGTCCAGTGAAGCACAAAGCCATGCCAATTCAGATCGGGAGGGGTCGGAGGGCAAAGGTCGCTAACCCCTGACTCTGCTTTACCATGTTTTGCCCCACTACACTGCCCGTGAAAGGTCTCATTGTGAGAGCGTTAGAGAGGGAAGACCATCAATCTTCTGCCCCAGCCATGTAAGAGAAGGCATTGTGGCATGAGCTGGGACATGTCAGAACCAAAGAAGCCGGCCTTTCTTCACACACATACGCATGCACGCATGGACGCATTCATGGGCGCACCCAGTGGCTTTATGAAGGAGGTTGTAAAACCAGTCACAAGGGGGTCTGCTGAGATGTGTCCCTGGCCCTCATAGACAGGGAGCGGTCCCACTGGCCACTGTTCAGCAAAGGCCTGCTCAACCGCTCCTCAACGCCCTGATGGGAGCTCAACTCTCCACGAGATCATGTTGGAATACATGTTTGGTCAAAAGGTACAAACTGTTCATGTCTGGAACAAAAAGTGGGAAAAGATGAAAAGAAATTGGAGGCATTCGAGATAACCAAACCCCTGTATTGTTCTGATACAGCTTACAAGCCAAACAACACACATTAACAAACACCTTGAGTTGGAGGACAGTAAGGCTTCAGCAAATTAACACAGTGTCCTTTTTCTGTTATTCTGAGACTTCTGAAAGGAAATGTGGGAAACAAGTTCAATCAAGGACAAATCAATCCCTCTCCGTCAATTCTTTGAAATGTGAAGTTTTGATGTGATAAAAAAGTCTCCCCTGACACAACTGTTGTGTGTGTGTGTGTGTGTGTGTGTGTGGTGTGCGTGTGCGTGTGCGTGTGTGTGTGTGTGTGTGTGTGTGTGTGTGTGCGTGTGTCTCTGCATCTCTGTGTGTCTATCTGTGTGTGTGGGCTTGGACTGCATTCTCTTGAGATTTGATAAATCCAATAATTGATAAGCTTTGACAAGATCTACACTACAGACTGAAAAAAGAAAAAAGTATTCCGGCTCCATTTTACGCCTTGGGCTATAGAAACTCTCCTCAAAGTCAGACCAATGCAATGTGAGTCAGCCCAGCCAAGAAACCAAAATTATTAATTTATCAATTTGTTAAGATCATATAAGATCAAGAACAAAAGGAACCAGCCCTTTTAATGAAAGAGCACTACATTTTTTAAATAGTTAGGGAATTAAGTCAGCCCAAGGTATGTGGAATTGTGAGGGGGAAAAAAACATGATTTAAATATATTTCATTATGTTATATAGAATATATATCTAAAAAGGTTTGACATTGCCTCATTCTAGATGGAGCTGAGTGGGCACAAATCGGAAGTTCACGTTGCTACCAATGGCAGGCAGTGTTGAGCTACACAGTTTGCTCAATCTACATCTCCTTTCCTAGGGTTTAGCCCGTCAATAAATAGACAACATCCGTACAAATTCACACCAGAATAATCAAAATTGATCCCAATACGTGCTCAATCTTTAGAGAGCAGACTAAAACGTTGATGACAATTCAAAAAACATTGTCTAACTGGTTAGATGATCGTTTTGGGGGGGACAGTCAAGAATTGTATGCATAGGCTTAGGCTTAGGGAGGGACAATGTGGCCATGTTCCTACCAATGTCAAGGGACCACTGAACTGCCCTTACCTGTCATTTTGAACACAGCCTTTGTTGAGTCATTTATTCACGACCGCAATTCCAATGTTCAAACCAAATGTGCGTGAGCATCCTTGAATCTGAGCCCTTTGAAAGTATCAACAGAAGTCGCATACTCTGATCTGCTTTGTATACATCTGGGCAAAACAATTACCAATCCCTATCCATTACATTAGGCCACATTACATTCCAGTCATTTAGCAGACACTTTTATCCAAAGCTCCCCCCAAACAGTGCTTTCAACATGAGAAGATAAAAAAAACACAAACCAGCTAAACAAATAAGTGCATCCCCAACCCAATAGCCCAGATAAGAGATGCAAGTGCCAAATTAAATGCGGGGATACAAATCAAGTGCATCACCAACCTAATTGCGGGCTAAGATAAATTTAAGAGAGAGATAGTACTGCTGTTCTATCACAATGGGAACATTGGGATGGGAGACCTTTACCCTTACCACAGGTAATGACTAAGACATGCAGGGGAACGTAAGCCAAATAAATACCTAATATTGTTATTTTGTGTGTGTGTGACAAAAGTCACATCTGATCCCCAAGCTCTAATACAAAACATCCGTTTAAACAAGAAGTTTAACAAGAAGCGTTCGGCCCAATGGCCTATTTCTTTCAAAATGTCACCACAGAGCCAAATGAAACGTTCCGTCATGCTCCTCCATTTAGACTGCTAAACTCAAGTCATGTCAGAGACGGGTTTCTCATGAGGTGTCATGCCCGTTTTTCCAACTGTCATCCCCCAGCCAGCCAGCCTCAGTGAGCAGATGGTGGAGGGGGAGTGTTTTGGGTGGATGACAGTTGATTTGGGTTGTTACCTCTTCCTGACTCTGGTGGCAGTCAGCCAGTCAGATTATTCACTCATCGGGGTCTGATCATGACAGTCACCCAGACGTCAAACCAGTAGGCCGTTCATGGCTGACCGTGAGGTGCTGAGCTGGGTGTCAACAAGGCTTAGGGTCTCAACATCCATTTGAAGTATATCATGTGTCCACCTAGCCTTGGGGCCAGGGTCCTGTGTGAATATGCAGGTCACGTAGAAACGCTGTGGCTCTGTACGTCATCCGTGGCTGTGGCTCTTAGACGGCTGGTGTTTCTCAGCACCATGGATCCCCAGAGACAATGTGGTTGGCAGACTTCAGCTCGCTCACAGCTGTGTAAGTAAGCCCAATCAGGAGAGAGGGAAGTGCATGCCTCCATGGAGATGGAGTGTCAAGGAGGCTCTCTAGTGGACTCAAGCGTTTTTTCAAACCGCTTTATAACGTATTTAAATGTCTACTTCATTAATTAGAGAATTGATGTGGGAAAATGTGGCATACCTGTTTTCCTTCAACATATTTGGCATACTTTTCCTTGTGTTATCAGAAAGTGTTATCACCGATGAATTGATAGGATAATCAATAACAATGGCTGAGGTGATGTTGGATGCAAATGCCATACTTTTAGCAATAGGTTTCAGTGGCCAGAGGGAGACACATTACAGCGTGAGGGAACATTGGCGTATAGAGATGGCCATGGGTGTGACCAGAGGACTAGAGCGCCACACTGTGACATTGCTACACCGCGTCCCGCAGACCATGAAGCCCCGCATCAGACCGTGACCTGATCTCATTCCTAAAGTCAGATACCAATCTCTCTCCCATTTCTCCAGGGACACCATACTCGCGGAGCCTTTTTAAGACACCCTAGATAGGTTCCCAGCTATTTTGAGGGGGGCAACATCTGAATTGTTTTGCTTCAATCCGGGAGGTACCAGACATGCTGCCGCAGAGGGAGTGTGTCTGTGAACAGTAGAGAACGCTACGGAAACGTTTTATGCTAATGTTCACAGTGGTTTTCACTTCACCTCATCTGGTTTAAATTGAGGACATTCCAAAATCTAAATCCACCATAACTGTGAGAGATGCAGTTGTACGCTAGAAGATCCAATTTCCTATCAATGACATTATTCAATGACATAATTCTGTTTCTGAAAAACTGACAACAACAGGGGTCGAATATGCATGTTGCAAAGTAAAACTTTCAATAGCTTCATGTGTCTTATGAAGTTGGTAATTCAAACCTAATTTTATTAACAATGGCCAAATTCTCCTTGTCGGTTATCAGCCCACGTGTTTCAACAACTAATCTTCAAAATGAACCACCACCCGTCTCTGAATATGTATATTTGTCATTATAAATATTTAGCCTGATTGTTATGTGAGCAAATGCCTGTGTGTGTGCTGTTTGAGTGTTTTGGCCACAGTCTATCTATAGAGAACACAGTGTGTTAGTGGAGTTGGTTACACTCCAGTGGAGTATATTGATAAACCCAATGTGTGTTCTGGTCCTTACTCAACCACTCTACCCCTTCAGGCTATGCAAGCATTCTCTTTCACCAGTAGGTTACATTCTTTTTTCATCGATCAGTTTCCAAGAATACAGGTAGGGTAAACGTGTGAAAATTAAGAGAGATTGGGGTCTTCAGATGTGTACAACATACAAACAGGTACACACACTCACAGTCTTACAAATGCACACACACACACACACACACACACACACACACACACACACACAGCCAACCACACTCGCACCACTACACTTATCTATAGGATTGCTCTTGTAAAAAGGGGGCTTTCTATTCTCCTAGGTTACTGCAATATTTTTCTCCTTCTGCAGAGGTGTGCTGTAAACAAGTTCTGGGCGGTAGATAGGCATAAGAGAGAGAGAGAGTGTGTGTGTGTGTGTGTGGGTGTGTGTGTCTAGAGGTACAAAACAATGTAGCGATTGAAATGTAAGAATTCACATTTGATTTACCAAAAAGGACAACACACCGCTGAAACTACCAAACTGTGACAGTAGCCCACATTTTCTGTATTGGTGTGCCAAAGTATGGCTGTGATGGTCCTTAATATCCAGTCAGAAACATCACAGGTGAGTGCATTGTGTCTGACTGACTGTGTCTCCCCTGCTCAGAGGATCAGAGAATGGTGCTGGCACGCTGGAAGGTGCTTCAGAATATTAAACTGTGTGTGGAGCGGGGGAGGGGACCCTATCTGTTAACTCCGCTCCCTTCCCCCTACCTGATCTCTCACACTTTTCATATGCAAAGACAACCTCTCTCTTTGCCTCCAGAATTTCCTATTCATTTCCCCCATTTTTGGCGGGCTCTGCAGAGAGAATTTATGTTACGCAAACTGAGATATTCAATATCCTAGAGTGTTTCTTTACTATTTAAACCTTTGTCTACACTCCTCTACCACACAAGAGTTCCGGAGAACTAGGTGCCGACACAAGCCTTTGTGCATTCTGGAAAACGTCTTTCTGCAGAGAGAGGGGGTGACAGTTGGCTGCACAGGTGGAGCTTTGAGGGAAAATGTTATTAAGGCAATTCCAGAGGCCGAGCCACAGCAGGCCAAAAACCTAGCAGGCCTTTTATCTGTTTGACAAGCATCTGCACATGCTATCAGGCAAGATCAGGGAGAAGGGCTCTGCCAGCTGACCTCAGGGCTAAGACACAAACACTATATATACTGCAGTATATATATATATATATATATATATATATATATATATATATATATATATATTATGTTTATTGGTGCCTCCTACCTGTTTATAGGTACATCCAAACATTTTGACGGTTTGTTAAAACCGACGACGATGATATAATAATGTCAATAATGTACATAATTTATTTACGTATACACTCCATACTCTACGTGCATACAGAAAATACTGCAAATATACACCTATAATACTGAATAAATATATGTATATGTCTGTGTGTGGTTATCGTTTGTGCTGTACATAAATACAGATTGATGGATTGTTTCGCAAGGGAGACGGATTTACAAAGTCAGAAGGAGTTCACAGCTACAGTGGAAATTCACCAATGCGCCTTGTTACTTGTTATCTGCCTGAGTGAGATGGAGTCTTCCTTGGGCTTCAGGAGCGTGTTCTCCATGCAGCTCACGCAGACAGAGAGACCCCCCCCCCCCCCCCACTCCCATGGCTGTCTCCCCCAGATCACATCCCGTCCTTCCCCCTTGATCAACGCTCCGCCGCTCTCCAACTCTCCCTCCCCCCTTTCCCTAGTCGTCCACCTTTCCAGCCCCTCCTTCAACATCTTCCTGCACCATCTTTCCCTTTAATTGTCTTTCTCTTTTTTCCCCCAAAAGCTGGCTGGCCATCATCTGCACTCTCATTCACCTCCACAATCTCCTTCTACTCTCCCCCCTCCCCTCTCTCAGCTGCTGTTGATCTGAACAGGTGTGTGATTTCCCAGACAGACCTGGAGCCAGTGTCATAGATCTAGTTTGGATCTTTCCAGAACATCTCCAGTCTAGCCTAGCTCAGTCTAGTCTATTCTAGTGTTGTCTAATCCGATCATCTTTGGTCCAGTCCAGTTCAGCTCCGTCCAGTCTCGTTATGTTCAGTTAAGTTGTCCCGTTGCCTGTCTGGACTCCAATATAAATATGTTGCCTTTATCCCATTGATTTCTCTCTCTTCCTCAGACCCTACCTCAGTGTCTCCATCTAATCCCCCTCTATCGGACTCCTTCTCCCCATTTCTCTCTTTCCTCCCATCTCGCTCTCACTCCTTTCTCTCCCACCACCAGCGCCATCTGCCGTGTTAGAGGGACCAGCTTGCCTGCTCTGCTGCTTTCCTTCCCCAGGGCCACAGTTAGATGAGGGCCAAACCAACACATACAGAAACAAACACAGATAGAGCGTCACACACACACACACACACACACACACACACACACACACACACACACACACACACACACACACACACACACACTGTACATGGCTTTATCTTTATCACTGGGGAAGATGTGTTTTTCACCCTATTGTTCTGTTAATCTATGTGCCTCTCTCTGTTTGTCTGCCTGTCTATCTCTTTGTCTGTAGTTGCAGGTATTCTGTAATGATGAAGTACGAGGAGAAACAAAGCCACATTGAGTGTGTGGAGCTAGACATGAAGAGAGAGCCACAGCAGGGCACCTTTGGCCATAAAAAGACAGTTTGGGAGACTGTCCTAGTTCCTTCAAATATAGGCCAGATCAAATCACCAAAGGGCTATAATCTACATCTCAGAATACTCATTTTAAAGCCTCTCCTCCAACTCCAATTTCAACACAAAGTAGTCCTGGTGGATACAGTCCATGCTGCTGCTAAACACATATTAAAGTACACCCCTTCTGAATAAACATGATTACATTATATGTTGCCATAATAACTGTACGGTTGTTTGGGAAAATTGCAACACACAACCAAACGTACCCAAGATTCACCAGTCACACAATATAAAGCCTGATTTCAAGTAATGAACCGTATCCATAAACCTAACTATGATGATGAAAGACTTGATGTCCCTTCTTTTTAGAGAGTGTTCCCAGTTCTAAGTGTGAGACTTATGTGGAGAAGAAATGAGTGTACCTCTCTAAATAAATCACATTGTATTTAAAGACTTTGCACTTGAGCTGCCCACGCATGCATAAACAGTAGATGTGTCAGCGTGATTCTCCACCGAGCATCGCCACATTCTCAATGAACGGAGCACTGAATGCCACATACATTTCCCAGACAAAACAGGCTCTCTATCTCCAGTCAGTTTTGACAATATTCATTTTGTGTTTTGCAGAAAGATTAAAGAGAGTCTTCTTACTTGTCACAAACAACACAAACGGCGTGTGAACGCTGCTTCGAGAGACAGCCAGCATTGTCCTGGCGCTATGTCCAACTAGGTCCAGCTGAATCAATCTAATCTGGGTAGTAGTCCCCACAACCCATTTTGGCTTAGAACCCTGCTAGCATCTACACTATTTCCTACCTATCATGGGCTAACCTAATCCAAAAACACAAGTGTTTTGTAGCATTCAGACCAGTGGAAAGTCTGCAGGTCCCAACAGACCCATAATGCAATGATTCACACCAAAAGGAAAGGCTTGGCCTGGGGGACACACCATGTGTCTTTGAGCCTCATTGATCAGCGTGTCTCTCCTTTTAAAGAGCCGACCCAGGCAGGTGGGGGGTAAGCTACAGGCCTTGGTGGAGACACCACGAGGCCTCTATGGAAAGGGGAATCCAGAGCCCTGATCGAAACACAACCGTCTTCCTTTGTTTCCAGGACAGGCCTATCACTTGAACCCACGCTGAGCCACCCGTTCAAAGGAGGGTTGATCAGGTTTGCAGATGTAAATGAGGTGGCCCTGTCTCCATGGGATGTGGCTGCTGGGTGTCGGAGAGGCCGGCCGTGCTAAACCAGCTCCATGGCTGGCCATTGGTTTCCGGCTATCGGCCGGTTGAATCAACCACCGTGCTAAGACTTCAACCCTTGGCAAATTGTCTTTTCGAGAGAAATCTCTTGTTCATTACATCAGCCATACTAACTGTTCTCTCTGGGCCTCCAGGACTATCCAGCCCTCTGGATCACCAGGCCCTCTGAACAGCCTTCCGCCTCACCTGCCCCCATCACTCTCTCCCATCTATTCAATAAACCTCATTGTGACTAAAACCCCAGCCCACGTCTGACAAACACCACCCTGAATACATCAGTATGGAGGGGGTGCATGCTGGGGGGGGGGGGGGGGGTTGCCTCAGAGTGGGGTGGGGCTGAGCCGGCATCAAGATTTACAGTGAGTTACAAGGCCTTGACCTCCGGCAGAATGAACAGAATTGACCAGGGGAGAAGTCGTATTCATGAATAAAGAATGTGCTGCATTTGGGCTGAGATGGCCTTTCTGATAAAAGTCATATTTGAAACCAGATGTACGTGAAAGAGACAGACTGATCATTGCAGACCCCAAAAAGAATCCATTAGCACGTTCTGTATGCAAATCATAATACATGTAAGCAGAACCAGAGAGCTATGAGCTTACACTAACATGATTAGCATTCCAGCAGAAGCATCGCCTCTCATGAAATTACCTGCAATTATTCATGAAGCAAAGACTATTCACCAGCTGCAATCACAGACCATTTGCATGATGATGGATAGAATATATAGACAGTACCAAAATGCCAGCCTGCACGTGCACAAAAAGAAAACACGCACACACAAACCGAACTCCAACCACACCACGTGGAACGCAATCCTATTATTCTGTAGTATCTAACTAATAGTGTCCTGTGAAAGACTGTGGAGTCAATGGGAAAATAGCTGCTCCACAGATCTACAGAACAATGCCCTGGACGGAGCACAGCTGACGGAGGACATCTGGGCACATTCCTTCACTCTCCATTCCTTTACTCAAAGTGGAGCCCCTCTTTCAAAGCATGCTTTTCTATTTGTATCGAGGTCTTTTTGTCATGACAGTGTCCCCCCCCTCCCTGACCTGACCTCTGCGGACCTTTCTAAGCTGCCCTGATGTCACACTGTTGGCCTCGATGAACTTTGACCCCCAGGCATCAGGCATGGGTCCTTGGCCAGTGGGAAAGTGGAATCGCTCTAGCATACTGAGTAGTCTCTTTCTCCCGCCCTCTCTCTCTGTGTCTGCATCGCTCTCTGTCTCACGCACACAATCACAACAAACAAAGGGGGAAGGGTGGGAGAGAGAGAGCCTCCAGCAATATTGATGCGTCTCAGTCTAGAACTTTGCTCCTTTCCCAATCTTAAGTCCTTTCTTTGTGCCGCTCACATCTGCAGCACAATAGACTCGGGGCTGAACCCAGGCTTCCAGCCAGGAGCCCAGCGCCTGTGACCCACGGAGCACCAGGGGTCAACCAGTCTATCATGTTAAAATTCGCATTGTGAGAGTTGAATCTGTTGCATCGTTTCACCAGCCACACATAAGTAGCCAAGCCCTAAAACATCTATTTTCCAAACTGGTCAGACTTTGTGTGTTTCTTCCTGCTGCTTTCGAACGCTACACACAGGGGGTCCGTTTCCCGGTGGGCGCACTAATTGGTCCGTCCTGCTTGGCTCCAGCTGTCTTGGTTTCATCTTCTGCTTCTGGAGGTGGCTAACAAGACAGTTTCCTCTGAGCTGTGGCTGGTAGACACACTGGCGTGAAAGCCACTGACTGCGTCCGTGCGTGCAGAGCCCCTTTTATTGGTGAGTTACAGTTGGTTTCGTCTCATGTGCAGTTTAGGTTTGTCGCAATAAGAACGCAGCACGGCTACGCGCTGTGCATTGAGCGCAGAGGGAGCGGGGAGGGTATAGCTGCGGACACGGGCGGGTAATCAATACAAACAGCTGCTGTTGGGAAATCAAGTTACACTCCAATGTCCACCGCCGGCAATCAGACACAACACCGGCTGCTGAAACAGGTTGGCGTTTAGGTCTAGCCTGGAGAAAATGTGTCGTTCGCCATCTACAATACTATTGATCGCAAAAGGCTCCTTGTCCTCATTTTCCCCCAGCAGAAAGATGCACACGTACACAGAAGCCATGGTTTGTTCCCCACCATCCAAATGATTATTTGCACATCGCATGGAGCAGCGGGTGCACTAGGGGCTGTGCCAGAGTGAGCCTGAAGATGCATGTGACTCTATGCTCCCCTATTAAGTCTTCCTCTCCGATTTCCCACTGGCACTGTGACACACAGTTCTCTGTTGGGCCTCTGGTCTTCAGAGAGTCCTATTGATTACAAGGCTGCAACACACACTACCTACCCGCAGGGCATTTCTGGGAAGCAGATTTGCTTTTTAGACAAGCTCAAATTCTATGTGTGTGTGCGTGTGTGTGTGTGTGTGTGTGTGTGTGTGTGTGTGTGTGTATGTGTGTGTGTGTGTGTGTACATGTGTGTGTACATGTGTGAGAGTGTTGTTGGTGTTTTTTTCCTTCCCCCCCTGCTGTCTCTCTCACTGCACAGCCAAGTCAGCTCCCTGCAGGTCCCATGACGACACTAAAGCGGGCTGACAGAGACGACATTCGGATATACTCCCCGGGCCTCCAGGTGCCACCCTACGGTGTTTCCCCCGGAATCAAATACACTGCAATGTAGTTCCTCCCTGCATGCATCCTTACATGCTCTGAGCCCTGCTGCGTTAAAATCATAAATTGTGATTTTCTGCCTCCCATTGTCTCTCTCCTTGAATCCCAAGGACATGTTGTAATGACACCCATTCATAGAGTATTCAGGCGATTTGATAGTATTTCAGGATTTGACTTCCAAATTGAGCTTTAATAGGAGCTAGTCTACCAGATGGAATCAAGTAGAGTTGTTATTCAGATGAGTAACTCTGACAACAGTACCATGGCAGCATTTGAATGGCCATTCTAATATCCAGTTTTTTGTGGCAGCCGGGAGCAGGGAGCAGTGTGGTTCATAGCCTGATCAGTGGAAAGCCTGACGACTGGAAAGCCTGACCCTCAGATGCATGCCACAGCCCCAGCCACCAGCAGACCGTACCACCGGCCATGCTGCACTGCACCAATACCAGGCTGGGGTACAGGGTTGTAGTCCACACACACTCACACACACACACACACACACACACACACACACACACACACACACACACACACACACACAAACATACACACACACACACACACACACACACAGACAGACAGACAGACAGACAGACAGACAGACAGACAGACAGACAGACAGACAGACAGACAGACAGACACACACACACACACACACACACACACACACAGTCACACACACACACCCAGACATACATACTGACACACACACACACACACACAGGGACACAGACAGGGTTGCATTCTTGGTAACTAAGATAGGATCGTTCATCATAGCAGCCCTCTCAGGTGATGTCATGTCGAACACAACGACCTCCGTCGAGTTGTCTGGTGCTGAGAGCTTTGTCTGAACATACAGAGACAGTTAGAGGACAGCTTGTTCCCTCAGCAGCCACGTCCAATCAGAAGTAATATCAACATTGTACCTGAGCAAAGAGAGGAGAGAGAGAGAGAAAAGGATAAAGAGAGCGAGAAAGAGATGAAGAGAAATAGACAAAGAGATAAATAGGAAGCAAACAAGAGAGGAGACAAGCGCTCCACAGAGACCGCTGCTGTAACCTCATTTGACTTGGTGGTGAAATGGGCTCGCGCTCAGCCACTTATCCAGTGGAGAGCAGGGTAGCGTAAGGTGAACGCCAGCCGCTGAGGGACAAGATCTGCCCACCAGAAACAGTCACCCGCAGCAGACGCGGTGAAAGCCCAGAGAGCAGCATCCCCCTGGAGCTGCAGCCAGAGCCCTCGCCTTCCACCGTGGTCGGTGTGGTTCCTCCCGTCAGACGGTGCTGGACTTTTCTCGGACAGCCTCCAGCCCCCGTCCTGTGTGGCGCCGTCGGGGTCGTCTGCTCCTCCTCTGCCGTCAGCGTGGCTTTGTGACGCTGGCGTTCCACCGCTCAGCAAGTGGTCGGCGGGCCACCTGGTCCATGGCCTTTCTCTGAGCTCGCTACGGTCCACCAGGGCATGATGAAACCTGTGGAAAGCTCCAGTGTGACGCCGAAAGGTATTCAGTGTATTGGGTGGGAGCCAAATGAAATATTGAAAGATCCGTTGAAACGCCATACAGTTTGGGCCAATTTACATTATTTACTGTAAAGCACTCCAGGGTATACCGGTCTTAATCCGGTGCATAGTGACATGCATGCTGAATAAGTCCAAGATGAACTCCCAAGTGATGGCCACTTATTTTGATGTGAGAAATCAATTAAAACCTAATGGGAAAAAGACTAATCCATCATAATTGCTTGTCTTCACTTCTGAGTGTTAAATGTCAAAAGGTAAAGAAAGCCGTCTGTCTACATTTTTTATTTAGTGCCGGCTGTGTTGTCCAATGAAATCCAATTAGATCACAAATACCTTTGAGTTTCATTAAAGTAGAGTTGAATGGGAAAAGATACGCTGGAGCCGTTGTAAGTAGATATGATCATAATTTAGTTAATTAGCCAGACTGGCAGGACAATTAGGGCAGTAAAACCTAGCAGGCCATTCACTGAGTCTCTGGGCACTCAAGCTATGCACCACTCTGTGTCCATCCAGCAGGAAAAGAGGGACGAGAATGAGATAGAAAGACAAAAAGAGAAGAGGATTCAGGGAATGGGATAATAATGAGAGGAAGAGAACACAGATAACAATTCATTAATTTTGGGGGGAAATACTTCAACAGAGAGATGTACCGTCTGTGCTCATAAGGGGAATGAGAAAATGAAGAATGAAGAATGAAACAGAAGGGGTACTGTTTGCCCGTATGCAAATAGTCTAGCCTCCCGTGGGCTTGCGGTGGGGATGACATTGAGGTGGTAGACAGGGTTATCTGGCCGGTCGGGGGCCAGGAGCCTCCTCCCACCTCCTCACCACCTGCTGTTCTACTGGCCCATGGACCCCGGAGCTGGCACCAAACGGGTCGGCCACAAGAAACAGTCCAATGGGGAGCAAGCAGACGGCCATGTTAGAGGAGACAGAGAGCCGCTGGGCCCTGCCTGCAGGAGTGGACTGGCTGCTCATGAATGAAACATCCCTGGACCTCACAAACAATCCCAGTTGGGCAAATCAAGTGCACACATTGTGCACGCACACAAAAATCCCTCATCGCTAAAAACATTGTCACTTAAATGCAAACAAACAGACAAACGGGGGGGGGGGGGGGGGGGTCCAGCCGTGAACAGCCCCCACAAGAACGCCACTGACCCCACAGGGGAGCATGAACAGTGGCCTGATGAATTGTCTGGAGATACCTTTTGTTTACATCATCAATAATAGGATGTGTATTTCATCAAGTTCTTTTCTTTAATGAGTGTGAGAGTGCGGAAAGAGAGAGAGAGAGAGAGAGAGAGAGAGAGAGAGACGAGTGGGTGGAAAGAGCTGGCTGTCTGTAGATTACTGTGGCTGCAGCTCGGAGGGCAGGCAGGGCGGAGAACAGGCTGCACTGGAAGATTTGTGGAGGTTGTCTGAGGTGCCGGGGGACGGGACCGGGGGGGGGGGGGGGGGGGGGAGGACTTCAGGGTAGAATCTCAAGTGGAATAGATGGAGATTGCCTCCCCCCCACACATTCGCGCTACTCAGACATGCATGGGCATACCGTCTCTGTGCGTTGCGTTCTCTCAGTCTCTCCTTGCGTTGGTCTCTCTCCTCCACTCTGACACACGTTCTCACTAAAGGGAGTGAGAGGAGAGGGGGCACTGAGTGCAAGGAGGTGGCGGCACTCTGGTAATGTGTTGCGTAAACCATCTGAAACATGCAGTGAGAGAACAGCTCCACTTGGAGGTGGCGGGGTCGGGGGAGAGAGCCACCGCTCTGCTCTGCACACACTGGGGATGATTCCGCTTCCTCCTGCTCCCTTTGTCTGGGCTCATTTTCTATCAGAGACGCAGGCTTTTCTGTCAGCCCATGATAACTCCCACCTCAAAGCCCCGCTAAGCCTCTCCAAAAACACGGCTACTCGTACACACACAGGCATGCGGCCGTGCGGACACACACACACACTCCCTCACGCGCAAATACAAAAACAGTTACAATCCCGCTTGCTGTGGTCAAGTCTTTCAAGTAGTCTGCAGCATATTCCATCAAATGTAATTGGTGGTTTATTAAGAATTCTCAGCTCACAGTCAAGCTGATACAGCAAATGTTTAACTCCAATGCAGCCCTTCTACAGACCGGGGCTTTGCACTGTGAACACATCGTCTGCCTTCTTTTCTGTTCACAAATCTATTTTCTGTCTCACATTCTGGACCATTCTCCTCCTCAGAGAGCTGAAAGTGTCCCTGGGGAAGTGAGAGTCTGAGACTTCCAAGACGTTTAAAAACACATCCACTGCTGCTCCCAAAGCCAGCAAGCTTTTCTGGGAGCAGACAGACAGTAGCAAAGGAGAAAATACCTCATCTCCTCTGTCAAGCTTTAGTCTTCATTTAAAAGGAATGAAATAGTTTTGGGATGTTGTCAAAGTGGAAACACATTTGAATGAACTGCTCCTATTGGTTTGGACCGTCTTTCGTTTTTATGATGACGCCAAATCAGGACAATCAGGGGAAAGGTTTTATGACATCACCCATGCACATGCCGTCACCACAGGTCGGTCATGGTCTACTTTTGATTCTTTGGGCTTCATTGCTTGGCATGCGGTCTGACATTCACAGAATTGTGGGACTTCAAATCATTCGCAGTACACACATGCTGTCTCTCCCTGACCATGTCACATAAGTTAATTTCAGGCTCTGGAGGGATTTCATGGATAATGAAAGCAAACAGGACACGAGAACTTAAAGAAGGGTCACAGCAAAAGACACCTGATATATTTCGTTTTTTTTAATGCAATTTGTATTGATAGGTTATTGCGTGTCACTTGATTGACAGATCTTAAAGTTGATCAAAATGCATTAATACTGCAGAATTGGCTGACTGATATTTGAAGACGTGGGAAATGAAGTGCATTCATGCATTCTATTACTGTAATATCAATGTAATTTCTCTCCTTATTGACAATGTTTTGGTTCATTGTTACTGATATATTTTGTCTGACCTGTATGAAACATTGAAAGGCTAGTCTGTGTTTCTAATTTTAGCCTCACAGGCCTCCTTCCAGCTCTTGGTCATATGATCCATGAAATGTTAATTACTATTACATAAGGCCAGTGCCACACATGTTAATGTCACCAATCAATTAAGGAACATGCTGTACGGAGCTTTTACTGTATGATTTATGCAGTCTCGTCAGAATCTATAGCATGAGCGACAGTTTGGGGTAGGGGGAAGGCGGCTAATTCAATTCTCAAATTCCCTGCCTAACGAGAGAGTTATTCGTTTTTGATAAGTAACCAATTACTGGAGGACTATCAGTCAATCCTGCTTCCAAAGCCTCACTGTCCTTCATGTTAGAATTATTTTGATCTCACAGGTGTAAAGCGGTAAAGGCACTCCTGGAAGTCTTGAACGTTCCAGCTGGATGGAGATGGGTCAGATAAGGCAACCGTTTCCAGCAGCCAGCTAGTGAATCCTGCTTCTACTGGCCAGGGTTCCTTAATCACATCTGAACCTCTATCAGAGAGAGAGAGAAAGAGAGAGAGAGGGAGGAAGAGAGAGAGGGAGAGAGAGAGAGAGAGAGAGAGAGAGAGAGAGAGAGAGAGAGAGAGAGAGAGAGAGAGAGAGAGAGAGAGAGAGAGAGAGAGAGAGAGGAAGAGAGAGATAGGAAGAGAGACAGAGAGAAAGAGAGAGGGAGAGAGAGGTGAAGCGAGTCCCAGCACTGCAACATCTGCTGTGTGTGATACCAGGGCGGTGCCGGCATGGCAGCTGTCAGCTTGGCTTAGTGGTGAGAAGGAGCAGGAGGAGCAGGCAGAGAGAGAGGCAGGTCGCTTAGAGACATTCTCACCAGGCGGGACACCCGCCGAATTAGACCCACGTCTCTCCTCAGCTCTGGGGCGGGAGACACCACCACCCCCCTTAACCAAAACAGGAATTTAAAGAGACCTAGCTTGATTATGTGTCCTCTGATATTTGTCCTTTCATCCCCACCTTCGGACTCACAACAGAACAGACAGCGAGAGGGAGGCTTCCCTGTGACCTCCACACCGCGGAACCTCCTGCAGAGCTGTCAGCCTCTTCCCAGACGGCACCCAGTCCAGTTTAATGCGCTTCCCCTCTCAAGAGTCTCCATAAGGCCCGCACCAGATGTTTTATGGCTTTACTAGGAAAATCAGCAGGCAAGATCTATTGCCTAAGTCTAGAAATGACTGTTGCTATTGGAAAGTAAATATTTCACTTGGCTGCGCGGACAGGCTGCAGTGGGCCACAGCAAATGACAGGAAGACATCAGCAGTGGCTCAGAACACAGCACTTCACAAACCGTTGTTTTATTTCACGGGCCTTACTCAAATAGCCTTTTGCCCCCTGTGATTACAGTTGGGCTAATATTTATACGACAAGCATGCATGTCTCGATTAAAAGTTGGATACCTCTGAAGAATTATAGATGAGGAGTTGTTTGCGCATGCTTGTAATTATAGAAATGGAAATTCCTCTAATGCCAGGAGGCGGAGTACTGGCCTGCAGCCTCAACGCCAAACAAAGATAACGATGTTTGTAGAATGCAGTAGGTTCTACATGGCAACAATTCATGGTAAGTTTTGCTTATAGCTTCTGGAAACACAACAAAAAACCATTGACATGAGAACTGCATGCTGGGGGAATACTCAGTATGTGCGTGCAGCAGGAAAAACAGGAAAAACCCGTAAAGTAAGTCACAGGGTTGAAAAGTCATTTGTAACCTAATGTGATTTCTCCAAAGGTTGCGTAAATGGAATCATCCATAAGTCATGGAGTTTATATGATGAAAAGGGCTCAGGGCTGATCGACATGAAAAGGACTGGCTGGGAATCTCCCAGGGTGAGCTCACCATACAGCCGGCATAGTAATTGGTTTAAATTCTGTCGATGCGGTGACGTCCACATGGCCTAATGGCAACATGAAAGCCCCACTACTGTTCCGACCTCCACCGGCTGCTCCTCCGACACAGAAAACCCCCACCATGCATATTTAATGTGACCCATTTTCAATCAGACTCCTCATGCTAAATGGAAGTGTTTAGCTTCCTTAAACAACCACCCTCGTTTTCTTCTTCTTAAACAAACTAGAGGAAATGCGGATAACTGTAAAGTTGAACCCGCTGAGGAGTGCACATTGGAATGTAAAGTATAACGGAAAGCGATCCAAGTCCTCGTTTAAGTCGGTGTCAGTCAGGGAGAGCCGACTTGGAAACAGATGCTGATAGAAAGGAGATGAAGGGGAGACCCATGATGAGATCCAGACCCGACGGCTTCGACCAAACCCTGCAGGAACCTCTCCAGCCACAACAAGCGGCACCCAGACACGTACTGCAGTCAATAGATCAGGTAGATCTATTGGGAGGAGAGTCTATTCAGAACGTACTGCAGACAGAGTGTCAGCAGACAGCACATGGCTACACCTACGTCTTAATGGCAGACTTGAAGAAAAGGCACAGAGTCCTTTCTAAGTAATGTCCGCAGAAGGCAGAAGACATCCCTCTCAGTCATTTCTGTGGTACAGCTGCTGTTATGAGAAACCAAAGCGCTCCCTTCTACTTTACAAATGTCAAGCTAAGGGCCGTGTGAAGAGGAGTCTTTGCTGATAGGCTTGCAGATCCTCCAATAGGGGGTGATCGGCGTGTAGCCGCCTGTGTCTCTGTGTGGAGCCAGCAGGCCCGGTCGGCCACAGGGCCTGGGGCAGGGCTGCACTGGGACTCCCACCCTTCGTTCTCTGTCAGGTGACGGCTAAAGTGCTCGGTTTCCGGACCGTTAGTTCTCCACCGCGGGCTTTTCAGCCCGTCCTCCTAAAAGAGAGCTATGCCTCAGAGGGGAATCACTCGCTCCGTTCCCTTCCTGCGCCTGTCTGTCTCCCCTTCACTCTCTGTGGCGCATCTGCCGCACGGGAAGAACTGGTTGCCATTCCGCCTGCGCGCGAATAAGGGATGCTTCGTTTGTGCACGCGCGGTCACGTGCGTGTGTGCGCGGACAGCGGAGGCTGCACGTGTGGGACGCTTTCTCTCACCTCTGCCGTCTCCGACCCTCGGGGTTCTCAGCGTCTCTGGAGTCAGACTAATCCCTGGATTCTGCCTCCACTGAACCGCCCCCCCCCCCCCCCCCCCCCCCCCCCACCCCCGTCTCTCTCTCTCTTTTCTCCCAGCATCTCAGCACCTCTACTCCACCTCATTGCAGCCTTCCAAATTACAACACAAAGCTTTCTCAAGGGGTCAGCTCATCACTCAAGAGCCCGTCCTGCTTTATTTTTCATGCAAGTGTCTGTGGGTGGAAGGAGGAGGGGGAGGGGAGGGGAGGGGAGGGGAGGGGAGGGGAGGGGAGGGGAGGGGAGGGGAGGGCAAAGGCCGGGCCAAGGGGGAGGGTGGAAGTGTTTAAAGCCAGAGAGAGTGAGAGAGAGATCCACCCTCCTGTCTCCCACTGAGCATGTCCGCCCTTGGCAAAGCCGCATCACAATCACAGCCCTGGCTCACACAATAGTCCTGACCCATAGGTGGCTCAGCTCAACCCCTCACAGTGTGAGGTAAGGAGGTAGAGGGGTGGGGGTGGGGGGTGGGGTTGTTTTTGTTGTTTTTCCCTCTTTCTCATTCCCCCTCATCTTCTCAGCAGTAATTGTACTGTGGAAGAATGGGCCCGACAGAGTACGGTCTCCTGTGGTGAAGGCATCTGACTAGTTGTCTAAGGAGCTGGAAGACACCATTATCTCGGCGAGAGGCATCGTTTGGACCTCGCAGGTCGTCCACGCACACGCGCTCAGCTGCCCAGACCTACACCTCCCGCTGGGCAGTCTCCCGAGGGCAGCCGCGGTGAACCGACAGTGACACGTCGCCGCTGGAAAACCTGAAGCACGTTGCTTCGTGTCCCGTGAACAGTCCAGAGGCCTCGTGGCTTCAGTCTGGTTCAGTCTGGGTCAGGGGGAACAGAGAGAGACAGACTGTCACCTGGAGAGAGGCTAGATTGAGAGGGCCCAGACACGGCTATAACAGCCACTCTAATGCAAGCCACATTGCCATCAAGTGCCTCTCACAGGTAACATGTGAAAACACACTATATAAAAAGAAATACTAGGAGTGGTCCCATAAATCTACACGGCCGTTACAATTAACAACTTCCAGGTGTGGACCAGCGGATAAAAGGGAAGGAGGGGGTGGGCGGGGGGAGGCTGGATTAGGGGAGCCCCACAACTGTACACCGTTGTGATTCGGCCACTAAGGGCACTTCAAAGGGGAACGGTCCATTCCCCCTCTCAGGACGGGAGGGGGGTGGCGGAGGTGGGGGAGTTTACGACCGAGGCCCCAGTGGGACAGAACAGGAGGTCACTGTCTAGGGCTGCTTTTATTGTCTCTTTCCTGCATTCACTCCCCGTTTTATTTGGCTAATATTTGCTGAGAGGAAGGGGGGTGGGGTGGGGGTGGGGGGGTGGGGGGGGGGGACGGGGGGCTGGTTTGGGGGGGTGGAGGTGTGCGGAGTTTGAAGTGGGCCCAGACTTAAAGCGGCCCCTTTTGCTTGCTCAGCCTAGCGGGACGTTTGTGGAGGTTGGTGGACAGCCATCTCAGTGGCTTCTGTCACCTGCTGGTGAGGACGTAAACGTAATCGGTAGAGAACAGTAAACACACAGTCCAAACAGTAGCACCCTTTTATCTTTTACAGGGCCTCAGTACAAAATACATCAAGCAAAATCAAACAAGAAAAATCCAATTCATCCCCACCTCCGGTTGAGAGGGATCCACTACACCACTCAGCCATCTCCAGCACAGGCCAGCAAATCCTGCATTTTGAAGTGGTTGGGGTTTATTTCCAAGGATGCAGAAAGATTGGCTCTTTGTGTAGAGGTCACTATCCCACGCAGCATCCTTGACGAGGAAGAAAACATTTCAACAAGCACAGAGAACGTCTCTTCATTTCCCCTCTTTATTAGGAAGGCTTCCCTCCCTTTTCTCTACGCAAAATACAACAAAAAGAAAACCCAATACTTTTCACAGAAGGACACAACAGCAGTGTTTCTGTAAACCTCTACAGCGTGTCCTATGGTAGATCTTGACCATGTCCTCTGGGTAGGAGCTGACCTTGGTGAAACACAAACACACGATTTGAGGGAACACGGTGAGGGGTGGGAGAAATAGGAAAATATTCTTTGATCGAAAACACAAACTGTGGCCTCTAAGACAGACACACACACTCACACGCACGCACATGCACACACCCCCGGTGACAACCCTCTCAGGCATCAAAACATGTTTTTGTGCGGGCCTGGTTGGGTACAGCCTCATCAGACAAAAATAGCTCAATTATATTGAGTTGTTTGGGCCGATACTCTTAGCTCATCGGAGCCTGTGCACTGGACCTCTATTGATCGGTGATATGGTTTGTAAAACGGACTGCAGGCCCCAGGTCAGCATTTCAAAAGATGACAGCTCCCAAAGGTTACAGCTGGTCAAGACTCAAACTGAAACAACAACAACCACAACAACTGTCCAGGTGTTACACATCAAATAACTCTTCATGTTCCTTTCCCAGAAAGCTGAAGATTTGGCAATTCTAGGAAACGGTCAGTGAAAGAAACAAACCGCTTATCAACTGTAGAGTTCCAATGAACATGAACGTGCATGCTTTGCCTTTGAAATAGTGCTAATCAATGACGGAGCGGCTGCATAGAAAGCACATGCACACACGAACACGCAGACAGCCACAAACACACGCTACGTGGATTATAAACACGTGTAGGTCTGGGTGAGAGCGTTGGTGTTCCCACCAGACTGTCTCTCTCTCCGTGTAAATCAGTCTCTGTTCCCTTCTCTCCGTGTCATGTTTATAGTCGACTGCCCCCGGCCTCCAGATGAATCTATTACATTAACAGTGACTTATACCACTGCTTTATCAAAGCCATGTGTGGCCGGTGCGACAGGGAGAGGCCGCTCCTGATCAAAACTCTGAGTCCGGAAATATGCTCCATTACCTAAATAAAATGGCTGCTCTAAACAGGATATGATGTGTAATGGTGGGTGCAGGGGGACAGACGTCTCAGCAGTGTACGTCCATGAGACCAAGAGAGACGGTAGGAGAGTGGCTAGAAGAATGAATGTGTGTGCTAGCGTACACTGGAAAGAGCTAGAGAGAGAAGGGGGAGAGAGAGAGAGAGAGAGAGAGAGAGAGCGAGAGAGAGAGAGAGAGTGAGAGAGTGAGGGAGAGAGAGAGAGAGAGAGAGAGAGAGAGAGAGAGAGAGAGAGAGAGAGAGAGAGAGAGAGAGAGAGAGAGAGACAGAGAGAGACAGAGCGGGACAATGTGAGCTCCTATTCCCCTGTCACATTAACTTTCAGCAGGTCTATAATGAGTCTCTGACACAGTGGCCCACACCTCATCCCTCACCCATCACACAGTGCTCTCTCTGGACGCCAGAGAGAGGTGGCACTACGAACAAGAGAGAGAGAGAGAGAGAGAGAGAGAGAGAGAGAGAGAGAGAGAAAGAGAGAGGGAGAGATAGAGAGAGAAAGAGAGAGGGAGGGAGGGAGAGAGAGAGAAGGAGAGAAGGAGAGAGGGAAAGAGAGAGAACAGAGAGAAAGAGAGACAGAGAGAGAGAGAGGAAGACGTTTCTGGCCGGCTGCCCCTGTCCTGTCCTCTACACCCCCGCTGTCCTCACAGCCACAACTGGGCCGGCTGCTTCCTCCCTGTGCGCTGGCTGCCAGCTCATCCATCATGTATGGCGAAGCCTCACCATGCATACACCGGACCACATTAGACTCTCCCCCGTTGAGGGGGTGTCTAGCATGACTGGTGCAGGTGGGGGGCCAGGGGTGACCTGCCCTGTGGGGTCAGGGGGTGGAACTGAACAGGCAGGACGAACACAAGCATCTCTGGGGCTACCGCCCCCCCCCCCCCCCATGGTATCGTGTGGATCTGCCGAATGAGGTCAGGGGCTACGTTTCAGAGGAGCCACTGTTGTGGCGTGTTGCGGAGAACAAAAAACAAAACTTGGTAATGCAGTATACATGGTGTGGCAGACCGGGCGCAGGCAGGGACCAAAGCCGCATATAAATGCACAAACAAAGGCACGCACACACACGCACACACACGCACACACGAGCACACACACACACACACACACACACACACACACACACACACACACACACACACACACACACACACACACACGAGGGCCCTGTGGTTATGATGTCATGGCTCCCAGAGACACAAGTGCTGTCACCGCACATCTGTGCAAGGGCAGGTGTCCCAGTAAAAACGTGTGTATGCGTGCGTGTGTGTGACTGTGTGTGACTGTGTGTGTGTGTGTGTGTGTGTGTGTGTGTGTGTGTGTGTGTGTGTGTGTGTGTGTGTGTGTGTGTGTTTTATGCAAGCCTCTCTTTCACTGCTTTGTTGGAACCTGTGTGGTGGAGCGACAAAGAGAGGGGAAAAAAGATCAGGGAGGCGTCCGTGAATCCCCAGCGACAGGCCGGCTCCACAGAGTCCAGTGAAGCTGACAGTGGGACACAGGCCGTCTAAATTAGACATTCACTGGGCCTAAAGGAAACGGAGCTGTATGTGTCAGCTGGAGGTGAATCTGTCCGCAGTGGTTTGAAGTCCGGGTTGGGCTCCACCCCTAATTGGCCAACCACAAAGGCAATCTTCCTCCTCTTCCTGGAGGTGACAAGACGCTGGGGACTAGGTTTCACGGGGGAAACAGGGGAAATCCGGCCCACGGAGACTGCAGTCAAAAACTCTCCCTTTGTGCAGTGCATGCAGTGGACGGGCGGGAGCCAGTCTCAGATCTTCACAAAGATCAGCGCCTGGGCTCCCTGCAACAGAACGCCATTCAGATTAGTCAGCCTGTAACTCACAACGGCCTGCCACCGAAAAGTGCCCTTTTCCCGTAGTAGCCCAATCAACGTGCCATCGCTCAGTCGAGAGTGTTGATGGAGTGAAAGATCGAGGGGAGGTAAAGGTTGAGGGGCTCAGAGTTGAGGTTTTCTCTCGCCGCCGCGATCCGCCAGCCGATTAGTTGTCACGGGCGCGAAGCACCGAGTTAATCTATTTTACAGTGGCGATCGAGGTAGGTAAGGAGAGCAGTGTGTGAGGGTTTTAAGGAGGGGAGGGGGGGGGGGGGGACAGATTAAATGCTCATTGAACAGTGTGTAGGCAGCAGCAACGCTAATGTCACACGCACACCCAGTCAGTCATGGCGCCTACATACATTCAAGCACACGCACACACACAAACTTACAAAACAAATACACTTATGGGCAAGGTTCTTTCTCGTCCCCCCATATTTCAACAAAGACAATGTCAGGAATGCTGTTCCCGAACATCTCGTTAGTCTACGCGTCTTCACAGAAGAAGACAAAATTATGGTGATTAGTGTTAGAACAGAAAACAAAACAAAAACTATACACACACACAGCATTTGAGTTAAAAATGTAAATGATGGGTTGATAGGAAGTGGGTGCAAAACAGCTTTCATCTAGAGTGTCACGCCCCACCCACTTAACAAGTTCTAGGACATTCCAGGAGGGTTTAAATGTCATAAGGGATGTGCCGGGGTCAGCCGCAACAAACTCTGTCTGATGTTGAACTATCACTGTGTCAACACTCATAACCAAAAAGGAAAACATTTTTTCCCTGAAAGGTGCAGGGCTAAAGGTGCCGAGCAGAGAGGATCCCTTTACAACCTCATATCTCACCCTGGCCCTCCGTCACCAGCTGCTTCAAAGCACCAGGGTCATGACCAGGGAAGAGATCTGTTTCCAGCTCATTTCACCTCAGGCCATTCTAATCCCTGTGTGCAGAACAGCGCAGAGCATGGAAGAGGAAAGGAGATTAGAGGAGAGTAGACAAGAGGAGAGGAGAGGAGAGGAGAGGAGAGGAGAGGAGAGGAGAGGAGAGGAGAGGAGAGGAGAGGAGAGAGCAGCTCAGCAGGCTATGCATGCCAACTGGACGCTGCTCCAACACACCTGACACTGGTACAAACAACTGCTCTTAGCACCCTACTTGGGCTTTGCAGAAATGTCTTATACACACACACACACACACACACACACACACACAACTCAGAAAGCCCTGACATCGCTGCCACCGGCTTGTCAATGCCAAACAAACTGTATCTCATGGGAGCCTTGAATAGAGTTTCCGTGTAGAACCAACCCAGGGTCTATTTCCAGCTGCATTCCTCCTGTACAATACTCGGGTTAATTTTAGGCCGCCATCCTAAACAGTCAAAATGCTGAGCAAACATGTGTATGTTAAGAGGCCAGCCATGGGTTGGGTCGGGGAGGGACCGGGAGTTCTTTGCCAGGCTGGAGGAGAGACCGGGGGGATGGGGAGGGTCAGGGGTGAGTAGCCTGGTCTAGTCAGAGAAGGGCTGGTTGGCTGGCTGGATGGATGGAAGGGTTAACATTCCTCCTGTGTTAATGCGCTGTGCTGATGGAGGGAGGCTCACGACGGGGCCTGCTGCTGTGTGATCCCCCACATGCTGCCACCTGCTCCTCCATGGCAGGCCTGGTTGGGTGCACCCAGCAGGGGGGCAGCAGGGTGGGTGCAGGACAGGATAATACCCAGCCAGGCACATACATGGTAGACAAACTATTTAGCCGTCTCCAGCTTGAGCCTATGTGAAACCCACAGAATGTATACTGGCCTTCTACTTTGAGTTTTAGTGAAACAGTGGAGTTGTTTCCCTCGTGTTCCCGGTCACTCTCCTTCCTCTCAGGCTTGGTAAGGAGACATTCAATTCTAGGAGAACACGCACAGCATTCAAACTATGTCAAGAATGACACATCTGTTCATGGTAGCACTTTGTGTCCCCAGCCTGGTTGTGTGTGTATTTTCTGCCTTGGCTAACTGTATCCAAGCCCGAGCACCTGTCTACTTTGAGAGCCAAAGGACATGCACACACATGCAAGAACACACAAACACCGACAGTCACACACACACACACACACACACACACACACACACAAACACACACACACACACACACACACACAGACAGAGAAAAAACCCAGCAGCTGTAGCCCACTCTGCACCTCTCAGCACGGCGCTTCAACACCCGAACACAGATGAGTCAGGAGAACATGTGTGGGTGGATTCCACATCCAACCCAGCCATTAGACCTGGGAGGGGGAGAGAAGGGCCACAGGGAGGGAGGCGGGCGTACAGGGGACCGCTTTCTGAATAGCAGTTCACTCTGACTGCTCTTGTAATGTTCCACTATAAGAGCGGGCCACTCACATCACCGACGATTGGCATGTGGTGTTCAAAGGACAGCCTCTTCACATGGCGTACCTTTCTGGAGAACGACCATGATCACAAACGAGTCAAGCCTAATGAGGATTTGCAAGTCCATGGCTGTTTCCAGGGCGTGTGACCTTTAGTGCGCAGCTGTTGCTAGGACATATTTCTGCTGGTTAATACCATTATAATCACACTTAATATAGTTCTGCCTCACAAGGTTAACGGTTATGGGAGACGTACACATGAGCGGTTTGGATAGACCAGGGTCCATGTGGTAGAGAGAATCTGTGCAAAATGTGGGGTTCACAAAATTATTTTGAACAAAGCCTCGGCACATGGTCCATTGTGGGCCCTCTTCATCATTTCCCTTTGTATCCCAATAAGACTATAAAAGCATGCACACACACACACACACACACACACACACACACACACACACACACACACGCACACGCACACGCACACACACACACACACGTTCACACACAAACACAAAGTAAAAAAACCCTCTTATCTTTCAGACCAAGCGCAGACCACAAATTGACAAGACGTAGTCTAGAGTAGCCTAGGAGCTTGCAGCTTAAGGCTCTGTGAGATTTATTCCATCAGCCAGCAGTCTGTCAGACTGCACACTGGTGAAGAGGAAGGCCGTGTAGGTGTTTGGAGAGGGGCCATCTGAGGACGATGATATAAGGATGTTGTTGACGGATTGCGTAATCCCGGCAATATTTCAGGACGAGGTTCTTGTACCTTGCACAGATTTTCTGTTCCCTGTGATTCAATGCAAATAACAACTCACCTCTGTCACTGAGGCATTGTCTTGCTCTGTGTTAGAGGAAACGGTAAGTTGCACAAATGTGACTTTTCAAAAACAAATCTTTATTACATCCGCGCTGTATCTCTCATTCTGTTTCTTGTTTTCTCTCTGAGTTAATTGCTCTTCCTCAGCCCTTCCTTCTTCCATGCCCCCTTCCCCCTCTTTGTATTTTTTTTCTCTTTCTCACTCACAGACACTGTGACTGATTTTCCTCTGTGTGTGACGGCTCCAAAAATATAAGGAGCAGGAAATGGTTGATGGGTGATGTCATATTCTAGGAAAAGCCTGGAGAGGCCACAAAAACTTTCTTTTTTTCCTCCCTTAAATTAAACATCTCACTGCAAACCTTCTTCCCATACCTAAAGAGGCAATTACCTCTGTCCCTTTTGTCTTCAAACGCTGCATTGACTTCAGGCTCAAAGATTCCTCAGTGAAATCCAGGGATCATCAATCAAACCATATTTTTTAAAGCAGATGAAGCAACGTGTAATAGTAAGAAGATCAAATCAATCAGACACTTTTGGAATTCATACGTTGAAAAGAACATGCAAGAGAAAGAAAATCTTTTTTTTTTTATCGAATGAAAACTCTGAGCTAAGTAGGAATCGGGTTAAAGCAATACAGTAATAAAAAGCACCTTAAAACTAAGTAAAAGCCACGTGAAAATGGCTATAGCTTTGTGTTTCAAATCTAACAACATTTTCTGCCATCCTAAGATCTTCTTGGAGGCCATTTCTTCAGGGCACTGACTACAGTGAGTTCAAGCAGGCTCATTGAGATTTTGGTGTATAACTTTGGGAAGGTCATGTTATTTACTCTGTGTAGTTGGGTGCAGGTCCATGTGGTGATTTAAATCACAACTTGAATGTTTTTACCAAAAGCTAAGAAGCAACCAGTGCAAAGACTTAGGAATAGGTTCAATCTGTGCTGTCTTCCAAGTTCTCATTAAAACTATGAATGCTAAATTATGTAAGAGTTGGAGTTGCCTATTGTATTTTTGGAATATAGACCAATGAGGCAAGCATTGCGGGGTCCATTATGTAAAGTACATAACATCAACAACGTGTGTCAGGGCAGCCATGGGATCCCTTACACAGATGCCGACAGCGTGACGGAAAAGTAGGAGTAAGAAAAACCTTGTCCTTAAAACGCAGCATGCGTTCATGCTATCAAACTTTTGATAACCTCACATGAAGATGTCCATCTTGGAAAACAAAGCCTCCAGAGACTTAAACCCATCGCCTCCCATCTCTCTCCCTCTTCACATATTTTCTTGCCAAACGTCTCCAAAAGTCTTTGAAAAACTTTCTTTTGGCTCTCTCCTTTCTGTCAGGACCAAACCAAAGATATTCTTTCCTGTTGCCAACTGAACCGCGTGCCTCGAGGTAGGTTGTGTTTCATTGTCCCCTGATGCCTAACGGAAGGCATCAGGCCGGAGGAAAAGCAAACAAACAGGGGGCCTTGTTCCCGTCCTCCGCCGTGACACCAAGAGCTCTGGAGCACACTGAGACGGCTGCTATATATACACACCCAACACTAGCCTCCCTGTGCACAACATCATCATCCGCAGTTACATAAAACAATCAATAGTACGCGCACGTACTGACACACACGTACACACACACAAAAACAAGTGGTACGGCTGTGAAGCCGTCTTCACCGACACACACACACTCACAAACACCAACACACACACACACACACACACACACACACACACACACACACACACACACACACTTGTATTGCCCAGAAGAGGATCACAGAAGAGGCTCCTTTCATGGCTATGAAAAGGACATCTCTCTACATCTATCCCACCCATCTGCCTCTAGTAGAGCCATATAGTATTATAAAGAGATGCCCGAAGCCCAGGATCTGTGATCGCTGTCCTGAGGTCAGTAGCAGCCTTAAAACAGGAAGGTTCTCTTGGGTTTTGCCTCTTCCTGGCTGATCCCAGATTGGTTTGGCCTCGCTCCAATCGCACACTCCAGCTATGCTAAGGTCAGCTCAGCCATCGATCTTGGCTCTGCTATTAACCCCCTGTCTGCATGCAAACCCACTTACACCCTCACTCACACACACACACGCACAGGCACATGCACACACATGCACACACACACACACACACACACACACACACGCACACACGCACGCACGCGCACGCACGTGCACGCACACACATGCACACACACACACACACACACACACGCACACACACACACACGCACAGAGCTCGCATGGAATGAGAAATGAAAACACTGGCGGACTAATACAATCGCACATTACTTATACTGTCAACCTACACAAAAAACAACGCAAGGAGTGCACACACAAACACACTGGATCTCTCATCCGGAGTGAGATGCACCTATTTGCATACCATCCTCCACAGTGCCAACAGGCCTTTCCACTCAGTTCATGAATGTCTAAAGCCCCTGCTGCTCTAGGAGGTCTGAATGGAGCTAGCGCCTGCGGGGGGATCCACAGTAGTTTGCATCATTTCACACACAGTCTGATAAACATAAGAAGTGGGTCACTGAGGCGGGGGTGCTTTGTGAGGCAAATAGCACCACTAGTTCAAAGGGGTATGCCCCTGTTTTACAGTATGAGGACCAAAGGCATGGGGGAGGGGCCCAGGAGAAAGTGGAAGAGGAGGAAATGGGGGAGGAGGAGGTGGAGGAGGAGGATTGGGAGGAGGAGGAGAAGGAGGAGGTGTTTCCTACACAAGCTCTATTGGCCATGTCCTGTGACTGTTGAGGTTGTACAGTGTAGGGAAATCATTTGTTTTTCTATAGCTTGTTAAGAAACCAGCTGTTCTCCCTAGGCACCACTGCAAGGAAGTAAGAAGCAAGCCCAGCCCATTCTTCCTCAAACATGAAGGGGGATGGTATTTTAAAATGAAGAATTTGAAGACATGGTTGTGATTGGTGGAAAATGAGGGAAAGCCCCAACGATCCCCCTGTGGAGCGCCCTTCAATCACTCCATTATCACGTTTGAGCCAATCAGGAGAGCATGTCTGAACAGAGGCCAGGACCATTCACATGGATTGAGCCCATCCACGGAGCCAGAGAATCATCTGCCAGTCACAAAGTGAGGGCCTGAATGGTCCCTCTGGGGCGCCATACACAGTCCGAAGACACATTAACTCCTCTGGTGCTGCTTTCAATCATCACAATTGCCATCAATCAACCAATCATTTCAGGCCCTGCGCCTGGCCTTATCGTGTGACCTTGCCGACTGGGCAAGAGGCACTCCCTGGGGTAAGAAAAGAAGCCTTTGCCATGAGGATGGGGCTGCCTGCAGGGCGTTTAGTGCTGCTCTAGACAGATCCGTAGAGGCTTTATCTGATAAAGGTTCTCTCCAGCTCTTCACAGTGGCCCTCCCTCTTTGGGCTCAGGAATAATAATGTACAGACACCTGATGTGAGAGAGGATATCTGCATAGTAAACAGGCTCTCTCCTGTGGAGCTCTAAGTCAGTGTGTGCGTGTGTGTGTGTGTGTGTGTGTGTGTGTGTGTGCGCGGGTGTGTGTGTGTGTGTGTGTCGGGAGCCACTGTGAGGGAGAGGCCACAGACTAGGGCAGGAGCTGGGTGACACCAGCGCATCTGGGGTCTCACTTTGATGTGGAAGGCCACTTGGACCTGTCGACAGCCAGAGAGTTTATTACGCACACACTCACACACACACACACACACACACACACACACACACACACACACACACAAACACACACACACACACACACACACACAAAGACAGACAGATCTGGCCACAGTAAGGCTACAACAATAGGCAGTAGTCACTGGCACTACCCCTTCCTAAACCATTAAAGGCCAAACTACATAAGTAGGATTACTGTCCTTTCACGGCTAGAAATACAGAGGCATTCCTACTCAGTCTCCCTAAATCTACAATAACTGCTAGGCCTTATTGTAATCCTCTTCACATTACCCCTGTCAGTCCATTCTGCTCACAGTCAGACTCACACATTCCAAATACGAAAATAAGGCTAAGTGATTAGCTACAAAAATGTGCTCTTGATGTCAGGCATTTCTGAGTAAACTGAGATATGGACAAAACCGGGGGCCTATTATTGTGTGTGTGTGTGTGTGTGTGTGTGTGTGTGTGTGTGTGTGTGTGTGTGGTTGTGGGTGGGTGTGTCTGTGTGTACGTGGGTCTATGCATGGGTCCTATGGCTGGGGATTATTAATAACTGCCTGGATGAAAAATGGCACAGTAGTGCCACCAGAGGATCAGAGCCTAATCTGGACCACTGTGGCTGGGATCAGCCCTGGGTGTGGCCAGGCAGGCCAATGTTTGGATCCCATAGTATCTACAGTCCCCTGTATGTAGGCTGGATTCGACTGTATCCCAGCCTCTTCAAGGGGATCATTTTATTTCATTAAAGTCGTTTGAATACAGTGTTAACGTCAATACTCTTTATGTTACAGGATTTAGGGGCAGTGATAACAGTGTTCTAAAATAATGTTCAGAAGAAGAAGAAGAAGAACAATACAACAACAGGGAGGGCTTTGCAAGTGGTAAATGAGATGGGGTTCGTCAAATCTTATCTTAAAGTTGTCGGGACAGAAAGCGGTTTGTTCCATCGAACATCTGAGGAAGACGTGGGCAGTAAAGTGGGCCTCTCCCCACAGGAAGGCTGCCCCACCAGGGCCCAAACAGGCTGGTGAGCCAGACAAAGTGTTTCCTTTCCCACTCCTCGTACAGTACAAACCCGGACAATAGATGGAAAACTTCTGTAGACAGCGTGGAACCCTGAAGCACCGAAACAAAACATCCCAAGGAACGAGAGGCCTTAATTACTGATCCAAAGAATTATGACGCCCACTTAATTGCACTCTCTGTTGAACAAATCCCAGGGGGAACAAGACAAAAAGACTGGTGCATAGAAAACACATCCGGGAGACATATCTTTCATTATGATTCCTTTGCCTACTTTTTCAAAGCAGCTCTGTTATTACATCGCCTCCACTCCAACCCGACACACGCCAAAGACAAATTTAGCGCTCACATCAATTATTTCTCCAACCAAGAATGGCACGCGCAGCATGCATGCATGTAATCTTGTAATCATATATTTCTGAACATATTTCTGGGAGCTTGCCAGTGTCAAGCAGAGATCTCTGCCGCAGATTACAGCGGACCGTTCGCAAAAGAGAGTGAGAGAATCCATGCCTCTCTCACCTGCTGTCACTCTGGGTCAACATGTAAACATGACCCTTGGAAGAATAATGACTCCTCTAAATAGAACAGAATTGGTGTGTTGATCTACAGAGGGGAAAAAAGAAACCCCTTTTTTGTCTCGGTGCATTTCAAACGGGCTGTCCAACAGCCAGACTGCTCAGAGGAACATCTGTGCGCCCCTGCCTCACTCTGCGTAGGTGGCATGATAGGATATGCCCCCCCCCCCCCCCCCTTTCCATTCACTCGGGTCTGCCAGGCATGTGGCTGGGTGATAACATTTTGCCCGTCGCCGTCCTCCTCCTCATGGGCTCATTTTCCTTGCGACTGCTCAGGGGATGGGCCGACAACGCTATTCCTTCTGGTGAGACGTGCAGTGCCTGCCGTTCAGCCACCTGAACCAATCCACTCCCTAATCCCCACCACTGTAGGGCCATTGGCGTCGCCGCGTGGGGGGAGAAGAGAGGAGGCTTTGTCTTGGGAGATGCCTGCTGCTTCACCTTCCCCTGGAACAGCTGCCAAGAGTCAGACACAATTAACGTGGAGCATCCTCCACCGTGCTGACAAAGGAATCACCCGAGTCCCCTCTCAGTGTTTGCCGTCCATTCCAGGGACGTGACAGGACTTCCCGTTGATGTGAAGCCCTAACCCGGTGTAGATCTGAAGTCAACCCCCCTCCTTTAAGAACCAATGGCTTATGATCCGGGGGCCGTTGATGTCTCCCTGCACAAATGAAGAGCCCACGTCGAGTCAGCCACTTCATTTAAATGCTTGCGATCGGCATGCACGCAAAACAGCTATCATATCTAAACACACAGGCTCCCTCTCTAATGACAGGGTGAGGAGATGCAGACACAGCCTGTGGGCCTTAACTGGAAGAATCAGAGCAGTGGAAATGACTGTGCCAGCTGCCGCCGCTGAACAAGCCACAACTTATGTCATGCTGTAAAACTCTGAGCCACATGGTGGGCATACATTGTAGTTCTAAAAGAATTAGCAGAGACCGCCTGTGGGCCCACATCATTTTTGGTTGCATGGCACATTTTTTGTTTAGACAAACGGGAAAATTACCTGTTAGGATATAGGAACAACTACGAGTAACGATTGAGAGAAATGGTGAGAGTGACTGAAAGAGAACGAAAAGAGAGAGATAGATAAAGAGAGAGAGAGAGAGAGAGAGAGAGAGAGAGAGAGAGAGAGAGAGAGAGAGAGAGAGAGAGAGAGGGGTGAAAATGGACTGCATGAAACCATCACAATGCATTCATTAAAAGGTGCAAGCACAAGGCTAAAAATACTGGAGAAAGGTATTGAGAAATCTAAATCCATTCCTAGCAGAATTAAACTGCTTCCTGGTTGTCTTTGAACAGACCCTCTTTAGTAGCTCAGCAGCAGTAGACTAACACTTTACCAGACAAAGGACACTGCTGGAGAGGAGGATGGATGGAGACAGACACTCAGATGCCTCATGTGCATGACCATCATCCTTTGTTCCAATCCAGCCGAAGCCCACTGTAGGTGGCTAAGGAGCAGGACACCATCTTAATGTCTAAGACACATTACGTTCAATTAAGAGGCAGCGAGGGGTGAGCAGACTCTCACATTCTCACACGTCTCAAGAACACGCCTACCTCTCCCACAGGTGGAATAATCAACAAAAGTGAGAGTGTGTGTGTTGTTGAAGGGCGGCTTAACAGCAGTACAACTTGATTCTGATGTATAGACCTTGCGCAATCCTGTCCAGTACACGTAGTTAGGATGGGGCTGAGAGGGTGAGAGGTGAGAGCAAGACGTTGGTCCACTTTACCTTGGTGTTTGTGTTTGTGTGTGTGGGTGTGTGTGCGTGTGTGTGTGTATGTGAGTGGGTGGGTGAGGACAAGGTCTGCTCTGCATCACCATGAAGGCTAACACTGTCTGGCATAATAAAGACCATTTAGAGTCAGACATGCTGTGATCGTGGTGTTCTCTGAAGTATAAAAATCCATTATGCACACAGAAACACACATACCCACACTAACATATACACACACACAAACACGCGCACACACACACACACACACACACACACACACACACACACACACACATACACACACACACACACACACACACACACACACACACACACACACACACACACACACATACACATACAGAGTGAGAGAGGGAGACATGCCTAAAAAGCCTGCTCATCTATAATGCATATGCTGTGCTTATGCTTTGAACAACACAAACCCAGCACTCCCTCCCTCAGTCCCTTCCTGTTGAAGAGGAAAACCAACAGTGCAGGGACTTCTGCTATCAGCCTCCCTAAATGAGGGGGGTTGGAGAGGGCATTCAGGTCAACCGGCTTGTCGGTTGTGCAATTAAAAGGCAAGCGTGAGATATCCACGCTTGCTGAAAGTGGTTTTGAAAAGGACAAAGTCTGAATATCTGTGAGATAAAATAAACAGATAAGTGTTTAAGTCAGTTGAGTTTAGTAATGAGTGAATTGTTTTTGTGTGCCATTCACATGGTTAAGATTATTTAGAAAGGGATCTAATGTTTTTTTCTTTTTTAATGATTACAAGGTGGGTTCCAATTGGTGACTCATATCAAGCTATGAGCAGAGCTCTTAATCGTGAAAAGCACTGGCACAGTACATGAATAAACTAGATGGCGCCCCACTTTGTAAGAACATCCTCCGTCTCCCCTTGTTTTTGACAGAGGGCCACACATATGGGTGTGTGTGTGTGTGTTTGTGTGTGTGTGTGTGTGTGTGTGTGTGTGCAGGGTCCATTAAGGACGGAACATTTAGGTTAAAACATTAGAAGCCAGACAGACACGTTTGGATGTTTTACTCCTTCATTATTTTCGGTCTCAATCCTGCAGAACCCATTGGGGTCTGAAGAGTGGCAAAATACAGTACTTTAAATATTGGTACTCCCATCAAACCAAGTTTATTTATCCAATCAAAATACTAGTTTGGTCAGCTAGTAAACTGAATTCTGAAAGGCTGGGGCCTGACATGCATTAATGTCATATCTGTAATAGATAGAGAGATGGACACCTATATTTTTAGTCACCGGAGCTCTTAAATACCTCCTAAAAACACTCCACTTTTACTTGCGTATGTCACTGTGTGAGTTCCTGTGTTGTTCACTTGTCTAAACACTTGTCTATGTTTTATGGGGCCAATTTCTGAAGGCTGAGCTTGAAAGTTTCCATTTTTAACTAATCATTAGAGCCAGTTCTCGCTGCATTTACTATCTTACAGCAGAGCCAGTGTTTCAGTCTTTCCAACACAACCACATGACATGAGGCTGCAGTTAAGCAGATTGGGGGAGGGGGAACAAAAAGAAAGCTGTTATTCTATTGCTCAAGTCCCAAAGAGGGCAGAACTCTCAGCTGTTTGACCATCCTGCTGGGATATAATTGATTTTACAAGTCTTTGGAAAATGCTGAAGTTTATCAGTAACCTATCATAACAGGCTCAAAAGAGAGTACGCTTCTCTTCTACAAACCTGTCACGGTAGAAAACAAGAAAAGGGTCAGATTGTATCCCACATTCAATTCTGGGAGAAATGGTTGCTCAAGATTTGGTCACTGGTGATGAGTCACTGTGGTGAAGTTAAGTCCTGCTCTTTCTAGCTCTTTGTCAAAGCCTACAAGGAAAATAATTAGGCCATTCTGATAATCCTGCTCCCTCAAACGCTCCAGCTGACTTCATTAAGTCCTTGAGAGGTGTAATGCGTGCAGGAAACTAGTCAACTAAAGCAACACAAAATCTATTTTGACTTTACACCTTTTGTCACCACTATCTGTTTCACTGGAATCACAGGGAAGAACGCAGAAGAAACAAGAATTTCGGTCAATAAAATTGGAAACAGACACCTCATGAATGTACCATTTTTATTGGACTTATATAGAAATACTTAAAAAAACATGAAGTAGCACCATTACTTAAGTTTTACTTTATCATGTAGAACTTTAAATGTCAGAAAAATAAAACTCTTGATACATTTTCAAATCTTGTCTCAGCAAATATAATATTAGTATTTGACCATGAGGTTAAAGGCCCTTTATCATAAAATAAAATATACTTTGTTCTTAAACTTTGCTCAATAAAGTACATTTACGCTCAAGTAACTTCACCTACATATACATAAACAAGTGGTAAACAAATGTATTAAAATAGAAATACTAAAACTATAGTGGTGCAACAGAAGCCTGTAATTCCCACTGGAATCTAATTCATACAAATTTTAGAAAGCATAAACGGTTCCTTTTGTTTGACTTACTAAGTTTTATACATTTCAACGTTTCATAATAATATAGAATAAAATATGCTTTATATTACTGAATAAAAAATATGCTGGGTGAAGCGGATTTAAAAGACATTTTTGCTGAACCTATAAAAACTCCATCCCAACAGAATACTGTCAAATGCAATACACATCTTGTGGATTTGTATTTCCGCCCACAGTCATGTGATATTAAAATAATACAGTGATCATTGCCATACGGCCATACTAAAAAATAAAAGATATTTTAACCCAGCTACAAAAAGTTCACTGAACTTAACTTAAAATATTTGTAAACATCTTTGCAATACGAAATATAATCTTTCAAGTCAAAAGAATAAAATACTTCAATCTGTATTAATGTACTTAATATTTAAAACTTTCAACTTGCGGAATTGTATTCTATTCATGTAGGATATGTTGCTCTCCCTTACATGGTTAATGAACTGAAGCTGCAGTATATTCACCATTGTCAGTCAATAGTCCTGTTTTGACAAATGTCCTCCCCGTTTCCCAACCATTACCTCCACTATCAGTACATTCGATCAGTAAAACTGGAAGGCTTGCTCTGCTAGCAGTCTATACATTGACCCAGGTACCTCAGTCTAGACCGCTCTGCTCTCGTAACTTCATAAATATAGTGTACAATTTACTAGAACTATCGATTACTATGCTGTAATATTTTAAACATGCATCTAGATGTTGAAAATATTTCCCCAAGCTACAGTACATTATAAACAATTACGACGGAGCCCTGAAGGGGTTTCTGTCCCTTTTTTGGATACTGCAGCCGCACAAACAACATGTATATATATATATATATATATATACATACACATCCCCATTCACAATGGTAGGATCCCGTTAAAGCAGTACGAGAGTCTGGCAAGGGTGCTATTGTAATCAGACTTGCAAATATTATCGTCATAGAGACCCTTCTTATGAAAATATACGTATAGCCTGAGTGACCCCAGCATGGCAGACGGGGCATTTGGGCTCGCTCCTCTCGCAGATGCGGTTGGCACACTCCATACAGAACAGGTTGTGACCGCAGGGGACCAGGGCGGCAATGACCTCACTCTCAAAACAGACAGAGCAGTCGCGGCTGCCCTTACGGCTGGTGTCAGACGAGGTGGAGGAGGAGGAGGACGTGGAGGAGGCTGAAGAGTCACAGGGAAGCCCAGGAAGGTGAGAGCCCGGCAGGGAGGTTATGGGGTTGGAGTAGACGGGGAAGCTGAGCGGACCTCCACCCGGGTCGCTGCGAACCTTCCTGGCCAGGGGGTGCTGGCTGGGGCCAATGCTGTTGTTGTGGAGCGGGGGAGACAGCCTAGGCTGTGGGGTGCCCCCGTTGGCCCTCCTCTGGCTCAGCACCATCCCGTTGGCATTAGTGGAAGCATTGGCAGGGATCATGGCTGATGTGGAGGTGGGGGAGGAGCCCCCGTTTGAGGAGGGGGTCATGCCTCTCTCGTACTGGGACCACAGGAGACCTGGAGGGGCCGGGGTCGGATCGAACCCCGGAGAGTCGAAGTTCATGTCAGTGCAGTCGGGGGAGATCACCTCACTTCCGTAAACAAAGGTGTTGCCGTTGGTGTTGACGTTGATGTTGTTGTTGTTGTTGTTGCCGTTGTTGTTGGTGGCCGTGTAGCTGAGGGCGGGGCTGGGCGGGCTGTAGTCGGTCATACGGGAGCTGTTGTTGCCAAAGTAGGAGTCTGTGGACGCACTGCCCAGGGAGGAGGACGAGTCGTTGCGGTAGTTGGAGAAGGGCTTGCGTCCCGACGTGGGAGTCACACCGGCGCTGGGCTTGGACCACAGGTTAGGGTGCCCGTGCAGGTCAAATCCCACGTCGGTGCCGTTGGCGTGGAAATCGTTCTCGTCTGTGAGCTCAATGATCCCTCCCGTCCTCATGGCGATGTGGGCCTCGATCTCTTCCCGGGCTCGGTCTACGTTCTCCGGCATCCCCGTGACCTCGAACACGGGCTCTTTGTCGCGGCTGGGCGTCACTATGTAGGTGTGAGTCTGCTGCTGGATCCGCTTGATGGTTGCGCCCTTGGGACCTACGACGAGGCCCACCACACGGTAAGGCACGCGCACCTGGATGGTGGTCTGGCCCGGCAAGTTGGGGGGTCCAGGGGCTGGGGTCCCAGTCCCATTCAAGGTGGTGTTTTTGTTCCGGGACGCGCGGATCATGGAGAAGTGCTCAGCTGCGGAGATGATCTCCCTCCGCGCCATGGCCACATCCTCCCTCCTGCCTGTCACCACAAACACTGGCTCCTCGCCGCGAACCGGGGTTTTGATGTAGGTGTTGGTCTTTGCTCGTAGGGCTTTAATCTTGCAGCCTGAGAGAGGGACATAAAGAGGACAAGTACAATTTAGAAACAAGTACAATGTACATTAATACAACATTTTGAGCTCAAGTAGCATTTTAAACCATTTAAAAATGTCAACAATGGGCAAAGTAAAACTGCCTGTGTTTTATTAGCCATGGCTTTAGGAAACAATGGAATAAATAAATCCCTCATTACAATATACAATTTTAAAATAATTCTATACACATGCACTACCCAGATTCTGCCCATCCAGTTCGGGTCGAAAATAGCACCTATTACAACATGCCTACAGAATCCCCGGCTTTCCGGTGCAGAGTTGCAATTTAGGATGTTCAAACTGAAAACAACTACTGTTTGCATTTCAGAGTGAACGAGGATATGCCACTTTATCATTTCATTTCCCATTTCTTATGGATACATTAGATTCTGTTCCAATGCCCTTCCGCACACTGTTTTATAATATAAAAAAGGAACAGTTGAGGAATCAGCCCCGGAGGAATGACATGGCGCTGCGGGCAGAACAGTAGTAAGTGGGACAGAGTTATATGCACTGACAAAGGGAATAGGTAGCCCGGTTTTCTCAGCGCATCAGAACGTTTGAACATTATCTGTTTTATTAAGTTCATAACGTTGTTGTTCGTTTTCAGACATTGATAACAAGAATAATTCTGCACAGAGAATGGACCACCATACGCCCTCAACCAGCTGTGAAAGAACGTAGCAAATTTGTCTAGGTCAACATTGCAACAACACTGTGGCTTTGTAATAATAAGTACTTTTCAAGTGTATACGCACCTTGTCTGCCAACAATTTCAGCAACATGCTCGGAACTAGGAACGGGGACACATTCGGTCATGTTGACACTCCTTTTCTTAGGCTCGTTGTCATATAGGGAGTTTTCGTCGTTGTCCAAACCGAGAAGGGAAAGCTGGTCTAGAGCAATCTGCAAGGCTCTTTGGTCATCCAGGGCATCTCCCTGGTTGCTCACGTTGCGCTCCATGTCGGGGAACAGCGAGCTAGGCATTTTGCACTTGGAAACAGTGGGATCAGAAAGACCACACGAAAGGGAAAAACGCGGAAGGATGGTATAAAGGAGTGATAAGGGAGAAAGGGGGCACCGGTCCCGGTTTCAAGCAAGTAGTGCAAATCAGTGCTTCGTTTCTGTCTTTCTCCTTTCTAAAATAAATCAGTGCAAGAATTCCACCTCTCAAGAATGGGGATCTCTTGAACTCGATCCCTATTTTGGGTTTGGACGGTCCGACAGATCAGAATGCTTATTCCAGAGTTGTTGGAATGCCCAGCGGTGGCAATATTCCTTCAAAGGGCCCCTCCCCGGCTCGGCACACTCAGCTCTTTTCAGTTTTCTGTCTGACTTGCTGCAAAGCCAGACAACACTACTGGGGGATATGTGAAAATGACGTCACCGCCAGGGCAGGGACGGTGCGGCGCAGCTATACATTTGCATAACTGGAAGCTCATTGGATAGATTGTACGTAATGGGAGGTTCCCAAATAGCTCCAGTCCATGAAATACACTCCCTCCTTTGTTGTCGGTTCCTAAATCAAAACGCAGCCCTAATGATATAAGAAATACATGATTATGTTGTTATTTTCCAGACTATATACTACTCCCTTACAATTACTCGTGAAATAGTGCCAGAAAAAGTTATGTTCATTTTTATATAAAATATAAAAATACAACAGTTGTTTACACCTTTGTAAACAATGAGGTCATGCTCTAACCAGCATGTAGCTCAACCCACAGGGAATTGATGTTAATTGAAGATGGAAAAACCTGGACCTAAAAAGGGGAAATAATAATGTATTAACTCTCTCTCTGTCCAACCTCTCTTTCTCTTTGTGACGGTCTTGATATAAAAGGTTGTATTTATCTTTTTTAACCAAATGATAGGTGTTGGAGGAATTTAGCTTTACTTTGTGAGCAGGTTTGGACGAAACTGGTGTGAACCCCACACATTTCCCCGGGTCTCTACAGAACTAAACCGCAGCAACAGCTAATGTAACATATTGCGCAGTCTTAAGTGTTTTAAATCTCAAGCCTCAATGCTATATATATATATATATATCACAGGATCAAAAGAAGAGACTAAAACACGCTCGCTTTTCTCAGTATTTATAGTATTGTTGTTGATGAAATGCGATAATGCCATAAATACCAATATTGCAGATTAAATGTTTTGTGAACCTTACATTGCAGCTTGTTTATCATCAGGCTATGAGGGCAGTATGCTGTACTGACAACGCACCTGCCAACGTTTCTTCCAATAGCGATAGCCTAATTTAAATGGCTTTTAATAATCCTTGAGCAATACGGACCTGTTGACAATAGCCACTGCATAATTTCGGTTTTCAGGGGTATTATGTAAACCCCAAGAACATGGTTGTTGGGGGACTGCATCACCAACTCATCGTGGCCTTTATGAGGGAGTCAGAGGGACCCGCCCCGGCTGTCCGGGGGAGGGGGAGTCGCTTCTTTTGCACAAAGGAAATTTCAAACCGATTCAAAGCCATTCAGACGAGAAGTACTTGCTTTGTCACCTCATTTCTGAAGCACAACAGCTATGCTAATACCAACGGCTTAGAACCTGAGAACATGGAGATGGAGTCCTCTTGTTAGAAGACCCCCCCCCCCCCCCACACACACACACACACACACACACACACACACAAATTAAACACAATTATACTATGTAGTGTGCAAACATCTGTAATTTCCAATGGACAGTATACAGTATACATATGTTAAACAGTAAACTAAATATACTTTTATGTTTCAAGTATATTTCAATATCCAATTGCTATCTGACATTGGCAACAATAAGGATATTTCACAAAAGCTTTAAGAAGATAAAGTCTGGAGTAGAAAAGCTACCGATGTTGTTTACGTGTCTATTCTGTGTACTCAAATAGTGAAAGGGCTGTGGTGTGAGAGCACAGATGTAATCCTGAAGCCACAATGATCAAGACAAGAGAAAAGTCCTCCGAAAATGAGCAGGAAGTGCCGCCGGTACTGTTACTGGTATTGGTCAGTAACTACACCTAACACATTTTATTAAGTGGTGGCAGGGCCTACATCTGAATTGTAGGGCTACTTCCGCAGAACTCCAGACAGCCACTGGTATAAGTTAGCCAGCTGCTTAGATGGGATTACCCGCTTGCCTTTTAATGAGAGGAAGAAAGGCTCTCTAACCCAGACCTGTCTATGTCAGAGAGAGAGAGAGAGAGAGAGAGAGAGAGAGAGAGAGAGAGAGAGAGAGAGAGAGAGAGAGAGAGAGAGAGAGAGAAAAAAAGAAAGAAAGAAAGAAAGAAAGAGAGAGAGAGGGGTGGGGTGGGCGGGGGGGGGGGGGGGTGAACACACACAACTTAAGCCTTCCTCCAGTAAGTGTCCGGATGACTGAGTGACACAGCACTCTTAGGGCCATGTAAACATTGCAGCTGGTCTAGAGGCTGTACGTCTTGCAGCTAGAGTTCAGCCCCACCGTGACACATGGGTCTCATTCACTGTAGTAGGTGAACAACAGTAGTAGCCTACTGCAAAAGAGGCATCAGCCCCAGTACCCTTCCCGCCTGAACTTTTATTTAGGTAGTGGTCCCTTTTTCAGGGACATGGAGTGAATCAAAGAGGATAGCTGTTGATTGAATCACTTGGAAAGAGACCTGCTTCTATCATAGACAGCATTATCTACAGACAATCACTTTAACAGCAGCAGCAAACGAATGTGTACCTGGTGTCTGGCAGGGGTTTATAGTTCACTCGCTCACTTTGTAAATATTTTCTTAGCACACTGAACCAGCTTTTCAGTTCTCTTCAGTTCTGCCACGTAGAGAAGTGGCCGTGATGGATTTGCTGGCAAAGCTGGCAAAGAGGATATTCAATAATTACTTGAAATAATACAATGTCAGCTAAAGTTAATATTTTTGGATCATGTAATGCTTTCTTTAATTCCGTAGGCACATGGCGAAAGATCAAAATAAAATATAGTATTTTTTCCCCAGTTATTCCAGACTGTTGACAGAGGGATGTAATTGTTTTTGACAAAAGGGTTCATTAATATGCGTTCAATATCTTGTTTATCTCTATATTTTCCCTCTTCTTGAAAACATTTACTGTAAATTCCACTGAGGACTAGAGGACGGGTCTTCTTTGAAGTCCCGGTAGAGAGAAAGACAGCTAGAATGGAACTGCAGTGTAGAATAAATGGTGCAGGGGCACTGCTGTGTTTGCAGGTAGATGCAGTGCTGGGGACTTGGTCTCGCCTCTCCTGCATCTCCCCGCCCCTCTCTCCCCCAACTCACTCCACATCTCTGCATTACCTCTCGTCTACCCTCCCGTTCTCTTTCACCCCAGCCCCCCCTCTTTCCCTCTCTTTCCCTCTCTCCATCATCTCCCCACATTTCTGTCTCTGTCTGCCCGCCTCCCGCATTTCCTCCCTCCCTGCCTGTGTGTGTGTGTGTGCTCTAACACACTGAGCTGAAGTGGCACTGATTCCCTGCTCTGTGATTGGCTGCCTGCCAAACGCTGTGAGAGCCGAGTAGCACAGTGGCAGGACAGCTGGAGTGGCTGCCCCACAATGCACTGCACCACACCCCTTGCCCTCCCTCTCTCCTCCACCTCCGTCTCACCCTTTTCTTCTTCCCTTGCTCTCTGAACCAATCGTCTGTGACAACTCTGCGCAGCCATCCTTCCTCTTCCCCTTGTCGAGGTCTCTCTCTCGCTCGCTCTCTCTCTGGCTAAATCCCCATCATCCCTCTTTCTCTATCGTATGTCACCAAACACTCCCCCCTCCTCCTCCTTCTCCCCTCGATCAACCTAAAGTCAACAGTGCAAATTCTCCCCTAAACACCATCCACTCACAATTCATCAAGGCCGTCCTGCTAGCCTTCCTCTGTGGACTGCTCCTAGAATTCCCCCTCTTAAACCTGTCCGTTTCCCAGGCCGTTCCCGGTCACAGGGGAAACCCCCCTCTTTACTGACCAATGAATAAACAAGACACAGTATATAAGGGTATCGGGCTACGTAGGGATGTGGAGGGAGAGGAGGGGGACAGCGTATCTCCCCAAGCTCAGGCAGCCAGCCCTCTATACTGGGCAACAGCTATGAATGAGGTGTTGCAGGACAGAGAGAGAGCAAAACAACATCGGAAAACAGTCAGACTTCCTCACCGTTTTACAGTTCCGTTGTCTGTCCGAAGGACTGTGCGCTGTTGGCAGTCATTGTACCATTTTGATATTTAGGTTCCTGGATGGATTGGTTTCATGCCCCATATAGTCACAACCCCCCCCCCTCCACCCCCCCCCCCCCCCCCCCCCCACCCTCCAGCCTGCGTTTCTGGATAAACACATTAGATCATGATCTCTGGCGGAGCCTGGGAGGGTCTGACTTGATGAATGGATGGATATATAGATTCAATGAGTGCATTACAGACAGGAAGGCGGCTGATGGGCTCAGAGTGATGTGCCCACGGACCGTAATCCTGATCTCAACGGCCACTACAGCGGTGGGGATAACACGGAGAAGTAGCGTAGCGCCTACAGTGTACAACCTGTAAACTCCACCGTGGCACCACACTAAATATGGATCGTAAATCGAAGCTGAAGCTCCCTTTACCTAAGCGCAACGCAGACACTCCTAATTTAAGGAGTTGTGCACGGTTAAACCCTGATGAAATTAGGGAGGACAGGCACCTGAACTAACTGCGGGCACTCCTGGGCGTCCACCCTTATCCCAGCAGCAGCAGACGGAGCAGCCAGCCGGCCGGCCTGCACTAAAACAAGCACCTAATTTACCGCTCTGCTCCACGACTGGGCTGCTGCACACATTCTTTAGAAGCTGACCGTAGCAGTTTAGAAGTATGAATTCGGCCTTTGTGCCCATGATGGTAAACGACCGCTCCAGGTCACCACTTTGAACTGCTGCACACGCTCAAGCCCTATTCACCAAAGTAGGAAGTGGGAAGTGATTTAACCCTGGCTGTTTGTTGCAAAACAAAAGGTGCACGGTAATGCTCACAGTACAACACACACACACACACACACACACACACACACACACACACACACACACACACACACACACACACGTTGTTGTAGCTACTCCACTCCTTTTATCCCAATAAAGCAAGAACTGATGTTTTAGTTAATGATTGTGTATATTTTACTAGGGATCCCTGCTAGTCATAAAGGGGAATGCTGACCATAGCTTCTTCCTGGACTGGCGTCATGGAGAGGGACCTCCCCGTCTTCTATTCCCAGCATGGAACAGGAGGTACTCAGACACCCAGCTTCCCTCAAACTGATCTGGCCTCGGGCTTTCTAGAGAGAACATAAATACATGCTGTGTGTTGTGTATGTTTTTATAGCGTTCACCAAGGAATTGGGTCAGCCACTAAAATTAACCAAGCACCCCCCTTCTGCTCAGATGAGATGCAATTCTGTGGTGGCTGGCTGAGGCGAGGGCTCTTTTCGACACTGGTAAGACTAATAAAGAAAATTGAAACAAGGTGAGACATGGCTTGTGTCTATAGGCTGGTAAAGATTTGAGAGAGACAATAAAATAAACCAAACAAGAGGAGGAAAAGAGTCGTGGAGGGACGTAGCGGTGAATCATGTTGAAGGTGTGTCTCATCTCCCTCTCCTGCAGCAGCCGTGCAGACAGACAGATGGAGGCACAGAAAAGGTTCACATTCTCCTTCTATTGACTCCAGGTTGCATTGATTGGTTACTTGGCTGGGTTCCAGGACAGGCAGCCTCCTGGCCTCCGCTCTCCCAGGGAGAGGCTGCTGCAGTCAGGCTAGCTGCAGCTCAATGCTTGGCCTGTTCTTCCAACGTGAGTCAGTCCCCCTTCACTCCTCCATCTGATAACCCACCAAGTCTCACCCCCAACAGGAAGGCCACCTCCCCAGTCTCTTTTTTTCCTTTACCTGTCTCTTGAGAAGCCACACTGACAAGAAAATGGATTATCCCTAACCTGATCCCTCACCCATGATCCCTAATTGACAGATGACAGTTGGAATAAAACAGTCCTTTGTTTGATTATGAGGATCAAATATACACAAATTCAATTAAATCTACTACTGGGGAAGGATGACAGGGAAAAACAAAGAAGTAGTGAATAAACTGGACTGTAGTCCACAACAGAGACTGTAGAGGAAAACCCAAATTATCTTTTGAAGCTGCTCAGCACGCACCCTTCTGATGTAAATTGAATATAATTTAATATATTAAAATCCACTTATCTCTGACCATACCGTGCTGCCTTGAAAGCATGGTCATTCAATTCAAGCTATACCCATTTTGAGTAAAACATTACCACCAGTTAGATATATGAAGCACAACCGCAAAATGTTCATCGGGACTGGTAATAGCTATGATAATGGCAGTTAGGCGAAATGATCAGGTCACTTCATTTCCTGTGCATAAGTATCAGGAGGAAATAGTACATTGTGGTTGTCTATGGGTTTTAGTGTGACCTGGGGTGTCATTACTGCCAGGCAACACTGGGGGGAGTCGTGAGGGATTTTAGAGGTTGAAAAAACCCTGTACCTGAGATACCCAGCCTCTGCATGTTTATCCTTTCATATACTAGTAAATGTCTACTGTGGCCTTGTTAAGTTCTGATTGTCTTGTATTGATTGTCTCATCAGTGACACTGGGCCACGGTAGCTCTGATTGCCCCTGAAAGGACTCTCCTGACCTCCTCTATTAGCCACCTTATAAATGATCCAGGAATCTAACAGCGCAGAACGGTGGCCCATATTTTACAGCTGCTTGCACATAAAATAGAGCAACGCAAGAATCGTCATAAAATATGATGTCACAGGGTTGCTTAACTGTTCTCAGGTTTATGGCGGTTACAGCATGGCCGAATCCCCAACGTGAATAATTGTCTCTCCAACCGTAAACGGCACAACAAACTAATGTGTGTGTGTGTGAGCTCATAGTGCAGCAGTAGGAGACAGAGCACTTCCTTTTGTTTTATAGCAAGAGTGACTACAGACTTGGGCTGCCCTGAGTGCTGGGCAAATACAAACCAAGTCCTAGTCAAAAAGACCTACAGCTTCCAAGACTCTAACTACAGCTCAAAGTGGGCGACTGAAAAAAGAAACCTATCTTCCGTGCACCAGTGATAGTTTGCTGCGTTGGTGGTGGGTGGATATGGAGCGCACCTTTCTCAACCGTTCTTGTTTGTCTCTTGAGCACCAGTGGACTTGATCGGTCCTCTCAATGGGAGCTGGGAGTAGAAGGATCTACAGCAAGCTGCATCAAACCTCCATTTACTGCCATTATGTCCTCCCTTTTATTCGGCTTCAACAAATTCTGGTAGAAATGTGTGTGTGTGTGTGTAGATAGCGACAGGCCAGAGTGGCTGAGGCAGCATCAGGCTAAGTGTGTCAAAGTGAGGACAGGCTGGGAGGACACAGAGAAAGTCTCTCTGACAGAATCCGCTGGCAACAGGCAATGCATCTCTGTTTCTGCTAAGCTACTTCTATAACCAATTCTTCATGTTGAGCAGAAACACGTACGTGTGCACACTCTCCTTCCTCCCCCCCCCCCCCCCCCCCCACACACACACACACAGACCATTAGAATTGGCTGTCAGCACCGAATGCCCCCTGCAATATCCACCCACTCACACCGCCCACTTACCCACCCACGGTCAGCTGCCAAGCCCACTCTAAGCACTCTCAGTGGGGCTCGTAGCTTCAGACCTGCCCCTAGGGATCCACAGACCCAGCCCACAGGTCCATATACAGCCTGCTTTGTTCCTCAGTCAGTCGAGACTACAGGATCCGATCCAGGGCTTTATTTACGTCTGCCGATCCTCCGCGGACCGTCGCGGCCCAGCGGCCCTGAGAAGGCTTGTTTACCAAATGGATCATGACACTAGCTGGCAAGAACCGCATTCCTGAGAAAAAAGAAAATCAACTGGCTTAAAAAAGTTAATATTCAGATGTCAGAAACAGAATATTTATTTCATTGGCTATGAGTACAGGGAGAGCTGGAGAATAGAAAGAAGATGTGTTTTTCTGTGTGCGTGAGGGGGGAGTATACTGGAGTGCAGAGGAAATGAAATCAATCAATCCAATACTAAACATCCTTTTCCTGGGGCAAGAGAGAAAAGAGACATTTTGACATTTTCCAAGCATTTGAATGTTTGCTCAGGCACAATGAGGTAGTGTGTGGGAGGAGAGAAAGGCTCAGTTGCATCCACAGGGTCCTTGAAGGTGAAAGCAATAGGTCAGGCCGACTGCAGGGCTTCTGTGAAGATCCGGACGATATCTTCAACTACACAGATATTTGCCTCTAGATACTGATCCTAGGTCAGCTGCGCACCTCCCCTCCCTAGTTAGGGTGGAATTCTGGTATGAGGAGCTGATACTAGGTCTGTGCCTAAAGGTCTTTTCTAGCAGAAGTCAGAAATAGTCAGTTTTCCCATTGGGAAGGGATCTGCTCTTAGCCGGGGAAAGACACATACGTTTTACCTGACTAGAAGCACCAGAAAGAGAATTAATAGTAAACGAGCAAGAAAGATAGTGTGAAATGAGTTAGGAGAAATTAGTAATTTAGCAAGTATTTTTCTTGGTATATGTAAATGCACAAATAACAAGTTTAAGGCAATAATCAATGTAAAATGAATACCATCTTCTTGCCAACGTGTAAGCATCTAGATAAGTCCTATTTATGACTGGTGTAACACATTCCCAGTGAGTAACGCTGCTGCCTTCTCCATTAACTTCCATTTTTCAACAGAGCCAATGTGTACGTAATGTTGTGCCAACAGATATTAACAAACATTATCCAAACTCCGGCTTGTTAGGGCACTTCAAAATAAATTCCCCTTTTAACATAAATGAGTGGAGGGCTCAATGGTACTCAGAATCATTTCAAACTCTTTAAAATATACATCCTGTTCTCACTTTCCATGCCCAAAAAATATATTACTTATGCAATAGCCGTTTCAACAGCACATTTCAACCACTTGACAAAGAAGGTTCAGGCTGGCATAAACTTAGATGTGTGGGTGGACAGACGGACAGAGAAGATATTGAGCTATTGGTACATACACACAAAATGGAAGTGGAAATCCAAAATAGGAAGCTAGAGGGATCAGGTCAGTGTACTGTGAGAGAGCATCCTAGCATCAAAGAGACTGAAAAGCTTTCTTTTTGAGATCACGTAAATGACCAGGGTGAGGAGAACTCATTTACACAGCAATGGAAAGCATTCATCTTGGCTTTGAGGCAATCTCAGTCGCACAATCAGTCCAATGAGCCGCATGGCCTGCAAACAACGTGATTACAGAACACGGTGAAACACAAAAGTGATCAAATGAGAGGGTGAAAGTGCCTCTAGGTCTTGAGGTGCTAAATCAGGTGAAACATATGGCTTTAAAATCCAATTTGTCGAGGAAAGAGGCTTTGGAGGTGGGCGAAGAAAGAGAGATGGACGCTGCTTACAGATCGGCAGGCCCTCAGCAGCAATTAAGCATCCAGCCCTTCCCCCAGAACCTTCACTAGAGCAGAGAGATATGAGCTCTGGGGTTTTACAATATCCTCCAGTGGTGGCCATGAGATGAGAGTTTGGCTAAGTCTTTAGTTCAGGGCTGGTGTCGGACAAGGGGCTTTCTATTGGGCAACCTTCCATTGAGTATTCCAGTATGCTCAATTCCTGTCAGTCCAATTTCAAATGCACAGGATGACTCATCAGCCACTTTGTAAAGGGGGAGGGAGGGAAGGAGAAATCCATGCACGAGGCAGGGATAGAGCTAAACAAACCTGGGTGCTTGGGGGCACATCTGCTCCGTGTTGCTGTGTGATCTTATCCATGCCTTTAAACAAGACAGATAAACCTGGGTCGCAACTCCCACCGACTACTCCCCGCTCACAGTATGCTTCAGACCTAGTAACATACTAAGAGGTAGGGTCAGCCCCTAAGCATTTTTATGGAGGGAACTCCTGCAGGGCAACAATTCCCTGTTGCTTTGCATTGAATGTTTTTCCCCATGTAGTTCTACAAAACACATTTTTCAAACAATTTGACATTGCATTCAGTGGCCCTTCATATACTTCTGTTCCTATAGCCATATACTAAGCGTACACCATACCATTCAAGATAAAGTTAATTTAAATGTAATTAGTCATAAAAATGTATTTGGAAACCTGACATAATCATCGCTCAATAAATAATAACATTTTGTGTGTGATTTGTATGTATGTGTGGTTGGTGAGTAATATAAAAAAAATGGTTTGCTTGAAGTACTGCGTTTAACATAACTTGACACAACACCAAACCTAAACCCCAAACAAGCACAAAGTCACTCACAATCTTTCACCACAGTGACATGTTATCGGTGTTATGTTAGAGGAATGATGTCACAAGTGCCGCAAGATCAGAGAAACCTTGCTCCCAGCCGACTGCAACTCGACCACATCTGCAGGAACGGGAGAGGTGAGCTACAAAAAGAGCGGGTCCAATCCCCTGTGTACCACTGTACGGCTACATCACCCCCGTACGTCCTGGTGAAATTGACCAGCGAACCTAAGCGTTGAAAAATCGAGTGCAATAACAATTGGATATATATAGATGTGGCTGGCTGTCCACAAATCAATGTCACTATTTGCGAGTGGATTGGAGTAATCCATGTGAACATAAAGGGGGCCATTCTCCTAGGGCAGCATGGCAGGGCTGGAGGGGGCTTTACGAGGTGAGACACAGGATGAGGAACAAGGGGCCTGGTTGTCCTCTGTGCCGCCATTGGACATGTTAATGGCTTTGCGTGGTTCCCCACGCGGCTGGCGCTGTTTGACCGGCTTCAGGGCTACAGGTTCACACCCGACTGTTCTAACCCAGGGGTGCGGTGCACTGCTCCCCCCCCCCCCCCCCCCCCACACACACACACACAGAATTACAGTGGCAAACTGTATTGCTTTAACAGACTTCTTTTCAATAACAAAAGGGAGTGGAGTGGTGAACTTGACATTTAGCTAATAACCAGGGGTCAGTTCAAACAGGGCACACGTCCCTGTTTCCTGCATCAGGGACGTTCCAAGAAATGGCTGATTTCATGATACGGACAAAAATGGTTTATGTGTATTTCTGTGTGGTAATAAATGGATAACAAGCGTGAATTAGGAGAACACGGGGCATGTCAGTAGACTAGAAAACAAATGGACTATCATATCGGCTTCGTGTTCCTTCTTTGACCTGAGCTCCAGATCCAGTGAGTGGTCCAAACAACGGGTGCCCCAGGGCCCTACTGCCAACAACGACCAAATGGAATGGGTCTGGGCACACAGCCAGGACAACAATGGCACTGCCAGAGCAAACATTGCACACATAGGAAAGGAAGCAGGCTCCTTTTTATGAAAAATCGTGTCTGCCACTAATGTGAATTCACAGCTTGGAAGGAGCCAGGCTTGACTGAACCTAAAGATGTCCTAGTGGCTGGCACTTACAAGTACACTAAAGACATAGAAACCCATACACACACACACACACACACACACACACACACACACACACACCACACAGGGCTTCCAGGAACTGTCAATGTAGCATGATCTCAGGTCAACTCTCACTCGCTTTGTATGGGTCCTATCTGGCTCAGTCTAATGAACTGAGCTGCTCTCTCATCAGGCCGGCCAGCTCTGGAACTCTGTCATGTTTATTCTATTAGTGTCTGTGTGGGAGAGGGTCGACCTTGGTCAAACGTATCCAGGCCCCAAGCTTCTAAAATAGCCTCAGACTCTCTCTTCTACCCCACCGAGCCACAGAATGTTATTGATTTTGAAATGGCTGTGCTAACACCTCTACATTTCTTCTGGAAGTAAAAAATAAAAATAAAATATGTGACCAATTTGGTAGGAAACTAATACAATACAACTGCATAGGTCAAACAGAATCCAGAGGAGCAGATTAGAAAGTAGCACCTCAGTGCTCTGTTGTCTCCACCCGACAGACAGTGCAGCACAGAGTTCACAGCTTTATTCACTGCCGCCTTAAAAACGGGACAACTCATTTTACAGGCCATTAGCTCACAGCCCTGTACTTATGCTGCACATCAGCCCTCCACATTAGGCCGTTTCATCAAAGCTCCTCTGGCCCGGACACTAGCAATACTGTGAAGACGACCTTTTTTTTTAATTTTTTTTTTTTACAGTTGGGCCGTGTGCTGGGAGACATTGCTTTGCGGCTTCGCTGTAATTAGTTGTGTGGGAACAAAGGAAGTTGAAGGACAAATCTTAACCTGCGAACCGCGGCCTCTCATCTATCTCCCATTGCAAAGGAGAACATTGTGCACTGCCGAGGTGCAGAAAAGTGTCGGGAGCGGTGTTTGAGTGGGATGGGATCCATGTTCAGTCAGGCACTCACAGGACGCCCAGTCTCTGGCTTGCATGGTTCCTCACAGCGTGTGGGCGACTTGGCCCACAATAGGTTGGTTGGTTGCAGGCCCAGTGAGTACTGGTCCAATCCCCACACAGGTGTATGTGTATGTGTGTGTGTGTGTGTGTGTGTGTGTGTGTGTGAGAGAGCTGTCCTGAGAAGCCTCCAGAACAGAGAACCTTGCTTGCAAACATCCACCTCCTTTAGGCCCACACCTCCCTGTGCAAGAAGAGGACCGCAGTGCTAAAGGAGAGTGTAAAGCAGAGAACACAACAGAGGACAGGAACTCACAAAACACGTAGTTATACACAACTATAGAATACTGTCTGTAATGGCCACGGACCAAATCTAATCCATTTATTAAATAGAAAACATAACCTAATACAGAGTGCTGGAGAGACTATGGCTTTGTCATTACTGCCCATTAGCCCAAGTTTAATGCTCGATGTCAATTTCACTCTGGGCCGCTCAGTCTCCACTTTCACATGCTTTGTGGAGCTAATGGAGGCGTGCCCATTCTCCCGCAGCGTCCACCAATGCCAGTTGATAACGGGATGGGCAGGGCAGTTTGTCGAGGTGCACTGGGCCGCGGTGTCTGCCATAGAGCACAGCCAAGGGTCCCGCTAATAGTTGTGCTGGAGCGGCCAGGGCATCCCCGCAGCGGGCACACACAACACACACACACACACACGCACACACACGCACACACACGCACACACGCGCACACACGCGCGCCTGCTGGCCTGGCACACCTTGGCACCCTGGACCGGGAATTACCCTCTGACTCAAGAGTACCACAGCATACTCCACTCCTCGCCAGCCTGAGAAGGGGGAGGGGAGACGGGAGGGGGGAGAGGCAGAAGGAAGGGTGGGAGGGAGAGCAGGTCCCGGACAGAGGGAGAATATGACGGGGAGCCTGGCTCTGCAGACAATAACGAGAACGGTGCCAAAGCAACAAAGCATTCGGTAGAAAAAGATTTGTCTTCTCTGAGTCTGTGGTTGTGTGGATGTCCTTGTCTGATTGAGAGTGTGCTTGTTCTGTCCAGTCCTGTTCTGGCTGACGGACAGCGTGTAAGCGAGCCGAGGAGGGGCTTGGACGTGTCTGCCGAGTTTCTGGCTGGCTGCGTGTCTACAGGGACTCTCCTGGAGGCCCTCCCTCGGAAAGTCTACACCCGGGGCCGAGCAGAGCAGGGCTGCTCTGTGGAACGCATTAGTGGCCTATTGTCTCAGCACGCTGCCAGCAATCTCCACTGAATCACAGCCAGAGAAAAGAGAGAGGAAGAGCAAGAGGCAGCCGCGGTCCCAGAGTGAGCCATATGTATAGAGTAACGGAAACACCAGCCTGTGGAGCTGAGGTAAAGGCTAGGGGTCATTCCCCCCTGGGGCGGCAAAGCAACAGACAAAAAAGGCTTTGTGAAATCTGTGTGTGTGTGTGTGTGGAAGGGAGAGAAGGGGAGGGGTAGCATCATCTGCTGTTCAACTGAACCTCCTGCCAAGTCAGCGTGACCAACTGCAGCCCAAGGGGTGCGCGCACGCACACACACACACACACACACACACACACACACACACACACACACACACACACACACAGCCCCCACTCACGCCTCCCCAACTCAATCAGGCCAGTGTGATTTCAGTAAGAGGAGGAGATGGATGAGGTAATGGCAGAGGTAGGCCAGCCCAGCGTGGAGGAAACAAAGGCAATTCATTTGTGAGCCCCAGCCCCTAGACTAACCCTTTGAAGGCAGACAGGGAGGGAGTCAGCTGGGGAACAGCAGAAATGTGCACATGCTACTTCATTCTCCGAAAAGAGAGAGGAAAAAAAACTGCTATTCAACAGTTTCATTCTAATGATGTACCTAATACAAATACAATATAAAAATGATGAACTGCTTCTGCGGACACAAGCAAAACAGATGGCATTGGCTTTTTGTGTAATAGCTAAGAGACTGAAAATCAAAAGAAATAAAACAAGGCGTACTGGCGATTATGGAGGTATGTTGATTGGGAACACATTGTGCTTTGGAACAATGACCTGGGGACGATAGGAGAGGAGGAGCAGAGGGAGAAGGAGGGTAGATCATATGGGTGAGTGGGGTAACTTGGGATCAGCAGGGAAACGATGCTCCTTAACATTAGGAAACAAACCACTCTCTTTAATGCAAAGTGCAAATAATAACCCACACAGCACACAGTACTCCATAAAGAAAGGTTTAATGCTGGCACTAAATGACTCCACTAGAGTCAGTGATCTAATATGAACCAAACCAATCCAACGCACCATTAAATGCCAGTGGAACACCAGGACCCAGCTCGTCTAGAATGGACGCTAAACAAGCGCGGATTCGTCACTTCAAACAGTGCAGGATGAGGCAGCCAGGACCAGGAGAAGTGGCAGAGGGGGAGCTGGACATAGTTTAATCCAAGAAAAAGACTGCTTTGTTGAGGTGATACCGTGTCTAGAGCCAGACCGACTGGCCTTTCCAAGGAGGTGGAATGGAGGCTGGTAGAGCGTCTCAGTGGTGTGCCGGTTCTGCGGCGTCAGACACAAACATCGATTTGTCCCGCTGGTATAAGTCGATCCTGTGATTGCCGATTGTCCGTGGGCGTGAATAAGTCTCGCTAACATTCGGACTGGTGCTACCTAGTGGAGTGGAGCCGTGTGTGACTGGGTCCGTCTGCAGGCCCACACCCTCTAGTTCTGCAGGCCAACCCCACTAATCCCCACAATCTGCTTCTAATTCCTCCTCCTGCCTAATGTAACTGTATTAGTTTAACAGAAGGGACCGTTTGACACGGTGGGTGCAGGCCAACAACAGTCTCCGAGAGCTAAACCACACCTGACTCATGTTTCAGAAGGTGTGCAATTCTATCAATATCCCATGAGCCTCTGCTCCAGACAGCACTCTGCAGCTTCATAAATAATGTATGGATTGACTCCCGCCCGCCAGTAGAATGCCTCCAGCTCTCTAGCAGTGCACGCGCGCACACACACACGCGCGCGCGCACACACACACGCGCGTGCGCGCGCGCGCGCGCGCGCACGCGCGCACGCGCACACACACACACACACACACACACACACACACACACACACACACACACACACACACACACACACACACACACACACACACACACACAGGTTAGCTGTGAGGCAGCCAAATGCCTGCCAGGCCCCAGAGGTGGTATGGCTTGTGTTTATGATGGTGATTTCATGGCAGGAAGGATGCACCACGCTTCACTAAGTAGAACACTAACAAACCCAAATAGCAAAATGGCTTAAGATCACACATAGAGAGTGGAGACGGGCAAGAGTTGTGCGTGTGTGAGCACGCACGGCATACTTTCTAACTGCAGAAGCAGCCTGTCGTCAGTTTCCTGCTAAACAGCTGTCTAGCTTGAGGGGAACATGTGGCGCTCTGAAAAAAGGATATATATAAACAAACACTTCCTTAAGATTACAGAAAAAAACAAAAACACATTGTAACAAGTGTGTGTAACTATAAGGGATAGAATCAAGGCATTGTTTTCCGCCTGGTACTCCTCAACGGGCGGAAACTGTGTGTGTGTGTGTGTGTGTGTGTGTGTGTGTGTGTTAGAGACAGAGAGGACAGGATGTCGTTGCATCGTTAGGAACCACTCGGTCAGATCATGGCCCCTCAGTCCCAACTCTCTTCTGCTCCTCTGGTCCCTGACTGACACGCTGTTATCAGGGGAACAGAGGCTCACCTCATTACTGGCTCAGCCTGAACCCTCATTGGCCATTTCACCTCAGGCGGCACCCCTGACCCCTCCCGCCAGAGGACACCTGGCCTCGGCCTAACGACCCCTAGCCGCATTAGCCCATAATCAATCAGAAACGTTCAATGTGTTTCTGCTCAGTGGAACTCCTTTGTGCTCTCGGGTTACCCCTGCACACAGACATCAGTACACACGGACAGACACTAAGCACCCTGTAAAGGTCCCTGCACTCTCCGAGGCTCTGGCTGCGGCTCGCACACAAGCGCAGTCGACCAGACCGTGGCCCCTATTTGTTTTCCTGGCTCAGATAGAGATCTCTTTTCGGCCTCGTTTCCTTCCTCCCCAGCCAGCAGAGAGAGGGGCAACGGGGGAGGAGGAGGAGGAGGGGAGAGCCGCGGGCCCCGTCCCTCTCAGACGGATCGATAGCCCGCCTGGCCCTGAGGGTCACACACAGAGCCGGGGAGGACATCTGTGTGTCTGACGGTGAGGGGGAGGGAGGCGCTGGGGCACAGATGACGCAGAGGGCAACGGACGGAGGGGGAGAAAAGAGAAGGAGAGCGGGTAGGAAAATAACAGCTTCGTTTCCTTTCCAGCAGCGTTGTTCCTCTATGGTCATTCTGACGGGCGGCGGTACGTGGCATGGATGACTCACGCATCGACACTAGTGAGCGACAAGAGACTCTATTATTGCTTGCTGTACACCAGCAGTTTGGTTAGTCCTCTGTACACATCTACATACACCGTGGCTGCCACAGTTCAGCGTGCTGCTGGGGTCCCCAAAATAATTAAAACCCTTGCAATTTCCCAATTCCCACCATATTTTGCGCATTCCAAATTAAATCCTGGTCTTCAGGGTCTGCGTGATGAATTTCAAAAGGGGGAGCAGGCAAATGAATTGACGCCACTTCACTAAAGCAAAACTGCCGGGCTTAACCCGGAAAGGCTCGTCAATTATGCATAGATGTAAGTGATTCTCTGAAGCAAGACAGCCCATCCGATCCGCAGCAATGCTCGCCCCGTCTCTGAGGAGAGTCTGAGTCTGGAGGGGGAAGGGAGCCGGGCTGGGGCTAGTAGCTGGCCTCAGCCCTCTCATAAGCACTACGGCTAGGAGATGGGGCTAGGGATACAGTCTGGACTTTCGGTCTTTTTTAAAGGTTTAAATGAGCTGCGACAGTCTTACGCACATACACACACACAAACGTATATATACACACACGCTGATGAGGATGAGGTTTGTTTTATTTATTCTTCCCGAGGGTCCTCTGCTTCTCGCCGTGCTCCACAATCTTCTCCTCCACATAGAGGCCCTTGCGCCTGCGCACAGCGTTCATGTACTTCAGAGCCTGGTTGGCTGAGTCGGCCTTCTCCCCAAAGTGGAGGTATTCCTCTTCGGTGGTGGGGACCCAGTAGGGGTCACTGGAGATCACCTGGACAGGGACACAGAGCGGGGCACACAGTAAATACACACTGTTCTCTCTCACTCACTCACTCACTCACTCACTCACTCACTCACTCACTCACTCACTCACTCACTCACTCACTCACTCACTCACTCACTCACTCACTCACTCACTCACTCACTCACTCACTCACTCACTCACTCACTCACTCACTCACTCACTCACTCACTCACTCACTCACTCACTCACTCACTCCTGGAATAGACAAAGGACATCATGGCCACTGCCATCAGACTGTAACCACCTCGACAGCAGAGTCCGGCCAGCAGACAAGACACATGACACACACACACGGAAAGAGACAGACACAGACACCCACAGAGATCCTTCTGTCCACAGCTGTGCCACTCGGTTCCAGGGGAGATGAGCAGTGTGTGTGAGAGTGCGTGAGGCATGACACAATCCTGGCTGCTTTCTACTCACAAAACCGCCACAACCTGAACAGCGCACACACAGACACAGACACACGCACACACTAAAACACAGAGAGTACAATTACTGTACTAACGGTGGTGGGCCCCAGCACCTGGCTCAGAGGGGCCCCAAAGCTGGAGGCTCCAGTTACACTGGACAGATGGCAGAAAGAGGGCTCCAACAACGGGCGGATTAGAGAGCGCACAGACATGCCGTGCCCCCACACACACACACACACACACACACACACACACACACACACACACACACACACACACACACACACACACACACACACACACACACACACACACAGTGTGAGCGGCATATGCCCAGGCACAATGGGTTGCGGTGGGGGTGACAGGGTGGGAAGTGGGAGACTGTATTCTGTCCTGACCGTGCAGGACTTCAAAGGGCTTGTACACGCTTTATACAGAGGGGCCGCCACTCAGAGGACAGGCACGCACGAGCGCACATGGCTACACCCACGGGGTGTGACATGCATTTACACGCACACCCACATGCGCATATGAACCTGTATCAAGCAAGCACAAGCGCGCGCGCGCGCGTGCGTGTACACACGCACGTACACACGCGCACACACACACACACACATGTACACACACACACGTACACACGCATATGAACCTGTATAAAGCAAGCACTCACGCAGAAGAATGAAACCCTTTCTCAGGCCTTGTTGAATGTATGGCTTGGCTTAAACTTCTCTTCCCTAGCTTTTGTTTCTTAATGGCGCTCTCTCCTCAGCTCTGTGTGTGTGTGTGTGTGTGTGAGAGAGGGGGAGACAGTTTGTAAGAGAGGGAGAAGGGAGGGGAGAGAGAGGTCTTTTGTCTCATTGCTGCTCTCAATAAAGTGCATGTCCTTACTAAAGGACCAGTATTCTGCAACTGACGTGCACACCTGCACCTGCACCCACACACACACACACACACACACACACACACCCACACACACACACACACACACACAGTCGTATTGTGACAGATGCCTGTTCTTCATGTACAGAACAATACACGACTCACAGCCAAAACGCTAGCTGCTAAGCACAAAGGCCCCATTCTGATGGTAATCACATGTAAAAGTCCATAACCTGCTCCCTCAAGTACGCCGCAATAAAACATTCCATTCACACTGCTCCTTCTAACACCGCACGCATTCATATGCTAATGTCTTATTGAGGCCCATATCAAATCAATGTTGGAAAAAAATGCTGACATCAGCGCCCGGCATCCTACACTGCTGGGGAAGGAGGGGGTTCAGTAAACCCCTCGTCATTGTCTAGTGAGTAAGCATCTCCGCCACCGCTGGTGATAATGGCCCAGAGACGTAAACGAAATCAGACAGACGCCGTTAACGAGCCCACAAACACAAAGGTGGGTTGACAATGCGCTGGTGGGGGGGTGGGGGATGGGGGCAGTGTTGGAGGATGCTGCTGGCAGGAAGGTTAGGATGGACCCAGCTAGGCTTAATGATACCCCCTAATGTCCCCTTATACAAGCACACCGTCCACGTTGAAGACCGCAGTCCGCAGTGCTCTAGAATCAAATACATGTGGCCACATTAAAAGCTCATGACGGGAAAATCATTTCCACTGGCTGGCTGATGTTCATCACAACTGTGCGGCCTTTCCTCCCTGATGTCAGACTTTCCATTTTCCACTCGTGCCTCCAGGGCCACTCCCGTGGGCTGCGTTTACTTCCTCGAAATCACAAAGGATCCAAACGGTTTGTCAGGAGCTCTCAGTAGACAACCTGGCTTTGAGTGGGTTGACAGTTGGTCAGAGTACCGCTCGGAGCGTGTGTGTGTGTGTGTGTGTGTTTGAGACACCAGGGTTCCCAGCAGCATTACACACTCATTAGCAACGGCCAGCGCTCAGAGAGACAGCTAATTGGCTTGAATCAACTAAACTGACCTCAGCTTCAGCAGACACCAGTCAATCCCAAGTCCAAACAAACAAACAAAGTAAGCCAGCAGTAAACACACACGCACACGCACACGCACACGCACACGCACACGCACACACTGCAGGGGGCCAGCGGAGCCCTTTAAATGGAGGATTCTGATTCACGGACAGATGGGAATCTAATAAAGCACAGCACAGAGAACTAGACGTTACAGCCTTGACTCTTGACTGACTGGGCTTCTGAGAAAGAACACAAAACACTTTCTTTCTGAAGATCATTTTAGTAGTCAGATCATGCGTGTGTGTGGGTGTGTGTGTGTGTGAGAGGAAAAAACTGTTCCATTAATAATGTGATATTCAGTCCACAAGAAACATTTGCATAGCGGTTCTCATTCCATATCTCTCTCTACAGACGCACTACTGGTTTTATGGCAGGCACCCTTTGTGTGCACTTACACACGATAGAGTCCGAGTGTCTCTGAGTGTGTGAGTCAGCTGAGCGTTGAATATAGCGCACATGTGGTGTCTCTCTCACAGCTTTGATCTTGCCTTACTCCCCAGAGGAACCAATCTAATGAACCCGTCTGCTTCACTGTCCAACAGAGCGCTACAACAAGCAGAGCTCCGGCTGGGTGTGTGGGGCGTGGACGTGGCCCCCAGACCGGGTTAATGCTGCCGCAGCAGACTAAGACCAGCTGGGGCGCGGTGGGGGCAGTGGCTTCACCATAGGGTGAGAGTGTGTGTGTGTGTGTGTGTGTGTGTGTGTGTATGTGTGTGAGTGTGTCACAATACAAGGCAGGCATAGGGGGGAACCAGGGGCGACTGGAGCATCCTATGGGGCCAACGGTGTCTTACCTCCCAGTGGCTGAAGACCAGCTGGGGACTGGCCAGCCCGCTGGTCCTCTTGCGGATCTCGTCGGCGAAGCCGAAGCTCTCGGCCACGGGCAGGACGGCGTTGATGAGGAACATGTCCGTTCCCTCCTTCATCTCCTCGTGAAGCACGTGGCCCTCTCTCTTCCCCAGGACACCGTACACACGGCCTGCAGGCAGGACACACACACACACACACACACACACACACACACACACACACACACACACACACACACACACACACACACACACACACACACACACACACACACACACACACACACACCCAGAGACGATGACACACCCAAAAGACAGCCCTCTTCAGCACACACTTACACACAGTACAGACAGAACCCTATCATGCACACAAACTCGCAAGGCGGGGGGGGCACATTTTGCCGAGGTGGCCGAGAGAGAAAGGCTGTGTAAAGGGATACGTGGCCAGGAGCAGCCAATCTAATGGGGAGGTTATTGACTAGCACTCTCCGTGCTGCATTATGCTAACCGTGTTAGCCCTGGACCAGTAAACATCATCTCACACATACCTAATCAAATCACAGCAGGGGGGGATCAATACAGAGGTACCATGTTCATTTGGCTCAAAGGGACCTGGCCTTTGGAACACACTGCGCATTAGCTCAAGTGGCTTGATAAATGAACCACGATTACTGAAAGGATTTCTAAATAGACCAAAAGAGTAATATAGTTTTGTAAAAAAAAAAAAAGAGAAAAAAAAGAAAAGATAACTAATTTCAGGGCCGTGACGATTCGGCTGACAAAGCACTTTCGGCACTGTAAATGAGTTGAGCCGCTAACGTGCCCCGAGATGTTGTTTACCCACAACTGTGCTTTCAAGGCTCGTTTTCCTCTTAATGACTTTCAAAAGGATAACAATTTGGGGGCCGTTTTGGGGCATTTGTCAGGCAGAACCCACGGTGGAGCTTGTTTGTGCGGCTGAATAATTCATGGGGCCCTGCTCTGTGTGTGTTTCTAATGAGCTGCTATCCCACAGAGACACCCTGACCATTAATAACACAGAGGAGAGGCGGCGGCGGCAGGGGGAGGGCTGGTGGGCCTCTCACCTAGCACATCGGCGGTGGCCATGATCTCACAGGTGTACATGGCCGCCATCAGCCTCTGTGGCTTGGCCTGGAACGCATGGCGGCACGCCTCCTTCATCGCGGCGATCAGCTGGCCGGAGAAGGGCCCGTAGCAGTCCACGGTGCCAACCTCCGCCCTGCGTTTGCCCTGGCTCTGCCCTGCCGGGGAACCCTCCGCTTCAGCCGTCTCTCCACCGGCCCTCTGGCCGGCAGGGGCATCCTGGGAAGTGGAGTCCTCCTCTACGGAGTCTTGGTGCTGAGGCTGAGAGGGTAACTTCAAGTCCCATGTCTCCACAGAGAAGCAGACTCCCATCAGGGGTTCCTCGCACAAGGGCCCGGCCAGAGTGGCCAGCTGGAAGCCGCTGATGATGCTGTTGTCCAGGTCTCTGAGGGCGATGGGCTGGGGGGGCTGGACTCCAAGCTGTCCTGGCTCCGCCCTGTCCAGGCACTGCCACACTGAGGGCCTCTGGTAGCCCTCCACACTGTTCAGAAGGATGTTAGGGCCGTACCTATCAACCAGAACAGTAAAACCGTTACTTTAACGTCCGTTGTCGACGTACAGTGTGAGCCCGGTGTAGAAGAAGCAGAGCACCAGCTACCTGCGGGGTCCAAAGGACCAGATGTGCTCCACGGCGTTCCTCCACTTCCTCCCCTGCAGCAGGCCCTCCAGCTTGGCCTTGAAGCCGGCCAGGACCTCCAGGGTGCGGGGGCCCACGTCCAGGCTTCTCCCCTCCCGGAGGGACTGACTCATCTGCTCTAGGGTCCGCACCAGCTCCGAACTGCCCTCCAGCAGCCGGGTCACCTCTGTGTTTGTAAACCATCAAAGAAGGATGGTTGGAATAGGGAAGGGTGGGAATAAAAACAGGCAAGGTAAAAAAGAAACAATTGAGAACAGCACTACAGCCAAACGTGATGAATATCCGCTGTCTGACCCTCGGGCAGCGGAATGGCGCGGACCCCCACTGTGGCCAGTTTGTTGGGGGTGGTGATGGTGACCAGACCACTGGGGTCCACCTGGAGGGTGTCTGAGTAGCGGCCCTGCGTCACTTCCTCTTTCACCTGCAAACACAGCACACACACACACACACACACACACACACACACACACACACACACACACACGCACACACACACGCACACATTTATTAAGATTGATCAAGTGACCAGGCTAAAGACGCTTTCAATTGCCATTATAAATGATATGAGGGTTTCATATGATGGTGATGTGAGGCTTTCCTCCCTACCTGATGTATGATGGCCGTCTTGTGCTGCCTGCCCAGGTCCTCGTTGACCATGTCCACTTTGGGAGGGCGCACCACCGTCTCTCTGAAGGGAATGATGGGCTTGGAGGCACTGATCTCGATCTTAGCAAACCTTCAAAGGCGAGAAGTAAAGCGATTACATGCTCGTGTATGGCCATGTTACTACAGTGGATTTGTGAGTGCCGGAAGCATCTTATCAAACATGGAACTTATGTCCTTCCCATTCATCAGATTATCTCCAAAATCCAGCTTTACACAGAAGTCTGTGGACTGCCTTTGAAAAAAACACAGAAATATATTGTTTCACAGCCATTTTAGAGCTTCAAGCAGAGTTGCAATGAAACGTTCCCAAAAACTAAATCTCTTTGACTGCTATACTGACGAGCGAATAGCCAAAGCTGAGTGAAACACAATTTATTTGGCCCACAATAATTCATGCTGTACGCTGTTTTTCTCTCCACCGGTCTCTCTGGAGGAGGAGTCCGTGTTCTAAAGCACCCAGGAGGAGGCTGGAGCAAGGCCATCTGGGATGCAGTAAATATCCCCACCTCCGAGGCTCAGTGTGGGGGAGAGACACAGACGGGCTCCAGCCTACAACGCCAGCCGCCCCGGCCACATGCTCCCCTCATAATATTGACAAACTGAGGCGCTGTTGTGGCTACCTTCTCCTCGGCTCTGCCGGGTAATCTCAGAGGCTAGACTTGGTCAGCTTAAGACAGGGCCACACGTGACCGGGCCGCACGGCGCTGACTTAGGGGGCCAGCTTTTCCTGCCTGCGCCACGCAACACGGCCTCCTGCGCCAGACAACACAGCGTAGCCTCAGACAGCGTCGCCGCTGTCAACGCCTATTAGAGAGGCTGGCACAGAGGCTGGAAAGAAATCAAGAAAAAAGGGGAAAACCTGCTCAACTTGTCACGAAGATAATAGAAAAGGGGTGCAGGATGTGGATTCATTTTCTCCGGAGCACTGGGGCTTTGTGTCTGGGACCCTAGGCAGTATTGAACTTGACAAACACGTCTAGAGGGCGACCGGGCAAACATGGGTTCAATTAGGCACACCGCATCACCAAGCAGACTTGTCAGTGTGTCTGTCAGGAGTTTATTGACAAACGCAGATGGTCCTGACCTAGGGGTCAGTGGGCCATTCCTAAAAGGGCTCTCCTTGTGTGTGTGTGTGTGTGTGTGTGTGTGTGTGTGTGTGTGTGTGTTTACTGTGGAGCAGTTGGAGAGTGCAGGCCCTGCAGTCCTTCCAGAAACACCCAGGACAGGCACATCTAATCCGGTTAGAGCCACAGGACACAAACCAGTTATCCTAATCACCACTCCCTCCTCCCTCTCTCGTTCCTCCTTCCAGAATGTAACACAGACAATGGGCAGTTGAAGAAATGAGAGGCGCAGACGTGTCAATGTGCTTCACTACGCTCTGAGCAACACACGGTCATGGGCTATCCTTGTTGCAGTTTGTTTCTAAAACGTGAATATTTAAATGCTGATATGATATAAACACTAAGCTACTTGGTACTTAATTCCCTGAAAGACTATTTGAGGATTTACAGCCTGTGCTATGAAAAACAGTTCCAGTTCCAAACAAAATAAACTTAGACGATAAAAGTTAAACTAATCAAATATATGGTTATTTGTTTTTAAGTTTGGATCTAGGTCAGCATGACCATTTATCCCAAAGTTTAATTTATATGAGTCATAATTTGGATAGGGTAGTGTTTTAGTTATTGCACAATTTGCTCAAAATACAGTTGTTTTTTTTGTCAGGCTTTTCATTGTGATAACATTTAAGCATATAGGAAATTACTTTATGGCTGCAACATTATGAGCCAAAGGAAATGCGGGGGCTCCCGGCTACAGAGGAGGATACTACCCTCTCTCCACTATCCAAGCAGCATCTCCTAATGACATTATACACCAGCGCTTAACATGCCCGGGATCAGATGACATGGCAGTTGACCCATTTTCTAGGACAAAGAGCGGGCTCATGAATTAGAGAGAGACGAGAGAGAGAAAGAGACAGAGGGAGGGAGAAGGAGAGACAGAGGGAGGGAGAAATAGAGGGAAAAGAGAGAGCGAGACAGCCGCCCCAGTTCCCCGCGCTGTGGCGGAGTTCTCGTGCCGTGCGAGAGGCTGAGGCAGGCTGAGTGCGGCGTGGGGGTGGCCGCGGGCCAGTCTGCTCCGGGGTGATGTCAAAACGGGGTCAGCCTGGTATCAGCGCAAGCCCGGCTCCAGTGTTACGCCAGCCTCCTCTGGCCTGCCCTGCTCTGACCGCCATGCCTCCCGGCCCAGCTTCTGCCTCCCGGCCCGGCCTCTACCTCCATCCCCAGCTGTCTGGGCCGGCTCTCGAAATAGCCGAGCAGACGACCTCAAACACCAACATGTGGCACAACAGGCCATGGCGTGCACCGTGCATGTAGTCTGGTAGTTTGACATGACGTGGCCTTAGAATGTTAACATTATAAATACGACGACCAGGGCCACCGGTTACGTCCTGTGAAACAGTCAGCAGAGACTGCTCTGGGATTCCCTTCTTCTCCGCCTTCTAAACGTATAGCAGTGGGCAAAGGCGCGCTGAATCCCGCCTGCACCAAGACACAGCTCCCCGCTCTGCTCGCCGTGCGTTCATTACATTCTGCCCCTGCCCTGCGTAGCGTGGAGGCGTGTGTGTGTTCATGTGTGTGTGTGAGTCGGTGGGGGTGTTTGTGGATACGGGGGCGTGTGTGCGCCAGTAATGACTCTGACCTTCTATATGCTGCGAGGCGTGCCTGACCCCCTGCCCCTGACCCCACCTGTCGACTAAAAGGTCCTACAGAACGGCTGCCTTCTCTTTCCTGCTATTCTCTCCTCCCCTGTCCTTTTGTCTCCCCTCGCGGCAAAGGCTGTCAACGGAATGGAAGTCAACATGGTTTAATCTAGAAGTCTGTTTGCCTTTATAAATCACAATACACGGGAGGACAATGGACAACAAGGCGCTGGTCAAAAACAAGCCAAGACACGGCGCCTTCCCGCGAGACGCTGTGGTTTAGGCCTCTCCGTCTGCGTTTGGCATCTCTCCTCAAGATTCTCTCCCTAAAGTTACGTTTTGAAGTGACAGGGTGCAGAGTGAGCTAGAAAGAATCCTATTAGGAGAAACTACACGGGCTTCATTGGGCTGTCCTTGTCTGGGTAGCCTGCCTCATGCGGGGATGTCAGACACCACTCACAGGGCTACAAGGGACTGGTAATTACTGCATGTAGAGGTAGCACTCAGGAGGAGGGCACAGCTAGCACTGAGAGAGAGATAAGGAGAGGGAGGAGAAAAACCTGGATTGCTTTATCAAGTGAGAGTGAGTGGGCGAGATTAAAAAGTGTGTGTGTGTGTGTGTGTGTCTGAAGAGGTGTGTGTGTCTGCGAGACAGCCGGGGAGGCAGCCCCCCCCCCCCCCCCCCCCCCCCCCTCTCTCTCTGTGCTGTACTGTAAGTCTCAGTGAAGCCAGACAACTCACCTGGCCATCTAGCAAGCGGGCTGGTCTTAATGAGTCATTTACAGCTGAACAACCGGAGAGGAGTTGTTAAGGCACCGTGTGGCGGCTTCACACGGCGGAGGAGGAGGAAGAGACAAGGCAGAGCCAGAGAGAGACCGTGCCGCCCCTGAGCCTCATCTCATCTCCCCCGATCTGAGCAAACATGAAAGACAGATCTGCTCCGACAGGCAGCCAGGAAGACAACTAGAATGAACTTTCCGTTTTCGCAAGCACTTGCAGATATGCCCCGCTAATTGCGTTTGGACACACAGAGACACACACACACACACAGAGAGACACACACACACACACACACAGAGAGACACACACACAGAGACACACACACAGAGACACACACACAGAGACACACACACACACACACACACACACACACACACACACACACACACACACACACACACACACAGCGAGCTCCCCACCACCACCATAGACCTCATCAGTGCTTCTGTGTTATTAATATTTCACTAGGGCGTCCACAAGTACTGCTCTGACTTTCATGAGAATTGATTGATTTCTCTCTTTTACTTTCTCCCTTAGATGGTCCCAGCTGAGCTGAAAGGGAATTGTCACACCAGGTTTACACCAAAATAATAAGTAAACTCTTTATCAGACAATCTCCCAGAGTAGATGTCAACGGAAGACAAGAGCAGAACTGTTTCATAATCTAGCCCATCATTTCAAAAGCCAAATCCCAAAGCTAATAATGGATAACCAACTATCAATCATGTAGGAGGTACAGGACATTAACAGTCTCATTAACAGTATGGTACATTATATGAATGACAGGGCCACACATCTAACATCAATACCCTCTGTTTTACAAGGCTAATGTATGCTGATGAGCTTGCCAACAAGGTTCAACAATAGGACGGGGGTGGTGGGGGTTGGGTTGTTCCAAGGGGATTCAACATCCATTTTAAATTGTAACTGGATTTGTACATGAACTTTTGTAAGAACATTTTGTATTTATTTATTTATATTTTTCTCTCTCATATCTATTGTTTCTGTGCTGGATTATTATTTCAACCCTTGTACATGACCGACATGCTCTTGTATCTACTTTTTTTACACAAATATTGAATTGAAAGAAAAAAAAGAAATAAAAAAAAGAATCGTCTGCACGCTCATCAACCGCATGGCTAGAGATTCTTCTAGAGCCCTGCATTTACTACATAGAGTATTGTCCATGGCCATCTGGGAGCGGTGTACAGTGGAGATATTTTATATATGTGGTTTGTGTGTGTGTGTGTGTGTGTGTGATGCGGGCGGGTGGTGGTGGTGTTAGTTCTGAAGCGGAGGGACGTTGAGGCCCGAAGCCCCTCTCATCTCCGTGTCCCAGTGTTTGAGTGGCTGGGGAGAAATAACCTGGGCCGACGGAGGAAGAGACAGGGGGAGCGGGAGGAGCCCGGCTCAATATGTAATCACACAAAGATAGACGGTGAGATTGAAAACAGCGGGGACGCACAGCGCCAGATATCGAATACATTAGGAGCAAACAAAACAGAGTGGCACACGGAAATCACAGCGAACACGTCCCTCACGGAACACACCAACACTCCCCACACACTCTTATACATTCATCACAAGCTCGCAGACAAATCTGTAGACACACACACACGCAGGCATGCACGCATGCACACACACCCACCCACACACACACACACTTTGGTCTGACAGGAGGAAGCTCACCTCTGTCGGAGGTCATCGAGGCAGCGCTGAAGGTGGACCTCTCCGGCAGTGACCAGCACGTGCTCCCCTGTCTCCTGGATGAGGACCTCAGCACACGGGTCAGCCTGGTTCAGGAGACGCATCCCCCTCACCAACTTTGGCATCTCACCTACACACATACAGACAAAGACACACACACAGGCACAGAAGCAGACACAGACATTGACACACACACACACACACACACACACACACACACACACACACACACACACACGCGCTTTATGTAAGAGTACACTTAAAATTAATCCCTTTTAGCAGGTAGTGTGTGGGGGCTTCTGTAAACAATCCTGAGGCATCTTGAAGAGACCTCTCCTATTCTTGGTGGTCTGCGCTTCCGGAACACTCCAAACTCAGTAACGTCTTCCATATGGAGGCACACGCTGCTCTCCACTTTAGTACACTGTTCGCTCAGCCACGCTGGGAGAATGTGGGACTGTGTGGCTGCGGGCGCCACCAAACGCTGGGCAAGCCTCGCTGCATAGCATCTCACCTCACATAGCCCAGCCAGACGGGCAGAATAGTTCTACAGTCTGTGTATGTGTTAGCACGTGTATGTGTGTTTGTGTGTCTGGTGTCTGACACTTACTTGGGTGTTTGGGTTCAATGGCCACGCGTACAATGGGGGTGGCCTCAAAGTTGAGAGGTATGAAAGGCGGGCAGGCTGGGGTGCTGGAGAGGGTGGCCGACTTCAAAACACACTCCTCTAGACCTCCGATACCTGGCGGAACAGAGAAGACGCAGGGAGGGCACGCACGTCAAGAGACAGGGTTGACCCAGTGTCTGTTTGACTGACAAAGCCCTGTGGCCAAGAGCGCGACAGCAAGGAGAAAACAGGGTCGTATCTCAGAGTGAGCTGTGTGTGTGTGTGTGTGTGTGTGTGTGTGTGTGTGTGTGTGTGTGTGTGTGTGTGTGTGTGTTTGGGGTGCATAACGAGAAAGACAGTGAAGGAAAGTAGACATATGAACTTAGAGTTAGAAGTGAAAAGGTAGTGACAGATAGAGGTAGAAGAAAATAAAACAAATGAAACACTCGTGTGTTCACAGAGACCTCTGTGCTAATAGCTGTAGTACACGAGGCTGTCTGGGCAAAAGGCGCTCTTTGTGCTGCAGTGTTCATTAAAACTGTCGCTGCTCCGCTGTAGAGGAGACTGACTGCACGAGAGGCAGGGAAGGATAATGAGGCAAGGACAAGGGGAGAGAGAGGGGGGGAGGGGTAGAGAGAGCGAGAGAGAGAGTCATCTTGCTGTCAGAGTCCATGGCCCTGTAAAAAGGTAAGCTAATGCAGCCTAACAGCTGTAGTATGACAGGCTGGGGAAGGCAGGGGAAGATAAAACAGGTTAGAGTCTCCTGTCAGGAGGGAGCCTGTCTCTATAACAGTATTATAGAGGAAGACAATGTTCCTCATATAAAACACGAGTAGTAATAAAAAGGCAGCGCGATACGTGAAGAGATGGCTGAGGATGAACTCTTATGGTTGTATGATCCAACGCAGTAGAGTATTTTCAGGCTGTAGCCAAAACATATATACATATTTGCGTTCTGAATAATCTAGAATGGGCCTGGGCTGAATAGAGCAGAGGGGCTAGAGTGTGTGTGTCTTTGTTGCAGACAGAGCCAGTTCCCTCTTAATTCACTGCACAGCCTGCCTCCTAAACAAAGAGAGAACACACCCTCTTTTCTTCTTTCCACCCTTCCAACGGCCTCCTCCTCCCCTTCCTCAATCTGATTTCTTTCTTGCTACCATCTAGTCTTAGATAAAGGAAAGATGGGATGAATAGTGTTTCAGACGGTAGGCACCATATTTCTGCTTAATAGATCAGAATTAGAACTTTTGTTGACACTACGTTAAAGCTAAAAGATCCTCATATATTAAGGTTGTGCGTAGATGAGTTGAAACAACGTTGACATGGTTGGTTTAGATCTGAGACATAAAAACAAGCTGCCTTTGTGTCTACCAAACCAATCTGTTCAAACACTCACAAACACGCACACGCACACATTTCTACAGCCAACACACCTTGGTCCTACTTAACATACCACCATGTTTATTCTAGTGTTGATGGTTTTCTGTGCTTGCTCACACTCTCTCTCACACATGCGCATGCGCATGCGCGCTCACACACACACACACACACACACACACACACACACACACACACACACACACACACACACACACACACACACACACACACACACACACACACACACACACACACACACACACACACACACACACACACACACACACACAGGGGTAGGCCAACCTCTGGCAAATTAAAGTGCTCTTAAAAAAAACAAACAGAGCACTGATTGTTGACTTCAGATGGTGTTTTTATGATTCATACATAAATCTTGCTGCTCCTCAACTTTTCACCTCACACATGGCCTTTTATTTTTCCATCATTCCCTCCCTCCTTTCTCTCGATAAGTTTACTGGCTTCCTCTGCTGCTAGCTTCTTCTATCATCGCTTTTGGCTTTTCTAGGAAGCGTATAGCACTGGATCGAGAGAATGGCGTGCCTGCAGGAAAAAACACACGTGCTGGTGTATGCAGTATGTGCTGGCTGCCAGCTCAAGCAGAACAGATGCTGGGCATAAAAACTTGCCTCCTATGTAACCTGACACTGTAATTACTCAAAAGGTGACCTGATCCCGAGAGGCCTTCCAAGACACTCAACAAAGAACAATAAAAAAAGGAAGATAAAACGCCAGGAGGGGGATCAGGGAGTGACAGGCATGGGGAGGTCAGGACTCCAAAACGGCTGAAGCTGCTTACTGGGACAACACAGAGAAAGTTGGAGAACCCTAGGGCTTGCAACAACCCTTCTACATTTTTAAGAGTAGGACTTCAGAAAACAATATCATGAGTGTGTTCTCCTTGCCACTAGAAAGCCATGTCAGAGAGAGGGACCATGGCAGACGATAGATTCGTCTCCGAGTGCAGCTACTGAACGTGGATCAAACTTTCACATTCTTCTGTTGTCGAAGCCAATGACTCTCGATGCGCTCAAAAGTACACCGCCTGAGGCTTCTTAAGTATGCAGCCAACATCAATATTATGGATCCATGATAACCTGGGTCTGGCGATAGCCTCCGACTCAGTGGAGCAGAGGGGTGGAAAATGACAAGGTCCTCTCCCTGCTTCCTCCCGTTCAAAGACAGAAAAAAACATAAATCTGTCGGCAGGCATAAATAAGTCAGTTTGCCTGTCACCTGCATGCCAGCGTTGCTAGGATAATCAGCCTGCTGATTGTTACGGCGGCGTGTCAATCACCAGGCCAGTCATGTGGGGAGTTTATGAGCCTTCGCTGTGGTGAGAGTGAGAGACGACACAGCTGATGGTGCTATTCATGGCCTCGGATGGATCGCTAGCTCGCTTTCCAAGACATCAGTAGACACTCACAAGAATTCATGAAACCCAGATGATTACAAAGAGGGCTGGAAACTATCTTGCCAGTGAAAACCTGAGAGAGAAAGAAAAAAAGCCGCAGCAACACACGCACACATATATACACACACACACACACACACACACAAGTGCACAAACGTACACACACCCAAACACACACACAGGGACCCAGCCTGGTTGTGTCCAATAGCAGGGCTCTTGGTGACTCAAGCCCAGAGACATTTCCTCCAACCACTAGTACAGTATAGTTGGCTGCTGCTCCGGTTATATAAAGACCATGTTTTTTCCCTCTCTCTTGGTGCGCTGGCTTGGCGGCTGCTCCCCCTCTCAGCTGTGTGTCTCTGCCTCGGCGAGCTGTCTTGAAGGCTGGCTCCGCACACAAATAAACCAGCGAGAGAGAGGGAGGGAGGGAGGGACACACACACACACACACACACACACACACACACACACACACACACACACACACACACACACACACACACACAGAAACCAACAGATAAACGATACACCGTTCACGCTGAGGCAAGATAAGTGCCTTTACAGCTGGTACCTTTCTCTGTGTTTAGTAGAGAAGCCTTAGTGTCTCTCTTAGCTTAGGCCTGTAGCAATGGACCGATATTTTCAAAAACAATCCCCATTTGTGTAACAGACACCATTTCACGACCTCCACGGACGACGGCTGCTGCATTCACCATCACAATAGCAGCTGCCAAACCTGTGGTACTGAACACTTCTAAAAGTCCATAATTAACGAGGCAGCGATGGCTAAATGTGTGTGTGTGTGTGTGTGCGCACGAAAGAAAAGAGCGACAGGCTGCGAAGCGATAACCGCTAAAGGGCCAGTTGTCAGCTGTGGGAGGCGGCGAGCGGAGAACAGGGTGAGAGACGGGAGGAGCGGCGAGTGCGGGCGAGGACAGAACACCCGGGGGGCTGCGGGGGGGGGGGGCGGCAGAGGAAGAGACGGCCCTGGGAGCAGTGGCACGGGCCCAACAGAGAGCCCTTCCTCAGCCCAAGACACCAGCACAGGAACAGACGCACGGAACTTAACACACTGCCAGCGTCACGCGCCGGTGGCAGGAGTAGGATTTGGATTCGGTGCGCGGTGAACAAATCAGGAACAGTCGCACTGGCTCAATTAAAATCTAATAAAGCACAGCCAAATACAGGCTACTTATCACGGCTGCGGGAGCGATGGATGACAGCAACCCGCCCCCACAGAACACACCCTACAGAAATGGGATTGCCAAAAGCTGGCAGTCTGCAGGAGCTCAGATACAAAAGAGGACGCGAAGAGCAGTCTGAAACAATGGACTAAGAGAAAACAGCACTGGAGAAAGGGGGGGGGGTATCATTAGCAGCGTATTTATGTTGATGAATTCAACCCCAGGCCACGTTTGTGACACATACACGCGCACGCGCACGCGCACACGCACACACACAAAGAGTAGTTTAAAACAATAGACTAAGAGTAAACAGCACAGGAGAAAAGGGGAGGGGAGGGGTGGGCACACAATGCTCACAGGCACACGCGCACACACACGCACGCACACACACGCACAAACAAACACAAAGGCTCGGCAAGAGAGCAGGAAGGGAGGGTGTGAGGCAAAGGAGGAGGGGCGGCTGTACGCGGGGAGGCAGAGGAAGGGAGGGAGAAAGGAGCCAGTGTATGGGGCCGGCTGCTGTCAAAGAGTGGAGCAGCGTGAAGCTACAGTACTGGGGCTAAGGGCAGATGACTGAGACCTTGGCCGGCTTAGAACGGGGTCAATAGCACACCGATATACAATAGGACACTAATCTATTCCTTTAAAACAGACGGCAGCATAGCCTGAAACGGGAAAATGCTTCCAAAGAAAAGTAATGGGCCATGCAGATTTGGGGGTACGGCAGCATTGCCTTGGGAAGTGCTACGAGCCAGGGAAAGCAGGGGCATTGAAATGCAATAACTATGGGCTCCTGGAAATTGTTAAAAAGCTCTGTGTGGGTTTAGTAAGTACAAGGCCAGAGCCTTGGAAACCTGCTCCTTCATACATCCTATGGAATTTCCCCCGAGCTGGAAAGTCCCACTTTGGCTCTGGAGAACGTCAGTGTGTATGTGCAAGCTGTGTGTGTGTGTGTGTGTGTGTGTGTGTGTGTGTGTGTGTGTGTGTGTGTGTGTGTGTGTGAGAATGTATTGGCAGGAGAGGAGGAGCCCAACCACTGGCCAAGTAACACACACTGATTATTATATTAGTGCTTTCCCCCCCAGCTACAAGGGGAGTTGGACAGCTGACGGACGCAGACTTTAAAGCTCCGACAGTTCCTTTACATTGCGGGAGGACTCGACAGCAGCCCCCTGAGAAAAAAAAACGTGACTGATGCCAAGTGCAACAGATTTCCACCATCCAATAGATTGAAAAGATTGATCTGGGTCAACTGCCCACACCTAGCCTATAGGGAGCGGACAGGGAAGTTCAGAAGGTTCCTCTGGACCATCCACAGCTTCATTTATCAGCAGTGGAAGCTGAGACTAAGGCTTCACCGTCCAAACACACGGCTGGCTCACATCGGTAAAACGCTTGGTCCCCGTGAAGCATATACTTTTATATCCCTGGGGTATTGCAGTCTGCTGTCTTTCAGTGACAGATTGACAAAGAGACATTTTCCCAACAGTGCTTTGACTAGCCATGCCCTGCCAGATTAATTACCGTAGACACGACGTGTGTGTGTGTGTGTGTGTGGGGGCGTTCTGCAGCTAGCTGATTACTTTGGACCTGGCAGGCGCTCACCTCTTAACGGTCATGGAAGTGGTGGCTGGGTGTTTCACAGCTTTACTCTCAGACAGGAGGCTCCTCAAAGTCAAGGGAAGACGAGGGGGGGGGGGGGTTAGGTTTGAATGATGAGTGAGTCACATCATCTCTCCAATCTGGCCCAGACAGGCTCCCAGCAACTCCAGGGCTGTCTGGACACCACACTGCTGACTCCGCAAAGCTCTGTATGTGAGGTATGTGTGCGAGTGGGTGCGCGTGCTGTTGGGGGGTCTGCTGTCCGGACACGCAGGAAAGGCTGATGCAATCCCCGGCAACACAACACAAGTCAGTTGCCAACAACGGCACGGACTCGCTATCTTAAAGCTGGCTTTTGTCTCCCACTGGTACTTTGAACCAAAGGAGAGAGGCCACCTTGGATTTCACCGTGATTCATCAACGCATGTGAACTTCCAGGGAGCCTCAAGTTACAGCCGAGGTTAACACACACTACAGGGGACGAGGGGTTCCCTCCCTCCGTAACCATTTAGCCTCCAGGCACCAGTCCCCGTGCCACAGGAGGCAATGCCACTCACACACAACAAAGACCAGCTTAGGGGTAGAACAAAGGAAAACACTAACTAGCACACGCAAACACACAAAAACTGGACTCTCTGTGATAAAGGCAAGTCCACATAGAAACCAGGGATTCAGAATCACTGTATGTAGACTTGTGTATGTGTGTGTGTGTGTGTGTATATGCTTGTGCCTGTGTGTGCGTGTGTTTGCAGGGGATTAACTGGGCTAATTCAGAAGCACATGCTCGGGGCTTTGTTTGAGCGGGGAGAAGAGGCGGGCTGCTGGCTGCTGCCTCGGAGAGGAGCTCCATTGCTGAGAGAGGAGAGGAGGCTCAGGCCGCTCAGGGTCAACCTTTCCCTGGGTCTCCGGGGACCGTGGAGGGCGGGCGGGCTGGCAGGTGGCTGGCCATGGCCGGCCTGTTCATACAGAGAACACCTAGCCCTGCACAGCCAGCCTCTCTGGAAGAACTCGTGGGTCTTTCGCGTTGTGCCACACAGCACTGGCAAAACACCAGATATCACCAGCTGAGCCTTTGTGTGTTTTGGTGTGTGGGTTAATCCTTAAAACGAATGTCAATGCTTTAAAGCAGCAACAACAAAAAAAACGAAATGTGTTTTGTCGCTTGAGAAGTCACACTGCACATATCCACCAGTTCCAATGAAGGGTCTGGTTAGTCTGGAACGCAGCTGGAGGAACAAACCCAAACTCCCCTCTCTTCACATCCCTTTGCAGGCTACGCTTGTAACAAACCAGGGCATCCAATCTTAAACCCAACACCCACTATAAAATCATATTTCATATCTTAATCCTGCCCGGGATCTACTTACATAGGGAAGTGGGAGTGATCTGGGACATATGAGCCTGGGTTGCGGCCGGGGCGAGGACTGAACCTGGCCTGGATCAGACTCCGCACAGTGGGGACCGGCCAGCACAGTGGCCTGGCCCTGGGCCTGCATCTCAATGGTAGATTACACAGGGCAAGATTTGTGAGCTATGAGCTAAGAGGGGGTATTAAAAAAACGGTGTGTGCGTGTGTGTGTGTGTTATATGCAGAGGTCTGATCTCATGCATAGCAGTATCGCTGATGCTGAGAAGGCGTTGACAGCCAATGCTTTAATTTATTTGCCTGTGTGTGCATGTGTGTGGGTCTTAAATGTATGTCCTTAAATCACTAGAGGCCGCAAGATAAAGCCAGATCCAGTTGCATATTTCAGTTGGATTTACAAGCCAAGGATGAAACGACCGAGGCCTAAGATTACAACTCAAGCACACAAAGAGACAAGCCTTCGTCCATCCTTCCACCAGTCTATCTGCCTGTTTGCCTACCTGTCTATCTGCCTCTCTGTTTGCCTGCCTCTCTGTCTGTTAGCCAAATGGTCTTCAGTGTTATCTCTTTAAAAACAGTGTCTATACGTAACTGAAGTCTATGTAGTTCTGTTAAATTAGCAGAGCTTGACAGGGGAAAGCCGTAAAACAACAAGTTATGAGTACAGTTCAACACGAATGTGAACAGTGAGCCATAGCAAGTGTGTGTGAAGGGTGATGAGCGGTGGTAGTGAGTGGTGGGAAGATGTGGTTAGCCAACGGTCGACATCCAGTGACTGGGAGCCCTTAATGAAACTTTAATCAAAAACAAACACGAGGGCAACACCAAATCTATTCCGTCCACAGTCAAGGACTGTGGACCCCCCCTTCCACTTTCCACCTAGCTCTGTAGCAGGCCTGTGATCCCACGACTTCATAATAAAAAACGACGGAGGTCTAACCTCTGGAAGGAGCAAAACGGAGGGGCTAGGCAGATAGGAGAGGCACGGAAAGAAAAATCTGAAACTACGTCAGTGAAGAAATTCAAGAGATTGCAGGAATTCTGAGCAAACAGACAAAAATTACTGCTATGAATCCACCCCACAGCCCACAGCACCAGTCAACAACACACAACACCCTCTAATAAGAAACAGCAATAACCAAGCCAAATGGCCACCCTCCGTGCTCCTCCAGACCAGAGCCGGCCCGCCAACCGCTGAGAGGGCTTTGGCCGGAGACAATAGGCCCCCTCCAGGGCTGTCTACTCCAGAGAAGGTGGCACCCAGCGGCGGGGCTGGGCAGGCGGGTTGGCGGGGGGCCAGGGCGGAGGAGCCCCGCTGGCCCATTCAGTCTGTCAACTGGGCTCTGTGGCCCCAGCTGCTGCTGCCTACAGCTGGCCGCTGGCCTCCTACCGCTTATCAACCCTCCCAGGAGGACGGGGTCTCAGACGGGGCTTAGCCCACTGCTGAACGCAGCCCCACCAGCACGGCACACGGGGCTCCCATGGACGTGTCGGGAGAGGAGGAAACATAGCAGGGAGCGTTCCGAGTCGCTGCCCGCAGCTTTACGCTAACATGGTCGCTGTGATTAGCATGAGATCATGGGGAGAAGGACTAAAATCACGGGCAAATTGGAGTGTGTGTGTGTGTGTGTGTGTGTGTGTGTGTGTGTGTATAACTGTAAAACTGCAATAATTCAGGCCATTGGAGCAAGTATGAGAAAAACACATGGCTGGTGTGCCTCTTCTGTGAAGCGAGTTACAGCCTTCAGACTACAGTTTCACTGGCCCCATCAGACCGGACCCCAGGATCCCACAGGCCCCAGCCGGCAGCCCATCCTCTAGCAATTATGCTTGAACACCAGGCCACAGCCCCACAGGAGAAATAGACTGCTCAGCAGATTTTACACAAAGGGTTGGATTTTCTCAGCACCTCAACATGGTGAAGACATGGAAATACAGAATAAAAAACACTTCCTCCTATCCCCAAATGTTTTAGAGCTCAGAGCGTCACTCTGTTTTATTGTCCCTGGGCTTTTCCAGGGATGCTAGCTTTGTTTTCAGGCAAACTGGGCGAGCAGCAGAGAGAAAAACAGCCCCATTATAAACATGTGCTAGTATGTAGGGAAACTGAGATGACATCAATCTCCAGGAAGACACAGCGTGCAGAGAAGAGACGCAGCGACGCAGCGTGCAGGCGTTTACAACGACAGTAACTGTTAGGCAACACCAGCCAGGCCGTCTAAATGCGTCTTAAGAAAACAGAGGAAGCTCTTCCTTGCCAGCCTGTGTCTGTCAGGTCATGCTGGTGTCCAGGCATCAGCCAGGGATCAGCTCCCTCTGGCCATCAGCCAACCCCTCCCCTAAAGCTGACACAACAGAGTCCGCCAGCCTAACACAGCAGCAGAGCCTAGAGAGACAGAGCTGGGGCCCAAGTCTGGCTGAAAAACAAATACTGCATGTTGGTTTCTCCATTGGCCACAGACTAAAATAGCAACAGAGGGACAATCCAAGAAGTCAGAGATGACAAAAGACAACAATTTTCTTTTTCTTTTTAGTTCTCCCTCTTTCAATAAATACACTGGGGGCGACCCCTGAGGAGCCGAGAGGAGAGGAGAGGAGAGGAGAGGAGAGGAGAGGAGAGCTGGCGGAGTTGTTTCCCGTTTGCCTGTATGAGCCATACATGGCCCACAGTCTCCAGGTCATTAAGTGCCCTGTGCCTTCCACTCCAGCAGAAATATCAGCCCCTCGTTGATTTCCTCCACCTAGAGAATAGCGGGTTAGGTTATTTTAAGACGTTTGGACAGAAAAGCTATCACACAGCTCTCATGGAAGTTAAGCCGCCAGGGCTGTTTTTTTCATTCTATTTTCCTCTGCTCGTTTCTTTAACAGCCCCAGTGATATGTCTTTAGAGTCTTGGCAATGGAGACACATGATTCAGAAAAGGTGTTCCTAGAGCAAAACCAGTCAATGCATTAGTGTGTGTGTGTGTGTGTGTGTGTGTGTGTGTGTGTGTGTGTCTGGACAGAGCCGGGACAAGGCGGGTTGTTTTGGGTTTAAGAACCAGCCTTGTCTAACATGTGGAGGCCAGGAGATAGGAATCGCTGCACTCAGCAATCCGTTCTGGCTAATGACATTTGCATCTGCACAGTATGTATTACCAGGCCAACCATTCTCACACTGCTTCCATATCCTCATAAACGACATCTCCATACCCACCCTCGCCTCCCTCCCTCCCTCCCTCCCTCCCTTTTTCATACCACAGAGAGCAGCGAAGCCAAGGCCAGGTCCAAGCCACCAACAGATTCACATGTCAACAATATTCTTAAGGTCAGAATGTGGATCAGTTTAGGACAGGGCTTGATGGATCACATTTCTACACAGACAGCAAGCTTGTTTTGTCTCTATTACACCTTGTCTTTCTTCTGTTCTATTAAAGACATATCTGCTTGTTGGATTTCTTGAAGCTGGCAGTACAGATACAGTGAGTGCAATGCTGTAACAAGGAGCTGCTGATTTAGCCTTCTCACGTGCCACTGAATGGAGTGGTAGTTCTCCAACAGTCTTGGAGCTGCCTGAAGCCTCTGGAAGCCCGTGGTAGACTATCTGTGACTGTATCTTTGTCTGCGGCAGCCTGTCTCAGCCTTTGTTCCTGAGTCTCTTTGTCTGACAGACCATGTGGCGGGAGCCAGACATGTGGCGGGACCAGGCTTCCACTTCTCTTGAGCGCCATCTGTTGGACGGCTGGCACAACTGACACAGCTCACCGCGTGGCTGGGAGACAAAGACCCCGGCAACGTGCTCACGGAACACGCCTCGAACAATAGAAGACGCCGGTTTTCTTCGCTCCAAGGTGAGCTTTTGACATCCCATGACCTAAATGAAAATGGCTGGGGACAGGAGCAAGGTAAGAAGACTCGGGACATGGAGGTCCCTTTTGCCCAGCGTTGAGACAGTAAAAGAGGCCATATGCAGGGGATGGGTCTGGCGCCTACACCTCTGCATTGCAGGCCAGCCACCTGCTACCTGCCAGCCTGTGCCCCGACTATAGGTGGGTTCCCCCACACCCCTACAGCACTGAGCTGGATATCTAGGACACTGGCGCTTCTTAATTTTACACTTTACGCTCTGACCCAACTACAGCTGCTGGAGTTCTCTTTCAGACCCACCGAGCAAGTGAAAAGAACTATCCATAGTTTGAGTTCAGCAATGCTGCTGTGATTGTTTCCATGTTGGGTCTAGCAGATCCAAGACCCACACAAAGAGGTCAAGTTAAGGTTGGGCTCCAATGAGCAATGGAGTGAATGAAAAGAAGGCAAGTTAGTGGGGTTTTCCCCTCCTTCCCCGGATCCCTCGCTCACTAACTCTCAAAACAGAATTCCAAATGTCAACCACGCACCCTCAAAGAGGCTAGAGGCGGATATTTCAGGAAAAAAGGAAAGTTAGAAATCTAGGTCACCCACTAGCGAGAGAAGGAAAAAATGGAGGTACAGCAAAGGGTGGTCAATAAATTCCCCAGTAGAGGACTGATAAGATGGAGTGTGTGTTTCACGCTGCCGCTCCCACTGCACCAGGGGCTAAGGGGCTGGCTGGCGGGCTGCAGCACGGAAGTGTGTCAAGGACGGTAGGGGACGAGGCAGATGAGTAACGAACAGCAGCACGCACTCCCTCTCTCACACCATCTCATTCCCTTCTCTTCCGCTTTAACGCTTTCTCCCAACGCTCCCTCTCTCACACCGTCTCAATCCCTTCTCTTCCGCTTTAACGCTTTCTCCCAACGCTCTCTCTCACACACACCGACTTCACAGTCATGAATACACCCTCTGAAAGGTACAGTTGCCTCGTTTGAACGGATGTCGGATTCCCCAAAAAACACACTGGGATTGTGTAACCACTGACTAACCGGCTGGTAACATGATTCTGCTCCATCCTCTCCGTCACAAGCAGCAGCCCACCAGCAGACCGAGACATCTGTCCCCCTGGGGGTCAGACACTCTTCAAGGTGAGATCAGCTGAGTGACGCCCATGGAGCCTGAGGGGTGGATGGTTGGTGTCACCCACTAGGAAGACAGGCTGTCTTAGCCGGAGCCCGTGGACACAGGCCTGCTGCAGTCACAACCAGCTTGGAGCTGCCTTGTTAAAAAAAAGGGACGTTTACTAACTTTTCTGGTCGGGGCCGGGCGCCGCTATTGTAGTCCGAACGGAGCTGTGCATGAGTGGGGCGGGCTTTCTTCAACCGAAGTGAACTATTGTGAACTGTCCCCTCCTGATGTGGTTTAGGAGACCACCCATCACTGCAACAGATCTGGGTCGCCAGTCTTCCCTAGCACTGCCATACGACCCAAACACAGAACAAATGTTTTTCTAAAGCTGCCGAGCGATGAATCAGCGTTATTCATTTCCCCCCAGCTTTTTTTCTTTTTATTGTCAGTTTATTTCAGGCTCGAGCGTGCTTAGAAAACTTCAAACTACAGTGCTGTCTTCCTGGGCAGCTGGTTCACATTAGGGCGGCATGATTAGAGTTTGATGCTGCCACAGATTTAACCCCAGTGTCAGACTATTGGCGTTACTAAGCACACCATCAAACTCAGCAACCCCGTGTATGCTCCCCCTGCAATCACAGATAAGCCACGCAGCTCCAACCATTTGTTTTGCATGTTACCAATTGAAACAGAGTTCCTTTGTTAGAGGTATGGCCCATGGCTAAACGCGTGCAACCGGGACTGCACTGAATACTGTAGAATGTAACTCTGAAACAACCGATCTATCCTACGAGGCCTCAACGCTGGCTGTTAAAAATAACAACATTAAACGTTTTACTTCAGACATTTGGGATTGTTCACAGTATTTGTAGGAAACACAGCAGAGCTAAAATAACTTAAAAAAAGAAAAGAAAAAAGAAACTATAATTGGCTGATTTCAATCTGCAGGAAGTCAACACTTTCTCTGCTAAAGGCTGTCACTACTGGAAGAGAGCACAGAAAGATGATGGCAATAGTGACGGATTTATTTTCGGAATAGAAAAAAAAAAAGAATGGAAATGAAATAGAGCAGTTAGAAAAGGTCAGGAATGTGCCGACTAACAGTGACTAAATGGCTGTCTGAGTATTCACTAGTGGCTGGGCCTCAGAACTGAACTGTCAAAGTGGACCTGAGATGGGAGGCCTTCATTTCCTGAAGCTGTAGCTCCCAGCAGCTGTGAGGAAACATGGCAGGGAGCACCACACAATAGCTCCAGCGACAGCACTTCCTTTTGTCTTTGCACGTGTGTCTGTGTGTACGTGTGATGTGGCAATTTCCACTGGGGTGGGATGGTTCTGTTACTCATTTAAAACAGCTGTCCTTGAGGGGGTCTTACTGCCACGAAAACACACACACACACACACACACACACACACACACACACACACACACACAGACACAGACACAGACAAAGACGTTTTGTCATAACGTCCATGGAGTGTGCGGCCATATGGCAAGTGGGGAATGATTTTCACCCCACATCAAACGCTGCCATTGTGTTTGTGAGTGAGTGCCTCTAAAAGTCAGTGCCCTTTCCCTCTCCAATCAGCCCTTGTAGCAGTCAGATTAATGGGGGTCCAATCAGTGCCAAGCCCAGTGGGGTTTACACACTGGCGCTCCGCTGGTAACTTCCCCTGCTGCCCACACTCCACTAACAGGACAGGGATGATGGCTCCCACATGGCCACGCTTGCAGTGTGTGTATGTGTGTGTGTGTGTGTGTACTTCTGTGTGAGCATGTACCTAGTTACAAAATGACTTCATGTAACGCTGCTTAGGCCTGGCTCCTCTACTTGCTAAGTCATCATTGCTAGCATGGCGGACCTCTTCCCAGAGAAAGGAGTGAAGTGTTTCCACGTCACCACAAGCCAACGAGACCGACACACCAGCGCCTTTGCAAGGCTGCTGATGAGCAAACCCTTTAAACATACCATTATATCGGCACCAGAGGCACTCAGGTTGCCCTCCCACACCAGGCCACTCACCAACCCATTTGCAGCCTATTTAAGGGCTGGATGCATAGTGCTGACAGCCCAAACTAAATTATGGACGAGGGATCTGTGATGCTCACTCAAGGGCGTATCGTCTTATTGATAATTGCCTTCTCAGATATGCATGCATCTCCCGCGCCCGCATAGCATTGCTACTGTACGTCAATATCCTAATGCATGTCTGTTTCATAATTCATGATTATGTCACAGTAGAGGCCCCCACGGTCTGTCATTCAGTCAATGCAGCCAGTGCGCTGCTACTCAGGATGCAAAGATATGAAGTCATGTCAAAACCGCAACACCATGACAACAACAACAACTTGGGCCATCTATTATTCATGCCTTTCAGATCCAAAAAGCACAGAACTATAGATTGCAGGGGCAATTCTTTTGTTTTCAGGGTGAATAGCGTTTGTTTTTGAGCTGAAGTGTGGTTTACAAGTGAGATGAGTCGATGACTCACCGCTTCTGGCTGTGACACTGTCTGTCTGGGGCGCTACATAACCAGTGCCTAGCAGCCGGCTATCACTCCGCTTTTAGATAGCATGCATACATCCTGGCCTCATTTACACGGAGGAAATAGAATGCCATCAGTGGGTGAGATCCTAGGTGCTACTTTCCTTGCCGTACAGTCCTATCATAACACCAGAGCGGTGTTTGCACAGGGAAGCGAGGGGGAGCTGTGGTCTGGAGCGACTCATTTTAGAGCATCTGAACTTCACAGGGGTTTCTCTGCTGATAATTCAAATTACCACTGACTCCTCCACTTCAGGGAAGCATAAATTCCCTTTAAGTCCTCCGGTCTAAGTAGGGAGACTACTGTAAGAACACATTCCTGGACAGGCTTCTGAGGAACACAGCTGCCAGCCCACAGAGGAGGGAGGCGAGAGACAGCCAGACAGGCAGCCAGACATTTTCAGGGACAACTCAGCCCTATCTCAGCCTCACAGCAGAGATAGCGTGTGTGTGTGTGTGTGTGTGTGTGTGAGAAAGGGGGAGAGATTTATCTTCACTAGCACATAAAACATATAATATTAAACAAGGAAGCTGACAGGGAAAATTGAAATACGTTTCTGAGACAGTAAGAAGTAGACGAGGACAGGCTGGGCCATCTTAGCCCGAAGAAAAGGTAGGCAGGGGTGCAGCAACATGTTCACCTTGCACTAAAACGTGTAAGCGGGTGGGACAGGGTGACAAGGTGCTGGGAAGGAGAGGGTCTTTACCCAGAACGTTTCCAGCAGGCACCTCCTCCAGCGCCTCCAGCTCTCGGCCCATCAGCAGGTAGAGGCTGTCCGTGGAGCAGACAGACAGGTGGGGCACGGTGGGGAGAGAGTCTGAGGCTACCCTGCAGACTTCTGACAGCTGAGAGACCACAGTGGACACAGGAGAGAAGGAATTAGTGGCGCTGAAGAAAAAAACAAACATTTAATACAATTCACAGCTAAGAGAATTACAAGGGAATCAGTCATCTGGCATATCATATCAGATTTGAGAAATAATAGCAGCATTACATATCGGGAAGTAATAAGCCATGGAAGAAGAGAGGGAAATCTGTTTATTGTAGCATTAAATGATTATCATTAACCTTGAAAATACCGAATATCTAAAATATGTAAATGAGAACGTGTATGATTGCGATCTTTGCAAATCAGCATTAATGAAAGCTTTTGAGCAGTAAGTAATTGTTTCCCTACTCCCTTAATGCGTCTCTTCAGGGAATTGGAAATTGAGCTGAAAATGGATGCTGTGCCGCTTAAGTAGCACCGTAAAATATGCATTAATAATGAAAAGGAGTTCATGTACAGTTTAGGACTAGGTCAGTGTATGCTAGTCTGAGGCCAGCATAAGGAATTAAGTGCTCACAGCGACACAGGAAAAAACAACTGGTTCAAATGTTTACCATGCACAGTCCTTGGGCTGGGTCGTACTTGGGGCCCAGGACAAACACTTTCTGGCCTTTCTTCACCACCCCACTGTAGACCCTGGCAAAGGCCACAAATGTCTCCTTCCCCTCCTCCTCCTCCTCCTCCTCCTCCTCCTCCTCAGCTTTGGGATCCTTCACTGTGAGGGTCTCCATCCTGGCGGAAACATCTTCTCCACCTACAGGAGTTAGGGGTCGGTGGAAACAGAGTTCCCACAAAATATTGTCTAAAAGAAATGAATCTCAACCCTCATAGGAAACTGTAAATGCTGCTAAAAAGAATAATTAGAGGATTTGCATTTGTTGTCATAACTTGGTTTTGGTTATCTGTGGAAGGGGCTGTGGCTTGCCTGCATTGCTATTTCCAGCTGCTTGGATGCCGGGTTGCTCAATTACTGAATGGGCGTGTCCATCTTGGCTTTCTGCGTGTTGATTGGCTGCCATCCTGTCAGCATGTCTCTGTCTGGCAACTTCTCTTCGCTGGCCAATCTCCTCTTGGGTTAACGGTCTGTGCAAACACAAACAGATGCACCATGGTTACGATATGATATGATAACACAGAGCACAAATTCATTCTGTGTAAATGCCGGTAACAGCACTGAGCACGTGCCAATTTGTGGCTTCAAGTCTGTAGTTAGGTCATAGCCTGCCCATGGCTTCCATCATAAAGATTAGCCTACTTAAAAAACATGGACCAAAGTTGGAAAAATAAGGCCTTTGATATGACATTTAAAAAAGGGGTAGTGCACAGCGACTGTAGCTCTAGGCAATGCAAGGTTTTGCCAGAAGAATTATTTGAGAACAATTATTCTAAGATTACTCTAATTACATGCCCAGTGTGTGTATTGTATGCACTGGAAACCACAAACAGCAGTGATTCTGGTAGATCTGTGTGAACGTGTTTACTTGTGTGTGTTTCAAAGCCACCCACAATGACTTGAGTAATGCAGCTGTTAAAAATAACCATGACAGACATAAAAAAAATATATACAATAATAATAATAATAATAATAATTGTGCATAATTTAGTTCTGGAAACAGCATTCCTATCAGTTTACAGTGACTGCAGGAAAAACACTGGTTGTGCCTCTATCTTTCTTAAATTAGAACTATTATGCTGTAATGTCATAATGACAAGTTACAGTGAGAAAGAACAAATGGACGTCTAGTCTTAACAAAAATGCCTACAACTAAACCAACCACTTGCATTAAGCGAGTGGAGCACTCATACTTCCTGCAATTTGCCCAACACCAGAAGGACACAAACCAAGCAATTGTGCAGTAAAAGCCTGTACTAGAAAATCATTATATTTCCTCCTGCTGATTGTGAAAACATCCAAAATGCACCCTGGTGCATTAGCTCGGGTCTAGATTTTTACAAAGAGACCACAGTCGAGTCACTGTGTTTTCCCTGACGAGGTCAAATCAGTCGCTTATTGGCAATAATGGGAATGCCATGACTTTGGTTTCTGGCCTCAACCACTGTGGCTATGAAGTAATGGCTTCAAAACACTGCAGCAGGTCGCTCAAAACCACAAGCAGGCCTTTTAACTTTGAGCAGGAAAACAGAGGATGGAAAATGAAACAATATATTGAAGCTAGGGCTGTCTAAAAAATACACTTAATCACTTTTCACCACTAAATTATTTTGATTCCAAATTTTACATTTTAGTTTTTGCTTGGAAAAAAATCTCACCACAGTGGAAGAATACCAACTGCTATTTCATATTTGCATCAGTTCTCCGGACTGCAGATGACCCTGTAAAATGCTTCATGCAACTGTATTAATGAAATTACAAATAGAAAAACAATGCGTGCATCGAAACATTGACTCCTTTCTCGTGTAAGTAAAGATTACACGAGTTTCAAGGTTTTATTTTACAGCATTTATTTTCTTTACTTTATTCTTATAAACGATTTGCATTTTTCTAATGTAAATTCTTAGTATGTGTTTTGATGTGAGGACCTATTGATGAGGAGCCGTCTTTCTAATCTGCCTACCAACTGTCCTGAACCATTAATACAAACCAATGACATCATCAGCCAATCAGGCATGAGGACTTATCAACACTGGGTCAAGAGGGCTGTGGGAGGCAGAAAGAGGAAGGTGAAAGGAAGAGAAATGCAGAGGAAACGAGAGAGATGTTGCCTTTTTACTCCTACGAACATTCTGATAACTACTATTGAGACTTAAATTGATGAAGGCTGCCATGGCAACAGAGCTCTAACGTGGAAAGCTTTGCCAAAGCATGTGTGCGAGTCTGCCAGGAGAGATTCTTCGGCTCATTCATATACTCACACACCCACCCCCACACATATCCCCCCCCCCCCCCCCCCCCCCCCCCCCACACACACACACACACACACACACACACCCACACACACCCACACACACACACACACACACCTATGAAAAACATTTCAGAACGCAATCTATCCAAGGCTTTTCAGTTCTAAATTGCTAAAGAGAGTTGGGTGGTTTCTAGTCCTACTAGCCTAGATAAAATGTGGGCTTTGATCACGTAAAACAACACAAGCTTTATGTAACATACCACAGCTCTTAGATGCCGTCTGCAGCCTTGCCAACAAATATCAAGATAGAACAAAAATACACTGTCCTGAGGCAAAAATACAGTTATACAGCCATATATTTAACTATGCCTAGACGAAAGACATTCAAACTCAGTTTTGATCAAATCCACATATTTCATGTTCCCAGACATTTCTTGTGTTAAGTTAATATGGTATCAACTTTATTTCCATGAGTTTATGTCAAAATAATAGCCAACAAATAAATACACTTGAATCAGACACTTAGGGTAGCCTTCCACAAGGTGCTCACAATACAACAGAATTTTGACCCATTCCTCCTGACAGAGTAGCTGTAACTAAGTCAGGTTTGTGGGCCTCCTAACTCAGACACACCTTTCCAGTGTAGTCCACAAATTATTGATTGGATTCAGGTCTGAGCTTTGCGATGGCCACTTCAATACTGTCACTTTGTTGCCAGTGAGCCATTTTGGCCGTATGCTTAGGATTTTTGTCATGCTGGAAGACCAAACTACGATTAGTTACAATTAGATTTAGATTCCTAACTGATGTCTTGAGATGTTGTTCTAGTATTAGCAGATAACACTCCTCATGATGCCATCTATTTGCTGGAGAGCACCAGTCCCATTTCTGGCAAAACAACCCCACAACATAATGCTGCCACCTCCATGCTTCACAGTCGGGATGGTGTCATTTGGATGGAAAGCCTCGCCCTTTTTCCTACACACATAGAACTGGTAATTCTGGCCAAACAGTTGTTATTTCAACTGACCAGAGAACTCTCCTCCAAAAGGATTGAGTGTATGTGTGGTTTTTATAGCTGCATACAATGTTTTATACGGACGCTAGTGGGAATTTCAGTCGTTTGGAGATTGCTCAAACATTGGCATCTTGAAGAGAGAAAATAAGGGGACATTATCCACACGGACACCCAGGAACCCTATGAAAGGACTAGGAAAACCCTACAGTGGGAATTTTGTATTGGCCTGTGTCGACGAATGGACCAGTCTTTCGTTGCACAAGCCAACACACTAGTCTAGCCATCTTTCCCTCACTGTTTGTGAAATCTAAAGCCGCAAAGGATATGTATGCACTAAACACATCAACCTGCCTAGGAAATCCCAGTCACCAAAAAAGGCCAGTGAATCATGTATCTCCTTGTCGTAAAAGTATCCTGCCACACACTTCCAGGACGTGGCCATTAGAAATGACTGAGCAGCATCAAGCTGGGCAAACGTGACGGAATTATGCATTGTCTCATTCCTTGGTCAGGCTCACTGTAGCTTAGCGATACAACACAATGGAAGAAAAAACAAGCTGCACGTGGCTTCCAAGCAGGCACCCCTATTAAAGACTGAGGGATCCTCTCTGACAAGAGAACCCAGCCAGCAACTGTAGGTTAAGACAAAGTCACCTGAATGACAAAGGCAAAGATACTGCACACTTATACTCTGCCTCTGGACCCAACTCTGCTCTCCTGGCTTATCATAGCCAACCCAATCTGCGTGGAAAGTAACTGAAAAAATACATCAAGTAGGGGCAGCTGGTGTTCTCAGTCCAGGAAATGGTAGGCTCACATCAAATGGTCACACCTTACATCAAGACAGGGCTAGGATCTGAAGCCGTGAGCCTCTTTGATGTGATGTGATGTGTGAGTGAGTGTGTGTGTGTGTGTGTGTGTGTGTGTGTAGTTGGGGGGGGGGGGGGGGGGGCTAGCCTTGCTGGAGACTAGTCTAAACAGGTGCACCAGTCGAGTTGCATTGGCGACCCGTGAAAAGCCGGGGGCTGCAACATTCAAGCCATTGGAAGCGTGGGACGCAGTGTTCTGAGATAACGAGCATGCGCAGGCAGCGTCAGTGAACGGACAGGCCCGCGAGGGGCCCGGAGACATGCCTGTGTGAGCGCCATGCTGCAGCAGGTGGCAGGCATCAGGGGAGGCTCATTAGGCAGCAGTTTGGACAGGCCTGTCCTAGCTAGCACCCAGTCTGGGATGACATCCCGCTGCAGGCTCACAGCCATTCCTCCTTTTGATCTAGGACCCACTTCTAAATCTTTTTATTTCCCCCCTCTCTCTTTTGTTTTATCCCTCTGCAGTACTATGCCCCATCCACCCTCTATTGCACTTCTCTGTCTCTCTGACAGCCTGTCTGCCTCTCCTCTCCTCTCCTCTCCTGGGCTCGGCTGATCAGGGAGGGTCATGGCTAAGCCTGCAATTAGGGGCTGGTGCAGTGACAGGAGAGCCGGAGAAGAGGCCTGCCGGAGGGGGGAAAGGCTGTCTTTCCACTCCACAAACCCCAGCTCGCACACGCGCGCGCATACACACGCGCATACACGCGCATACACACACACACACACACACACACACACACACACACACACACACACACACACACACACACACACACACACACACACACACACACACACACACACACACACACACACACACACACAAGATTCAATCCAGCCACTGACAAAATAGGAGAAAAAGAGAAGAGCAATGAAAGAATTGGAAGTGGACAATCTTCCAAAATCAACTGAACCATGTTATCCAAACATAAATAAAGTAATACTTTTTGAAGAGCACATAGTCCATAAAATATGTGAACGGGTCAATGTTCAAAATACTTCCTTTTTACTGTGAGGAAAACTTATATCTAAACTAATATCAATAGAAAATATCAGTTTTATAAAGGGACAGACAGTTAGGAGACAGATTTAACATTAGACAACAAGTACACAATCCTTATATCATATTTGAAATTACCTGTGTAGGTTGTTAAGGATGACTACATGGTGAAGTAGTTCGCAGTCACCACTGGCTACTGCGACATCTTCCAATCAGGACTTTGACCGCGTCATAGCAGTGAAACTGCTCTTACTAAGGTTTAAACGACATTCGTCTAAACACTGACTACGGCAAAATTTCATAACTGTGTTATTAGAACTTAGTCCTGCTTTTGATACTGTTGACCCAAAAATACTTCTAGAAATATTGGAAAAGTTAAGGTTGGACTATCAGGAACAGTCTTAAAACTGGTCGTAAAAGTCGTATCTAGAAAACAGGGCAACTTTGTGTCCATTGGCAACTACATATCTGAGCTAAATAACACAATATGCGGAGTCTCCGAGGGGTCAATTTTTGGGCCTTCTCTATTCAACCTCTACATGCTTCCGCTGGGCCAAATTATGCAAAATAGCTACATTGCCTACCACAGTTACGCAGACAACACTGAAATATACATAAGGCTAGCTTTTTCACTGAATGATCACTGTGCTAGAGAATAACTGTGTCAGACTGGAAATGCCCACATTTCCTTCAGCTAAATAAAGAAAAAGATTGGCTTAAAAACATAGTAAGCCTCAGATGACTCATGTCCCAACAAGACTTAAGAAAAAGGTATTAATGCATGTATTACCAGTAGGCTAGAGCAGACAACTGTAGTCTTCTCTCAGGTCTTCCTAAAAAAGTGTTAAGACAACTGCAGCTTGTTCAGAATGGTGCTGCTAAACTTTTAACAAAATACCAAAACATATGAACATATTTACACTAATTCTCAGATCCCTATACTGGCTCTATGTGCATCAGAGAATTGATCAAATACTGTTGCTCAGCCACAAGTCACTACATAATTTGGGACCAAAATACATTACTGACATGCTTATACAATATGAACTTTCTATACCGGTCACCTGGAAAAGGTCTCAACCATTCCCAGAGGACTTTAAATCCTATTAAAAACATATACTATATGTTCTCGGTTGCTTTTTGCTGAATGGTTCCTTCTTAGCAATTATATTTCATTTATCACAATTGTTTTTACTTATTTATGAGTATTTTATTTCTTACTTGTATGTTTCTGCTTCTGCTATGTAAAGCACATAGAGTGGCCTATGTGTACGAAACGTGCTATACAAATACATTTGATTTGATTTAGTATTACCGTATGTCGCACTACTAAACAAAAACACATTTAGTTGTTACAGCCTCATGCATTATGTAGCAACAGCCTCATTCAATAAATCATATGATGCGAAAGACAGGAGAGACACAATAGGAGCCTAAATGGGCACAGACCCCTTTCTTGTTTCTGGTAAACATCTGCTTCTAATAAGCAACTGACACCCTCTACTTTAGTGTGGCATCACCGGCCGTATGAAGTCCAGGAATGGACATAATCACACAATGCTGCTGCATTGGCCATCCGAACTGTACTGAGGTACTAAAGGCTGAAGACCTGGGTGAAGGCACAGAGAATAACAAGCTCAATGCAGCTGTTCAGTTTTCTAAATGGAGATGAAAACACAGACAGTCAGTCAGACAAACAGATCTGTCTGATTGACTGAATGGATTGATCTGTCCATCGATTCAGTCTTTCAGGCTTCCAAGGGGCGGGGTGCAGTCATATTCAGCCTGACTTTACCTTCCATGAGGTAAATCGCAGGCAGGGCAGGCGGTTTCCCTCAACTCTGAATGAAGGCGAAGGCAGCCCTCAGAGTGTCTGAGGGAGGCTCTACAGTGCAGCTCCACGCCCACCTCCCTGAACAAAGACCCCGAGATGAGCATGACCTCACCGCTGGGTCAGAGGAGGGAAAAAGCGAGACTGCAGCGACATCTTGTGACGGGACTAACACGCGCACGCATTCACACACAAAGAACACATAACCAGCACTTCACCTCTGCTTGTTCTGAGGCAAAGCCTTGGCGTCCACAGCGAACATCTTGGACACAAACACGATGACGGGAGCCGTTTCCTCACTGGAGCACTGGAGGAAGGCTGAAACACACGGAACGGAAACAAACACAGACTCTACAACACTCTTATCCCATTCAATAAACTCAAATACGGCCCTGCGCATGCTGAATTTAGTTCATCTCCTCGCATTGCCATCTGAAATTTGATGTTTGAAACGGGGGGGGTTCACATTGTTAGTTAATGAGACGAATCGACGTCCATCCCGATGCACGTCTATCAGAGAGGAAGCTGGAATGAAGCTGCCTGGAGTCCTTCCCCTCACAGTTAGTTGGAGGAGAGAGCGGCGCTGGCTCCGGTCTCACCCAGCCAACCAGCCCCCAGCCACCTGGTGTCACATGGAGGGGGTGGAAGAGAGATGGAGCAGGGGAGCCAAGCACCTGCCAACCACGCTCCATGAAGCCAGGCAGCATACCCTGCCCTGGGGGGAGGGGGAGCCAGGAGTCTGGCTGGGCGGAGGGAACCGGCGGCGGCCCTCGTAAACTAGCGCCATGAGAGGAAACGCAAATGGCTTTGTGACAGCTGAACATGACAGCGGGGCTGGGCCGTGTGGATGGGAGGGCCTGATGGAGGGCGTGGGGCGTGTGCCTTCCAGAACAGATCAAACAGCCCGCATCAACATCGCTCCGCTTCGACTGCGTCGGCCCTTCAACCGACCACAGATCTGAGGCAGGCCAGGTTGACAAACCTTGCTCTCTTTTCCAAATGATGTTGGAGGTTCTATCGGAGAAGTTTGCTGACAAAAAGTTTGGGTATTTCGTTGGGAGTCTGTATGTTTATGTGTGTACGTCATATAGATGGGGGGGGGGGAGGGGTATGCGTCACCTTTCTTCAGCTCCTGTGTCTGCTTGGGGAGGGAGTCAAACCTCCGCTGTCCGACACTCATTAGCCTTTCCACTCTCTCTGCTGCCATCTCCAACGGACTGGGTAGCTTCTCACACACCATGGCTGGGGACAGGCTGAGGAATTGACCGAATGTAGTGTGCATGTCTATGCATACCCACACACAACCACAATCACACATACACACAGGTGAGCAAACACGCTGACAGGGAGGATACAGAGCACAGCCTGAGAGAGAGGAAGCCACTGGCTGCAGATGGCCGACAGGAGGACTTTGGGATCCGAGTGACGGGCGTCCCTGGCCATTAAGTTCACTCCAAGCGATGCCACCATCTTCTCCACCTTCTCCTTGTCCCTGTAGGAAGACAACAGGACGGTGTCAGGGCCCAGAGGCTGGGGACAGATACCAGTATAATATATAATATAATATAATATCTGCTGCAAGACCGCAAGGGAAGAGGGGGGTGTCAGATACCTCCTAGTGACAACAGCATCATATAAACTCCACAGGTTGTCCAGGACAAGCTGCACAAAGAGCGGCTTCTTCCCTTTAGCCTGGGGAAGCGAGGAAGAGAAATCCAGATACCGAAAAAGTTGGGGGACAAAAGCACAGAAAAATACAAATCACAAAAGGCTACAGCCCTTCGGTGGATCGGCTGGATAGATAAAAAGAATTGCATTCAAGCCGTAGCCCACTTTTCACAGGATCTCAAAAATAGTGTATTGAGGAGGGGGGGGGGGGGGGGTAAACTGACAACATGTCCACATTAGGAGCAGCTAAAAGGGGTCAGAGTCCTTGAGTGAGAGCGAGAGTGAGAGAGAAAAAAAAGAGGGCGAGAGACAGAGAGAGAATGAAAGCCTCTTGGCAGACGGTCCAGCGTTGAAAAGCGTCACCATCGGCTTGTCAATCCAAAAGAGTCAAGTTAGACCCTTTTATATAGATATATTTATTAGATAGGTTCCGAAGGCTTTTGGCAATTCCTCTGCATGCCATCTCACTCCAACACCTACATTCTCTCTCTCTCTCTCACACACACACACACACACACACACACACACACACACACACACACACACACACACACACACACACACACACACACACACACACACACACACACACACACACACACACACACACACACACACACACACCGGGCCAAAGTGGAGGTCAAGCTCTCCAGCCCATGACCTCCAGTGAACGGTGCACTGGGTAAAAAGCTCTCCTCCATTCCACTATTGACCCGCGATGTCAGGGAAAGTAGGCCATGGCTTAAATAAGACGTGGGCCTCTCCACAGTTATAACAGCAGGCTATTGTGCCTCCTCCACTCCACTGGCCTCTGACTAGAGACATACCCTGCCAGCTTTGTTGGGCTCTTTTCTATGGACTGGCCATCAATGGGAGAGAGTGAAGGTCAGCCAGGCCCTGGGTATTGATGGACCCGGTTCCCAGGCCGACACACACATTCAACCAGCCGTCTTTGGAAGGCCGGGGACCATTGATCCATCAGTCACGCAATCGATGGGATAATGGATCCGTTGGGGGAATGATGACATATGACAACCGGCATGATTGAAAATAATAGGCTAAGAGGAGTTCTTCTCAACAGTACTACATAACCCATACGGGGGAGTAGAAGAACACGGCGCTCTCCATTGGACACCACACAGCCTTTCCCCTGTATGACAAGCCCATCCAGTCCTACGCTGGATGGAGCAACACGCCTAATGCACCCCATGCTGGGTCAAAGACACGCGCGTGTGCTGAGTGGGAGGCCGGCTCTGATGTGCTGGCAGGCCTGTAATGGCTCAGAGTGGAGTCCATTAACATCTCACAGCCACACACTCTGCATTCATTAATGTCATAAATGGCACTTAAAACAACGGACTAGAAAGGGAATAGGAGCGCGCGTCCTCGCCGTCACAACATTCGGACGAGACACCTCGGAGAGAGGGACACACGCTCACACACAGAAAGGACGGTGACTGGGCAAACCCGACCACCCATCCGTGTGGGTAGACTAGATCAATAGTGCACTACAACTGTCAGACAAATACCTGAGCCTTGACTAATGTGACACTGAAAAGTGGGCCATGAGCAAGCAGAGGGAGAGGCAGGAAGGACCAACGGATAGAATGGCCGGGCATGAGGTGACTCGATAAGACACCTGGATCTCTTAAGACTGGACTCGTCAGATACAATTATCTCCCAGCCCACGTGGGGGAGCGGTCGTGAGAGCGATATTGATCCTAGAGGTCCCATGACAGTCGACTGCAACACTGAACCCACTTAGACTAGACTGCCATTATCTGAGGCTCCTGGTTCCTCGGCCAGCGTCACTGAGGTTTATTATGTGGTGGTAAGTTAGGACGAATTCCGCTCTTTTGAGGAGAAGGACATAAGGGAACTTGAATAAAGCACCATTTGAGACGAGGAGAGCAGTGATTAAGATTATGTAAGCTCATTTCATTGGATCTGCAGGCAATACCTGAGCACCCTTCATGATCTTCTTGGCCTTAGCGTTGAGGTAGAAATCGCCCCACAAGGTTTTGAGAAGCACCTCAGACCTGATGCCCATCTTCTGGCTGTAGATGTGGGCAAACTGCTGGATGCTGTAAACAAAATACAAAAAGCACACAGCTAGAACATCGCTTTTACACTCAAGATTTGTCTCTGCTTTTTTTCCCGTTGTTGTATAAAAATGGTTTCCGTAAAAGACAGCACTCAAATAATAATAAAAAAAAGATTCCACTCTATTAACATCAACATGTCAAGATGTTTTCAATGTTTTTCTAAGTGGGCCTATTAGTAAAATAGTTCTCTAATGTGAGCGTTGGGACCAGATGACAAAGTATTTCATTGAACCAGAGTAAACATTGATTTGTTGTTGTTTACGTCTTCATTTCACTTTTTCCATGGCAAATGAGAGTCTTGGGCTGCAGCAAAGGCTGTCTGTCATGACTTATTGGGGTTATAAATAGATCCCGGTAATCGCTGGGACACAGCTGCCCTCAAAACTAGGTCTCCTCATCATACAGACAACTACCTATATTCCTCTAACATAGTGGAAATTAGTACTTTATGTAACTGCACAATGTCCTGAAAGATGAAGTAAGTGGAACGCTATGAGAGGGGTAGCAATCAAAAATGGAATATAACAAATATGGCGTACATACAAAATACAAGTAGAAGTTCAACCCAATTTAAAATGATAGCCTAAGATATCAGACTTCACTTGCATCCAGGAGTTAAATAAAAAGAAGCCTTACAGACCCTAACCATAACAGAAGCATGTGAGTATACTAATTCTGAATGCCTGATTGTTTTGCTAAATGTAGAGCCCCATCTAGTGGACAATAAAGATCTTTGCAAACAAAGTACAATTTTGAATGAATGAAAAAGATCTATCCTATTTTCTATTATTTTATGGTTCCATAAATGAACACATTACAAAACATACCTGAACCCCCAGCCATCTATGGCACTGGAAAATACTACATTTCCCTGGTCAGGAGAGAAATAGAGGTGGGAGTCATCTGTATCCTCCAGCCCAGCGCTCCAGTCGTAAACCTGCTCTCCCCCTGGACTCTCTACAACACCCTCAGGAACCTCACTCTCTCTCTCTTTCTCTGCTCTCTCTTCTTTCTCTGCACGCTCCTCCAGTACTTTGGATGTATACAGAGCTCCTGTCACTGCGTTTACCTGCAAAAAAAAGTTATTCATGAATAGATTCAATATGTGAAATGATTTGGTTTTGACAAAGCAAACCCTAACACAAAAGGAGAATGCTAACGCACCCACCTTCTCCAGAATCTTCTGTAAGTGTGTGTAAGCTTCCTGAGAAGTGAGCTTTAGCTCCAGAATCAGTCTGTCGATCTTGTTGATGACCAAAACAGGTCTAATGTTTTCTAGCCAGGCCTGACGCAAAACCGCCTGGGTCTGAACACACAAACAAACACCACAGAAGTAGTCAAATAAACGGGTCACAGATACAATTAAAACCAGGTTGGTATATTTTCTGCAAGTGGCTTAATATTAAATAGCTTTAGCAAATAATTGTCTAAACCTGTGGACAGACTCCCTCCACTGCATCAACAATGATGATGGCTCCATCACACAGCCTGACAGCAGTGGACACCTCAGAGGAAAAGTCCACATGTCCAGGAGAGTCAATCAGGTTTAATAGAAAGTCCTTGTCTCCTGAGTGACAAGAGATCAATTTGTTAGACAGCCATGTAATGTTACAAAGAAACTGGGAATTGTATTCTTCTTCTTCAAGTTACCCTATAGGTCTTACCAACTGCATAGTGCAGAGAGATGGCACTGGACTTCATAGTAATTCCTCTGATCTGCTCATCTTCCCTGCTGTCTAGGTACCTTAGCTATGAGATAAAGACATCGCATTTTCAAGAACTAAAGTAAGCGTTGAGGATGACTTCACAATAACACAAACCATTGATAGGATTGATATTAAACAAACAAACCTTTCCCGCTAAGCGATTTGATATTATACCATTGCTTGCTACTAAGCAATCTGCCAAAGTCGTTTTGCCTGCAAAGATAGTGGTGGATGAATATTATACTGTAGTGGAGTGCAGTGGCAGGTTAAGTATGTACATCGTTGGCTAGAGATGGAGAGGTAATGTTACTTTGAAACTCACCATGATCAACATGCGCTAGAATGCACAAGTTCCTAATGTTTGCAGGTTTCTTCTGCAGTGCGATTATCTTGTCTAAGCTGGTGTGTCCCATGGTGTTTGATTACCTTGATTTCAAATACAATTTGGAAAAGTTTAGCTTACGCTAACAACTGGGTGAAGAAGAGAGTGTCACTATAGCTTCCATTGCGTGCAGTGAATTGGATATATACTGCTTCATTAACTCCACACATAAGTCCACCACATCACTACAGTATGACTGGTATAGTCACATCACAAAAGATTGACAGGTGAACTTAAAAAGTGGCTAACGTTAGCACAACCGGTTGAACAGTAGAAAGTCATTAGACGTAGCCTTGTAACACTAACAACAACTTATTATACGTGAATTTACACTCTAAACAACACACACTATATGATAAGGATATTTATTAAAATGTATTTTAACACATGAATATACTATGAAAAAAACAATCATTGACCAAGCATGTGAAGACCCACTCACGCTGTTTTTCCGGAAGCCTACGTATTACGTACTTTTGTTACGCATGGTACGCAGCACGCTACGTCGTTACTACTTACAATGACGCTCAATGGTTGCTTAGATACAAGTTGCTTCCATAGTAACCGAAGTGCATAGTTTTGCGCGAAGCGATGCATAAAGTTAGTGTATGGGTAAGGTTTGTCGGCAACAGCACTCATTAAAATTGCTTGCAGCCGAAGATACCATGAAAAGGCTATGCATATGTGAGATCTGCAGCTGTGGGTAAGGCGTTTATGTTTTGATTAGAAAACGAATCGTTAGGAGACGATACAATTTTCTTACATTATAATTCAACGTTACATGCAAAATGTCACGGTTTGCATGTTTACTAGCTAACTTTAACTACCTATCAACAAGTTACACTAGGCAATAGCAACATTTTAAATTGACGATAGTTCCAATATGAACATGAGCGGTCAACAACAGGGTGTTTTCTAAATAACGACCTTTCATTGCTTTGCTGCCACTCCTTGAAGAGATAAGGCCCTTGGATACATGCTGAAACAAATTCTTTATTAATAGATGTCATATAGATCATTTTAAAGGTACGATGTTTTGACTATTTACTGTCTTTCCCTAGGCGCCACCGCTGTCCCCACAGGCCTACAGCGTTGCATAGGAATGGGAAGAACTCGTCATGTGTCCTGACAGAGTACACCGAAAAATACCCAACATATGGAAGCTGCCAGCCCCCTGCGAGCTTGAAACCCAAGCCTGTGGATCTTGGTGACAGGGGGAAAATGGACGGAAGGACAACATTCAAGTAAGCTCATTATCTCTGGGCAACACCTGGTACACAGTCTTAAGCTTGACATCTTAAATTATCTCACGTTGTCTCTCTCTCCCTCTCAATCTTTGCTCATTAGGTCAGACTACCTCCCCTATAACGTGACTCGGCGCCCTGGTCGCCAGCAGGCAGAATACAAACCAATGCCTGGAAAGTTTGACATGGGAACGACTTACAAACAGGACTTTAACACCTATGAGGTCCAACCCTTTGTTGCAGCCAGACCTAAAGAAAGAGCAAAAGCAGTGGCTGGCAAACTGGACACTGTCCCCACATACACTGGTGATGTATTTATTTGGCTTTTATCCTGCCTATTTTTTTATTTGGTAAATGTTAGTGATTTTTCCCCAAAATCTTTTTTTAGGAGTGGGTTTTTTGTTTGGTCTTGTCAATATCACCATGTATAAACATGTTTTTACAACGTGTCGACAACATATTAATGTGGCCTCCAGATGACTTCAAACAGTGGGCGATCTGCAAGCGGGAGCTCACCAAGCCAGACTTGGCTTACCACCCTCCCTTATTCAAGTTTGGCGGTACAACCACCTTCCAGGATGACTATATTGCCCGAAGCCAGGCACCCAGAGAGAGCTTCAAGCCCCCCGGCATTCCTATGCGCTGCGAGATACCCTTCGACGGAGTGACCAGTAATCAGTTGTCATACGTGCCCCATTCTCTGGAGATGCGCTATGTGAAGCCTGCTGAGGTATATAAGCCAAGTGGTCAGCCCCTCCAGGACCTCACCACCAACCGACGAGACTTCCAGGGCCTCCCGGGAACGATGTCCAAGAGCTGCAAGCCCGACCGTGCCAAGGTACATAACGACTCACTATGACTTGGAGAGATACATTTCTCAATGTGAAGATCAGACAGAACATGCCAAGACCAGGGTTATTATTTTCTGGGCATAGTTGGACTTTATAAAAAATTTATCTTTTTTTCTTTTCTCTTTCTATTCATAGGTGTCATCTGACGTGCCTTTCCAAGGCAGCACTGAGTTTACGGAGCGTTTCAAGGAGTGGCCAGTCAGTCTGCCTCATCTTCACCAACCTGACCAGTATGTCGGCCCAACAGAACACATGAGCACGAGCACCACCTCCGCTGCGGACTACGTCGGACACAAAGTCCAGCCCTTTGTCTCTGCCAAACCTTTCTTCAGGCCCACCAAGTCAACTGTTCCCTTCCAGGTACAGAAAGCCTGTGGCCATACTAATGCCATTTGTACACAAAATCCCACCCCACAGCTCATCTCATGCTGGGTCAGCATGTTAGACATTCTCCAGGTCCCCCACAGGTCAACTTCAACTTCAGCTCCTATTGTCCATGCCCGCTGCTGTTGTACTGTAATGCTTTCCGCCAACTCCTCTTATGATGTCTTGCTGCCTGCACAACGATCAATAATGCCGAGATCTTTCATGTCCAATTACTGCATGTAACCTGTACCTCGAGATACGCAGGAGTACGGCATGTCATTTATGGGGCCTGTTTTGTTTGTTGTTTTCAGGGCAGCACCACCATGCGAGACGACTTCCAGCCATGGGTCACACAGAGGCAGGGCATCATCAAGAAGCCTGAGGAGATGACACGAGCCAGTGGAAAGTTGGATTCCCTCACCACATTCAAGGTTGATATAGAGAGACACATCTTTTAGCCCTTGTAGCAATGTGTGTCAGGAAATAGTTTGGTGACAATAGAGAGCACTATCGGTTCCCACTGGTAAACGAGGGTTGAAAAAAGGGTCTATTCTATTCTGTACTAATAATTGTTGTTCTCTAGGCCCACTACACACCTCACTTGCTGCAGCCTAACATCAGTTTCAAGCCTAGCAACAAGCCAATGAGATCTGAGGCCCCTCTGGAAGATGAAACCATGTACCGCTCAGAGTTCACCCCCAAGCAGTAAGTCTCACACAGCTATCAATTAATGAGCAATGATCAAAAACTGCCCGTTTCAGAATATCTAAAGGGTTTCATAAACTTTCCTGAATTTCTTTCATCAGATAATCTAAGTTTGTGTTTCCTAATGTCGCTGCAGGATCATTGTGTGCCCAGCCAGTTTCCCGTCCCCGCGAGGCTATGTTTATGAGGACAGTGATGAAAGTGGCCACAGGTTCTTCAGGAAGGTGTCTCCAATAGAGGACGCAGCCAACAGGGTCTCTTTGCAGAAGGCTGTGGCAGTTCAGTAATAAAGACGGACTGATGAAACACCACAGCCTTTTACATCCGATCTCTCTTGATTGATTCCATCGTGTTGTGTATTTACCTGTACAGTGATTTATATTGGTAAGTATTAATGTGACAATCAGGTGGTTACAGCATAAGCTGGTATTAGCTAAATACTTTGTGTCTATTATTGCACTACGCAAGTAATTATTTAGGAATTTCCAGGTATCGTAGGCCTTAGTTTCAAGGACACACTTAATACAGATCAGGTTTTTTGAAACAATGTTGTCATGAATCTAAATCTACAAAGATTTTTATATATATATGCAGTACTGTGCAAAAGTTTTAGGCAGGTGTGAGAATGCTGGCAAAAATTTGAAAGCAAAGAGTTGAGAGAAATATTGATTTGATTTAGATTGTTCATTTGTTCATTCACTTTGCATTTAGTTAATTGATAAAAACAAACTATTAACACTTAGATTTTTGAAAGCATTCTTACTTTACACACCTGCCTAAAACTTTTGCACAGGACTCTATATACATCACAGTGTGCCAAATGTAAACACAGTGACTGGCCAAACAGTCATAATTTCTTTGAGTTTCTTTTAAAGCACTTTAATATTTGTTCAAAATACTTTATGTATCTTCAATCAAATTATGATTCCACAAAATGTATGCAAGTCAACACCATATGTACGGTAATAAGTATCAGTAGCCTAGGTGAAATGTTGTACTTATACATGATCAGAGAATGCACTTATATACATGCAAATAAAACCAGAGGAAAGTGGTATACACATACCAGCTATCCGCATCAGCAAGTGCATAATGTGTTATCTGTTTCTATACTAATATCTTTTAAAAAGTTATAAAGACAACTAAATAAGGAATAAGGATGTACGAAAATAAAAGTCTACACTCAATTTACAATATTGCACTTAAAACACAGTATATACAAGACATATTTTACAATGATGAACATAATCAGTAATACTACCCGATATAATAAGACCCATCCATCGTCAAACTATAGAGAGAAAATCATTAACGACAAGGAATTTGAAGGAGAATTCTTTCTCCATTGCTCTCTAGTCATAACTGTGCCTGTTGTGTTCAAAAGGAAAACATTTAAGACAACACCTTAAGCGCTCAGCTATATTCATAATTCAAATGGCTGATATCACAAAGATTTGAACATGGGTTTGATTCTAAGTGAACGATTTTTTTACCAAGTCCTCTTGCAAAGTAGCATCCGATGGATTTTGCCTCTTGATGTCAGTGACATGCTACTACAATCCAACATCTGTATACCTTCACATGTGTGAATGGTCCTCTTGGAGTTTTGTTCTGATCCTGACCGCTTTATGTACAAGTATGTCCATACATAATTATAAATAAAACAATAAACAGAGGAGGTCCACGGCTGCTTTCTTTAGCAATTTTTTCTCTTTTTTCCCCCGGGAGTGTCCTGTTCACCGTATGGCACTTAATTAGAGTTAATTCCATTTTCAATTGACGAGTGGCACTGGCCAATTATTGGTTGATGTTCATAGGGATATAGTTCCAAATCTAGGGCTACGTAAATCCAAAATGTCCACTGTGTCCAAGTCTGGACACTAACAATAACAATAACATCTAAGGATCAAAAAAGAAACCCCGTTCTCCAGGTCAGTCTTTGGGTTAATTCCAGTCTAATTTAGTCTATATGGGTCACATCTGGGAATCATCATAATTTAGGCTATGACCAACGGGCCAATTGCTTTCAGTACATGTAAGGGGACTGTTAAAAGATTTTTAAAGATGGTTTCAGAACCCTTTTAATCTGCCGTAATCCATCCGTTCCAAAGCTCTTCTTGTTACAGCAGTTTACCACTAGATGGTGTCAGCATCCTCTAAACAGGACTCACAGCACCTCTGCTTGTACATCTCAATGGGACAAAGCTTAAGTCTCTTCACAACACCACAGTAATGTGTTGTGTCCTTGCATTCACCTGCATTAAAAAACAGAGTTTAAAAGAGAGTTAAATCATTTGAAATGATCAATTCTTTCCCCTGGCAATAACTGCACCCTGAAAAGCCCTCGACAATTTTAATAGAATAAGATTTTGTGTAAAAACTAAGTTCCATCTCAACATGGGAATAAATGTCAGTATGAATTTACACGTGAACTGCTAAAAAGCACATTACTTTTAGTTTTTTTTTTGTTCCTAAGTGAAGGATAATCGCTGCCAAGCACAGTGTTTGACTGTTTCCAGAAGCTTCCAGTCCTTATCCTGCTGTTCTGATGTGAGCGACTTTCCACCAGTTTAGAGCTTTGCAGGGTTATTTTTGAATAACATAGATGTCAACCTTCAAAAGACACGTCAACAGAGTTCCTTCACGAGACACAGTAAAAGCACTTGGAATAGGAAAAACTAGGCAACACTTGAACATAAATCAGAACCTGCTTCTCTGTGTGACGTGGCACGAACTTGTCAGGTTGTACAATAAGGAGACTTCAGAAGGTGTTGATACTCATCCACCCACACAGACACACACTTACTGCCACAAGTGTTGGCATTGCAGTGCTGCCAGGTGGCAGGCCGTCGGTGCCAGGAGCAGTGCTGGTCTGCCAGGGTCCTGCCACTCCTCCGGTGGGCACAGTCCACTCTGCGGGACTGGAACCCGCTGCCGCAGGCCACCGTGCACGCTCGCCACTGGCCCACGCGCCAGTGCACGTTGCACATCTCTGTCGAACAGTTACGAACAGACACTGGCCTGACAAAGGGACAAAATGAGCACGATTAAAGCCCTAATATGTTTGTCGAAATGTGTGTGTTTGCGTGCCTGCGGGTATGTGCACAACTGAGCAGGTACCTCTCTTTCAAGTCACAGTCCTGGTGTGCTGAGCCGTTGACATGTTTGCAGACCACAGATCTCTTCTGAATGGTGACGGTGGGGCCCACACACTTTCCTGAGCACTGGAACAGATCACGTTCACACACACTCAGTGGAGAAGCTGCTATTCTAATATTAGTAAACTCGCTTTTTCAAAGGCCTATCTCTTTAGGACACAACGTAGAGCTGCTGAAATGAGCTCTGGGTTCCTATATACCTTTCCCCAGGGGCTAATAACCCAGGCTGTGCAGTCTTCTGAGGTGCACTCCTGTCTGTCGGCCGGCCGTGTGCTCCTCCCACAGACAGAGGGCGCCATTGTCCTCACCACGCCGCCTGCCTCCACTTGCTGACAGGTCACCTGCCTCTGCCTCCAGCCTTGGCCGCATGGACACAAGGGCCACGCAGATGCCACCCAGCTGAAGTAGAAATGCATGCAACCCACAAACGTCAATAAGTGGCCTGATGCAAGGATGAATACTGTGTGTTGGAAAGAACTGCAGAGGCACATTTGAAAGCTGTGGTAGGATACAACCCTCCCTACGCCACAGGCTAATAAAGCTCATTGACTCTTTTTCCATATGATGTCTCTTCAGGGGTCAGCGAATTGCATCTGTTTTGGCAATACAAGTCTCTCATTCACAATGATATATGGTTGAGCACCTGAACCCTGTTATTGTATGTCTTTATTCCAAAATATACCCATCTGTTCTCATGGTTTGCTGATTGAGGAAGAGTGCCGCCATTGCACAGTATACACACGTTTATAATTATAACAAAGAACAATGAGCATACAATGAAACTAAACTGTCACTCCAGACCCAGAGAGTATAGTGAGTTATTTTATTAAATGACTCTGCCTTGTGTGTGTGTGTGTGTGTGTGTGTGTGCGTGCGTGTGTGTGTGAGTCTCTATCAGTCGGTGTGTCAGGGAGTCGAGGAGGCTCCTGAAGGAGACAATAACAAAGGCTGGCTTTGTGCGGGGAACGGGATCCTCCGTGTCTGATAGCTCGGGAGCAGACGCTAAGCAGTTTCCCAGAGCAGACTACCGCTGTGAGCGAAGTCTGAGCCCCTGCTGCCGTGCATTAAGAGTGGCAGTGTGTGCACGGCTTTCTGTTCCTGCACATCAGATACAGCCCGGTGTTTCCATAGACCTGCTCTACAATGTTACAACACTAATTGGCGACGTCTCATTAGGGTTGGAATGACCAAAAGAGATCGTCGATTAAGATCTTAAGGAAGAAGTGGTAACGTCTGAAGAGGTAGCCTTCAAAGGAGTTGTGCAGATGCGTGCCAAGGCACTATCCCGACGACGCTCGCTGCTTTTGCACACACTATTTTGGAACTAGTTGATAGGGCATGCCGGAACCAAAAGGGGTCTCTGGGGCACAAACAGCGTGGGAAGACACGTCTACGATCCCCTCCTGCTTGAGTCGTGGCTCTTCAGATGACGGGGTGAGTTTGAGGATTAGATCAGACACGTACACGGGGCAGGGCGGGGCTGTACCACAGAACACAACTCTGTTCCTCTCCACAGGGCTTGAGAACAGCCCACCTGTGAACATCAGAGCCACAACACCCTGAGGTCTGTGGCTTCTACAGCTCTGGCCAGGCTTGATGCATGCTAACGGAGGAGCGTTTCGGCCGTATTAAGAGGAGTCGAGCTAGCCCCCGGCTCTGCCCAGCCCTGCGCTGGGGTGGTGGCTGACTTATGGGCCGTGGGATTGGACGAGGCAGCTTGGCAGGGGATCAGAGGCCTGGGAGGAGGCCTGGAGTTAGAGGGGGGGTTTGGGGGAAGGGGTTCTCCGGCCGGGGATGTAGACTCTCCTCCCGCGTTCATTATAGTAGTCTAACTGCTTTAAAGAGATCTACTATTTCAGACTGATGGCCGTGGGACAGTCGGCTGCAGGCCTGTGTGTGTGTCAGTGTGTGTGTGTGTGTGTGTGTGTGTGTGTGTGTGTGTGTGTCAGTGTGTGTGTGTGGGACCATATATATCATACGTGTATCACCTCGGGGGACAGTCCTGTACGTTGCAGGCCATCGGGGAGGTGACCGGTCGGGGCAGGTGTTGGCACATGGTGGGGGTGGCCTCCCGTCCCTCGGGGGTGACACAGCGGACCCTCCTCAGGCGTGTTCCACGGCTGCCGCACGACGCGCTGCACGAGGTCCAGTCCCCGAAACGCCACGCAAACTCTACAGACACAACGGCCAATGGGGAATCAACAGAAAAAAATGTCATACATTCCACGTCAACTCAGGTAAAAAAAATAAAAACTCACCGGTCAAAACCAAACAACGGTAGCAGAAAAGGACTTATTATTACTTATTAAAACTGCGTATGATCTACCACCTGGACCTTCTACCACAAATGGAGGGGGAAAAAAATCTTTGAGCCTTCTTCTCCCTGCAACCTACAACCAGCCTGCAACACTGCCCAAGGGGTAGCTTGCTTTCTGGGCTTTAGCAGTGGTTGGCCCTTCTTCTTGACTCCTCTTTAGAGCCCAGACCCTCACTAGGCCCGCCCGTAGGACGGAGTGGAGTGAAGAGCTCCAAAAAGTCAGACTTGGCTCGAGGCAGCAAGATCACAGCTCCTTACTGTGGTACAGACCCAGCGCAGAGTCACTTTGTGCTGCCTCTCTGCACCTCCATCTCCCCTTCTCCCTTTGACCCTATTCCAATTACCTTGCTCCAGAAAATAAATTGCAGCCATCACATAATAAATGCTGCTGATGTTAGCCGTTAGTGCAATCTCATTTGGCCCCTGGGCTCTTGTCTATGGCGTACAAAAGCTAAAGAGCATATGACATACATATTGGGAGTAAGTGAAGTGCTACAAATTGCCATGTTAATTGGGGTCCCAGTGATGGCTAGCAGCTGTATCCACAGAGGGCTCAGACTTGACAGCCCAATGGTCATCATGGACCCATTGCAGCCAATTAGGTCCGGGACAGAGGAGACTACAAGGGGACAGGAACTCTTTTGAAATGTGAAGAGGCCGTCCGCTCTGCCACAACTAGAGCCCTGTGCATGGAGTTTGAAACAGGAGGGGCACGAGCCTCTCCATGTCCATTTTTGGATTGGAACCTTTCATGTCTATGAGTCAAACGTTATGAAACATATTCAAGTAAAACCAATACACACACAGGTACATGCACACATTATGCATATGCACGCACACACACACACCCACACACGCACCTTCAGCACGGACCATGACCCAGGCGGACATTATCTGTGTGTTGTCGTTGACAGGAGTCAGGCACGTGTAGCGCCCAGAGAACCTCCCCTGGAGAGTGTTGACCTCCAGGACACGACCTCCCACCAGCATCCTGTAATGCAGAGTCCCCTCCTGGCCTTGGGTCTGGACCAGCTCGGAGAACTCCCTCAGGGTCTGGTTCTGGTAGGACCATTGAACAGGCTTCCTGTGCTCGGGAACCACTGGACACCCTGTGGAGAGGCACAGTGCGGTGCCAAAGGACATGAGGCCACAATAACTCAACACTTAGACCACATAGGTTACAGTGAGTGTGTGTGTGTGTTCTAGTGTGTGTGTGTGTGTGTGTTCTAGTGTGTGTGTGTGTGTGTGTGTGTGTGTGTGTGTGTGTGTGTTCTAGTGTGTGTGGTGAGTGTGTGTGTGTGTGTGTGTGTGTGTGTGTGTGTGTGAGAGAGAGTATACTGTACCTATGCGGAGGATGTCCCCAGGCCTGATACTGACACTGGTCCCTGTGCGTGAGGCCATGAGGACCCTCCTTCGGCTGAGCTCCTTGGAGAGGGAGGGCTGGGAGACAGACCCAGTCCAGCCCGGACCTTCTGGGACAGAACCTGCACACACACACACACACACACACACACACACACACACACACACACACACACACACACACACACACACACACACACACACACACACACACACACACACACACACACACACACACACACACACACACACACACACACACAAAAAGTGCAGCTTTTAAATGTCAATACGTGGGTCCGACATGCTTCTCAGTGCGGTAAGAATAATTTGTCTCCTTCTCACTCCTTGGTCCTGCTCATGCTGTCTAGTTGTTTAGGATATGTTCCAGTCCCATAGATCAGGTAGAAGTGTATTACGTTGACTGTGGGAATGCGGTCCATGTCAAAGAAAACACTATTGAGGTTGGTTTCTGACTGTGTATGTGTATTGTATATAATTCAGCATAATGGTTTCGAGACCACCCTGGTTTGCTCTGGCTAGCATCTAAGAAAGTGGCTACTCTCCATAATTCTGAAATGTGTGTGTGTGTGTGAGAGAGAGAGAGAGAGAGAGAGAGAGAGAGAGAGAGAGAGAGAGAGAGAGAGAGAGAGAGAGAGAGAGAGAGAGAGACGTAGCACTGATGAGTTGACATTAACATTCAAAATGAGAAACTTTATCACCCTGCTGTATTCCGTGCCAGTCAACTTTTTTTGTGCCAAGGTTGCTGTACCACAACTCAAGTCACACCCTGTGGCACCACTTTACAAAATCACGGCATTATCAATATTTCTAGATGTAATTTCTGCGTGTGAGTGGCATTCACACAAGTCTGTGTGTGACCTTTGTACACCCACCATGGACAGATAGAATGCTGGAGGCAGCTGACTTTCCTATGGGGTTGGCAGCCACACAGGAGTAGGTGCCTTGGCTCTGGAGAGTAACGTTCCGGAGCCAGAGAGAGCCCGAGGGCAGGGGGACCGCACTGGCCTCCAACGGGCTCCCCTTCCTGAGCCAGCTCACTGTGGGCTGGGGCTCACCTGGCAGGGAGAGAGGAGTGGGGACGGGGGGAGGAAAGAGTGAAAAGTTATAATGAGACAGACTGGGATGCATTGAAAAGATGATGGAACTGACATGAAGAGAACCCACAAAGGTTAGAACATGGCCTGTTATGGTGCAAATGTAAAGCACTAGGGGGTTCCTGTTTTTTTGTGATGTCCTGCTTTTACCCAGCGACTACAGATGTAATTGACTGTTTATACACAGAACAGCCAGACAGACAGTCATAAAGATAGACTGACCAACAGAGGCTTCTCAACACCCCAACCCCCAAACGTGATTTCAGCAGATCGGCCACAGAAGGGTCGATGATTGCAAAGAAATCAGGAGGGCGACTGGTACTGATTACTGGGACCAATCAGTGCGGACAAGTCGCTAACATTACACATCAAGCCGATTTTCGAACCCAACACCAGCACGCACAGGACTGTAGCAACACAGCCCAGTAAAAGCCCTCTTTCCCTGGCTCTGCTGTCTGTGTCGGCATGGCTCCCAGCCAGACTATCAGAAAGACTGCAGGCCACAAACAGCTGATGTTACATTCTTCCATGGTAACAGGAATCAGAGAGCAGGCCCACACGGCTGCCAAGCTGCTTTACTTTGACATTCCTCAGGCCGACGGCTACCTCCGCGGTGAACAAACAAACCACAGACACGAATGGCTTGTTCTGGATGAGGCACTGAGAGCGGCAGAGGGCTGTGTGGAGCTCTGTGTGATGCTGTGAGGCACGGAGCTGTCCCTGCCTCCCAACAAGGTGACGGTGCCCCACACGGCCACAGGAGGGAGCCAGTGTAGCGGGAGTCAAGCAGCCGTGATATCACCACATACTGTACACGGACAACTGTATGCCGCACCATACCAGCGTTACCCCCATAAAGTAGCACAGTTTTAAGAGGGTTTAAATGCTGGGGATGATAGGGAAAGGAATTTGAATCAATCAGGGAGGAATGTTGGGCATGTCATCAAGCCAGCACGAGCGCACACAGAAGTCAACGCGGAGCTCACACCCTGACGCTACTCCAAAGCTGAAGCCTTTGTTGGTTTCTCAGGGTCTCCGCTCTAACCTCTCTCATACATATTGAATTACTGTCTGCAATCACGATATCTCGGTGAAGTCTGATTGCATGGGATGGCAAGGTGTGTGAGAGTGTGTGCGCGCCACTCTGCAGCTTGTCTTTTGTGTTTGTGTGTGTGTGCGTGTGCGTGTGCGTGTGCGTGTGTGCGCGCGCGCGTGTGTGTGTGAGCAGTCTTGGAAGCGACCCAGCCGCTGCCAGACAAGGCATCTCTCCACAACTTTGAGTAACAAATAAAAGAAGGTATCTCCTTACACTGTCTGCCATACCTCTTGACATGCATGAGCGTTCTTTTCCCTCTGTCTTTCATCTGATATCTCTTTTGTGCCCACACTCTCTTCATCCCTTTTCACTGGCTTTCCACCAGCCAAGCCGAAGGACATTTTCCAGTCTGGTTTGATTCGTCCAAACATAGTTACTCATGTTGAAACACACACACACACGCATGTACTCTCTCACACACACACACACACACGCGCATGCAGCCTCACTCATCAAATGCAATCACAGGGTGCTGAGAGCAGCTCACCAACAGTCTGAATTGTGGTGGTAGCCAAGAGCATGGCATGAAGGGGGCATACTATGGCCACAGGAGGGGCATGAGGACCAGTCCAGGTGCTGAGGGCCATAGCAAACCCAGTGGGTTGGCCACTGAGAGGTGGTGAAAGTTGAGGTCAGGGAGCCTTGAAAAAAAAGGCTGGTCTGGCCCCAGGCCCACGCCTCTCCACTCTGCACCGGCTCATCAGGGCTGCTGGCTGCCTCTCCAACAGCACGCCTGGGCTGGGAGCAGCACTCTTCCCATGGAGCAGGACACACCGTTGTTAGCTATCTCGACCTTGTAAGAGAACTTAACACCGGGACGGCATGCTGTAGAATTAACCTGTCAGCTTTAAACGCCACGAATCTTCAAGTCTCCATGCAGTGGGATGTCTCCATTAGGGAACCTAAAGTCAATGGAACGCCGGCATCAATGGGATGCACACAGGCTGTCCTTCATTGTGTGGGCTGCATCGCGGGGCATAGCAATGTGGGTAGTGTAACAATGGTCGGTTTGCCACGACCGAAGTAAAAAAGACAATTACAGCAAGCAGCAGGACCTGTCTTATATTAAATGGAGGGTTTACTGCGGTTCCCTGTCCCAGGGTGGCCTACCTGTGACGGGGCAGTCCAGGGTGAGGTTGGCCCCCGGGCGGACAGTGACCCGGCCCCCCACCACCACCCTCAGGCTGCGGCCAACCGCCACTCCCTCGTCCGACACGTTCCTCCACGACACGGCAATGGCTGGCGGCTCTGGAAACACAACGTACGAGAGGCACACTATCACAAAGTGAACCAAATAACAAAAAAAAGATATATATATATATATATATATATATATATTACGTTTGCTTTATCACAAGCCAAAGAAAATACGAGAGGAAAAGCACCAAGCTACTGTATATACAGAGGTGTTGGTGGTAGCTGATGTTGCTCACCAGCCAGTAGCAGCTACTTACCAGCCAGAAGCAGCTGTGACGTCTCTGAGTCTGAGCCCTGTGTTGTAGTTGCCGTGCACCGGTACAGCCCCCTGTCCCCAGCCCGGGGCTGACGGATGTGGAGGCCTCCGGAACCGTCCCACCATACCCTAGGAGCAGCAACACACCCTCAGCCCTCTGTTCAACTTCTTCGAAGAAAAACAAGGATTCTTCAAAACAATCCAAAGGCATGCATGTGAACAGTCAGACTGAATAGCTGTGCAGTTGTGAACATTTGGGATGGCTGTTCTTGGGATCGGAATCCTGTTGCCCTCTTTCCTTTAGGCCAAGCGGCTAGACGTCTACAGAGAGTGTGGAATGACGTAATACGTGCGCTATCTCTGGCCACACACTGCCTTTAAGCAGAAACACGCATTTATTGAGCGCAGACTGAGAAAACTGCAACTGTGGGTTGCTCTGTTTGTGTGCAACACAGTAGTACTATCAGGGATGAGGGTGTGGGTTGCTCTGTTTGTGTGCAACACTGTAGTACTATCAGGGAAATACAATCAGAGATGCTTCCTGTATCACTGTCCTCGTTTGCTTTTCGAGGAGACCATAGCCATGATCTATTTTAATCAAAGACAGCAGACCGCCTGCGAGGAATGGGCTGATGAAATACCTCATTTCCTGGACAAGGGACTGTCTTAATGATGATGAGAGACTGTTTTTGCTTGCTCCTCTTTACTATGCATAACAATCAGGCTTGGAATGTGTGTGTGTGTGTGTGTGTGTCCAAGCAATTGTGCATGCCTGCATAATGTCTGTGTGTGCCTTAACTACAGGTTATAGTCTTTCCTGTGCTCTAGAGCGTTCGATATCATATTCAGGAATAAGCCCACCTCCACGAGCCACAAAGAAATATCACTTGTGATTGCTGTGTTTTATCCTTTATTTGCTCATGAGATAAATCCCACTGAGACAATTAATTTAAAGGCCTTCTTTGTGAGATAGGATTACATACGTGAACATCGTTCTGTTAAACGTTCTGCCAAAACACAAAACATGTCACAAAAGAATGCTGTGATATCCTAAGGAAACTGGATTGCACATTTGTGTGCCCCAGTATTTCTGTTCTAGGTGTAATGTGATAGGTAGTACTATAACTGAATAAAGGTATAGTCATATTTCACACATGTACCATTGGCTACCTACAGTGTCTGTGGGTAAGGTGATTGTATGTATATTACTAGGCCTGACACGGTTTGTTTTTGAGGCCGTATGGCTGGTGGCTATAGGCTACACAGTGAGGCCGGGGCCAGGGGCTGCTAAAGCCATGCCGAGCTTTATGAATCTCTGTGGGGCTATAAGCTCTCTGATGGTTCCCATCCAAACCGCTCGTGGTGAGAGCTTGTGGAAATGTACGCAGAGCACCTCCCACCCACCAGCACCTCATCAAAGAGTGCTGCTTGGCGCATAGAGGGCTGTCTGCCATCCCCTCGCACACCGCCCTGGGGTCAGCTTGCTCCCATTACTTTGAATGCTCCACTGTCTAGAGAGAAAGACACACGTCTTACCTGAAATAAGTGTGCAGCTACTCTCCTACTCTCCCTCTCACCAAACCTTTTAATATTGAATGTTCCTCTGCTGTGCCTGCTAGTAAGGAAAAAAAGGGAGCTATATATGTTGTGCTCTTTGTTATGCAGGACCTTGGGCCTTGCGGAACATATAAACCATTAGAGCATGGAAAATATACTCTCACAGCCTTGGGAACAGCAGCATAGTGCCTTTGTAGTGGAGCTGTGGGGACAGTAGATCGGAATGTAATCTCAAACCTGCCTGGAATAAAAAGTGGACACACCAGCTGAACATAGTAGTCTTTTAGAATTATATTCCGGATGGGGTGGGCCCTGCAGAAGTTTTGGAATCCATAGTGACACATATACAGTGGATATGAGACCTGGACCTGCAACTGTGACATTTAATATATATATATTTTCTATAACTTTCTTATGTTCTATCAACCCCAAACAAAAAGTACTTTCTCCACTATGTAAACTTTCAAAACAAAACAACAACTAGCAAAAGGTGTTTCTCTCTGAAAGGAGGTAAGTCCTGATAAAACTGGTGGAGTCAGAAAGAAAGTCAAAACAAGCCCTCTGCACTGCGGGCTGCCTGTCCCCTGTTATCTCACTGTTTTCACTCAGACTCCATATCCCGTCAAGAGCGCGTCAAGAGCGCGTCAAGGGCAAGCGCCTGCACACTCAAACCACCTCTCAGGACTCACAGCCTCAGTCCACCGCCACGGCACCTGTGAACGTCAATCAGCCCTTCATCTTTCCCTCACGCTCAGTCTCTCTCTCTCTCCCCGCTCCCCTTTCTCTGCTGCCTCCATCCTCCTCCTCCCGTTCTGGTCCTTCCCTCTCTCAAGCCTCTGGCGTTCAGAGCGGAGTATAAAAGCAGGCCTGGGGAACTGTGCGAGTCAGGCCCGGCTCCATGGGACATGGCGGGCTACAAAGGGGCAGCGGGGAGTGCAGGAAGAGCTGAACTCCAATCAGGTGTTCGTGGAGGCTTGCTCCATCACGGGAAATGATGGGACAGGAGAGTGACTTTAGAGCACTGCTGGGAAGCTTCAGGAGGAAACGGAAGCTCCCCACCAGGCTAGCCGGTGGGAAAACGCTGCTAATCCACCAAGAGCCCAGGCAGAAATGGAGGAAGAGAGGAGTAGAGCACTCCCACTCGGTGCCGAGGGCGATTCATGGCCCCGCTATTCCTGACACTCCCCATGCGCCCCACACTCACCCGACAGGCAAGCGGCAGCAGTGTTTGACAAAGCCAAAGCCCAGCCCGTCAGGTTTGAGCTACAGCGCAGTACAAGGACTTGGTCCAAAAGGCTGTCACAGCCAGTTAGGGGAAAAGAGGGAGGAGAAATCAAGTATGAGGCATGTCGTGCGAGGGGTTGGGAGCAGAAAAACACTCTTTTTAGAGCAGTCAGTCATGGTGCTGGATGATTGGCAGGGCCAAGAGCGATGCCGTGATGGCTTCCATATGCAATGGACTGCCTGCACAGAGCAAAGGGCTGGCGTGACTGACAACTCTCAAATCATTCATACCAGCGGTGGACGCCTGGTGCTTTAACAGAGGGACTCGTTTATAGGAGAACAGCCTTGCATTTTAATTGGCAACGTTAAGAAGCCAATTTCTCAGAGACGGCTATGCGTGTGTGGTCTGTGGCTTCTTGCAGTAATGATATTCCAACGGCATTAATATTCATGAGCGTGTGCCCTCACTCTGAGACAGGAACTCAATGGTTCAGTTAGGCTAAATATCACAGCAAAGGGCATGCATCTCATTGGTGCTGCCATCTTTACACCGACAAGCATCGGCATCATAATCAGCCAGAGTCAAGCGTTCTCAAAAGTGCCCCCATTCTCTGAATAAATACATGCCAATTAACTAAACCGACCAGGTGGAATGGTTCGACCCAGCTCTGCCTACTTTTGGCCTGATTCAGAGAGGGAGTGCCCTTTCTGCATCGTAACCTGAGCCTGCTACTCTCCAGCTATGAGGATAAAAGCAGGGCTCTGTGAATTCAGTTCAAATGTGGTTGCCGAAGGGTTCTTTTAAATTGCAAATAAGGTATGAAAGGGCCTGTTGGTAACATTACTGTGACGAAGAAAAATGTGTTGCAATCCAAATCTGTTCCATCTATGTAACCCTTGTTTTCTGTTCTGAATACAATATCAGACAGCAATCCTTTGGGGCTCTGAGTCCACAGATTTCTTCAAGGTCAGGTTTAGTGCTGGGATGTAGCCTAGGTCAGAGAAGGGACAGGAGGGATGTTGAATGCAGAGCAACCATGTGCTTTATAAACCTGCATCTCATGGCAGCGTAATGAGAAATACCACGGTGAGATCAGGCGGAAGGTGAGAAGGGCTATCTGTTGAGATGACAGCCCAGACTCTATCATATTAATTGCTATATTACACGCCCTGCTTGGCATTGCCACATTGGCCAGGGAGGCAGATAAATAGGGTTGCAGAAAGAAAACAGCCTCTCCCAAGGCCAAACCAGGTCAATCTGACCCAAGGAGCTGGCCAAACACCGGGAGACCATAAACTGTAGATCTGTGGAGTCCACCGCAGCAGAAGGCAAATTGTAAATTGACAAAATCAAATTTCATATTTGTAATAAAAAAGCTTGAGGTCAATGTTCCATACAGCAAAATGTCTACTGTATAGTATGGGTTAACAGACATATGGTCACCTCAGCACCTGAGTTGACGTTACCTGTCCGAAGGCCGTACTGGGGCTCCGTCCTTGGTCCAGGTGATTGTGGGCTGAGGGGAGCCCACCGTGGTACAGAGCAGGGTCAGCGAGCGGGTGGCGTTGGTGAGGAAAACCGTTCCCCCCACGGTAACGTTGAGGTGACTCTGGAAGGTCACCAGTGGGTTCTGCTTCTGCCTGAGGATCACCGGCGTCCTGGGGACCTTCTCCCCCCAGTGCTCCGACCAGTTGGGCTGTCTGTCTGTGGGGGACCAACAAAACAACTCTTACTGACCTTAACCCTGCATTTAAATGAATATAATTGGGAACAAAATCCAACAAATCACAATTGCTTATCAAACGAAGCATTGTTTCAAGGCACTTTAACCCTTTCCAAATCTCTGCCAGGTCTCTAGAAGCAGCAGTAATAAGTGGAGGGGCTGTACCACCTTTAGAGTGCTGTTTCTGTCTCGGTGTGTTCCACTGCTCAGTGTCTGCGGTGGCTGCCGCTCCAGACAGCTGGGTGAGCAGAGGGAAGATGAGCTGCGAGGCCTGGTCCTGGCTAATCTCTCCTCCCTCTGCCCGCAGGCTGATGTTCCTCAGCCTCTCCTCCAGGGCACTGGGCAACAGAGGGGCCTCCCCAGCACCAGGGGGCAGGAGAGAGACACTGAGCGGATGCAGAGGATGCTGGTAGCTGGTCAAGCTGAGGCAGCGGGGCATAGGCAGGCGTCTGTCCTGTGCGGGGTCGGGGCTCGGGGCGGACTCGTTCTCGGCGGCTGGACGCTCCATCAGCCTGTTGTCGCGTTCGATCAGTCGCAGGACGAAGGCGTCGGACGCGGAGCCGGCCACGCACTCGTACACACCGCTGTCCCCGGCTCCCAGGCTGTGGATCTTCAGGGAGCCCGACTTGGTGATGCCCCGGCGCTTGGAGCTGGGCAGGGGGCGACCGTCCTTCAGCCAGTGGATGTAGGCCTTCTGGAACCTGCGCACGGGACACTTGATGACCAGGGAGGTTTTGGGGAGGAGGAAGGCGCGCCCTCCGATTGTCAGGTGGAGGCGTTTCTCCTGGCGGGTCTGGAGGTAGATGCGCTGGACAGCCAGGATCAACGGGCAGTGCTTCACCGAGTAATCCACCGGCTCCTTCACCGGAGGTCTCCCTGTCTCCTTCAATTTCTCCTTGGTTGTCTCCTTCACTGGTTCCTTCACCGTGGGCTTCACTGGTTCTTTCACAGGCACCTTCCCAGTCTCTTTAGGCCTCATCTGTATTTTATGCTCTGAGGAGACAAATCAATTACAAAAGTGGTTAGCTATAGATAAGTTAAAACAAAACTCAACTAACCAGTTAAACGTACGGAAAGTTAATACGCAAAAAGAGATAATGTATAACTGCTGTTTGTCATTTGAATCTAAATAGCTGTCCGAGATGAATAACAAGGGAAAGAACCAATTTGTCAGCCCCTTATTTGCATATTGTTCAGACAATCCCTATCCAAATACAGAGAAATTGCTGTTGCATAATGAAACGTGTTAGATTTGTGCAGGGGTGTGATTCTCATTTTGATCAATAGTGATTGGTGACCATACTTAAACTCTGAGGCAATGGACTCCCTCTTCCGACCTGTTGGACAGCTCCAATCCACAGGATCTGACATCACTAGCTAAGATAACATCAAGAGAGAAGAGTTCTGGAGCAGAGGACAGCGTTCGGTTCTGTTACGATCTCTACCAGTGAAGACCCAAATGCAGACACACAAAGAAACATTCGAAGCCAGAGATGTGTAGTGGAGCTTTGCTTTGCTTTGCTTTACTTTACTTTACTTTACTTTACTTTACTTTACTTTACTTAAAGAAACAGGCTTACAAGGCACGGCCATACGGCACAGCAAAACGTAATGTCGGAACATGAACTGAACAGGGAGAGGGACTTAAATAGGAACCAAGCACAGACCGGGGACAAAGAAAGATAATAGAGCACAGGTGAAAACCATCAACAAATGATTAGGGCATGGCTACACAGCTTGGCTGCATGATGGCTTCCTAGGTGCTGTCCTAGGTGCCTGGCCGCCGCGCCCTCTGGTGGTGGCAGGGGCATCCGGACCCTGACAGGTTCTCGGCAGGGAGGGACTGAGAATAAAATTAGAGCCTAACCAGGAGTACCGTGGATGACCCATAGCCTCCAAACATAACTCTAGGGGAACCCCGCGTCTCTGACAGCACGGGTGGAGCACCTCAGAGCATTGCACCTGAAAACACTGGATGTACTCTGGTTTCAGTTTGAACCTATCAAGGTCATTGAGATACGAAAGTCATTGGGAGGGTGCTGTCAGCTTCTAAGCCTGCAGGGTTGGAATGGAGGGAGTCACAGGGAGTAGTATCCCCACTGTGTCCAGGGTTAAGATCAAGCCAACAGCTCCTGATGACTCAGCCTCCCTTAATTAGCCAGGATCAGATAGCTTTGGTCTGGGCCACTCTGTTTTAGTTAGGTGCCAAAAACACTCCCGTAAAATAGGATTTGACACAAAAGCACAAATATGAATGCAGACAAACACACCACACACGCACACGCACGTGCGCACACACACACACACCCATGCACATCCACCAAAACACATGCACACACACAGCCATGCACACACACACACAAACACACACACACACACACACACATATGCATACAAACAAACACACTCACACACACAGAAACCCCACTTCCTGACCCTACAATGACCTAGTAGCCCCTATTAGCCAATAGTATTTATGGAGCAGACCAGAAAGCAGCATCTGGGGAAGACAGTGCCTACAGCATACATGCTAAAGCCTGCTGACACACACACACACACACACGCACACGCACACGCACACACACACACACACACAAACAAGAACCTACACACGGACACACATACACACACACACACACACACACACACACACACACACACAGACAAGAACCTACACACGCGCGCGTACACGCACAGACACCAATACATACAAAAAGCTCCTCTCAGGAGTCGTTGTGACATTTGCAAGGCATTCAATCATGTATTTTACGGCCTGTCCCTGGTGATTTAAATTCATGGCTAGCACAGTGAACTCCTCTATTAGAGTAAATAGTGGCTTACTGTACGTTTCTGTAACAGAGGTCCTTGCGATCGCGCACACACACACACACACACACACACATACACACACACACACACACACACACACACACACACACACACACACACACACACACACACACACACACACTGACACATTCACAGACGTGCGGATATTGGCCTGTCTCAGTGAGTGTGGGAATACTGGAGCGCTGCCTCCTGTAGTTCGGCCACGGTCCTCACAACACGAACTCATAAACACTCCGTGAACAACTGTGGAACTGCCCGTGCTGCGGCTGGCTTCCCCGTGTCCTCCCTGCATTCTGGGGCTATGCTTAAAGCCTCTGGCCGCTCCAGCCACTAGTTGGATCGCTGCATGTCCTCACTAGCACCACACACAGATAAAAGATACGTTTGGCTTGATAAAGCCTTTGCTCAAACCCCAGAGTTCAATAGGTAATGTTGGCCGTGAGAGCAGGATCTGTTGATAGGAGGGTAAAGTTGAATCCTACGGAGAGACAGGGTTTTGGGTGGTGCTCGCCGCCCCAGGGCTAATCACTTTCCAGACATACGTGTTCATTTGAGCCTCTCGTCTCACGCACATGGCGCTGCCTGCCTGGTTTATAGCGGACTAATCTTGCGTGTCACATCTCCCTGCAGTTCCCCTTTACTGAGCCCCGACATCAGATTGTACAAGCCAAGAGCTTAGTCCAAAAAAACACACATGAGAACACACTGTTTAAGGAATGTACGTGTGTCATGGGTGCGTTTGTGTGTGTGTGTGTGTGTGTGTGTGTGTGTGTGTGTGTGTGTGTGTGTTTTGTATGTTTCTACAGATTGTTTGAATTCAAGGGCGACATGCAAGCTGGGTCATAGTCTGGTGTTTGCTTGTGAATGGGTGACTGTTCTTACTGGGGCAGGCCATCATTCGGCAGGTGCGTACGAGGGGCGGTGAGGAGAGGCCGCTGCAGACCCCTCTGGCCAGGGTGACCTGCTGTCCCGTGGCTGTTAGCCTCCGACACACTGGCTCTCTGCGCTGGATCCCCAGGCCACAGGAAACCGAGCACTGAAACACACATGCGCACCCAAAGGCATACATTTGAACCAACTAGCATGATTCATTAATATTCCCTCTCAAAGGCACCAAATCAACGAAACTTTTAGAAAAGGTTCCTCCATCCCTTTATCCCTCTCACCTTGCCCCACTCCCCCCCTGCCATGTAGGGGAGACAGTCAGTCCGGGCACAGGGTCGGTGGGGGGCGGGCCTGTCCCCCTGGCACACCCCGTCTCCCAGCTTCCTGTAGGCCCCAGTGGACAACAACTGCTTGCAGTAGACCTTACGCACCTGGACCCCTCCACCACAGGACTGGGAACACTGCAGGAGAGAGGACAAATAGTTTATCTACCTATCTCTCTATATCTCTTTCTCTCTCTCTCTCTCTCTCTCTCTCTCTCTCTCTCTCTCTCTCTCTCTCTCTCTCTCTCTCTCTCTCTCTCTCTCTCTCTCTCTCTCTCTCTCTCTCTCCCTCCCTCCCTCCCTATCCCCCACTCCTACCCCACAGCTGCCTACCTCCTGCCAGGCCTCGGTCTCCCAGGCCGGGGGGCAGTCCACCTGGTTGCAGGGTTGGAGGATGGCTGGTTTGAACTCCCTGCACTCCTCCTCAGACACGCCCAGGCTGTCCTGCTGCTCCACAGACAGCAGGCGCATGCAGAACACGCTCCTGGTCTGGATCCCCACGCCGCAGCTGGCCGAGCAGCCCGTCCACGCAGTCACCTCCCACCTGGACACGCAGAGAGGAGCGCACCAAACCAATCAGTTGCTAGCTAAGGACCTGGTAAAGGTACGAATAAGTGTGGCCCTCAACAACAACAACAACTCTATTGGGTCGATATTTCAAGATAAAGTAGCGCTTCTCGCTTTGCAATCGTTTCCCTATGATCGATCACAAGAAGAAAAGAGAAAGCAAACAAACAGGAGAGAAAAAATGGCCAATCAAAAGGATAATCTGCTATCTGGAGAGGGGACTTCAGGCTTTCCTGCCAGGAGGCTTAATGGTTACTGACGACAGCCAACTCAGAGACCAAATGGGGAGCTCTGGGTTTTTTATTACCTTCATAAAGTTCATAAATAATGCTAAACACAAGGCAGGAAGGAGAACGCCCTGCATAGGAGTGATGCACAACAGCCGCTTGCAGCGACTTCGTGGGGAGAGGGATAGAGAGAGAAAGAGATAAGGATAGAGAGAGAGAGAGAGAGAGAGAGAGAGAGAGAGAGAGAGAGAGAGAGAGAGAGAGAGAGGGAGAGAGAGAGAGAGAGAGAGAGAGAGAGAGAGAGAGAGAGAGAGAGAGAGAGAGAGAGAGAAAGGGATAAGGATAGAGAGAGATTGAGAGACATTCTCATTGAGGAACTGATTCACCTCAAAGTGTTTCAAGAGAGCTATCTTCCTACAGACCTAGTTCCAGCAGTGTGTGCGTCCATAGGACTCCTGGATGAGGATGCTAATGCATAGCTTCATACAGGCCTAGCCCCAGCAGTGTGTACGTCCATAGGACCCCTGGATGAAGATGCTAATGCATAGCTTCATACAGGCCTAGCCCCAGCAGTGTGTACATCCATAGGAGCGCTGAATGAGGACGCCACTGTATGGGTACGGCCCCTTCCAGCTGCTTCCTGTACACACATTTATCAACACAGTAGGAGGGAGCTGTAAATCAGGCTCTGGATTAGATCCGCCTCCAGACTGGACGACAACTGAATAGACAAACATGCATCTGCTTTAACATACTCTCGAGACACTCTCCCTCCCTGACAACGGCTAATTTATTCAGATTCTGTTGGTCTTTGCATAATGCTTTAAGGCTCTGTCGATGCATAAAACATACCATGGGTAATAGGGCTGCACAAATGTTCAGCAGCTCTGATTAAAACTAATTAACAGGGAGGCTAGAATATGATGTAACACATGATGTCACACGCAACACTTCCCAGATATGCCGGCGCATGAATGAAAACGAATAACAAATGACATTCACTCCCAGAGTTGACCTATAAAAGCCATTTCCTGATTATCAATCTACTTTTAGAGCGGCGAAATTTCCCTGCGATACAGTCATAGTCTTAATCTAGACTATGTCATAGTCTGAAAGAAGAAGTCTTCTTCTACTGCTGTAGCAATCAGCTTTATGGAACTAGATTTTACCACAAGAAAGGATCTGTAGCAAATGACAATCTGAAGGCCAAATGGAAAATGTAGGATTTGTATATCCCAATTCATTTAGATGTATTATTATTGTACCTCAAATTGTTTCTTTATATCTGCTGTTATGTACTTTGATCAATCAGTTTTCATAGAAAAGGGTAAACAAAACAATCCTTTCCTAATCAACATAAGTTTTTCCTACAAGCTCTGAGCACATTAGTCCTCAGAGTCAATTGTCCTGCTGACTTTGGCAAGGGGACTGCAATTGGAAAAACAATCTCTGCAATGTGTGTGTGTGGGTGTGTGTGTGTGTGTGTGTGGGAGTGTGCCTGTGTGTGTGTGTGCCTACGTGTGTGTGTGTGTGTGTGTGTGTGTGTGTGTGTGTGTGTGTGTACCTGAGTGTATGTGTGCTTCTGCACAGTGTTCCATTCTCAGGAAAATAGTCCCTTCACAAACGACCAGGCTGACAAGCCAATCAGTTGGTTTCCTGAAAACAGACCGGAGTCCTGTCTTTGTCCAACCCAGGCTTAGGGACCAACATCCTGATCCTTGTGTATTGCACATCATCAGTGTAGCAAATACTACAGTCATTTAATGTTTAGCCTAAAACTCTGCTGTCATAATATCTCACTGCTGGACACCGTTATAATGATTTGGACCCTGCTGTGGTTAACCACGCTGTTCAAAAAGCATCCAGCTCTATCAACTGAATTAGGTTTGCAAGCATTGGAGTTATTCTTACTCAAAGATAGTTTGGCACCAAATCAGATAGACTTCTATTGAACTGTGGTCCTTTTGAACTTTCAGTGGGTGGTAATGGCCTTGCCGTAGAGGATAGGGCCTGACAAGAAATAAACGTTATCAATCATAATCAACAGCCCAGAACATACATCAGCGTTACATCATTTGATAATTTCAGTCTTCATTATTGAGCAGTTAATTCTACATAGACCCTCTCTCTTATTTTGTTTCCCATGGGGAACGCTACCATAAAGTGATGGATGTCCTATACTCTGTCCTTGACAAGTGTGTGTGTATGTTCCTGTGAAACTGAGTATTATTAGATCCATGGTAATCCTTTTCCCAGAGGATTGGCCTGTAACCGGGTTGTATCCAGGACAGACCGTAGGACACGGGACCAAAATAAGTTGCCTGGTGCTGCAGAGTTCAGCTTCCCCAAACCCTGCCTTCCAGCCCACTCTGACCACCGGCTTCACTCTGCTCCATTCTGACAATAATGAGGCCCAAAAAAACCACAGTATTTAAAGGTACACGCAAACGTAAACGTGATTTGTTGCTATTTAAACTTTTATAAGAGCACATGGGTAGAGTTGCATTGCTCTGTCCAGCTAGCCTGGTGAACCCAGAAGCTGCCATGTTTGCTTTTGTTTCCTTCCGGGTTTGAAGAGCTGTCTCTGCTTTGTCTGTTTACTGTTTCAGCTGCTAGCAGTTGTTCTGAGGTTCTGGCCATAACTAAACGAACAATTCCCTACAACAGAGGCATTACTCCCTAGCGTGCCGCCTTGTCATTACACTTCAAACCATCATAAGAATGTTTATGCTAAGTGATTCAACCATAGAAAGCCGTCCTGTTTATCTTGACTAATTATGACGATCAACAAAGTTATTCTAACGCAGTAGGAAAACTGAACAATGTTTGGAGCTTGTGGTTCGTTCTAAATGAAACATCTCTGATCACATGGGTTTATCCTATTGACACAAAGGATTTCATAAGGAAAGAGAGAAAAAAAAAAGAGATGGCCGGTAATATTGGAACCACCTGCTTTGTGTGTACGTTAGAAATTATTGGGGCTGGCTCTGCATTTCCTGATGCTGATATGGGCTTTGGCTGATCCTTATCTCAGGGCCTGGCTTGGCTCTCAAACATGTCCTGTTTGATGTCCTGGGCCTCTTCCTCTTTGCTCATTTCAAATGACTTAAACTGCATTCGAAGGAACAAACCACTGTCCGCACTTGCTTGCCACACAGGGTTATTTGGGGGGGGGGGGGGGGGGGCTGTGGTCTGTGGTCTGTGTCTGGTGGTGAATATACCACCAAAGTCTGCTGTTGCGGCAGCATGGTCCAGGGAAGCACCTCTCCCCGCTGCCCTGCAGCCCTGTTCATCCTTGACAGAAAGCCTTCTACAACAAGGCGTTTCCATGGGAACAGAAACATCCGATTGGTTCCCAGCAATTATTGCGAGTGACGGGCCCGGGCCTGTCTTGGGCAGCAGCAGTAACCCGAGGGGACGTTGAGAAACTACAGAAACTGTCTTGGGTATGCTAATGTGTGTTTATCCGCTGTGGGAGGAGAGCAGGTTGCTGCTAGAATGCGTGACGGGATTAGTAGGAACCGCCAATAAGCCATTCCGATAGGCTTTGAACCCTGGGTGAGTTCACATGATACCGTTTAATAACAGTGACCCATTGGTCAGACGCTCACACTGTAAAAAGGCCACCGTCAGCAATCCCCCAGTCCTCAGTCCCAAACCTTTGAGTGGGAGAGATGCTATGTAGCCTGTAATCCAACTGTCAACTGTAACGGGGGCAGATCCCTGTGCCAAGACACAATTAACAGTAACCCTCTGGTTGGTGCACTTCACATCATCACAAGCTGTTATGACGCTCACCTCGGGGGACAGGGCTCAGGTTTACAGATGCGGATCTTCACCGGGGGTCTGCTGGAGGGATCACACAGACTGTCCTCCACCTCCTCCGCTCGCTTCCTGTTCAAACACCTCACAATGGCCGTCTGCTTTCCTAAAGGAGACATACGTACAGGGTGGAGGTGACAAGGAGAGTGAGCGAAAGGGAGAGAGAAAGAGAGAGAAAGAGAAAGAGGCGGGAGATTTAATTTCACCTGCAGCACAGGAGGCTGAGCAGACAGTGAAGCCCCTGTAGTCCCAGTGGTGGAGCTCCTCTCCCTGGGTGTGGGAGCCCCCAGGCTCCAGCAGGCCGGGAGAAAAGCCTGGGCTTCCAGTACAGGGTCCCCCATTACAAGCCCTCTCCAGCTGAGGCTTGTCTTGTCCGCACTCTTCCTCCGGGAGTTCCACCTCCGTCTGAGTGAAGGACAGCAGCACCTTGCACTTAAGGTCACGCGTCTGCCTTCCAGGCCCACAGGTGGCACTACAGGGAGACCAGGACCCTGGAATAAACCTGCATATAACAGAGAAGATCTATGTGTTTAATAACATTCAATGTCTATATGTATTCTTCATCTCCTTATTCTCTGAACTATATTATTTCCTAAGCTTCTTGTCACTATTAAAGACAGCTATATTTTGAATGTCCGCAGCTGCTTTAAGCCTCAGAACCCCTATATATATATATATATATATATATATATATATTAGACTGCCTGCACCAGTGGGGTCTGTTAGAGCAGTTGTTATGGAAGTACTTCTTTTACCAGTCCCAAGCAGGGAAACAGCTCTAAGTCTTCCAGTCCCCTTCTCCCCTAGTGAGCACAGCTGTGGCTGGTGTCAGGTAAGCTCAGGCTGAACTGTGGACACCTTTTGGCTCAAGCTAGCCTAACACACGGATAGATTACCCGCAGCTCTGCAGCTCTGGCAGGCAGACTGATCTAAAAAGACAGGGGTACTTTTCACCGTATCAAACAAGTTGGATAAATACATCCACACCTCCAGCTAAACGTCAGAAAGGAACAAGTGGCAGATTCGGTACGGACGTAAAAAAAAAAAAAAAAATGACTGCCTCGACGGAGAGGAAATCGCTACGTGTTTTACTCATCGGACCATAACTTTTATTTTAGTGCACGGTCTACCTCTGGAAAATGTAACAGATGTATTCGAGGGATGCATTGCCGTGTACAGATTGTGCACACACATGGTGAGATGAAGGTGGAGAGAGAAGGAGAGAGCCAGCGCCAAAACAGGACGGGCCAAATATGCTCCGCACGCAGATCTCTGTTTACTGTGCACGGCCAGACGCGGAAAGTGTCCAGAGTAATTGAGACCAAATCGTGACACTTTTTGAGTCTCACTTCTTTTTGTCTTTATTATAATCTTCTGAAGCATTAGAAAAGCAACTGCCATCCGGTGAGTCTGTGAAAGTAGTTAGGTTTGTCAAAACGAACTCGGCTCGCCTTCAAACTCCCTTCAAGCCAGTGCGGGGGTCACTCCCCCAGGCCAGTGGCCCGCTGTGTAAACAGCTCGCCTGTTTAGGGGATTAGGTTTTTATAAGGCCTGCTGTTCTCTCCCAGCCGCACTGTGTCATGTTTAAACTAATGTGTGCATGTCATTAAGACAGATCATGATGTCAGAGCTGGGCATGATGGAGAAAGCAGACTGGGGGGGGGGGGGCGTTTGGGTTTAAGCAGGGGGAGTTTGGGAGGAGGGCAGGGTGGTGGTGTTACTTCTCAACTCTCTAACAGAGATATGTGCGACAGGTAGGCATCAAAAGGTCGCCATCAAAAATGAATATGTCCAGAATGGCGTCTTGTCACATGGAGATTGCGTGTGTTAGTGTGCGGGTGGGTTGGTGTTTGTTCCCCAAATTGGCTCACGTAAGGGTTGAGAGGTGTCTGCAGATGTGTCTGAGGTGTGTGTGAGCTCCAGGATCTGACGGATCCCAGGGTGCGTATCGGGGCAGGCTAGCACACAGCGGCAGGCCACCATCACATGCTTATCATTAGCAGCAGAAGGAGAGGAAGTTGAGCGGTAGAGAATCCCAGGCCTCCGGATAAGCTCCGTGTGCGAGACGTCAGGGGAGCGAGGGGAGGCCTTGTCTCCCCTAACAACCTTGTCAGAACTCGGCTAAGGTTTGCGTCTACTATCAGGGCTGTGATAGGAGCCTGTGTTTGAACATCTGGATGTCAGACCTGAGAACACAGACACACAAACACAAGGAGGGTCCTCCCAGACCTCCGGATCCTTCTTGATCTAGGAAAGATTCCATAGCCTGGCAACCCTTTCCCAAACAGGCAACCTGACTCCCAGTGTGAAGCAGTAAGAATGAGCTAGAGGAAAGGCCGTGTCTCTTTGATAAGGGTGAACAACTACAGCGGTAATTCAAGACAACTTATCAGAGGAAACACTAGACCTGGTAACCCGAGGAGTCTGACTACTTTAAGATTACTCCTGGGGATTTTACCCTATGTGAAATACAACAGAACACGATATGAGCCCCCCCCCCAACACACACACACACACACACACACACACACACACACACACACACACGACATACACGCTCGTTTAGACTCCTCTGTGACTTGTTAAATACATTTACCCCACATACTCGCTCGCCTTTTACAAACCCAGAGAAAGATGTCTTTGGTAGACCGCAAAAGCCTCAATGTGTGTGTGTGTGTGTGTGTGTGTGTGTGTGTGTGTGTGTGTGTGTGTGTGTGTGTGTGTGTGTGTGTGTGTGTGTGTGTGTGTGTGTGTGTGTGTGTGTGTTGAGGGGGCCACTGCCTACTTTTTGACTTTCCTCAGAGGCCTGTGTGAGGATTTATTTTCTCCCCTTGCTATTATTATTGGGAGATAACGTTTCGGAGATGGAGGAGATATAGTCCAATAACCCTAAAATTAGACCTCTTTGGGAGTTGAGAGTATGTCAGGAAAACAATACCACTGAGGGATGGTGCTGTAAAAAGAAAAAGACCACTCTGAGCCTTCGTTGTGGCTTCATGTCTAATGGAGCCTGGCTGGTTATGGCTGGGCTTAGGGAGAAAGGCCACACTTTGTGTATGGGTTGTCTGTGCGTGATTGAGTGAGTGAGTGTGTGTGTGTGTGTGTTTGTGTGTGTGTGTGTGTGTGTGTGTGTGTGTGTGTGTGTGAGAGAGAGAGAGAGAGAAAGAGAGAGAGAGAGAGAGAGAGAGAGAGAGAGAGAGAGAGAGAGAGAGAGAGAGAGAGAGAGAGAGAGAGAGAGAGAGAGAGAGAGAGAGAGAGTGTGTGGTTTACTCACGTGGGCTCCTCTGTAGCGGTGCGTATCTCCTCCAGCTCTTGTGCTTGCTTTAAGGAGGGCAGTTTGGCCTCCACTGGAAGGGACTCTAAAACAGGAGCCGAAAATGGTTACTCCACTACTGTATAAGGAATACGACATTCAAAACCTAGACCTGTGGTAATAAAGATAAGGACTTGATCTGACACCTACTTTAATCATTGTCAGTTTCAGTGTCTTCTAAATAGCGTCAACTAACTCCAAATAGTTATCTATTACCAAACTGTGCTGATGGCAGAATTAGTCAAGTTCAAGATATAGGACTCGCTATGCAGATATTGCCAGATACGGTCTGCCATAAACCTCTGTCCCTGTCAACCTAGTATTTATGTAACAAACTATTAACTCCAAACCGAGCTTATTCTCAAAGCTAGTAGTGGTTGAAAGACAGGGGGTGTCTGGGCCAGTGACATGGGTGTGTGTGTGTGTGTGTGTGTGTGTGTGTGTGTGTGTGTGTGTGTGTGCATCTTTGTGTACACTAGTGGCTGGGTTTGCCTCATTGTACTGAGCTTTAGATCTAATGGCAGACAATCAAAATTGGCAACTGTGTAGACTTCTGGAATATATGGTGTGCAAAAATGTTCGCTTTTTTGGTGGATATATATATATACATATATAAAAAGATCCCGCAGTAAGGATGCTCATTTGGGATGGGAGCCGGGTCGTAAATCAGGCACTATTGATTTGTGTTGACGTAAATGAGGCCAGTCAGGTTTACGAGGCTGGTGACTCAGGGCATTAGAGACAGCCCAGAGCCATATCTCATTCACCCATCCTTCAGACAACCTCTAAATCACAACTTTAGCACACACACACACACACACACACACACACACACACACACACACACACACACACACACGTACACGCACGCACGCAAACATGCACACACACATATATATACTATGTATTTATATAAACACCCTTCTTCTACCTCTGAGCTTGTGGCACGCCACAGGGACCAGGCAATCCTCTTTGATGTGTGGTTTTAGGGAGGCGACACAGCCACCAGTGTGCTGCCCGCGGTGGTCGATACACAGCACCACTCTGTACCGCAGGCCCCGGCCACACGTCACTGTGCACTGGAAAGAACAACACAAGCACGTTAGGAAAACCACTAGACACGCTGGAGGAAGGAAATCACCTCGACACACAACGCTCAACTACAAACAGTACCGTCCAGAGTCCTATGTCTACTTATCCGAGGGCTTTGTTGAATACTCAATTCTGATAGGCTGGAGGGGGTGCATTGTTTTTCGTGAAATGCCCTGCATATCGGCCCCGGCTATGAAGTAGTTCTGACGAAGTCCTAGTCATGTCCTATATCAATGCCTGGATATTTTCACATGTCCTAATATGCATTTTAATGTTACTGATAACAGTTTTGGACATTTATAGTTGCAGAGGTGCAGAGATAGATTATCTCCAACAGCCGACTATGAACGTTATCAAAATAGGTTCCTTGGCCTTCTCTGGCCAACAAAATGTGAAGTCACGTAGGCTGCTCGGGCCCTATCACGGCGTTTAGGTCCCGAAGCCCATCATACATTGTCCATTACAAATACCATAGCATCGACAATGCCGCTGGTGGCGAGGACTGAACTATACGACTTGATTACACACAGTAGAGGTGCACAGGGTCTCCTTTGAAAACAGCAGGGTCCGCTCACCTGGGACCATTCCATGGCCACCCACTGGGGGCAGGAGAAGGAGTTGCAGCTCTGACGTGTCTCTGCCCGGGGGGAGTGGGTGCATTTCCACTCGTCCACCTGGGAGAACTGGCCGTGCGTGTCCTCCTCCACGCACACCACGCTGCGCTCCTGCCAGCCCCCGCTCTCCCCGCACGACACAGAACACTCGGTCCAGGGACCCTGCTCCCAGCTGGGCAGAGAGAGGGGAGGGAACAGGACAGCCGTCAGACCAAGGGCATGCACAGGGATTTCCATGCCAGTGACTGGCGACGCGGACTCACGGGCAGAGTCGCCCGAGCCAGGACGGACGCAGCCCTTCCCCCCTCCCTTAAAACAAATCTGCATTCAAACTTCTGTCTCGTGGGTTACGAGACCAAGGGGCCTACTGGGCTGCAACCAGAAGGGGAGGCAGGGCCGCGTCCAAGCGTGTCAGATGGAAACGGCAGCCGAGTTGGACCAGAAGGGTCACAGCCAGTGGAGCCAATCAGAACCTCGGCCTCCAGTGCCAGGGGTTTAGGTCAGAGTCTGAGCCGAGCGCAACTTGATCTATGGAGCAGACGCACGGCTGCAATAAAACGCTTGTTTGGATGGAAGCCTCAAATATTCATACGCGAGTATGACCGGTTTGGAAGTCTCTTAGACTGACGCATGGACGAAGTCAGCCTGAACAGGGCTTTTATCAAGGCGTACGTTGAGGGCAGAGTCTAGAGGGTATTTAAGGTGCTGGGTGGGGCTGGGGTCCTGAGTGGTTCGAGTGGCTACTACTCACCGAGGAAGGGGCTGGTAGTGGTCGTAAGGCATCACCTCTTTGAATCCATCACTGGGGAGGGAAACATCAGAACGCAGGTTCACATTCCCGCCCGGTAGCAGCCATTTTACAACAGAACGACAGAGAGGAGCTCGGGGTGTCTGACCCACCTCTCTGGGCAGGGATCCATGTTGCACTCCTTGAGTTTGGGGGTGGGCTTGGTGTTCTCCGGGTAGCTGTTGCAATGCAGCTCCGCCACCGTCTGGTTGGAACGGATGTCTGTGCAATCCGCCGAGTTGAGCTGGTAACCTGGACGTCACACACACACACACACACACACACACACACACACACACACACACACACACACACACACACACACTCACACTCAAACACAGGTCCCCACATCCAACGGTCTGGAAGGTTAAATTGATGTGGTGTGTTGAAGGCAGGTCTGAGATCAGCCTTACCTCCTCCACAGGTGACTGAGCAGGGGAAGAAGTCCGTCTCCCTCCACTGGTATCTGATTGGCTGGTAGTACAGGAACTGAACCACAGTGTCCCTGGTACCGGCATACTTCACCTGTAAACACACGGCCACCAACAGGAAGTCAATGGGGCTTCGACCCCTCTTGTCTTCTAGAATCCCCCTGGTGTGAGTTTATTAGTGCCAGACACACAGCCTATGCAGACAAACGTTGTGAGAGAGATGAGACCCCTTCAGATGATTGAAATATAACCCAGTCTAATTGCACCAACCCAGGAGCTGCAGAACAAGGACTGGCTGTTCGGGTCCAGACTGCAGTGCCAACCTAAACCAGGCCAATCCTTTTCATCCTATTCATTCAACAGGAAACCTAGCCGCAATCAACGACTTGGAACACACTGCCTTGTATCTGTTTAATCAAATGGACGACTTCAACTGCCATCATTTTATGCTGAGTAAACATTTCAGGGGGGAACATCAGATAGAAGCAGATTTGATTTCATAAAACAAATATGTCTAGCGTGGAGACAAAGGAGTAACTGCGCACGATGCTGTAGGCTGCAGTCCATAGCCTTCCGAGCATGACATCATCGGGCCACCTGCTCCGTGTGAAACACCTCACCTACGCGCCCCCCCGCCCACCCCACCCTACATGAACCACATCTTTCCTTATGTTATTATGCTCCTGTATGGAATACAACTAGAGTTTGTTCAGAAGTTTCTGGGAAACTCAGCAATTAGCAAAACCTGTCTGAAACTAAATCTGAATATGGTTGGCTCTTCCAACGATAATATCAATGTCTTCTGTGGCAACGATTTCCATGTGCCTTGCTTGCTGTGTGTTAACCTAAGAGAAATTTCACCATATTGCTCAACCCAATTAATTCTTGCTCTAGACGAAAGCCTTAAAGTCAGGGAGCGTCTTCTCCGTCTCACCTTGATGATGTAGTCAGCCCTAAGTGGTCCGTGAGTCCTGAGTGTCTGTCTGTCTGTTCCTCTCTGGTAGTCCAGGGAGGTGTTCCCTATCACGTAGGAGCCTGTAGACACCAGACTGTGCTCCTCTCTCCACCCCTGCAGAGACACAGCCTCAATGACTGAGAGAGAGAGAGAGAGAGAGAGAGGAGAGAGAGAGAGAGAGAGAGAGAGAGAGAGAGAGAGAGAGAGTAGAGAGAGAGAGAGAGAGAAAGAGAGAGAGGGGGGGGGGGCAGTTAGAAGGACAGCCACGGTTTTGAGCAAATTCACAAAAAAGCATACACTGTAGAGAGCATCTCATCTCTTTATGAATGGAAGGGTTGGGAATCCTAAGGTTAATGGTAAAAAAGATGGAAAGACTGCATGATCTCTAATGACACCGATTGGTGCCATGCATACATTTCCCTGACCAAGTCCCTTTTGGTGCGTGAGAAAATAAACCACATCCTTCACATGGGAGGTAATTATATTCAGATGTCCCTTTGTAGAATATCATGTAATCTTTGCGTCAGGTCCCTCTCCTCATCTTTATTTTACTTTTAATGGCACATGTTCACCAACTAACTTGCAATTCGAGGCAATGCAATGAACTGAACTGGTCCCCACCACAGTGCTCTCCATTAACATTGATTGAAATAATAACATTCGGTACTGTACGTTCAACAAATATATCTGACCTCATCCGTCTTTAAAGAATTTTCAACATCAATTACAACTTACTTGGGAGTTTCACAACTTGAAGCAATTATCAACCATTAAACTCCGTTCCATACCATGACAAAAGGTCATTTGTAATCGAAATAGCTACAACAGTTTTACACATATTGGAAATAGTATGATTGCCCTATTTAGTTCCACCAGAGGTCAGTGAACTGGGAATGAGTTGCTGGGGCAGTAAATATGTGTTTAGGTTTCCACCTTTTAGTGTTGCTGTTCTATTCCCCTCACACCTTGGCTGCTCTTCAGCATGCCCGCTGTGCCGCTCCCCTGATAGTTGACAAACGAGCTGCTAAAGTAACTCTGGGGTCACTCCAGCCCCACTTTAAAACATCTGACAAAACACACGGCCCCATCAGATCGGAGCTGTTCAGTGTATTGTGCTGTTGGAGCTCTAATGTATTGCTGTGTAAGCAACCAGCGTGTGAGCCGGACTCTTGCTGTCTGCCTCCAGTGGGACCAAGCCACACACTCTCTCTATATTTCTCCCCATGTCTGTTGCTCACTCTCATACGCGCTCACGCAGGTAATAAAACCTCCACGATCGCATGGCTCTCACACAAGCTGGCAATATAAACACTCACAGGAAACATAGTGTATAAATCTGACATGGAAATCTCTCTCTCTCTCTCTCTCTCTCTCTCTCTCTCTCTCTCTCTCTCTCTCTCTCTCTCTCTCTCTCTCTCTCTCTCTCTCTCTCTCTCTCTCTCTCTCTCTCTCTCTCTCTCTCCTTTCTTTCGTTTGCCTCTCTCTTCCCTCTGCCTTTCTCTCCTTCTTCGTCTCTCTCTTGCCCACCTCTTCATCACCATCATCATTACCTCATCGAGGCGGCATAGACACATTCCAGAATTGCTCAATGTTCCTCAGTGGCAAGCAGGACAAGAAATACGTGTGTGTGTGGGTGTGTATATGGGTGCAGTATGTACGTGAGGGCGAATGTGTATGTGAGCGTGCATGTGTGCACTAGGGTTAAACACGTCTATATTTCACGGCAGCATTGTCACTAAGGTATGCGATTCTCACAGTGCAGAGCCGAGTCTGCCACAGCGATGACTTCCTCCATAAATCACTGCGCTGATCAAGAGCCAGAGAAACGGTTAACCCAGATGTGTACAGGAGAGAGTGTAGAGATAGAGGCACTGCAGAGAGGGCCATTCGGTAGGAGTTTACCCAGGGCCGCGTTAGAGAGGCCTGTACAGGGCTCACCTAGGACATCAGGGCCTTTGGCACTGACCCTGAAGCTGCGACTCCCCAGAGGGACCTCTAGCACCGTCTTCACAGCTGTGGGGAAACAGACACAAATCAGACAAACTCACTTTATAAAAAACACTCTGATTCGTTTCACATGCGCTCGTCAAAAGTGAAGAATCTACTGCCAATCCAGGAATAAAATGTGAATTAATGTCAAAAAGCATAGTCAGCTCTTAGCAAGACGCTAAGAAATAATTTTCAAAACTTGCATTCATACTGTGCTCAAATCTCTTGGTTGTTTATTTGCCAGTTTAACAGATGGGAGTGGGTGGATAATACATTTGGCTATATATCTTGACCTCCATAGGCCTAGCGAAAAGAAATGAAGAAATAAACTGTCAAAACAAGTCAACATCCAAAAGGGCTTGATGCAACTTTGAAAAAGGTTAGACCATTGAAGTCTTCAGTTTCCACTGAAGAGTGGAAAAAGTTATTGAGCATATTTCTGATTGAATGAACAGATTCAGCCGAGACGAAACTTGAAATCTGGGAACAAAACAGGAAGAAAAGAGTGGTAAACTAAATTGCTGTCCCTGCAAACGGATGACACCACATGTGCCAATATGCAGACAACAACAATACCAACTTTATAAAGAAAAGCAAAGTGCTGTGTATAATAAAAGACTGTACATAAAGGCAGATATTGCTCAGGCTCAAATGTTCCTGCAAAATGTCTTCCTTCATTTTCATCTCGGAGTGTAGCATCACATTACGTATGCGTTCCTGCATTCCTGCACCTTCCCCACCATCGTTCCATGGAGGTTTTCCTTTCCTCTGTTCTAGGTAGAGAAGGTGGTGATAGAGCCTGATCTCTGAGGAACAGTCCCCTCATGACAGTCCTGTTAACAGCCCACCCAGCCTGTCCCTATGTAAACCTCCTCTAGGTTTCTTAAGCCTGCACACTCTCTCCCAGACTGACATCCCCGAGCGCCACCGCACAGCCTCCACTCTTTAACACAGCACTAAAACCCCATTGGAATCGGGAGCCTGCACAGGTTCAGAACCATTCCATCTGTGTGTGTGTTTGTGTGCAGCTGGCATGGATTTTGGGACTTGGGGGGGCAATCTATTTGGTGGCCAAACTCAAAAACGTTAAAAACAGATAACAAGGCTTGGCCAGGCAAGGAATGTCATCTATTTCCAAAGTAACCCAACCAAAATTCCACCTACTTTTATTAATAACTTTGGGAATGCATGTGTTGTTTAGATTTGACTATAAGTATGTAAATGTATGTGTAATGTACTGTAAACTAAATAAAAAGTTGTTGTGCTTGGTTGTTACTTTTAACATTTAAAAAAATGTTAGTCGAGGTAAAGGCCAGAAATGTAGAACAAATTGCAATATTTGTCCTGGCCAGAAAACGAATTTCTCATTCAAATCTTCTCAAGCACCTGCCATAGCAGCCTGCCAGATTTTCTATCAAATTATGAACGTGCCAGATAAAAGTTTCTTAATTTTATCTTCGTTATTAAGAAAATAATTCTTGAATAGTTTTGTATGTTTTTGAAGGACTTAAGAGTAATTGTAACGAATTATAGTTTTCTAGTGACTAGCACATAGCAGGTTACATTTCAACGGCACACTGCACTCTACCAGAAACTGTGCATTCTTTGAGTGCACTGAAATCAGCAGAGACCATCCTACTACAGACAGTTACAGTCCTTAAATCTGCAGACTTTACAATGACAGAGCAACGTGAACCAACCTAGCAGGCCTCAAACGTATTCATATGTGTCTTGTAAAATATCAGAGCAAGTAAATTTGAGTGTGCCATGAGAAAAAAGGTTTGGATGTATACTGTAGAGTTACTGTAGAGATAAGGTTACAATATATTTCCAGATTTATTTTTGAAAAGTCAGTATTTGTTTGGGATCATTGCGTATTTGGTACCTAAATTGCAGCCTTTTTAAAATCCTGGCTTTAACACTAAACCCTTCTCCTTCTATGGTTGAGACAACCGCTACATAACAAGGCCTGAGCTAGTTTTATGTAGAAGTAATAATAAGAATAACATTACATTTTATATATTGTATATATACACTATATACACTCACCAGCCACTTTATTTTTAGCTGTTCAGCCTTCAGAACTACCTTCATTCTTAGTGGCATAGATTCAACAAGGTACTCGAAACTTTCCTCTGTGATTTTGGTCCATATTGACATGATAACCACGCAGTTGCAGCAGATTTGTTGGCTGCACAGCCATGATGTGCATCTCCCGTTCCACCACCTCCCAAAGGTGCTCTGATGGATTGAGATGTGGTGACTGTGGAGGCCATTGGAGTACAGTGCTCATTGTCATGTTCAAGAAACCAGCTTGAGATGATCTGAGCTTTGTGACATGGCGCGTTATCCTGCTTAAAGTAGCCATTAGAAGATGGGTACACTGTGGTCATAAAGGGATGGACATGGTCAGCAACAATACTCAGGTAGGCTGTGGCGTTTCAACGATGCTCAATTGGTGCTCAGGGGCCTAAAGTGTGCCAAGAAAATATCCCCCGCACCATTACATCACCACCTGAACAGGTGATAAAAGGCAGAATGGATCCATGCTTTCATCTTGTTTATGCCAAATTCTGACCCTACCATCTGAATGTCAGACCAAGCAACATTTTCCCAATCTTCAATTGTCCAATTTTGGTTGAGTCCATGCCAATTGTAGCCTCAGTTTCCTGTTCTTAGCTGATAGGAGTAGCATAGTAGTGTGGTCTTCTGCTGCTGTGGCCTCTCTGCTCCAAGGTTCTACGTGCTGTGCGTTCAGATATGCTTTGGGGATGACCAGTTGTACCAGCTGTGGAGGATTGGCGTGACTGGGAAGGATGATAGGGTGGAGGAGGTCAGAAAGATAGGAAGGGGCCAGGTTATGTAGAGCTTTGTAAGTGAGAAGAAGTATTTTGTAGTGTGCTCAGTCACAGGGAGCTAGTGAAGGTCAAAGATGACGAGGGTTATGTGCTCAGGCGATTTGGTTGAGGTGAGGAGACAAGCAGCAGAGTAGAGTGCTAATGCTATTTTCTGCGGTTTAAGAACGCTACTTTTCCCTCTGGCAAGTAGCGGGCACTCCTAACAATTAAGCTGTTCTGGGTGTCTGCCAGGGTCTTAGGTGCCCCTTAAATAATTATGCTTGGAAACATAATCGGCAAGTCTCTGGATTTATGGGAGCCATGAAATAAATTTAATTCCAGCCATCTCTGGAGTCTTTCGATCGTCTTTGGGGGAAAAAAATTGTAAAGCCAAGTATTTATAAAGTGACCTTCACAACAAATTAGGGAAATGAAACATGGATATCCTGTAATGAGCCAAGATATCTGTTTGGACTTTTATTTCACCAGTACATTGGAAACGCATATTTTTAATTCGTATTCCAAATGTATTCCAAACATAATGAATGATAAACACCACTGACAGTCATGAATTATGGATTGTGATAAACAAACGGTGAAGCAGAGTGGGTGTGTGGAGGAAAACAAACTCTGCGGTCTTGGACCGGGCTTGCATGGCCTTGGTCTGTATATTCCTTCTCCTCTGTAGGAATTCTGGAGTAGTTGTGGCGCTGCAGAGAGGGAGACTTGTACGGAATGAAGCAGAGGTGCCAGACACTCATTAGGAGCTTTTATGGTGGATTAATAACCAGGAGAGGGAAAGTTTCCTCCGGACAAAAAACACTTCAACACAGCCCCCCCAACCCCCGGAACTATGGAGCCGGACCTGGTGTCTGGGAAGCAGCCCCCTTTGCCCCTCTACCCAGAACCTTTCTTACCAGAATGCAGTGCTCCTCAGAGAGGCTTGACCCTCTTCTGACGAGGCCAGATCTGATTACTGTGAAGTGGCCCCTACTGTGCCAGCTCCTCTACGGGACCTGGAGGGGAGCACAGTGTCATCGCCGCCCTTGGTGAGTTATTGGGTAGACGCTCTTTATTAGGAGAGCATAATGCGCTTGGATTGAGTTACCCACAGATCTGGTTAAACAGGCTCCTTAAAGGTCCCGGCACGATGCTGTGAAAAGGGCCGGGTCTGCCCACTGAAACAAAAGGTCCAGTATTTCTTTGTCAGAATATGTTCGAACACTTTGTCCCGAACAGGGGGAAGTCTTGGACCAGGAGAGATGACCTAAGTACAACTGGCAGTCATGGACAGGCCGATGTTAATGACTGGCGTTCTCCAACAACAATATAACATCTTTTTTCACTGCGTAGCCAGATCCCATCTCCATTAGCAGAAAGGTACAAAGACAGCCTTGTCCATTATAGGAGAGAACCTATACGACTACGATACTAGGAAATAGCGTAACAGGCTATTATTAGATTAGGATGTGGACTGCCAGGACGATAACATAAAATGTACTATTAAATGGCATTGGCTCCTAGGTATTTACAATACATACCTGAACAACTTTCCCAGAATAATGTAAAATAACTGAGCATCATTATGCCTCCAAATGCTCCAAATTTGTTTCATCACACACTGTACATTTAACATACAGTTATGCACGCACAGCAAAAGAGATGACTTGGCTGCTGGCTTTCTGCCAACACGTCCATGCGTGCCAGGCAATAAACAGTGTAAACACACCCCAGAAAATTAAAACAGAGACATCAATGTTTATGTGGTAACTGTCTGTTGTTTCTAATATCAATATTCTTTGAGTGATTAAGCCACATTCATTTCCACTTATCAATACCTGCCAAAGCAAGTTCATTTGAAGTAGTTGCTACAATACCACCGCTGGAGAGCCAATAAATGGAGTACGCAAATACATTTCCTGCCAGTATCTACTTCATTAACCTTTAAAAGCTCCCGAACTGCCCTGGAAATGTTCAGCAGATTGTTTGAGTGAACTTGCATTTCCGAGAGAATTTATTTTTTTAATCTTGAAACAAGGTGTAATGTAAAGTAATTCCGCCACACAGTCACAGTCACATACTGTTAAATGAATCCGGTGATATGGTCTAACACAAACTGCAGTTCAATTATAGGTCTTCGATAGACTTGAAATGTTTAACTTTATATACATTTTAACAGATGTGTACATTTGTGTGGAGGGATATAAAAAGCCTGCCTATTACATGGTTTCATTCCTGTGCTAATCAGAAAGACAGATGTAATTGAAACAGCTCTTGATACATGCGTACTGTAATGATCTTTTCAAACCGTATGTTTCCCTCTAAAGCATAGCCTGTTTGTGTGGCATTTCTTCTTTAACAAGTTCCAAGAAAAGATAAATGCATTTCTCACATAAAATAGGATAATCAGTAGTGAAAAAAATTCAGTTATCAGGACCAGAAGGCCGTTGTGAATTACTACAAATATGAAGTTTTATAAGAACCATGAAGTGTGGTGTCGTTTTGAAACTTACAATGCGGGCTCCATCTGCTATTTTGTAGAAAGTTGTAGCCAGATGGCACGTGGATACTGCAGCCTTGGTAAATAAACACTACAGGACTTAGTACAGAGGCCAGAGCTGAGAGGAGCCCTGGATCTGGCCAAGCCAGGCCCAGCTGACACAGCACAGCCAGGGCAGGTGCCAACACCAGGCACAGGAGTGGGCTCGGAGTGGGTACAGGAGCGAGCTATTTACAAAGGGCCTCACCAGCAGGCTCAACTTGCATAGAACATTCTTTCACTTTGCAGGGTCTGGAGGGCATGGATTCAATTCAAGCTACTGTATACTTTCGATGGGAGGTGGAAAGATTAGCCCGGGCAGACCAGATGGATGGGGTAAGGGTTCGGTGAGAACAAAGCATGGGACACAATGATGGCTATTCTCTTTTGGTGGGATGGGGGCTGGGGATTGGGTACCTACGTTCTTCCGGCGAGACATGTGGCAGGGCCTGTCCTCGTACCAGCCGACATGTTAAGCCGTCCCCAGCACAGACGCCACAGTTATCCTCCCTGGCACCGCTGGCCAGCTGTCGATCACAGCCCACCTCCTGCCAACACACACACACACACACACACACACACAAGTCTCGGAGAGGTTCAAGCTACAGTATAAACACAAAAACACAAAGCCACTGCACCCACCGACCCTCTTCCCCTCAGGAATTCTGTTTATTTTCCCATCTCTGTGCCTGCCGGTTTTCATGGGGCTGGCTGTATTATTAATACATATATACACTGGGAAGGGGACTGGCCCCATTCTGTCAATGTGCCACCCATTACAGGGCTATGCCATCTCATGGCTGGGGCCTTGCCAGGCACACCTCAGTCTTGCGGGCCAGTGGGCTCCCCCCCTGCCAGCGTCTACCTTGCCACTGTTGAAACAGACGTCCGCCATGTGCATCTGATTAGTGAAGTCCATGTGCTGCTGGGTAAACCTTTGGGCTCCACCTTAAGACACTGGCTAGTGTTGGTTTCCACAGTCCTGTATGTGTGAAGGCTGGAGAAAGGCCTACATTTCCTGGATAAACCCTAGCTGGTTCTACCTGACTTCAGCCGGCCATGACAGACCGACCGACCGGGGTACGCTGAGAAAGTGGCGGCACCAGCACGCACAACACTAGATGGGGGAAACACCCTCCGGTGGATTAAGCGAGCGGAGAGACCTCATAAAAAGTCCCACATAAAGGCAATCCATCACTTTCATCACCAAACAGAAAGTGAATGCAATAAGTTTTGTCAGGGACAAAAACATTAGAGACCTTTCTCTTTCTTTCACATGAATGCACCTTGTGAACAAATGCTGTGTTCAACATAGAGGTGAAAAGCCATATTGCTTTCAATTTGCATAGATAATGTAATTACTTAAAGAAAAGGAAGATAATTTATGGTGTGTGCCTCTGACTCTCTGTCAGGGATGCTTCCTTCTCGAGGGAAAGGGAGCACTGTCAATTTGTACAGTCTCCAGTCTCTACCAGAGGCCCACCGCTTTAATAGGAACCGATAATACAGTGGCTGCACTTATCTGGGAAACTGTCACGCTGTAGTGACAGGATTGTTTTCAGACGCCAAGGAAAAGGTAATCCAGCAGAACAATTATTTACAGTGAACAAAGTAGACAGCTATTGGCAGTCTGACAAACACACACAATATCTCACAAAAACAGACGTACACTGCAAACACAAATACACACACACACAAATATACACACACACACACACACACACACACACACACACACACACACACACACACACACGCTCGCTGCTGTAGCATCATGATGTGGATGTGGGATTTACATGAGCAGCATGCACCATCTGTATCAAGGGAAGGACTTCTACTGGTTTTTATGGCACCACCAGAGTGTCTCCCTCTCAGTATCACTCTCTGTGTCCATCTCACCAAGGCACCTCTTGGCTCCTTTATCTTTGATGAAGGATAGCCAGTTGTAAACCCAAGCACAGCTCGCATTAGAGACAGACCTGCTCCTTTCTACTGTCATCTGTTCATAGACGTACCCTCTGATCCAGCAGCCAATCACTGAGAACCACTCACCAAAAGCCATCCCTGGCCTGTGGCTCCAACAAAAACACTGTCTAGTCTAAAAATAGAGGCTGGGACAGGACCTTGATGCAGTGGGAAGGGAATCGTTTGCGTCTTTAACTTTCATCATTTCTATATGTCTCCCTCTCCCACGTGGTTTCCCATCGTTGACTGCACTGCCATGAGCAGCTATAATGTGTGGCTTCCTGCCTGGAGGAAAACACATCCACGGTCCCACTGGGTGGAGGAGGAAGGTCATGTGCCAGGTCAATGTGGGTCCACTCTGTGTTCAATGACCACCAGCACGTTGCGGTGTGTCTTGGCCAGCCATCCGCCTCTTACCTGACAGACCCCACTGATGCACATGTCCAGCGCGTCGGCACGGCAACGCGTTCCATCCAGGACCTTGGGCGCCAGCTCCACCGTCAGACTCTTGCCCCTGGCCTGGCAGCGCAGGGCGCACGGCGCCGACGGGTCGTAGGGCACGGGGACCCACTCGTGGGCCACGCCCTGGTACCTGATGTCATTGTGGGCGGAGCACTGCTGGGCGCGGAAGTCGCCGGACTCCGCAGGACAGTCCTGCCGCACCGGGAGAGGAAGGGAGAAGTGGAGAGGAGGGGAAGGCGTTTGGTTTTTTAATGGGGAATCCGCTTCCAAGTTTGTCTTGGAAGACTGGAACAATCTATTTCACCAGGCAACATCTACAAAACAACCTAGCTAGCAGACACATGTCCTTTCTGTCCTTGACTGAAAGCTGGACCCATTTATTCGAACACATCATCTAGCCAGAGTAGGAAAACATACAATATTTTGTCCTTCAAATCAGCTAACAGGCAGACAGGGAGGATGCCAATATGGAGCCCTGACTAAAGAGGGCCAGTGCCACGGCCCTGCTTCTATCTGCTTCGAGGAGAAGGATGGTATAAATATTATCCTGGGAACCCTTCCACTCGGCAGGATTGAAATCATGGGTGCTCTCCAATAAATCTAGACACCACCACTTCGGCAGAGTAATAAGAGAAATAGGGCTTGGCGTCCTTTGATTAAAATGATGAGTGAGAGTGACTGCGGTCCTCCCTGCTCCTCAGAATAGACTAAATGCGTGCCTGTGGTCTGGCTCGTTCAGCTACCCGGAGATGAAAGTGTCTGGGCTCTAATCATAAGAGTCTTTATTTGAAGGACTTCACAAGCTATTCTCCGAGCCGTTTATTGTCTGGAAAACCCAATCATGTTTTATACAGTTATCAACATTGGCAACAATTGTTCTAAAATCAGACATACCATCGTGCTACAAGTTCTGTACCGGATATTTTTCCCCTCGCAGTCTCTGTGGAGCACAGCAAAGAAACATTAACATTGTTAGCAATAATTGAAACCAGCCGTTAATATGGAAACGGTTGAGCTGGAGTGAAATGGTTCATGAAACAACCAAAAAACAAATCTTTAATCATCAATGCTAACTTTGTTATACTGTCTTGTAGGGACACAATTTGTGCTGTTTGTTTGTGTCTTACTAATAGGAGTTCTATAGCTGTCTGTGAGGTCGGGTCTGGAGTCAAATCAGCACTGGCGGTCATTTAATCAGGAGATGTGGCCACACACACATCGCATTGAACTAGGCTTTACGGGCCAGCAAACAGGTCTCATCCAGCTTTCATGTTGCATAAACACACACACACCCACCCACCCACACACACACACACACACACGCACGCACGCACGCACACACGCACGCACACAAACACAAAAATACAAAGTTGGATGGTTCACCTTTCTCTGTCCAAATAACCCGAGAAAGCTGCCAGCATTCCTCTCCCCCTGACAGCATGGATATGCTACAAGATCCGTTCCACATTGTTAGCAAAAATAACGACAAAACCTCTCTCGGTGTGTGTTAACAGCCACAAAGTGCACATTTTCACCCCCGGCAAAGAATAACATTGAGCTAAAGTGGTAGCAGCTCGTTTGTCCTTGTGTAAAAAGGCCAACCTAATCTCCCATTAGGGCAGATAGGGAGCAGGAGACCACACTACGGCCATTCAGCTGGCTCCAAGGAAAATCAGGCAGCGAGACCGACTAGGAATTTCTCCTTATTAATGAACCAATTAATAGCTTTCCCCCATAGAGATGCATGAATCACTCTTCCATGGCGGGGAACCGCGTGAATGACTGTGTGTGTGTGTTTGTGTGGGAGTTCCTGCATTTCTCTCTCTCTCTTGCTCTCTCTCTCTCTCTCTCTCTCTCTCTCTCTCTCTCTCTCTCTCTCTCTCTCTCTCTCTCTCTCTCTCTCTCTCTCTCTCTCTCTCTCTCTCTCTCTCTCTCTCTCTCTCTGTGTGTGTGTGTGTACAGTAGGCCATGCTTTCAGGGTCTGGGAATGTCTCAAGCGTTGGCTATTTGTCTTCCACTACACACACAGAGCTCAGGCAGCAGCAGGGAGGCTCTCTGTCTGTGCAGGTCCCTTCAGGTTACAGTAGGCCACACGCTCAGTGCGTTACTACCACTCCCCATGGACGCTGTGGTTTAGGCCGGGGCACAAAGGAAAAAGCTGTATTTCAGCGTCTTCTCCTCTGGCCAGCGGAGGGATATCAGACACCTCCCGTCTGTGCGGATGAAGCGAGACATCAAACCCAGAGAGGAGCCTGTCGACAGGCCCCGGTAGACACATATTTCCTCTGGAGCACCCTGGATGTTGCTGTAAGGGCAGACTGTGCTTCAGGGGGGGATGGGGGGGAGGGTGGGGGGTGGGGGGGTTGGCGCCGTGTCTCGGCCCAGAAAAGGCAAGATGGCGGTGGGTACGAGCAGTCTGCTCTCCAAGAGCAACACTGAGGCCAGATACTGCTCCACCCTCCATTTTTGTGTGTACGTTGTGCATTTGTGTGTGTGTGTGTGTGTGTGTGTGTGTGTGTGTGTGTGTGTGTGTGTGTGTGTGTGTGTGTGGCGTGTGTGTGTGCATGGGCGTGGGCGTGTGCATGTACGCGTGCATGTGCGTGTGTGTGCGCGCGCGTGTGTGTGTGTGTGTGTGTGTACGTGTGCGCGTGCGTACTGGTGTGGGCTGTGGCTGAAGCAAGAGAGAGGCAGAGAGAATAAGATTAAAGTCAGCATTTGTTCTCACTCCAGCCTTCCTGCTTTTTTCAATTGTAGGCCACAGACAGCTTTGCTGGGGGCTTAGCACTGACACCTGACACGCACGCACAGCCACACACACACACGCACATGCACACACACACACACACACACACACACACACACACACACACACACATACACACACACACACACACACACACACACACCCGGTACACGACAACAGGTGCGCTGGCTTGAACGCATATGTTTCTTTTAATAACAGCAGGGTGAATCTCCCAGCGCGCTGAGTCTGGGCAAATCAGGAGTACAATCACTTCCAGACCCGGCCCTCATCAGAGAGGGCCAGCCAGGGGCTCGCCCCCCACTGATTAGAGACGTGGAAGCCTGCAGACTCCTTATGTAATGAGCCCACAGACCAATGACGAATCGACCTCTGCTTTAACATACAACACATCCTACACAGTTAGCAGTGAAGATGTACCTCAACTGTTATTTTAGTGTTGCAATCAGCAGATAACATGGCACTAATAAGATTGCGTAATGAGGACACCTCAGGTCATGCTCGTGTTGACAACACACGTGGGGAAGGCTGATGTAGCTAATCACACCAAGCCTACGCGTAATAATCAGGATCAGCTAGGGAACAACGGATAGGGGCTCCACATATGGCAGCCAAAAATTGTTTTAATCAACCAAACAGTTTCAATTATTAGGATCACCGCGTTAGGGTAAGCCGTGCCTTCCTTCATGAAAACAGCCCAGGCTCGTCAGTGTCCCTGGGAGAAGAGCTCCACATCTGGGGCTCATCACCCGTAACTCTGCACCCTGGAGAGAGAGACCAGTCATACGCAGGAAGCATTCAATCCAGCAACAATGATCCCAATTTGACAACGCGCTGCCATAAATCACCTCCAAAGCCATCCGCGGGCCGGGCTGCCTGGGCTATTGCCCTTTCCTGTTTCACCACGGACGGGAAGCGGAGTCTTTTCAATAACTGCCGGTGCCAATTAGCGTGCTTTAGCGGCTTAATGCGTTTTATGTGTGGGTTTAAGATTTGGCCAATAAAACAGCTCTTGCTTGGGACTTGGCAGCAAAAGATAGGAATTTCCCAGCGGTAAGGGGGATGCACAGGTTGATCTGTCTTCCGAAACAATGGAGACCAAAGCGTGTGTTGACCCAGGAGTGAAAGTGTGCCAGTGTGAGTGTGTGTGTGTGTGTGGGGGGGGTGAGTCTGAAGCACAACCAACCAGCGTAGATCTTACCTGGAGTACACAGTATGGTTTTAACTCTATGCCCCTTCACCCCCAGGCTCGTTCCTCATCTCCTAAATGCACACATGCTGTCCCCAACCCTGTGTGTGCAGGAACACTGACCCTCCATTGAGACATCTGCGTAGAGAGTAAGAGGCCCCTCCTCCACAGGTGCGGGAACAGTCACTCCAGGTTCCCCAGGCATCCCAGCCTCTGTCCCCTTCCTCGTCTGAGCGGGTGGTCCTGGACGCCTAGGAGAGAACACAGAGGAAAACATGAAAATTCTGAAAAATATAATACACATTTGAGTTCACACCGAACAATTTAAAAGAATGAAGACTGCAGAAAGTATGGCCTTCCGATGCAAATAACAAGTGCCATCTTGATCCTGGTAGGATAACGTTGAGTCCCTGTCTGCATTATCGGCCTGCAGCACGTCTGTCCTGAGGACAACACCTCAGACGGTAACCCCCCCACGCTGGGAATCTGGGGATTAACTGGGAGGTTTATTGGTGTTTCTCTCCCGATTCCATCAATGTTATTCCACCTCCTACGGGGAGGGAGTGGGGCAGGGTAAACAGGAGACAGGCGATCCATTCACCACCAAACACGGATCATTTCAAAGTCAAACGGATAGTAAGCTCCCAAACGGGAGCGTGACCACCGACACATTAATATCACAGAGCAATGTTTAGCTAAAGGAGATCTGGGTCAAGGCTAGTTTAGAATAATTTGGCTTTCCTCTTAAGTGTAAGATGGCTGGGTGGAGAACCATTAAAGGATTGGGTTGTCCGGCACAGTTTGAGGTCCAGAATAACCCTCTGCGGTTTGAAACACACCTAATGTGGAAATGGATGTTTTCCCCCGCACCGATTCTATCAGGCAGAGAAAGTGTACAGGTTTACTGGGGGTAAAGAAGTCGGTGATATTAAACGGGAACCATGGGGGTTATTCTGGCTGGGGTCATCCTCATTTACAACAACCAGCAGCCAGGATCAAACTCGTCAACAAAAACAAAAACGAAGCCCCGACAATATAGCCAAGCCGTGCGGTACCATTCGCCATAAAGATGCTGACTGAACTCCATCACGGGAGTACAGCCCTGTTGAAGGGGCTTCAGGGGGAGATGCTGTAACGGAGCGAGACCGTCAAAAACAATCACCTTTGCCTGACACTCTCACACACCAGCTAGATAGGTTTCCTCCCCATTGTTCTCCTTCAGACCAATAAAGGTCTTTATGGTTGACGGGAGTTCTCAGGTGGAGGCGGTCATGTGCTCCCAGCGCTGCCATGTGTTCCGTGCCCCAGTGGGAGTCTCAGCCGGGAAACAGAAATAGCCCCTCAGAAGAGCAGCGTTCTCTTTTGAAGAATGGGCTGCTGAAAGGCTAAGTGAACCATCACTTCCCCCCGCACGGCCCCTGCATAACAGCGTGACATCATTGCAGCCCTGATGTGTGTGTCAGATAGATAGCTCGGCCTCCTGGCGGTTCACTGGGGAAGACTGCAGGCATGCTACCTTTATCTCCATGTGTGGCTCCGTGGTGTGTCCCCCAGGAGGGAACACTGGAGGTAGAGGGGGGGGGAAAGATAGGTAGAGAGACCTATAGAGACCAACAGAGAGATTAAGAGAGAGTGAGAGAAAGACAGAGAGAGAGAGAGAAAGAGTGTGTGTGTGTGAGAGAGAGAGAGAAAGGGGATAGGGTTTTCCTGGCTGTACCTCTCCAAAAATAGGAAAGTTGGCTTCCTTTGGCCAGTGATGTCACAGCAGACCCTCTGGTGCCAGAGAGTGCAGGAATCACTTGCTGAGTGTTGGTGTGTGTGTGTGTGTGTGTGTGTGTGTGTGTGTGTGTGTGTGTGTGTGTGTCTATGTGTGTGTGATGGACGGAGAGAGAGAGAGAGAGAGAGAGAGAGAGAGAGATTGTCAACCATGCCCTTCAACCTTTATGTCACCCGACCAGAGACTTTGAAGATGTATTTACTCAGCACAATTCAGAGCTTTTTTTCCTGGAGAGAGGTAAGCAGAGCCCCTCCGCCAAACATTTCTCTGGCCGTCTCTGAAATTGCTAACAAAAGGGAAAAGCTCAAATTCATCTGACAATATTATTTATGCCTGGTCAACCGGAATCCACATTTCTGACGCTCTTCCACCGGTTCCATTTCCCTCTACCTTCAGGAGCCAGATCCCTCTGACCCTGGAGGACTGGCCCAAACCTCCTGCTGTCTGGCTCACCGGGTCAATGCTACAGTGGAAGCCTGTGTGTGTGTGTGTGTGTGTGTGTGCGTGCGGTGGGATGCTGTTCTGATTTGCAGCCGTCTGCCTCTCACCTCCGCCGCCGCCACAGAGGAACCAGACACGTTAGCAGAACAGTCCGCTGATGGTGTGAAGCCATCTTTTGTTGCTCCGACGACGCGGACCTCCCACAGTAATAACATCGGTATGAGGAGAATCTCTCGCGTCCAGGCCTGTTGGCTGAGAGGGATAGCCTGGCCTATTGTGCGAGTGGTGCATCGCTCAGTATCAGCACTCCGTGTCTGTTTGGATGGGCTAGATAATCACTATCACCTATTATAACAAACCATAACCAGAATGAGATAGATAGAGGCAAATAGAAAGAGCAAGAAAAGAGAGGGAGACAGATAGAGAGGGAGACAGATAGAGAGAGAGAGAGAGAGAGAGAGAGAGAGAGAGAGAGAGAGAGAGAGAGAGAGAGAGAGAGAGAGAGAGAGAGAGAGAGAGAGAGAGAGAGACGGGAGGGGTAAGAGAGCATGAGGATGTGATCCGATTTACACCGTGGTGTTAACACATACACTGGCTCGTTCGTTCATTCGTCACAGGGAACGTGTCAATGCAAAAGTGAAACTTTGCAACGTTCTGGTAGATGATTTGAAAGTGGAATCCATTAGGGTTCACTCCATGGTCTAGTGCAGGGAGAATTTCAGAGCTGGTAAACACACTTGCATCACTTGTTTGCCTGAGTAACAACTCCCACCAACTGAAAATATCTGGCAGCCTTTCACAACTTGCGCAATGATATCGGAACGTGTCCAAGGGGATTATCAAATAAGTGCACCCTTTTAAAACCAATGCCTGTGCTCTTTATGGCAGATTGGTCTGTGTTTTTCAGTGGGTGTAAATGGCTTGCACATACGTGTGTGTTTTGAGTGTGCGTTTGTGTGAGCAAGTGCACATGTCTATCTGTGTGTGTGTGTGTGTGTGTGTGTGTGTGTGTGTGTGTGTGTGTGTGTGTGTGTGTGTGTGTGTGTGTGTGTGTGTGTATGTGTGTGCGTGTGCGTGTGCGCGTGCGTGCGTGCGTGTGCCTTAGTGTCTCTGCTCACACAATACGTGCCCCAGTGTGTGTAGGACAGCTCTTGGACAGCCCAGCCCGACACTGGACACCTCGCCCCCTCCGTTCCCTGACCCGGCCTTCCTAATAAGACTGAGTCTAGCACCACGCTGGCCTCCATGGTCTACCTGCCAGGACAAACAGCTCCACAGCTGTGAGGGGGCTCCTTCTGCCTTCCTCCAGACTCTGGGCTCTGCTCAGCCCCCATTCCATTCCTGTGACTCCCCCTCCTCTGCTCTCATTAAAGGACAGGAGGAGCGACGGGCCAGGCAGAGAGACAGGCAGGCTGGGCTCGGTACGGAGGCGCCACAGCCCCAGAACAAGCACGGAGCCCCGGCCGTACAGGAGTTTCCGTGGCCATTGCAGCTGGGCTCTGGACTCCTTACACGTGAATAGGCTCGTTCTACGAGACCGAGGCTGGCACGCTAAAAACATCATACACTCTGAGGACATTAGAATAGGGTACAAAACCATGCCTCATTGACCGATGGTGCTTCAGCATGTGCACGTTCATGTTTGTAAAAAAGGGAATAATATGTAGGTGGATGGGTCATTAGTTCTGTTTATGGATCCCCGTTGGCTGCCTAATGTCTTTCCCCCCATGTTGTTTTTGCACTTTGACACAAACAACAAAAGTTAGTGCTTGACTATAACGGCGTGTAGAAACAGCCCACAGAAAACACAAATGATCCAACAAGTTTGGAGAAAATTGAATCGGATCTCATTACTGGATCTCATGAGCGACTCATACAGCCCCTGCAATCCAAAGACAGCATTTGTGACCTGTGGACTTGAAACAATATCCCTGACACTGTGTTGGCCGCAGAGACATTCCTCTACCAGATCACAGGCTGGAACATAATCTGCTTTTCTGGGCTTGTTAGCAAAGACAAGTTGTTGGGATGAATAATTCAACCCCCATTGTTACGTGGAACCTATGAATTTCCTTTGTCAACAAAAATGTGGTAGATCAGTGATTCCTATGGAAGTGAGCTGTTGTGTTGGTGTGGGTCTTTATGGTGGGGCTGGGGTGGGTCTCAGTGGAGGCAGTATTTTTTGTGTATACAGTCGCCACGTAAACCTTAAGTTATAAACTGTCCTCCCTGACTGGCCAAGGAAGAGCACTAGGGTGTCTCTTTCTATAGGGTAAAACGTTTTTATAATTTTGTAATAATCAATAATTACTTATTTTTTAAGTTTGTGTGTGTTTAACAGCTAATGGCTGACAAGATATGCACATAGCAAAATCAATTTAGTCAATCAGCGTACTTTAATCTAATGCCTAAAGGGCACTCATGTTATCACCCCAAGCTGTGGTGAGTCTGTGGTGAAGTAGTGACACATGGCGTTATTGACAATGAAGACGCCGGTACTCAACACACAGGCCCTGCGTCCCAAATTACATACTCATACTTTGTACTTGTAGTTCATACTGCAGCTGACCTTGCAAAGTGCGTACTGCTGCTGTCAGAGTTGTAACCCAAGGAAAGGACCCACTTGCAGAACATGAACAATAACTAGGATCTTGACAAAAACTTGTACCAAAACAACCGCGCACAATCTTAGAGAGTAAAGGTTTTGTTTACTGGTTCTTCAAAAATGGAGCAAAGGACAGGGACCAGGGAGGAATTTTTGCAATGGGCGGTTCAGTCAATGTGACGTATCTTCCGCTACGCAGAGGATTGTGGGTCAGAATAGCCAGAAAAGCATAATGGCTGGCACACTTAAAATGCAGCCTGATTTAGTATGACATCCTGGTATTTTTGGCATCCTGGATTTGAAATACCATCTATTGGGACATACTAAATAATTATCTGGCATACTAAATAGGATGCTAGTATGGGTATTGAGACACAGCCAGGGTTTCAGGTAGCCTCCAACCAGAACTCATTAATATCTCTTCTCCAAAATCCATTAAAAAAGGAGAACTTTGATGGAGAAATTATGTGAAAGAGCTCGGGCCATATCAACCTGACAAAATATTTGAATAGTGAAATAATAACTGAGAGTTTCACAGAGCACGTGTATCCTACAGTTTGTGTTAAATTGTATTGGGATGGTTACTGAAACTGTCTGAGTAAGGCACAGCCCCACCTAGGATTTGTTTCAGTGCTAATGAAAATAAGTATCGCTCAGGCAGGTGCCGCTGTGACATCACAAATCTGTGGCGCAGCATGCATTGTGAATTCCCCGCAAGTGCCGATACAGCAAGTTGTGTTAGTTTGGTGTCACAGAAGAGAAGTACGTGTGGCTCTCGCGGAAAGGAACAGACCTCCACTCTATTGGGCTATATATAAAGATTAGGATGGGAGAAACAGCACAGCTTGTAAACATTTAGACAGAAATAGATCAAATACAATTCTAAATGTTTGGAGACTGCATTTGTATTTTATATTGAAAAATGTTGGCATTTGGTGTGGCAGTAAGGATTTTGTCTTGACGTTACCACCGGAAACACTGGGTGGATACGTAATCCGTAGTTCCTCAACTCACATAGTGTAGTGTTGCGTCCAAGGATGATCCCTGCTGCAGTAGAGACGAGTCCTAAGGCAGCATTAAGGAGGCTCAGAGAGTCGCTCAGCCCGAGAGGCACATATACTCCACTACTGTCCAAACACTGACAAAGCCCACACAACCCCAGTGGATCAGACTGAGGCTCTCTCAATCACAGAGACAGACAGGCACGCACGCGCACACACGCACGCACGCACAGATGCACACTCACACACACACACACACACACACACACACACTCACACACTCACACACACACACAAATATACTCTAGCTCCTATGGAACTCATCAATCATATCTGAGCCCAGATGTGTCTGAACGATTCAGTGTGCGCTTGAGTGTGTGCGTGTGTGTGTGTGTGTGTGTGTGTGTACGTGTGTAAGAGCTCACATATGAGTGTGCTTGGTCCCGCAAACACACTTCCTCTGTTGACCGCTGCTCCGCCTCCGCACACAGAGGATGGGAGAGTAAAGTGAGTCTGGATCTTTCACTGGAGCTCGACAGTGACGCTCCACTAAACAACAGCAGGCTCACATCTGTGTTTGTTCTGACTTTGACGCCAAATAGTCAGAGTGGCTCCTTCTCCAGGGGCCTCGACTCATTTACAGCGCTCCTTTGCAGAGCCGCTTTTCTACCCAATGCAGTCATCAAGAGATTGGATTTCACCCTGGGAGTCTTGGCACTGGTGGATTGTTTTTTAACGGTGAGGGTCATGACTGTAAGTAGGAAGAAAACGTTCAGAGTTCTATCCCTGGCCCTGACAAATACTGGCAGGTCCATCTTTAGTCAGGGCGGCCACCCTTTGCCTCATCTGACACATGGTAAGGGCAACCTCCTGTTGTGTTAGTGTGGCACTGGGTGCGGTACCTGTCTGACAGGTGTCAAAGGCACTCGACACATATTTAGACGTGTGCACGCACGCACACACACACACACACACACACACACACACACACACACAGACACACACAGACACCCACACACACACACTTTGTTCTGGTTGTTGAGCTGAAGCTTAGCCAAACTAAACTAAATCAAGAGAAAGAGAGTCTGACAGCTCTGCACTGCCCCAGCTAGACTTCATGGCTCATCATTGTCAATTTACAGCCAAATAGAGAATACTCACTCACACACACATACGCAAAAACGCACGCACACACACACACACACACACACACACACACACACACACACACACACACACGTTGATCTTGAAAAGATAGTTGTGTTTTCATCGAGCGTTGGCATCACTATATCTAGCTATTCAACACAAACACAGGCGATAGACAGGCAATATAAATGTAACCTGTTTCAGTTCCAGCTGGAAAATACATTTGTCTTTTCAAAACAATTGTGTAGACAAATATATTACGAAAGAAGAATAAAAAAAATGATTGAATAATAACAGTTTGATGAGGAACCCCAAAACATCCTGGAGGACAGGGCAGGTCGCCTGGGCCTCAACTGAAGCAGCCAAGAGAACCTTAATGAGAAGAGGCCCTAGGTCTGTGTGGAGAGCCAGGCCTCGGCAGAGATCCTCCTGGACATTCCCCCAGTCCTCACTGCTGAGTTTTACTCATCATTATCTTATATTGGGGTTGTTCGTTAAGATACTATTATGTTCCCAAACCAAATAAAAATTGGAGATGCAGGTGTGCACCATAAAGATTCAGTAAACGTGGAACAACTTAAAAATCCTTTATCTACCATAAAAAAAGCATTCTTGCCCATTTTCTCTCCCTCCCTTCCTCCCTCACTCGCTCACCCATCTCTGATAATAATTGGAAGGACATTGTTGCACTTTAAACTAACCAAATATTGGTTTAATTTCTGTTGTAATTTTCTGTCCATGTGTGGCTGGGCCAACGAGTTACATTTCCCACCTCTACTCTACTGAAGTGCATGAGGATAATTATTTCCGTTATTACATGCAGTTTCATAACTTTTAAATAACTTCACTATCTGCAATTCATATTTTACCTTAGGACATGGCATATTTTCCCCTCTCAACAAATTCTTGGAACAGAGCAGCAGCCTGAAAATAACAATTATGTCCTTCATTGATTTTTAATTATATTTTAGCTTCAGAGCGGTTAACCAATATCTGGTAAAACCTGAGGAAATGAACACAATGTGGTTTACCGTCTCTGTCTGCCTGCATGTTTCTGTGTGTGTGTGTGTGTGTGTGTGTGTGTGTGTGTGTGTGTGTGTGTGTGTGTGTGTGTCTGTGGGTGTGTGTCAGCCACAGAGGTCTTTCAAAAGGCTGCAACACAATCCCACACAACCGTGAGCACAATCACACAGCTACAATCACAGCCCCTTTGGATGGAAAACATCTTTCATTTGTAATATTTACGTTGGCCTGCCAGTGCTCTGGTCCTCCCGTCTCTAATAGAGTAGGTTTACACTTACAGTGCATCCCATCAGTGCAGTGCACACTGTAGGCCGCACTCCCTCGGAGGTGGACAAAGAGTCAGGCCTTCACAGCACTGCCAACAGATGAAATCCATCACAGCCTCAGGCCTGGATGACCCGCTAAGGCTAAGCTAAAACCTTGCTGTACTCCCAGTATTCTGCATACCTTAAGGGCTCTTTACTCACAACGCTAAACATTCAGTTTACGTTCCCGACCTGTTCATAAATAGCATTGGTCACTTTCATTTATCTCAATGAGACATAACTCCATTGACCAGAAGCTTTTGTTCCACTCCTCTCCGTCAGATAGCCCGTACCCATGTCCAACGCTGGACAGACAACAACCCTCAAACCCAGCACGCTCATGGGGAATGTGTCGTGGCAGAGGTAAAGGAATGTAAACAAAGCACAAAGAAGCACATTTCTTTGTGTGTGTGTGTGTGAGCATGTGCGTGTGTGCGTGTGTGCGTGTGTGTGTGTGTGTGTGTGTGTGTGTGTGTGTGTGTGTGTACTGTAACATATTTTCCAATCCCTGGCCCTCCCCGCTCCCTGGCCATCAGTCATGGAGCCAAGTCCAAACATTTGCTCAGAGGGTCTGCTCCCGGGAGCACTGCTAGGCCTGCAGGGTTTGTCAGGCGAGCTAATTCCCCCGTTGCTAATTTGTCCTGCCATAATTCTGAAGGCAGAGGAGGAAAGGTAAACTGGGCCTGGTGAGAACCGGGAGGCTCCCTCGCTAAATCATCCCTCAGTGTGGAGCAGCAACATGCTCGGGTCCCGTGGTAATGGTGCGATCCGTCACAGCTCACCTTGTTTACTGAGCCCCTTCTGGCAGAGCTGAGCAACGCTTTTCCTGCTGCACCCTTGAATAAGGGGAAAGTTGGCTGATCAGGAGGCTGTGTCTAGGAGCAGCTGGAGCTAGAGCTTTACTATCATAATCTGTGACAACGCCGCTGCGGTGTTCTGCTCGTTTGTAGGGTTTTTATCTGGGCATGGAACAATAGAATGGAAGGTGGAACAGACAGCGTCCCTGGATTCATTGGAACAGACAGCGTCCCTGGATTCATCCGCTCAGGTTCAGACGAGTGTTATCTGCCGGCCGTTTGGAGTCCAGAGCGGTTTCCCCTTCCTATCCGTCCTATCTCTCCGTCGGGGAGTGTCCAAACACGGCCTAATCACGTTACAGCGCTGACTGAAGGTTTCCTGGATGTCCAAGTGGTTAACCCGCTTGACCCTCTTCTTCTGTGGCCCGCTACATCAACACTCCCCGACAGCCAGACTCACTGGCCGAGTCGAGAGCTCCACTCAATCATCGAGACACACTCTCCAGTAAATCTCCACTTTGCATTATTCAGCAACAGCTCCCGATAGGGAAGCCAAACTGTAACTCTTGCAAATCATTTGGCAAACACGTGTGTTCCACCACAATCCCCCACAGGTAGCCATGGCAGAGGCAGTGCTGCAAGGCTCCACGGCCGCGCACGAGCAAATGAACTATTGCGTAACAATTAAAGCTCCATTATAGTCTGTGTAAGCAATAAGCCACAAGCCACACAGAATTCCCCGTCTTGCCGCTGAAACCAGTCCAAATAGCTCTGTTGATGGCTAATTAATACCATCACATGTACTTGGTGTTTTGCTTTAAGTTCTTTTGCAGATGATATACTGAACGCCTGACTGCAAGCAGCCAAATAGCAGAAAGGTGATTTCAGACAACGTCGGGATTTATTCCAAGGTAAGAGCTACCCAGAACATTGTGGACTGCGGTCTGAACTAGATAGAGAACACAGTCGTGTGGCTCTCGCTTCCACGTCGACTATTTGGAAACTCTATGCCAGCTTTGAATTTGTATGAGCTCTTTTCAAGTACCGTCTGGTCTTTCAAAGAAATGATCCCGTCCCATTACCGTACACTGGCCTTTTCAGTAAAGCAGTGAAGCCAAGGCTGTGTATGCACATTGAGAAATTGGGCTTAGGGAAGCGTAATTGGACCTGGGCTTTTAATATAGTAAGTTACTTACCCTTCACTGTTTGAACGACATCATTTACAAAGAAACATCTTTATCAAGGGCTCTACATTACATTTTTCAATTCCAACATTATCAAAGTGGGACTCAAGCAAATAGATGAGGCAAAATGAAAGGCATGACAAACCTGACAAAAGACACAAAGCCAGACTATATAATCTCCAACAATCTCTCCATCAGCGTCTATAAATCATTCACCGAGCAAGAGGAGCAGACACACCATCATCACACTCTGTGCGATGGACGCACATTTTCCATCTCTTTAGGCAGTGACTGCACTGCAGTGAGAGTGAGCCTGTATTGTCAGACCAGACGGGTCCGTGACGGCCAGGGCTCTGTGTCTCCCCGTGTCGGCAGACGGGAGGTGTCAGATGTCCCATTCTATCACCCGGTGGCAGGCTGGCCGGGGCCGGGCCACTAGGCTGGGAGGCTCCCTCTCTAGCCCCTGCTGGGTCCACTCCTGCAATCCAAACATATTAGCCTTTGGACCTGTCAACCTCCAGCCAAAGCCCTGCACTTACGCACCCCACCCACCCGGGTACCAATGTGGCTCTGTGGGCCCAAATGGGACTTGGAAATAGAAATGGAAAAATGACACTTTGGGTGTTTTTCTACGTGGCAGTTAGAACTTGAACCTATTTCGGCAAATGTAACGCAAAACGAAGGCCCTTTCAACAGCAAAATTATCATTCCGTTGCATATCATTTGGAGACTTTGAAACACTTTCTGCCAGATGAAAGCGACACTCGGTATTAAGTTGAAAATGGCCTGGTTTTCTTCTGACGGGGAGCCATGGGAATTTGCGTGGCGGGACACTGGGTCTGCTGGAGCTGTCAGCCCCGTTCAGGGCCCGCTGGTGACCCACGGGAGAGGGGATGAGACCTGTAGGGAGACACGCATTCCAATACGGGGGCCATCTTTGGCGCCATCCCTCTGCTGAGAGCCAAGCTAGGAGAAGAGATCAAAGACCTGCTGGCGGAGGAGAGGGGGAGGCAGAAGGAGATAGAAGACGGGGAGGGAATTAGAGGGACGATGGGGGGGGGGGGGGGCAGAGAGGGGGAGAGAGAGAAAAAGAGAGAGGGAGAGAGAGAGATAATAAAGATATATAGAGAGAGAGAGCCATGAGGGAGAGCGAGAGAGGAGGGGGGGAGTGAGGTCCCATAGGGAGGGAGGCAACAATAGTATTTTGGGAGGAAACAAGGCCTGAGGCCCTCTTGGATAATGATGAAGGAGCAGGCTCAGCCCTGCTCTCACTGATGAGCCTCAAAATAGAGCAAACCCTCATATTCGACACACATAAATTACACACACCAAAATACCCAATAACATTGCCCGAGTCCCAAGAGGTGCCCAATCAGCATCGCTCGCTGCAGCACAGGAAGGACGGAACACCCGGTGCCCCTGCATGCTCGGCTTGATCTGTCCACCCACCCACCCACCCGCGGCCCAATTAGGCCTGAATTATGCCAGGAACCCCCCATCGATTAATGCAACCTCAAATATTCAGGGCCGTCACAGGTCATTGGGCGCTCTGATCATAGATATGGAATGAAAAGACTGGACGTTCCCCCTCAAAGAGCTGTGCCACGGCGGAGGAGCGGTGTCCGGTCAGCTCAGCCTAATTCTTGAGCTGCATGACGCCTGGCTGTTATTAGGAAAGGTTAAACCCCTGCCGGGCTCTGACACTAACATTAGCCCTGGCCCCTCCAGGTGACTCACACGCATGCTATTTCACACACGCACGCAAACACACACACAGGTGCGCGCGGCCTCACACCTACTCTAACACACACACAAATACTTTTACAATGATCGCCGGCCCACATTCTTAAAATCCTGAACCTTGATCCAGGCATCTATTCTAATTAGCACTCTGCTTCGGATTCAGTTTGTGTGCTGTACCTTAGCAATGACTAGCACTTTAATGGGCTTTGCCTACGTGTGTGAGTGTGAGGATACAAAGTTGTGTGTCCTGGCACAGGTTTGTGTGTCCTTGAGTATGTGTTTCTGTGTGCTGTCATTGGCTGACCGTCCTAGCAACATTTGGCTGCCTTACAGGAGGAGATATTAATGCAGGCATGTTTCCCTTAGCTGGCAGGGGCTGTGGGCCAGCTCCGTGTAGCAACAGCATGCCCAGGAGCAGCATCCACTCAAACACACACACAGCACAACCCCCAGCGGACCTCACAACTTTGGTCTGTTGGACTCAGCACTTGCACTCAGACCTCAATTTAGTCAGGGAGATGGGGGAGTTTTGTTCAGGAGGAGCCCCGGACACCAGATCGCCGATGATCCCAGTGCCGGAGCATTTCCTTTTGACGGCACAAAGCTCTGTCTGGAGCTCGGAACTCGATGACAGGCTCGCTGTGTGACATCCGGCCTTCCCGATACCACAGAACCCGCCCGGGCTCCTCTGCCACACGGAGCAACACGGAGCTGGGATTGCTCAAGGCTTTGAACGTTCTAGGGGCTGGGGGGCGGGGCGGGCTGACACAGATCAGGCACACATGTCCGGTCACGAGGCCTCGCCGCGGGATCCTGGCCAGGATCGAAGGAGAACCGGCCGGCCCCGGAGAGGAGAGAGGCACAATGAGACGGGGACAGAGGAGATTAGGCTCTGATGAGGATAACAGCCGCAGCGTTTCCACCGCAGCCATTGTCAGGGCCTAATGGCCCGCTGGTTAGCCTGATGGATGTCTGATAGGAGACCCAAACAGCTCTCCTTCACCACACGACGCTGGGGCTCTGCTTCTGCCATTACCGCCACGCACATCAAGGGAGAGGGCAGATAATAGTCTGTCCGCGTGTGCATTAGCGGGGAGTGGATTGAAGGGTCAATCAGGCAAGCTCGAAGCGGTTCCTTTCACTTGATGAATTAGCCAGAGTTTTTAAGATGCAGCGATGTGTGTACGCGCCGATCACATGTCCTTACTACGTTAGGTCCGTCAGCCCGGACGCTACAGTTGTACACAGGTTGCAAGTGGAAAGTCTTCTACCATTCAGCCGCCACAAAGCATTTGGACTGAGCGTTGGTGAGGAACATACACAGGCAAAGAATTCCCATGAGCCACATCACATGAGACATGAGAAATAGAAAACAGTTGAGAGCTGTTGAAAGGCTCTAGATTAGAGGTGTTTGTTTTAACATCACTATTACATCTGAGGTGTCAACCTTACAGTGTGCGGTTGTGTGTGTTTGCCTGTGAGAGAGAGAGAGAGAGAGAGAGAGATAGAGAGAGATAGAGAGAGATAGAGAGAGAGAGAGAGAGAGAGAGAGAGAGAGAGAGAGAGAGAGAGAGAGAGAGAGAGAGAGAGAGATAGAGAGTGCAAATATAGCGTACTCAAGCTCACTGTTTTTCTTTAAAAATCTTTAAAGACACTATTAAAAAATTGTGTTGTCACTTTCCACTCGAGCACGAGAGATGAAAGGCATCATAGTAAGACAATGACATTGACTTTCTTTTATCTGTCGCTGAGTAAATACACTTTAGTCAGGGCAACCCAATTTTCATGTCACTTTTCTGATGCTTGCCATGACTTGTGGTTGCATGTATGATATCACTCACCACTGAATAATGAGAAACACTCATTCAACGCTCATTCCAACTTGAACCTCGGTTCCAAACCAATAACGCGGCAAAGACAATATTATAGCGACATAAATCCTTGTTAAACTAGCTCCTATAAAGGATTATTAGACACAAAAAGAATATATACTGTAGGCATACGTCTTACTTGAACAGTGTTTAATAACAAAGTTGGATTATTACTGTATGAACCTGGAACACCACACGTGTAGCACACACACACACACACACACACACACACACACACACACACACGCACTCAAAGTGCTCGAGCGGTAATCCATTTCTCCCACCAAAGGCTGCAGCGAGTTAGGCTATCTGTTCATTTAGCAAACTACAGGGAGGCTGTGGAGGCATATGGGACATCTTGAGCACCGCTGAGTGTTAGCAGACCGACGCCACGCAGACGGCCCATAACCAGTCACTGCTCTGGGGAAGGGGCCGGCCCTGGCCCCCTGGGTCCTTCTCCACTGTCCAGACACAATGGCTGGGACTCATCCGCCTTTGTTCAGAGCCACGAACACAGGCCAATGGGCAAATAGCACTGCCCGGCATTTTAATCACATTCCGTGATCAGATAACTAAGTCAACTTCCAGGCTGTGAAGTTCATGGAAGCATGGGTGGCTGAAAATAAGAATGTGTTTTACTGTGGGCTAAACCGCGCCAATACACTCATTCCGTTCAAAAGGGTAACAGGCGCACAGATATAGATTAAGCAATACTGTGGGATATGCTATTTCTTTTGACCATAGTTGGCCCATGCTGAGTGGTACAGTCAGCGCTAATTAATTCTTACAAGGGAAAATACACATGAGGAAGTGGGGGAAAGAGAAAAGAGGAGAAGAGGAGGGTAAAAATAACAGCACACAAAAATAATCTTTCGGAGGAAGGGATCGTTCATTCTAATTACGGAGCATTCCGTTCCGAGATGGGGATGGCAGAGGGCTGGACCCGGGGTACATGGAGCAGGGAAGTAGAGGGAGAGAGAGAGAGAGAGAGAGAGAGAGAAGGCCTGCTGAGGGGCAGAGTGGAAAAGAACCTCCGGGGACAGAGAATGAGCGAGTGAGAGAGGAAAAGACGAGAGAAAAAAGGGGGCTGCAGATTCATATCCCACGTGCAAAGTCTGCTAATTCATTGACCAATATCTCCGTCCAAGTGCCGGCGTGTGGTGTACAGTGCATGTAGGCTGGGAACTGGCTGTGTGCACTGGGGGCGGTGGGGCGAAGGAAGCCATGCAGGAGGGCTCACCCTGCCAGGAGGATTTACTGAGGTCAAGTGTAATGCCTTTTATTGGTCCGGCCTGGCAAAATGATCAGCGCCCCCCCAGGTGGAGACGGCCCCCTCTCTCCGGAAGTGAGGTCCCGCTAGCACTCGCAAAATACACTCAAAAGTCGTGGTGTGTGCTTCGACACACACACACACACACACACACACACACACACACACACACACACACACACACACACACACACACACACACACACAGGCAAACACACACAAACCCAGCTACAGGCAGAAACAAAAATGCACACATCCCAGTGTAAAACGCCCACATGTACACGGAGAGCATAAAAACAACTGTGATGTTGTTCTATTATTTATGTCGTCTGTACTTCTCTCTCAACCTTGGAGGCAAGTACATTTTCAAGTGGCCGTTATCAACAACGTTTCAATTGAAAAAGCATGTACACAGGCCTGCTTCTCCTCTTGTTAAGTCTCTGTGAGGGAGTATTGTATGTGACTCATATGTGGGAGAATCAGAACCCAGAGTCAGACACGTGCACACGCAGGCCAGCTGACAGTGAACAGGCACGCCGGCGTGACATGAGAGATGGTTGAGAAGGTCTTAGCATGTGGAATCCTCTACAGCAGCAGCCTAAAGAGAGACAAACCCTGGCCCCTTCTACAGCATATACAAAGATGACAGACGGGAAATACATGGCGGTGCGTGCTGCCTTTGCCTTAAGTTCTCCCAAACTGTGCTTTCACCATGTTCATCATTATAATGCTTAACGGTAACACACCGGGCGTCCATAGGGAATAGTGTCCCAGGCAAAGCCTGTAGTGGTTTGAAGAGAGTGGAACTGCTGGGAAATATATCAAATGAGCGTGGACAGAGACACTTTGGTTTACATAAAGGCTGGTCTCTCTAGCGAAAGGAGAACATTTAGCATGTGTTTAAAAGGCAATTACTGGAACCCCTGGGTGAAGGGAACTGCCAGTGAACATTTTATCAAGAAAGAACATTAATATCAGTCCTCTTCATAGGTACAGTGAGTATTTGTCAGAATAACTATGCTGCTTTCCTGAAGTTATGAATTCATTAAGGCTATTTCAAAGAAACTCATGGTTTTGCCATCTGGGAACAGTCAGGAATCATACACTCAACAAACCCTTTTAACTTCACCTAGGCAATGAGAAATATTTGCCAGAAGTCCCAAAATATTGAGAGCTTTCCATAAAACACTGCATAATGAGTCAACATCAATTACACTTGATTTGTCAGATCATCACTTGGACTCTGGAGGTGTCTGGCCAGATGTCTTCTTCTGAGGTGGTGCCATCAGGAAAATAAATGCTGCTTGCATTAGAGGAAACCACACAGTGAAACGAACTGGCTCATTCAGGCGTGAGTTATTAATTCAGCTGAAGTGCTGGCTTTGTGGCGAGGTTGTGTAAGGTTGATGAAACTCATCGTAATGTGGGATTATGTTAAGTCCAACCAGCTCAGCGGCCCCCTCCGCTTAGGCCTCCTTCCTGTATGGCTGGTTCTGACATTTCATTTTGATTAGATTTTTAGCAGCGACGGAAATGGCAAAAAATTATAAAGTTGTTCTGAAAACCACTCGATTGAAAACTAATCACATCGGATGTCTTTTGGTTTTGGTACGTGACACGCCTAGGAGAGAAACAGAGGAGCATGAACAATGGTCCTGCTGGGAGCTGATTGGGCCTTTTTTTCAATGCTTTCACATAAAAACTGTTAATCACGATGATTAGTATGAGCTTAAGGCTGCATTCAGAAAGTGCCAAAAGGCTTTCATCGATTAAACAGTGTGAAACCAAAACGCAAACACATCTTTGTCGGTTGGGAGAGAGAATAAAGTGCCAAACAAATAGCACTCACTCCTGGTAGAACGCTCACTGGTTGCCGTGTCACACTGTTGGTTGTTAAGCAGGTTTGGTTGGCCCAAAACCGTCTAACACTTAACAAAACAGTACATAACCATGGTTACTGAGCAATCTGGGCCAGGGACTGGCTGTATCAGGAGAGTGGCTCGCTGGGATACCAGTAGGAAACAGATCTAGGTGGATCTCCCAGGTGGAACACAACTCCATAATGAGGTGTAATGGATGGACTCCATGCTTCTGTGTGTGTGTGTGTGTGTGTGTGTGTGTGTGTGTGTGTGTGTGTGTGTGTGTGTGTGTGTGTGTGTGTGTGTGTGTGTGTATTTAAAAGAGAGAAAGAGAGAGTGCAAAAGAAACATAGTCCAGCCCACACATATTGGATGGGAATTGCTTTGCTGGACCAGTCAGCACTAGTTGCATTGGCAAGGGAAAAGTAAAAAAAACTAAAACACAAGCTCCATTTGAAGGCATCAGCTACCTTTTAGTGAGAGTCTGATCAAGTGCAGTGCCATCCAAGAACAGGACACCAGATCCACACAGGGAGTCGATCAGTGGACACGTCAGACACAGACTGTCTTGCACCAGCAGAAACAGCATTCATCTCCTTCATGAACCCAACACTGCCTGTCTGCTCCCCACGATCCTCCCAGGGCTATCTGTCCACAGTGCTCCTCCAACCCCCCCCCCCCCACCCACCCACCACCTCCTCCTCCCCATCACCGGTGCCACAGGACCACGTAAACACACGCTGGCCTGTTGTGACAGAATCCAATAATGGTGGGCCTTCACCTTTTTCTCAGTTGATGAAAGAAAAGAGACACAGAAGAGGACTCTGCGTGTGTGTGCGTGTGTGTGTGTGTGTGTGTGTGTGCGTGTGTGTGTGCGTGTGTATGTGCGTTTGTGTTTGCTGGTGTGAGAGTGTGTGTTGGTGTGCGAGTATGTCTCATAAAGAGGAACCGCGGGTTGGCTTAGAGAGGCTGCAGTGCCCTTTCGTGGGTCTGAATAGTCTAAAGTGTTTATTAAAAGGCTGGCCGGGGCTCCCCAGGGGGTCTGTAAAGTACGTGAGGGGAAGCAGCTGTGGCCCCCGGCTCTTTTATCTAAAAGTGTCTCCCTTAATAAAGTTATCTCTGCACGCAAACAAACCCCTACACACACACACACACACACACACACACACACACACACACACCCTACCATCACTTGTAGTGACCCCCCAAAAGGGTTATTCTTATCCCCAAAGCCTCCCTGATGGGTTGAGTAACCTATTCGCTAACACCCCATGGTCCTCTACTCTCTTTGAAATGTGGACCTTCTTGTGTTTGTGCACGTGCGGGATGGGGGTGTTGCTCAAACTCTCAAAGTCACTTTGTTGCCTTGGGGAAAAGGCCAAGGGGACACGGTGGATTTTTCAATTAGTGTTCAATTACTGTACGCACAGAGGATGTGAGGGCTGCGAACAAGAGGGATATGTATTATGAGAGGGAATGAAAAGAGTATAAAGCAGTGGAACACAAAGACAAAAACAACACGTCCTCCTGCCAGTGTGGTGAGGCGCGTGGAGTGGAACCTGGCGAAGAGGCAAAGCCACTGTTGGGAGCAAGTGCACCCAGAGAGCAGAGTGGGACACCAGGCCATCCGTATTTACGGCATTTGTTCAACAGAACGTGTGATGTTCATTTAAAGGGAACATGGCGTCTGTAAACTTTCGGTGCCACGCTATTTATATCAGTGATTTATTAGGATGGGGAACATCCATAGGGCCAATAAACACCAGTAGCCAGAACAAAACAGCATTCTGATTCTGTGATTTATGTCCTCGCTGAAACACTCGAATATAGTCTACCAAGAGTCTAAGCTTCTTCTGACCCGCATTCGCTATTTGGGACAAACAACCCTCAACATTCCCTAATCACTCTCTACCGGCCAAATTGAAAAACGTTCAGATTTATAAATATCGGCCACCTAATTTAACATTGCCTCACATGTGCCTCAAGTGGACATATGACGATACTGCAATGTGCTAGATACCTTTGCCACTTGGAAACATCCTTAGTATTTACTGAACACAAACCTGGCGTTCCACAGGTAGCCTACAGAGAAAGCAGGGATCCAGATCTGTTATCAGCTCATTGGATCATTCCCTGCACACCCCAAATGTGTCCCTGGTATCCTCCTACACCCGGCATATCTTACAGTGGGTGGCTGCTGTGCTGACAGAGGTGAGATTGCAATGTCCCATAGGTTCAGGCATCTGCCAATGAACATCTATAGACCTGGTCTTCTTTTCCCGGCCTGTTGGGCCACCTCTGTCCTTATTGACTGCTATGGTCAATTGAGGCATTGTTAAAACGCGAGGGAGAGAAAACCAAAGCAGTCAAAGAACAAAATCGGTACAGCTTCCTGTGCCAAAAACAAAATTGCAGGGGCCAGAAAAAGGAATTACAGACCTCTGATTTTGCTTCATAGAATAAAGTATAAAGACCGATTCAGCTTCTTTTTTCTCTCTCACTCTTTCCTTTTCATTCTCTCTTTCTTTTCATTACTTCTTATCCAGCTTTTGCAAATGATTCTGAATCTAATCATGGGGCAGTGTTTTTTTGTGACTTGTTGAATGGGCAGACAGAGAGTTGCGGACATAGTTGAGGGCGAGACAAAGCAGGTGTGCTTAGTGTGCTGTGGGATACCGGCCATCGCACAATGGAGTCAACTGGCTTTTCTCCGGAGGAGGTAACGTAGCGGAAAATCTATGCATGGCTCCTTTTTGTTACAAACACCATGCTAATCCGTTTGAAACCCCATGTAATATAAGATGCAGACTGATGGGTGTGTGTGATTGCGTGCGTTTTGGCGTGTGCGTGCTTGTGTGTGTGTGTGTGTGTGTGTGTGTGTTACAAGGAGACTTGGACTTACACCCTGCCCCTGCCTACACTTCCAAAGCTACGGGTCCTGCAGGTAACCATGGTTACAACAGGGGTGCCTTGTCCATGCCCGAAGACAAAAAGGAGAAGGAGCACTATGCATTCATTGGCCTGTTTAATTCTCTGTGTGTGAATGCGGCCAAGAGTGAGCTGACTGGTGCTGTGACCCTGGGTCAAGAGAGAGAGAGGAGGAGAGAAAAGAGGAATGGACAAATAGCCAGGGCTTCCACTTGATCGATGGGGGACTGCTGTTTCTCTGTGCCCTTCTCAGTCTCTGGAGACTTGGAGGGCCGGTGAAGCAAGCTGAGCCATTACTTTCTCTCTCAATGTGGCGGCAGAACACTCAGGGATAGACGCTGGCTAGCCTTACCCTAGATGCAAACTATCACTGAACAAAGCTAGAATTTAGCCTCCTGTCTTTGATTTTAGACCTGCACTGCAAATGAACCCTTCATGTTGTATTTCCAAAGAGTGTGTTATAACCATCAGGACTTCATTCACTGGATGGAGAATGTCTTTGAAGGCATGAAGTGAATGGTAAGTGCGTTTCGTGCAACGCCAGGCATCGGCAGGCCAGCCATGCCATAAATGTTTTAGTTTAGTGAAACGTCGGTATTATTCTGTTTGCAGGTTCCATCCCAGTCTCCAGACCAATATAAATCAGAGGACACAGAGGGAGTCGACACAAAGAGCAACCTTGTCTTCTTTACTGCAGCAGACGCCAAATATCACTGCCTCTCCCTTCCTCTCCCTTCACACACTTCTCATTCACACTCCCACACACATCCAACAACATAATCGAAGGTGTGTTCCGACTCATATTTTTACTGAGACAGCAAATTAACAGTTGCAGAGCAGACACACAGCTAATGAGTCTGCCGGGAGGTACGCGTTCACAGTGTGTGTGTGTCTGTGTGTCTCTCTCTCTCTCTCTCTCTCTCTCTCTCTCTCTCTCTCTCTCTCTCTCTCTCTCTCTCTCTCTCTCTCTCTCTCTCTCTCTCTCTCTCTCTCTCTCTCTCTCTCTCACTTCTCTGGTTATACCCTCAGGGTCAGGTGTGCGTGAGTCATGACAGGTGAGGATGCTCTCCTCCCTCTGAACCAGAGAAGCGTGTTCACATTCTCCTCGTTATTACACTTCCACGCCCTCCTATCCTCATGGCCGAGCTCCCTCCAACCCCGACGCAGGGAACAGCTCCCTCCTCTAACTAAAAGCGGAGCCACATTGAATCCGACAGGCTGACTCCCTCAACATCCTGGCTGCATCTTATTGTCTGTGGCCCTTTCTGCTATGATTTAAACCCAGGGCCATAACAAGAGGCGTTGCAGTGCGCTGTGTGTCAGCTCATGTTAGATGTCTTTGTTGGCTTCTCTGGCAGGCAATTTATGCCCCCATTGTCCCCGAGAGGAGGCAGCGAGGCAGGACACAAATAGATCCATGCAACGTGTCATAGGTTTGTAAAACTCCCCTGTTTTAAGGGATCTCGGCAGAGCCGTAAAGTTTGACCAAGAAAGCTTCTATTGTGACCCAGCTTCTCCCCACTTGCGCTCAGAGACGACGCTGTCTGCCCTTGTTTTTCACAGGACCGGCTCCGGCGGAATTCCTTGCAGAGCGATTCGTTCACACAGAGAGGCTCATGTTCACACGCCCGCCCTTGCGTGCATTAGCCTGTGTGCACACACTCCCACACTACAAGCGCGTGTACTGTACATGCACAGTACACATAATAATTTCTGCCTTGCGCACTCACATGTGTTGTGTACACACACACTATACATAATAGCCTCCCTCCATACACACACACACACACACAAACACCTACACACACACACACACACACACACACACACACACACAAACTACGGTGTTCTCCTGGCCCCGCTCTGTGTGTTTGTCCGTGTCAAGGAGGGTAAACTCAGACAGATGGAGGCCACACTGAGAGCTGGCCCGGGCCTGCCCTGTGGTTTACTGTGCTTGTCTAACCTCCGCGGGACAACACTGCCGCTCCGCCTCCACTGGCCCGCGGGCTGGAGACTGGGCCGCCGCGGGGGTCCAACACAATCACCTCTTGGAGAAATAAACAGGGGCCTCCTTTGGGTACTTACACACGTAGACAGTGATCCAGATCCTTCACTTTCAACGCCCTGTATTGGTTTTAAGTGTATTCCCAGCCGTCTGGGTTTAAAGTAAATCATGAGACTGGCTAGTTTTTAACCCAGGCACATGTTAGCCAGAATATTAGCTGATAACGGCTGTGCTAATACAACAAAGGACAAACAACAATCAGTCCCCTCCACAGTCTGGGCTGAGGGTGGCCTGGGGGTCATATTTACCACACCTGTTAACCCCCTCGGCCACGGTACCCGGGCCAGCCCATGACCTCTGAACCCCCACCACACCGGCACACATCAGCTCTCTTCAAACCGTTCCTGTGGTCATTTCCCACTGGCCTCCATGACCACAGCATCCCTAACATTAAATTAAAACGCTCCTTTCCCCCTCCTTCCTGTTCTGCGTGAGCCGACATGAGTGGGCTATTGCGCGGCTGTCACGGTCGATGTGGTGCACAACCTCGGGAGCACGTAGCTGCACCAGAACAGACCTCTGAAAGAACAGGTGGGCAACTGTAATCCCTCTGCTGCAGACTGACACTGTGTGGGAGCGTGTGTGTTTGTGAGCGTGAGTGTGTGCGTGCGTGTGCCTCGCTGCCTGCCCGTGTTCTTTATGTCCGAGCCACTGGTTTGACTCGTTTCTCATGCCCCATGCACCGGTCCGTGACTCTGGGTTAGAGGCAGCCTGGGCTACTTAGCCCTACAATAATATCCAGTCATCATCCAGCAGGTTAATGCTAGAATAACACTGGCCCTGATTAATGGGCACACGCAGAGATGTTGACACAACGTGCGCTCATGGCTGCGATGCCACGGACCCTTCTCGTGCAGGGCCTTGCGGTTGACTGAGAGAGCGTTCAGCAGCCTGGGACCTCTGGAGTCGTCGTGCCTAACGTGAGATGCGGGGCGGTGTGCTGCTGGGGTGTGTGCCAGCGCGCCGTGTGTGTGTGTGGCGGCAGAGCGCCGCATGCGAGTGTGCCACGATCATTCCAGTGCATTCCAGATGTTTCCATATGCTGGCTGCTACAGTAGCCTGGGGAGGTAGACTGTGTGGACACTGTATGTGTGTGTGTGTGTGTGTGTGTGTGTGCTTGCTTACGTGTGTATGTGTGTGTGTGTGTGTGTGTGTGTGTGTGTGTGTGTGCGTGCGCATAGGCTAGCTGCTATATGAACCCCAGGCCATCCCATGATTCTCTTTCAGTGGCTTCATAACTGAGCGCAGGCAGAGCTCCATCGGTGATGGCGCAGAGTGTTAAAAACAGATGTCCCTGGTGATCATTGCCCTGTTCGTGAGGGCACACTGCAATGTGCACATCTGCCCTTTATCAAGCAGGGGGGCACAGTGCGCAAACAGACGACAGTGTGCGTCCAGGACAAATCCGAGACCACAAGCTGCCTGTGTGCGGGGGTTTGCCAAGCAGCTGGGATTTACAACCCACAGCGCTTTAACACACTATCTCACACAGACAGTCAGTTCTGAGACACACACCAAAACAAAGCTCTTCAAGACTCAATGACGTAGAAAATCGTCAGGGGGACTTAGTGTCAGTGGGACAAATTAGCCAAGTAACGGCGTCTATTTGTAGCCACGGCGAGTGTGGCTTTGTTCTGCATCCTGTGTGAAAAGGGGGAAAGAATTGACTGTGACGTCTGCCCACTGACGGTTCAATAGAAGCTAATGTCACCTCTCATAGCCGTCTGAGTGGAGCAGAGGGCCGGCTGATCAGATGAGACATGGCAGGTCGTGAGTCTGACTAGCCCAGGGCTTGTGTTCTGTGGCAGACCTTTCCGTGTGGACAGAGCCGGCTTTGTGGCCGCAGCGCTCCCACGGGCACCACGGAGGGAAATCAGCACACCCACAGCTAATTTCTCTACTTAGCGTGTGTGTGTGTGTGTTTTCCAGTGTGTGTTAGTGTGTGTGTGTGTGTGTGTGTGTGTGTGTGTGTGTGTGTGTGCGCGCGCGTGTGTGTGTGTGTGTGTGTGTGTGTGTGTGTGTGTGTGTCAGGTTACTAATGTCAGACATTAGCCGCTGAACAGGCCAGCATGCTGTTCCCAGGATTAGGCAAATGGGAATTTTCAAATGAGTAGACTTGAATGCCTTTTTGCTCCTGAAATCTATCCTGCCAGAGACAGTAGCATCAAAGACTCCAGGATGGAACAGAGCCCTGCTGTTTACAATGGGGCGGTCTGGGCTCTGTTAAATTAAGCAGAGCTATAATGAGATTAGGTGTATGCATGTGACAATTGAAAAGGTAGGAACCACCTGTCGGAGAGGAGAGACGACTTAAAACGACCAGAGATTTGTTCAGGGGGACGGGGCAACGCGGCAGGGAGGAAGATTTGATCCGCCATTCTCTGGGAGGATGAAGAGACGAGTTGGAGAGGGAAAGACGGATTCTGTCTTCTTAGCACAGCCGGCTCACTGTGAACGCATCCATCCTCACGGCTGGCCCTTTGAAGAAACCCTGTTATCAATGTTGTATGAGAGAGAGAGGCAGCGTGGGGCCACAGAGGAAAGGCAAAAGCCTGCCGCCCGAGAAACAAACGGTGCACTGCTCACACACACAAGTAAACAAAGAGCAAGCAGGTAAACCTCCACAGGAGGTTTCTGGAAGCCAAGCGGCCAACTCCCGTGAATTTCCACCCGCTACAGAGTGATTTTCAAGGTGCCTGTCTGAGAGAGGCTCTGCTCTCATAAACCAAGAGAGAACTCTATACACAAATATTCCGCACTAACACAGCTACAGGCTCTCATGTTGTAACTGTACAGTGGCTACAGTACTGATCCAGACTGAGCTACGTTCTAACCACACATCCACTACTACTGTTCCATTAGACACATCAGTAGCGTTCGACCAAAGAGGCTAAGCTAATGGTTCCGACGTGACAGTCACACCAGGCCTTAGGGAGGGCAGACAAGCCAGGGCTGAGCTGAGGTCGACCAAACCTGGTGTCAGAAGGTCGATAACGGGCAGAGAGAGAGAGAGAGAGAGAGAGAGAGAGAGAGAGAGAGAGAGAGAGAGAGAGAGGAGTGTGGCAAGGTAGCAAGAGAAGTGCTAAAGGCTAACTAGCCCTAATAGGTTGACTTGGTTATGAGGTGTTTTTAACGGAACCCTGAGCATCGGTCAGGTCGCCATAGCAGCGCCTCATGGAATCAACTCATAGGCTGGGTTGGTTTGGGCCCGTCAGGGAGATGACATCACCGCATCGTAGCGCCCATCGCCAGTTGCTATGACAGCGCCATGAAAATTGCTGTCCATTCACGGCATCCCAAAAGGACCTCTCTGAACTCATGGATTGACTCCCACAAACAGGGAGTGAAAACTTTCTCATTAAAGCTTAATGGCCTCATTACAATGCAGACCCAAAACCCATAAACTTCAAATGAAATAGCTGTTGATAATCTGATCACAGCCAGATCTCCACCGGTGGCCAAAGGACAATAAGTTTCATCCAATACACCAACACGCACAACTCCAGCATGTACGCACCCCAGGAATACAATACACTCCGTTGGTCTGTGAGGTTATAAATCAACAGAAATCAATATCCTAGCTATGGAGATACAGAAGCAACCCAGATCCCTTTTAAACACACACACACACACACACACACACACACACACACACACACACACACACACACACACACACACACTCACACTCACACTCACACACACATAGACATACACACACACAAACACACACAGCCACAGACCACAGTGTGGCTGCTGGGTAAGACTCCGGCACATGTCACTTCAAAAGCTATTAGCCATTAGCCTTTCAACCACAGCTTCCCTTTTAACTGCCATTAGGAGTGTGGGTCCAGTCCATCCATGAAATAAGTGGCTTGTCTCCATGCCCTGCTCTGGGCAGTGTCCCTTATGCCAAGCTACTTGTTGGAAACACCCTTTACAGTCTCTTTCATTTGTGGAAACCCAGACTAGGGAGGGATAGGCTCCTGGCCGGGTTTAATTTCCAAACGATGTCCCCCTCCCCTCCCCCTCCATCGGGGTGTGTCATGGATTGGTCTAAGCAGATTACACATATGTACGCCCAAGATCCTAGTCCAGGGCCAGCAGCATCGCTTCAAATCCAATTTTTTTTTAATCCCCTTCCCGGCTCAGCCCGTGTGTAATGAAAAGGGAGAACCAGCTCTGGAAAGGAAACCCAGCCGCTGACACATCATCTACAAGGAGATTTATGTCTGCCCGTGGCAAGGGGCTCCTATCGTAGCGAGCCCTCCGAGACTCGGCAACAACACCAGACACAGAATGGCCCTCCCTCGTCAACACAGGTAAAACGTTATGACTGCAGGCGGCTCCTGTGACATATCGCTGTCCATCACGCGGTTCCTTTTTGTCAGCCTGTTGTTATTGCGCGAAATCCCTTCATACCACTCAATCTGCCTTGTGCCATTTAATACAGACAGAAAATCATTCTCTGTGTTGTCTGCTCAGTATCATGCCTCCGGTGCATTGTGATTAAACCAGACTGCCCTGGACACACTGCGGTCTGAGTGCGGCGGAGGAGGACTAGGCTCGGGAAGCAGCTCCTGTCAATCAGACAAAGAGACGGGGCGATAGTGAGGACAGAGAAGGTCTGTGCCGCTCGACTCCCAGACGTTCCCCTTCGCCTGCGTCATCTTCTATTTGGGGAAGAGAAGGGCCTCTGTCCTTTAAAGGCAGAGAGGGTCAGGAAGGGCCCTGTGAGACTGGACCTGGCCCCTCCCTCAGGAGGACTACTCTAGACCTGGCCCCTCCCTTAGGATGACTACTCTAGACCTGGCCCCTCCTTCAGGAGGACTACTCTAGACCTGGCCCCTCCAGAAAATGACTCTAGACCAGGCCTCTCCCTCAGGAGGACTACTCTAGACCTGGCCCCTCCTTCAGGAGGACTACTCTAGACCTGGCCCCTCCAGAAAATGACTCCAGACCTGGCCCCTCCTTCAGGAGGACTACTCTAGACCTGGCCCCTCCAGAAAATTACTCCAGACCTGGCCCCTCCTTCAGGAGGACTACTCTAGACCTGGCCCCTCCAGAAAATGACTCTAGACCTGGCCTCTCCCTCAGGAGGACTACTCTAGACCTGGCCCCTCCAGAAAATGACTCCAGACCTGGCCCCTCCCTCAGGAGGACTACTCTAGACCTGGGCCCTCCCTCCAGTGTAGTACAATAAACCTGGCCCCTCCAGAGGGCTGCATAGACCTCCAGTCGTTTCCATCCACCACACCGGCATCGAGCCAAAACCCGCTCCATACATCATTAAAGAACATAGCATATGCACACCAGCATTTCCTTTTCTCCCTGGGCTAACTCTTCATCTTTTTACATGCATTTCACTGTCTGGTTTGCCTGAGGCAAACACTGATAGGGGGGGGGGGGGGCGCTTTATTTTATTTTTACGTTTAGAGCGTGTGCACACACAGCCCTCCAGTCCACACACACTGCGGTGAGCACAGGGGACCCGTGCAGGAGTTGATCCCACAACCTTGATTTTCCCCGGTATCAAAGTCCAATAGAGTGAGCCCTTGGCGGTGGTCCCAGAGGCCAGACAGTGTCTGGCGGAGCCACGCATTCTTCTCCTCATCCACTTCCTCCAAGCTTTAGTCACACAGGCGGGCGGCTGGAGGAGCAGCAGAGCCCCAGCATGAGTCAGGCAGGCACACAACTACCCACTCGTCCTATGGTCCTACTGTCTATCACCCTTCTCCCCCAAGTCAACCCTCTGCAGGTCTAACAGAACCAAGTGCTTTACTGGATATAAGACACATGGTCCCACTAATCCAATGGACAATATACATTTTCTCTACTGTCGCCATGCCGACGGCAGAATGCAGCTGCAGGAACACTGTGCATCCAGTCAACGCTGGGTAAGTGGTCTGTGGGCTGCACGCTGGAAATTAAGAGAGTTTCAAAGTACTCCACGCAGTTAGTCAAATTCCCTGAGACAAAAGGACAGAGACAGAGTCTCTGGTGCACTGCTTAGGAACACTGTGAAGACTTTTGTAAGGGGGCCATTTAGGGGTAAAAGCTACGCTGTCAGGACTTTTACAGAGGAACATCCATTCCTGGGCACTTTTTAAAAGGGGACAGGCATTCAAAATGGGGCCCCCTGAAATAGTAAATTGTTCTTTATTAAAAGCTCTAGCAGGCCTTTTACTGCATATCAGAAATGTACAGGCAAATCTCATGTCATCTTTCATCTTTACTCAACTAGCCTTGGTCTAAGGGACGACGGCTGACTAGCTAGCACTGCAAACAGTCATAACATTCCTGACAAATCGTGTGAAAGACTTCAACTTTCTCCTCCAAACGTGTTGCCATGTTTTGCTAGCGATCATTTGTATAATATTTGTCAGCTTCAAGGTTTCAAAGCGCCATGGCCTCAAGGTTTTAACCTGATTTATGTGGCTCCTGGTCCAAACCAGAGTTGAGAGATATGCTTATTAACTACAGTCCACAGCCAGATGGAGAGGTTCACTGCAGCAGGCTACTTTATTGAATCAAATGGGAAAAAGGCTTCATACTTCAGGGGAGAAGAATGAATGTATTGTTTGTGTGTGTGTGTGTGTGTGTGTGTGTGTGTGTGTGTGTGTGTGTCTCAGTCTAGTACCTTCTCCAGCAGTGTATGAAGACGGTGCTTCTTATTAATAAAGTGTTGTTCTCTCCTGACATGTCAGCTGTGTTCCATTTATTTTCTACATCCCAAAACACCCGTCTAAGTCCCATACGACGCTTAACACACCCACTCACATGGAGACTCCTGCGTGTGTGTGTGTGTGTGTGTGTGTGTGTGTGTGTGTGTGTGTGTGTGTGTGTGTGTGTGTGTATGTGTGTGTGTGTGTGTGTGCATAAAATAAAAAGATAGAGAGAGAAAGACCGAAAGATTGTGTAGGGTAAATATCCACTGGGTAAATATAGTAGTTCGCTTAGAACACCCGAAAAAAAAACGCAGGCGGCATTATGCTAATGTAACTCTAACCTAATTTGGAGCGGCACGCTCCCTCGGAAGATTGTGAAGGGACTCGCTGTCAGAGCTGACTTTCCCCGGCATGGTGAAGAGTAAATTACCCTGTACCTCGTCATGATAGCTGTTAGCTTAGCAGCTGCCAGGAATACCAAGTAGACCGGCGAATGGTGAAGCAGATATCAGACGTCACCAGCCTCCCCCGCGTCTTCTCAAAGGGAAGCCCAGCGGTAAGCGGCGCTGGATCCCACACCCACCTCAGCGCTGGGGCCCCCTAACACAGAGACACTCCCCCTGGCGACCTGGGCCCCTGGTCAACCTTCCTCATTGTCAGCGTCACTCCACTGGGCCAGCACCACCTGCCGCTCGCACCAGAATACACACGCAGCCCCCCCACCCACCCCCCCACCCACCCTGTCTTTGTGGGAGGGAGAAACTGTGATAGAGGTTAGAGAGAAAGAGCGAGGCAAAGAGAGAGAAAGAGACACTGACCTGGTCGTCGTATCGGTAGGTGAGGAGCTGCTCTCCTGTGGCGTCCTCAAGGAAGCTGCCCTGAGGGGACAGACCAAACTCTGGCAGGAACACGGCCCCCTGGGATTGACTCTCCGTACACTGTGCAGCACAGTAAACAAACAGGGAGGGGATCAGTATCCATGCACACAAAACACACACACACACACACACACACACACACACACACACACACACACACACAAATCCGCCCTCCAGCTGTGGCCAAGCAGTCCCCACAGGCCCATAACACTGGCTGTAAATCTGGACCTCCAGCTCTCCCCTGGTCATTGAGAGAGCTGAAAGGCTGCACGGCCTGCTCTCTAAACACATGCTGTGGAATCCTCGGCCCTGAGTGGACTGATGTCCTTCTCAAATGACACCCAACACACAGGAGAACAAACCTGCCCTCGGATACATTTCAATGCACCAAGGATTTTTGGTCTTCTGAGAGGGCAATGCAATTCTCCAACTTTTTAAACATCTAATATGAAGTGAGCAGCTGTTAGCTTAGTCCAATTGGGGCTGCTTCATATTTCTTTCTGGGTCAGACATTGAGGGGGAGATTATTTCTAGGTCACAAAATCCCATTTCAGGACTTTGAGCAGGAGAGGAT
>CM030173.1:16012732-16075232 GCA_017639675.1 Aplochiton taeniatus
GTGGTGAGACACCTTATACAGACAGCTCATCATATATGAAGCCTTTGTCAGAGTGAACTCTGGTATAGATCTGTGTTGCTGAAACCCCTCGTTTGTTCACTTTTTAACAGCCTGGTAGTATGCCCTAGCCCTCCCTCGATTGCTGTCGCAGCACAATGACAACTTGCAAAAGCAGTCTCCAGACAGTCCACAGCTAATTATAGCTTGTTGCCAACAGATAATCAGTCCAACAGAACATGCATTGTCCTTTTGAGGTGCTAGACTCCAAATGAGATAACCAGCCAACCTCAGAACAATTCACAGACCTCCAGAGAATCAGTTTAAAACGGGATGCAGATTCACTAAAAATCCCAAATCCACCACACAGACTACAAAGGTGGTCACATAAGGCTTAGGAAAACGCACACAACAACACCAAATCAATGCACACCAATAAGGCATGAAGTGGCCATATGTCCAAATGAACTTGGGCACAAACAGCCTTCAAATATGCAACAGATAAAGTGACAGGAAAGGTGCCATCCTTCTCCTAGTGTTTGTATCCAGGTGGTGACAGACAGGGTGCTGGTGAGACAGACAGAGGGTGTTACCCAGGGCGTATCTGTGGTGTGTTTTAACAGCTTTCAATGGCGGCGCCCTAAAGGATGGCAGGAAGCAGATAGCTCCAGGAAAAGGTAGGCAGCCGGTGGGGTGTGGCTCTCTCAGGGAAAAATGTTTTGACCAGAAAAGGCTTCATCGGGAAGCCCACTCTGTCCAACTGTTCTATGTGTTTGCTTTCTTTGAGTACTTTCTTCCAGAAACACACAGTTTTCAACAAACAACATTCTTTGTTTGTTTGAACTTTTTTTTTTTTTACCAGGAAAATGTCAGTTGTTTTCTCTATGTTGAGCCAGCTCTTAATGTGGTTGACAAACCATCTGCAGTTTGAAGGTAATAATATCTTCACAGCAACAGCAGTTGGATTAGACAGAGAAGTCGGGAGAGAGGGGGGGGGGGGGGTTTGAAGAAAAGGAGAAGGAAAATAGAGAGACATAGTGCTGAGTTTGAGGGAAACTGAGCTCTGAATCTTAGCACCTCCAGAAAAACACATTGACAATAAAAACCAATCAAGCATGATCCTAATCCCACATCTGCTTGTCACACTCCACGGAGCCAGCCAAGCGTACACAAAGGCCCCCAAATCTCATCTGTCCCAAGTGACTCACTATTGTCCGCTATGCCCAAAACATTCAACTTAAACTTTGAACTTTCAGTTCAATTTAGTTAAGCATCGAGTTAAGAGACAGAATTAAAAAGCAAGGTATTTTTTCATAAAGAGAGCATGAGGAACCCTCTCATTGCCCCTCGTTGTAATACTGAGTGACCTACTGAAGAAAAGGATTGCTGCTTTCTGGAAAGCATTGTTCTGGCTAAGCTAGCTGTGTCCCCAGATGCTGTCAGAACCACAGTATATGGGAACAGAAAATGTGGTGAAATCGATGTTTTATTTTAATTTTTTTTACTTTAAGGAGTTTAACCGTCTAACTTCTCGGTTGACAGATTATTAGAAAGCACTGAGAGATAGACAGTGGTGTGAAAGTAGAAAGGGGGGAGCAGCTTGCCTTGATAACTTGCTTGTTATCTGCTAGAGCCCTCAGCATCTTACAATTACTCTGTGTTCTTGCAAATCCTCATATCCACCTCTCTATCTCTCTCTTTCCATTTGACACAGACGCAAATACACATCCACACACACAAAGAAAGAGAGAGAGAGAGAGAGAGAGAGAGAGAGAGAGAGAGAGAGAGAGAGAGAGAGAGAGAGAGAGAGAGAGAGAGAGACCCAAGTAACCTTTCTTTCACTGTTCAGTGCTCGTATATGGTAGTGGATCCACAGGTGTGACTGTTGATAGACCACTAACATGTGTACAGTCTGGGGCTAGAGCAAGGCTGTGTGTGTGTGTGTGTGTGTGTGTATGTGTGTGTGTTAGTGTGTGTGTGTGTGTGTGTGTGTGTTTGTGTGTGTGTATGTGTGTGTGAGAGAGAGAGAGAGAGAGAGAGAGAGAGATGGGGGGGGGGCACGGTGACTGAGAGGTTAGGTTGCACAGTGAGGGCCTAATTGTAAGTGCAGATGAAGGAGAGGGCTGGGAAAGCCTTAGCAGAAACACCTGTCCCTCTGACACTGGTGGCTTTCGTTGTTCTAATAACTGACAGCCCTTTTAAGGGCCCCATATGTCCGGCTCATATAGACATAAATCAAGGGTAGGAGAGTTGTAAAGATGGAGGAGTTGTTCAAGGTTAAAAACAGACTTTTACAGCTAAGGCTGTTCCGGACAGAGCCTGTAGAAACACAGCTCAGACAAACATGGGCCACATAACACATCGAGGTTTCGATCTTTTTTCTTCTTCTGTTAACTCATACCTAACCTTTCTGACATCCCAATCAAGAGGCAGATCCTCATTTAAAACAGAGGTGTCCTTCCTCAGTGATAGGCTGCAGAGCGGGTCTCTTCTGACACCTAATCTTCAGTGGCTTACTGTCAGACCTTACCCCCCGACACACTTTACTTTCTGCCAGCTCCACCATGAGACAGCCAACCTGTAGCCAACCTGTAGGGTTAGCCTGTGTAACCACTATCTGTATCACCCATGAGGCTTCAGAGGAGACTGCCACCTAGAGAAAAGGTGGCAGTCTATGGAGACAAACCGATGTGAGCGGAGCACCAACCTCCCCCACTGGTCTTCAGCTATTCCGTGCATTACAAATATGCACAAATAGCCATGCAGACTACAAGCATGGGGAATGTTGGATTAGGGCTTGTACAACAAGAACATGGGTAACATTATGTGTCATATGAAATGGAATGTATTTCATACAGTGTGTGCCAAGGAGACAGTGAAAATGTATCCTGAAAAACGACAGGCATTGCTTGCCAAAATATATCAGACTATTTTCCCCAGCACATACAGCATCATTTTCTGTGTCGGTTAGCTCAGCAACAGAGCCTGGTGTCTATAAGCAGGAGGATGCATTGGTGTATCAGATCCAGATTTTAGACATCCATCTATCCAATCATCCATCCACCCATCGTTACTCACTGAACATTACCTGTGCAGTGGAGAATAGCCAGAGGGCTAGGGCAGTCTTGCAGACCAGGACCAAGAATTGCTTCATCTCTTGTCTTAAGTTCAGATTCCGTAACATCCCTTTGTCATCGAATGCAACCTGTGAACATGAGGGACAAGATGAAGTTGGACAGTGTTTAACAGCTGACACACAGAGGCTGGGCCAAGCAAGTATACATGGTTCATCAACAGGTTTCATCTGTAACAGAATGTGGAGGCTGTCAAGATTGTTGAATAATGTAGGACAAATAAGAACTACGTGAGTGCCATGCACTGATAGGTGATGGAAAATGTAATTCACGCTATCCCTGACAGTTATATAAGAGGCAATGTATGGTAATGTGGTAAGTGTCTGTCCTCTTTCAGATAAATCCCAATTCAAAAACTTGAGAGATATGACGTTGGCTGCTCCATACCATGGAATGCGCGCTAAGGATCTACAAAGTTGTCAGCTATAAAAAAATAAAAAAATACATAATAATAATAATAAATGAATAAATAAACAAATAAAAAACATTTGCCATTCAAGTCATTGACAGGCATTGCGTTATTGCGCATCCTAAACTAGACTGAATGCACGGCCCATAACCAACGACAATTATTACTAAGGGCATAACCAAGCGTAATGCAATGTAGACAAATAAAAAAAAATATTGAAATACATAATGATACAAATATTTCGTGGAGGAAACCATTGTGGCTCTAAGAAATGATCTTACCTTTGGGAGGATCGCATGCGCTCAAGTAGGAATCCGCAATTCCGCATCAGTCCTGTAAAGGCTGATTGCATGCCACCAGCAACTGTCCCTGATTTGCAGAACAGCCGCCAAACAAGGTGTCAAAGTAAATAAGTCAGATATATCAACTCAATCCATGAAACCATTAACAGGTAGTTTATTGAGTGAAAAACAACTATAGTCAGTCTCCAATGAAGTCTGAAATAATTCGGCGCTGAGCCGTAGGCTAAAATAGCAATGGGCGACAGAAGTTCAGAGCGCTGCGTAGGCAAGACTCTGCCGCCGCCCCCGTCCCACGGCTTTGTAAAGTGATACAACCCTTTGGGTAGGATTAGGTGAAATTAATTATACAATCAAGCATTAGTTGAAATCATACCCCACAACATATCGTGCAAGCATATGTCTTTTAGAAATAAACCACATTTCCACTTTCCTCATCATAGCCTACTCACCATTCTTTTACCAGTTATTGGTTAAATCAGGTTTGAGTAATCATGTACTCCTCTAGCAATGGAGGAGCTGAAAACAGTCGACAAAACTATGTTACCCTTAGTCCCTTCCTTTGCGCCCTTTAATAAATCAATAGGGTTCACGCAGCGTAATTCTTGTCAGGTTATATCACTCACCTGGGCTCAATACAGTTTTAAATCTACTAAGCAGTGTGGCTAACTAGAGATATCCATCATCAGGCCTTTTAGAAAAAAAGATCAAAGGCTAGTGTATGCCAGGTGGGCACAGTTCTGCCCCTTTATTAACAGGTGAAGAATAAAAGCTGGCACTAAATGAAGGAACTTTTGACTTTGACTACAAGGACACCACAACCCATGGGAGTAGCCAGCAGTAGGTTTTCCAACAACAGACAGACAAACGGGCAGACAGACAGATCATAATTAGAGAAAGAAATTGGGATTTTTGGCAATTTGGCTTGACGACTTGTCTTAATTGTCGTGGAGATTTGTCTCCACCTACTGTCCAATTAGATAGACTGCAGAACTAAACGAATGAAAAGGCATGCAGGGGAATCATCCGATTATTTATTTTACTCTTTGTTGATCAAACAAACGATACTGTGTGGGGCCAGATTGCAGGATAAGAAAAATAATGAATACTAATTACTTTAATTCAGGTTAAGGTTAGGTTCTGATTATTAAAAAAAACATAATAGTATGGGAACGGCTGGATATTGGCAACACAAAAAAAGATGCCATAGGCCTTTGCTGAAATAGGCAAAACAAAACACTGTTTACCACAATTCATTTCGCGAAACTCTTGTTTTATAGGAGGCCATCTCCCTTTAAATACATTCACGCGTGGTCTTGTGATGCAAGTGACATCGCCCTAGATATGACCAGTCATTCTCAACATTGCCCACACCGGTGGAAAGACAGCAGCGTTTGTGTATAATCCCAGTAAGTAGGCTAATGACGTGCATGTTGGTCAACATTTTGTACGTTTGCGTTATTTATGTCAAATGATTTTTGCTCCTTAAAAATCGTGTTAAAGCGCCCTTTATTTCTACTTTTTGCTGGATGCCAATCTTAATCATAGCCAATAGCCAAGCTGGCTACCAGGCTAAATGCAATATTTTAGGCCAACTATTCTCTTAGACTCTAGATAAATAACAATTTAATATTAGCTATTCATTCTGATCAATTGCAGGTGTTTAGTAGTTCAATGGCTGCCTCCGCCACCCGTTCCAGTGCCCGGCGCAGCACTACAGGCACTTCCCCAGCTAGCGTCAGTCCCACCCGCCTGTCCCGAATCCAGGAGAAGCAAGAACTTCAACAACTCAATGACCGCCTGGCAGCATACATAGAGTGCACTCGACAACTTGAAAATGATAAGTCAACAATAGTGCACCTTCTGGAAGAGAAAGAGGAGTCCAAAACCCGGGAGATGGGTAACGTCCGGCGGATCTATGAGATGGAGTTAGCGGATGCCAGACAATCACTGGATGTGCTAGCTAGTGAGAAGGCCAGGCTGCAGATAGAGTATAGCCAGCTGTCTGAGGACCATAGGAAACTACAAGTCAGGTGGGGAGAAGAAATGTTTGATAACTTGATCAATTACTATGATAATAATCACACTAAGCGTATTGCTGATGATCTAAGTCTTAGAATCAATCAAGTACTCAAATTATGTTCTAAAATGCCAGCATGTTTCTCTTCCTTCCGTCTACCAGGAACCAGAAGAAAGAGGCTGAGCTGGCCAATGCCGTGGCCCAGTGGAGGAACCTGGAGGCTGCCCTCAACTCTAAGGATGCCCAGTATGCCAACCTACTGGCAGAGAACCGCCGACTGGAGACGGACATCTCTGACCTACAGGCCACGCTGGACAATGTTAGTACAGCGCTGGTCCTAGTGGCCATGGCTTGACCCACATATGGTGTGGTTGTTTAAATAGGATTTGGCCTTTGTGTTGTTGGAGTTATGAGAACACTTCAGAAAGCACAACAAGAACAGGATACTTATCGCATAGGACACTCTCTTTCTGTGCTTTTCAGTTGGAGTCTACGCTGGCGGAGAACAAGTCCCAGCTGAGCTCCGAGATGTTGAGGAGAGTGGACATGGAGAACCAGTTGCAGACGTTACGAGAGCAGCTTGAATTCCAGAGACACCTCAGTGACCAGGTAATGCACACACAAACAGTTGACATGACAATAGCCACAGATTTCCACTCGTTCTCTAAGAGTTTGGTCCCATCCTATCAAGCCAACTGTCACTCCTGGGCCAGTGGGGTTCTAGGGAAATGCCAAACACCCTTAACTTCCAGTTTCAATATCATCGGATCACAGGGTTGTTGGAACAATTAAACCTTTTATTGTTAGGTGCTGACATTCCCGATGAAAGCCGAACTGAAATTTTAGCAAATTTACTTCACTAAAGCATCTCATTAGTTTCATAAACTTTTTCATGTAATGGACATTGTCCTGCGTTAGCAATAGTCTTGTGACACTAGTCGGACCTCGGAAGCTGTTTTGGGTCTCACTATACAAATACAAGTTGACAAGTAGTAAAACTAAATTACTTAGCTTGCGGGCCAGTCTGGTTTACCAGGCTAAACTAGCTCGAGAGAATAAACTTCAAATGAGTTGCGGTAAGACATCAGATACTGTCCCCGGACACTGAACTACTGAAAGTAGTATGCTGTATTCTGACCTAGCCCAAGAGGGTTTCCATGTTAATGCTTAACTTGGTGTGTGTGTGTGTGTGTGTGTGTGTCTGTGTGTGTGTGTCAAGGAGGCAAAGGAGATGTGGAGCAGATACGAGAGTCGCTTGGTGGAGGTGAACTCGGGGAGAGAGCAGGAGTTTGAGAGTAAACTGGCTGAGGCCATGCAGCAGCTCCGCCAGGAACACGTGGCACAGGTCCAGCAATATAAAGAGGAACTGGAGAAGAACTTCAGCGCTAAGGTAGCGCCACACCACCCTGCACACTTAAACACACTTTGTGGCTCTCTCATTCCTCCTTTATGGGTGTCCGTCTTTCTGCTCTTGGCTTCTCACGTTCTGCTAAAACATGCGGACTTGGGTGTGTAATATGAATTTGACTGTAACATGGTGGGGAAGAGCACTGTGATGTGGGTGTGTAACTCGACAATTTCTTTTTCTGAAGACTCATTTTAGGCAGGTAGCCATTTTGGCAAGCACAGGGTTAGGTGGAACGACAGAGCAGGTTCTCAAGATTAAAGGAGAAGGAGGAGAAGACGGAGGAGAACCACGACCACTGAAGAGAGAGCAGAGTAAAATGCAGATTAGGAAATGTGTTGTGCTACTGACACGGGTACTCTGGCTGTCTTTCTGTCTTGTCTGTTAATCATTGGGTGTGTTGTCACGGCTTATGCCTCTGAAAATGTCCATGGAAGTGTGTCATTTTAAAATGATACAATGGAAAACTACAGAAGATGGACTAGAAGTTATCAAACTTGATGGCATAATGAGAAATGTACAGCGTTCTTCTTACTGTGTGTGTATACCAGCTGGAGAATGCCCATAAGACCGCGGATAAGAACAACGACGTGGTGGTGTCCACCAGAGAGGAGCTGGCTGGGGCCATACAGCGCTGCGAGATCCTGAGCTCCAAGCTCCACCACTCTCAGAAACAGGTAGGCCTCCTACCGTGCGCGTCACCACAGGCTGCTGTTGTGTAGTCTCTCCCTGGAGGCCGGTGGTCACTGGGCCTCTCTCTCTCTCTCTCCCCGTGTGCTGTCGCCTCATGGCGGGCTCAGTGCAGCGTGCTGGAGGGCCAGGTGCGGGAGCTGGAGAGGAACCTGGATCGGGAGCGAGAGGTGTGGCACCAGCGCACCAGCCAAAAGGACCAGGAGATGGTGGCCATGCGGGCCCAGATGCTGCGCCAGCTGGAGGAGTATGAGAGCCTGCTGGACATCAAGTTGGCCCTGGACATGGAGATCAACGCCTACAGGAAGATGCTGGAGGGCGAGGAGCAGAGGTGCAACACACACACACACACACACACACAGATCTAACCTCTTCTTCAGGTGTCTTCCCGCTGAAATGAGAGATTATTTGACTTCACTTTTCAGACTGCACCTGTCTCCAAGTCCTTCCCAGCACACAGCTGTGTCACGCACACACAGCCATGGCGTCCGGAGGTTGAAGGGGAGAAAACGCAAACACGAGGGGGCCTCAGGGAGCTCGCCTGCCTACAAGGTTTCCCAGCATGCCACAGCACATTGCAATGTGACGGTGGCCGAGGTTGACCTTGAAGGAAAGTTTGTTCAACTGGAGAACATCTCTGAGACGGTACGATAGACTGTTCCTGTTCAGTTTCTCACCTATCCCAGTCAGGATGATGTTGAAAATGTAATACCAATAACAGTACACATCCATATGTTTTTTTGGGGGGTGGTCGATCTTATCTAAACTCGAAACAAGAAAACAGTTTCTAGTTAGAGGTTTTGAAACTATACGAAAGGTACTGGTTCTTCAGTTATTGTGATTTTATTTTATGTTGAATGTGGCTGGAGCATAAGCGATGAAGCGTTTATTCCACCTCACTTCCAGGAGCAGCCATTAGGGGGCTGGGTGGTGAAAAGGAGTCACCAAGATAAGGACTGCATCACCTTCCAGATTCCTCCCTCTTTCACACTGGGAGAGGGGCAGACTCTTACTGTGAGTTAGATAATGCAATAAATTATATTTATAATCTTTAAACCTATTTCTATGTAGCCTTGGCTAAGCAGCACAGTTGATATAAATGAAGTGTGTGTTAGATTTGGGCTGCGGGTGCCGGCGTGGATGCCCGCCCCCCTGGTGATCTGGTCCTGCAGAACCACAGGAGCTGGGGTCCAGTCAACGATGTCAGGGTGACCCTTCTCAACCCCGAAAACGAGGTCATGACCCCCTCTTTGTTTCCGTCCCAGATTGCCGCACCACTCACATGGACCACGGGCGATGGGGGTTGCCGTTTGGTCTGACTGCTGCCTCTTGTGGTGTGTCTCTTCCTCTCCAGGTGGTAGCGGAGCGCAGCATAACGTGTGTGCAGAGCCGAGGCGAGGCCGACTCTGACGAGGAGTTCGACGAGGAGTGTGTGACGGGCAGCGACATTCACCTCCTCCGGAGGCCGGTTAGCACCACGTACCCCTGACACACACTTCACACTTCACACACGTCAACTGTAGGGAAGACACATTTTTGACACACACTTTTAGAAATATAGTCCATTCTTTATTGATGTTGTCCGTGAGACCTTTGGGAGTGTGACCCCTTCTCTCCATGTCCTTCATGCCAAAGCCCAAGAAAAAGAAAAAGAAATGTTGTCTGGTGTCATGAACGCCACTGCGGGTGAGTCAGACCCAGAAGGGTGTAGGTGAAGAGTGGCCTGCATCCCCGCTGCCCAGTCCTGCCTGAGCCTCCCATGACCTCTCCCCCAACCCTCCGCCAGCCAACCACACCCTATACCAGACCCTTTGATAGCCACAGGCTCTCTTTCTCATGTACTTGTCATGCTCTTGCTCTGCTTGCATGAACACTCCTAGCTGGCTCCTCCCCTTGTTGGCTCATACAGATAGCATGCCTGTCAGCGTCGCTGTGCTAGTGTCCTTTGGGCTCGTTTGTGTGTACACTACTATGAGACTGAAAGCTACCATGCATTTTCCCCAGGTAACAGTGGAGGATGCAAGCTGTGCTGTGATGTAAGCCACAACCCCCCTCGACCCTCCACCCAAGCCTTCTACCTTTTTGACCCTGGAATGTATATGACCATCAAAGGCCACTCTCCATCACTCCAATGGTCAAAGTTGTGTGTTTTTAATTAGAATCTGATGCCTCTGTGGGCTTAAATTCAGCACTGCAAAAGTTTGACAATGTTCCTAATTCAGAGGAGGAGAGATGACCTTTTTTCCAGAAGTTGTATTTAAAGAGTTTGTATAATTTCAATAAAGAGTTTTTGCTAAATCACTGCGTTTTGTTTGGCTACTTGCCAAGAAGGAGGTTTAACTTAACACATGCACACGGAGCAGAAAACAATCAAATGATAATCACTGCTAGATTCATCTTCACTTCATTGTCCTATTCAGTACAGATGTCAACATTTCAGATTGTCATTTTGAGTATGTCAATGACCAGATCTTGTGACGCAAGTTTGTTTGTGATTTCCTGTCAGTCACAGTGAATCAAGTGCCACTCGTCGGCTGGGCCGCCAGTAGTAGCTGCAATCCCATTAGTGTTCATTTTCAGCAGCCTGGAAGCCAGTACTACTGGAGTATTGCTAGTATTACTGTGAAGAGCGGACATGACCCGAGTGATATCAGCTAAAGAGCAAGCGTCCATCTTGAACTTGATGAACACAACTCCTGACCATTTTGCTGGTATCAAACTATAATACTTTGTCTTCAAAGGATCCACTGAAAGTCATTCAAATCCACAGTCCCAACTGGGAAAAAATAGTAACATTTTATCCTAAAGGTGATTGCCTCTAATATTTCACACATGTACAAGAAGTATTTTTTTGTCCACCAAGAGATCCTTGGTATTGTCATATTGGTCCCTTCATTGTCTCCAGTCTCAGTCTTTGCTGAACACATGTAAAACCCATCCGAATGAAATATTCTGCGGTCTGTCTCTTTATTGCTTCTCGTCCCTATTACAGAGACGTTCAACCATGGCCCGGTTCTATTTCAAAACCTGTTAAACCACAGTCTCTTTGCTGGTGTCTTTACTGAGGAAGCTGAGCAAGAGTGTCTGATGGCTGTATTTGGTGCGCACTGGCCGGGGAATCTGGAGTTTCACTCTCTGGTTTGTCTGTTTCCATGTCTGGAACAGGTGGAGGTGATAACGCAGCGACACCTGGTGGAAAACAGAGAAATCACAATCTCTACAAAACACGTTGGACAAGATGAAACACAAAAAAATCTTCTTAAAAGTTTTAGAATTCATAATCAGAGTTTCAGTTGGATCATGAATGCACTGTCTGGGCGGACTGACCACAGTCCAGAAGAAGTAGATGGTAAAGAGGGCCAGGGTGAGGACGATGAGGCCCACTGCCTCCATGTTGTTGCTCTGGTAGAGGTCCATGGCTCCCTGCACACACAGCCACCCTGAAAGGCTGGCCAGGGGTGTGATGAAGAGGAAGCAGACCACATCACCACACAGCGTCCTCCTCTGGTGCTGCATGGACGCAGACCCTAGCCACTGGAGAAGAGAGAGAAGATAGGGAATCGTTTATATCACATAGGTTAAACATTTGTCCTGCCAATATCTAAGTGTAGTTAACCCACTGAGGTGCTCTTGGCCATGAGTTGTAAACAGATCCATTGCGGCAGTGACATAATCTTTTCTTAATCTCCCTTCATCCCCACTTCTGTGGTGGTGTCACAATCTGTATGTGTGTGAGTGTGTGTGAGTGTGTGTGTGTGTGTGTGTGTGTGTGTGTGTGTTTATGAGAAAGAGAGTGGGATTTAGCTTGGCTCTTTAGAGCTTACTGTAGCACATGGTGGTTAATGAACAGATTACTGGATTGCTGGCCACACACATGCATGCTGTTAGGAGGAGGGGGCCATTGAGACTCAGGGCTGTCCTCGACAGTGTCTCACTGCACCACACTGGGAGGAAACACCATCAAGCCTCATTCTCATGCTAAGTGGCTTTGTGGTTAAAAGCGGCCCAGGAAACAGGGGGACCGGCATCTCCAATGTGAAGCCAGGATGCCCTGATCTGGCCTCCATTCCCATGACAACCATTCACTCACTGGGGGCAGGAAGAGCAAGCCTCCCAAGAAGACCTAAACACGTCCATAACCTTTTTTCAACAGTTTAATGTCAGCAGAGCTTTAGGCAATTATCCAGATGAGTGATCTCATTATCCTTGTGGATACTGTAAGAATTACAAATAGCCAATGCATCTTTTCTTTGTAGCAGCCTACTAGATTATCTACAATGGTCTGGCAACTGTAGCTGCTTTGCAAGCAGGTGTGAAGCAGGGGAACATTGCCGACATTAAAGCGTTCAGAACAGCCAGTTTTTTCCTTTGTGGAGGGAGATACAATAGAAAGTTATCCAATTATGGTTGCGTCGCCCTGCTGTCCTCTTTGAGTCTGTGTGTGTGTGTTGAGTCTGTGCGTATTTGTGTCATGTGTGTGTTTGTGTGCGTGTGTCATTGCCTACCTCAGTGAAGGGTTTTGGCAGGTGTTCCAGGGCAAACTGGTGGTGGCACAGCTCACAGTGGCTGCTGTTGGAGGTGGTGAGCCAGTGCTCCAGGCAGCCGCGGTGCACCATGGCCATGGTCCCAGCACACTCACAGGGGGAGAGCAGCTCTCCTGCAGCCCCTCCCTGATGGCAGATCCTACAAAAGGGCTCCTCACAGCTCAGACTGCAGAACAAGAGGACACAATTTAGTAGGAGGTAGCGCCATGGCAACTCAGTCACAGAACACTGACGGCATCACATAAGGATGACACTTTAATTTGTGTGTGTGTGTGTGTGTGTGTGGGGGGGGGGGGGGGTCAGACCCACCTGTCACTACTGGTTTCGTACATCATGGAAGATATTGTGTTGGCACAACCGTAACGGTCTATCACTTCCTGATTGCAGAGGTCACACTCCTCCCCCAGCCCCACCTCAGGTCCACATTTCACTTCACCAACATGGATGCCCACCTGGGGGCACAGGGGCTGCTCTGATGCCATGGCTACACAAGGAGCCATTCGCTGTTGTCAGAAGCATGGAACCTGCATCAAGACACAACAGGGTTCAGAGGAGCCACATCCTGCTCAGAGTAGCTTGTGTGTTTATGTCATGAATTACATACAAGCCCAGGTCCACCAGATCTAACAAAAAAAACATTGGCTTAATAGGGGCCTCCTTGATAACTGTTGAGGCTGGGCATGTACGTTTGAATCTATCAAAATGAAATCCCTAGGTGAGATGAGAAGGGTTAGGTTAGGCTGAGGCAGACCACAGACCAGTGGGACCGGATCCAGTCTGCTCTGGTCTGACCCAGACTCAGCCTAGGGGGAGGGAGCCATAGCTAGCTCCATGCCAACATTTAGTTCCACCTGCTTGGTTTTACCATTTAAAAATATCTAGTATGGTATTCAGTCTGTGTCACTTGAGGTAAGGAAGGAAGTGCAAAACTTTAAGAGCAAAAGGATAATTGAATTCGAATTCAAAGATGGCGTTAAAAAGGAATGTCCTTGCACAAATAATATTAGACCTTTTTAGAACTCCAATTCCCCTATTGGTCCTTAGTGAACAGCTAAATGAGCTAACTCAGTTAAATAACAGAGGATCATCAAAAATAACTGCGTCAGTTCTCAGTTCACATAGTGTGGCAAACTCACAGTTCAGAAAGGGTTCACCTACCAGTGAGATAAGTTGTGTTGAAAAACTAAACTAAAAATGCCAAACACAAATTATAGGAAGATAAACTCTTACAAAACAGAACAGGATATATATATACCACAAATGTGAATGAACTTATTAAATCACGAAGAACTACTCAGCAATGTCAATTCACACTCATACACAAAAATGCACTCACACACACACACAAACACACACACAGACACGCTGTGCAACGACTGTAGCGTTCAAACACCATCACCCCCAACAGATCGAGTTGACAGTTAACTGTACAGAACGGGAGTAGTAAGAGTAAACACTGCAGTCTTACCCTGGAAATAGCTGCCTGCTTCACATCCCCAACACAGAAGAAAAAGTGAGCCGTGAGACGCCGGCCGTCTCTCTCTCTCTCTCTCTCTCTCTCTCTCTCTCTCTCTCTAGAAAGACAGAAAGTAAGGAAGGGTGAGCGTGTGTATCAGTGTGTGAGGAGCTCCTCGGCGGCGAGTGTTATGCCTCTGAGTAGCCACTCGGCTGGCTGCAGATTAACACGCCGTTGAAGGTCGGCGGTGAGAATAGGAAGGGATTAGGTGAGGGGAAAGCAGGCCCAGACTAGACAAATGGAAATCCTTTTCACATCACAGTGAGTTTCTCCCGGAGCACCTCCTCACCAGAACCCTCTAATCCTGTTACAGGCTGCCAGCAGCCAGGCCTTTCACTCGGCCAGCCGTATGGTAATTCCGGCTCGGCTCTGACACTACACACACTCCGGTTACCCCAACAGGAAAGGTGGACATGGGGTATGGTGCTGTTATGGTGGATTCAATGTAACATAAAGTTGTCTAGTTTGTGTCTAAATCTCTCAGTGAAATCTTAAAAAACGTGCTCATGTATTTCCTTAAGTGGTCTTTGGTTGAGCATTGCCCCGACTATCTGGCGAGCAATGGTGCAAAAACATTCCTCCTGGTAAACCATGCAAGCCTTGTCTATAGAATTAGCTAGTGGGTCTATTGGTTTTCCATTCTGTCATTAGGGTGAATGCTGTCTGAATCAGACTGACCGAGAAGTATTTGATACCTCTCCCGCAGAGCACACAGCTCTCTTCTTCTCCCTCTCACAAAAGGCCTCACATGTCTGTTGATGAAATATCCACTGTCACAAGTAAGAACTGAACTAGGTTAACATGTATTTACCCATGCAGCCACAAAGTCAAGGAATGATTTCCAAACATTTGGATAAAGCATTCAGTTTAAAAGTCCTCTTCTGATTGTGACAATACATTTCTGATGCAGTTGGAGGGTGATTATAAACGTTGGATTCCTCACTTCTTTTCACTTATGTGCTGTACAGTTATTGCCTTGTTTTTCAAAATGCATTTGGTATTCTTTTTCGATTTCAGATGTATTTTAACTGGATTTTGTTTTTGTTGCTGGTGTTGTTTTGTGTGTTTATGCTGAATTAATTGGCCAAGGCACATCTTTAAAAGAAAACTTGGTCTCACTGTGACTCCTCTGCTTAACCAAATAATATTAGCGTATTAAAAACCTAATGGCTTTAGACTGCTTATGGGAAGTATGTGTAGATGGAAACTAATACTTAGTAGTAAAATGTTATGAGAAGGAAAAATAGTGTGAAAGTAAAATTGCTGGTAGAAAGTCATAAGAAAAAAGTTTGAAACAGGAGAAAGCCTCATTTGACTGAGGGAGAGATTAGTGACCCGGTTTGAGTCATAAAAGAAGCCTTTCCATTCATATTTATGGCTGGTTCCCTCTTTCTGCTCCCTCACTGGAAGCTTGGATGAAAGTGCTCTGGGTGAAAAATTCGACCAAGTGTTGTGAGAAGGACTTTCTCTTTGACAGCCAAATCCGCACCCTGCCCGAGTCTCTCGCTCTCCCCCTAATCCTGCCTGCTATTCATTCACAAGCTGCTCCTCACAATGCCCGCAGGGAAAGGACATCATTGGGCATTTCTTCATGAACATTTGGAGAGGGTGGATAATTCCATTGACACTCCCGGGACAGTAGCACACTATGCTCAGAGCCACCCGATTTTCAAAAAATAAATAATCACACATGGACCTCCGTCACGCCATGTTGGAAGAAGGACTTCCTCTTCCTTTGTGCAGTCAGCCAGACGAGGCAGGGTCTGAGTTCAGGTCTATAGGTCTATGTCTGCTCGGGTGTTGTGTCTCGTCTCAGGTCTAGCGTCTGGCCCCTAAGTACTCTAGCTTTGTGTTGAGGGGGCCAGAGGCCCTCTAATCTCCTCAGGGCAGGGCCACATCACACACTCCCTCCTGGGCTCCCTCCTATGTTCCCTTCTATTGATCCCGCCTCTCGCCAGGTCCCATAATGGCCATTAAAAGATGTAAATACGGCGTGTCGGCCTCTGTTCTCAGGTGTCAATGGAGCAACGGGATCGATACCAGACAAAGACACCGGGTAGCTGTGGGAGAGCGTCTGGACCCCACTGCTGCTGTCTGGAAAACATTCCCATTGTCATCAACATATGGCCTCTGGCCCTCTGCATCCTAACCTGTTTGAATTTTATGTTCTGAGCCAATAGGGAAAACAGACCATATTGTCCAAAAGTACAGAAAAAAGGGCTAACTTAAAGTTCTGCTTGAAATTACAACTCATCCCAAAACAATTGTTAGGCCCACCAAAGAAATATACATCTGTCATATTCTATCTACTCACTACAAGCTTTATCAAAAGGACCCCCAGACAGACAGGGCTAGCCAGGGCTGTCTAGTGTACAGGAGCCGTTCTCTGTAGGTTTTATCAGGTTGTATTTTTTAGAGACAGATAAGACGTTTGCCAGGTGGCTGGAACAGGGAAGCTACCACAGGCTTCAGACACAGAGCAACAGATAGAACACTGTGCAATACACACACAGGATGTCATGTAATGCAGATATTCACAAAAATACATTTTGACCCTTAAGTCTTTATCCATTTTTTAAATAATATATGAATAAACCGTGCTAGCCAGGCCAACTGGAAAATGGAAAAGGGCTGTATGTCTTTGATATACTGTGCGTCCAGAGAGTCCTGTGTATGTTCAGGATGTACTGCTCCATATCTATAAATGCATGTCCATTAAAGGAAGAGCCCATTAGCAGACAGGGGAGTAATCTATAAAGAATGTTCTATCAGCCGGCCCTATCAGGGGGTCCTCCAGACGAGGAAGGGTGCCGTCTCTCAGAAGAGTTTTAAAATGGAACTCTGAAGACTAGAGAGAGAGCTGGGGCACACACCACGTGACTCATGTCAAGTGGCCATCCAGCTGCCAGTGTTTGATACGTTCTGTGTGTGTGAGAGTGTGTGTGTGTGAGTGTGTGTGTGTGCATATTTAAGTCTTTCTTATCTGTGAAGGATGGTATTGCTCCCTCACCGCGATGGCTCTCCTGCTCTCAGGCCAGAGCGCCTGTCCACAGTAGAGCCAGGCTGGGCTGGGGGTCTTCAGTCTGGGAGGTAGGCCAGACAACACTGCCGAAGAGCCATGCACAAGAGATACTTGTTGATCCAGACACACAGCCGTAGTGGACATCTAGCCTGTGGTAGGTTGAGGGGTTTTTAGTATCTAGGGTCCAAGGGTTGCACCAGCTAGAACAGCCTGCTGTGGTAGCCCTGACGTGGGTTTACGGAGCATATTCCTGGCCGGTCCAGCGTTGGAGACGTGGATCTATCCATACTGTTGTACCCCAAGCAGCTGGTCCCCATCCGAGGCAGCAGGCCGGCGGCCACCATGACAGAGTGGACACTGCTCAAACGGCTGCTGGACGCCGTCCACCAGCACTCCACCATGATCGGACGCCTCTGGCTCACCGTCATGGTCATCTTCCGCTTGCTCATCGTGGCCGTGGCGACGGAGGACGTGTACGCCGACGAGCAGGAGATGTTTGTGTGCAACACCCTGCAGCCCGGCTGCACCACCGTGTGTTACGACGCCTTCGCCCCCATCTCGCAGCCTCGCTTCTGGGTGTTCCACATCATCAGCGTGTCCACGCCCTCCCTCTGCTTCATCATCTACACCTGGCACAACCTCTCCAAGCTGTCCCCCACCCACGGCCAGGGCAAGGGAGCGCCCCCAGGAGAGGAGGGCCGGGAGGGGGCCAGGGACGAGGCACGGGAGGCTTTTGAGCGGAGCTGCGACTCCGACAGCTGCTCCATCCGCTCCCACAGACACCTGGGCCACAGCTTGGCGAACGTGTTGGAAGGCATCGCCCCCGACAGCTTCCTGAAAGGAAACCCCAAAACGGCGGTGGCGCTGACCCGGGCCCAGGCTCGTGTCTGCCGGGCGGGGAACGGAGAGGGTCCCGGGGGGACAGGCGGGGTGCTGTCGAAATACTACGTGCTCCACGTGTGTCTCCGCGCCGTGCTGGAGGTGGGCTTCTTGCTGGCCCAGTGGATGCTGTTTGGCTTCCAGGTTCCGGTCCGTTTCCTCTGCTCCGCGGCTCCCTGCTCCCTGCCGGTGGACTGCTACGTCTCCAGGCCCACGGAGAAGACCATCTTTCTGCTCTTCATGTTCTGCGTGGGGGTCTTCTGTATTCTCCTCAACCTGCTGGAGCTCAACCACCTGGGCTGGAAGAAGATCCGCCAGGTGGTGCAGCTCAGGGAGGGAGTTTGCCCAGGGAAGAGAGGAGGGTACGAGGCCTTTGCCCCCGACAGCCCCTCGCTGGTCTCCTCTCTGGGCTTCAGGGGCGTGACCAGTACCACCTCCCTACCTACCCTGGACCTGGTAGTGGACCACCGGCCAGACTGGACCTGTGCAGGGAACTGCTCCCCCCTCAAGCAGCCGGACGTGGGCTTGGGAATGAAGCTACAGCTCTCTAAGAACCAAGACTCCCACAGAGGAGAATGCCAACCTCTGAAGAGTAAGAGGGAGATTAAGGGCTCCAAGCAGAGAAGTGCCGAAGTCTGGATATAAACATATTTATACAATTCCTACAGCTGAAAGATATTCACCTTACCAACGCATGTTTTTTCTATTGTTTTGAGAGTCTTAAACCTAAAGGTATTCATGAATAGCATGTAAATATACTAACCATTCACTCATTAGGGAGATTTAGCAAGGTAATGTCGGAGCTACTACAAAGTTTTGTGAAAGAAAACAAATCCCTAATTGTCTGGCTAAGAGGATTTTGAACATCCTTCACTTTAATGACAATTCAACAAAATGGGTTAGCCTAGTTTGTAGGACAGTCCACAACTTAAACAAGCAACAAAAATGAAAGATGGCTCAATACTTCAGTTCTTCATTTATTTACGCAATATACGTATTCATATATTCATTTACAACATCTATAAAACACTTTTTGTATAAATTATGCTACAGAAAATAAAGGAAACACAGAAAACAAGTTTTGATGCACAGTCAGCTTCCATTGACTACAACTTTGTTGTAAATACAATACTGCAAGCTGGAAAGTTGAGCAGAGAGAGATACAGTGTAGATCCTGCAGTAGTGTTACAAGAGGGCCTGTCGTCTTAACGTGTTATAGGCCTATGATCTGGATCCTTCCATAGAGCTGTCAGACTCACAGCAGACGTTTCTTTACATAGTGGTCACATTTTTTTTGTTGGTCCACTCTGGGATCATAACAATTTCATGAGTCAACGGCTGAGACTTTGGTTCAGATTTTATGCAAATGTCTGAATTTATGTTTTTCTGAATAAAATACCTTGTCATAATTTTAGAGAAAAACATTGCACTTTTTTCACTTTTGTCTACCACAGATAGATAAATAACAAAACATTTGACTGTAGAATGTGTCAATTGTTCCCTGTCATTTACCCAGTATGGTTTGTTCATAGAATCCATAAAAAAAGAATGTTTAAGTGTTGGTCAAACTACCTGATCCTGAGTTTCAGCTCAGGGGAAAGGCTAACTACTACAGTAACTACATAAAATACAAAAAAAAAATAACAGAATGTAAAGTCCTTTATGGCATTGCTGTTTGATCATTCTGGACTTTTCCGTCCATTTCATTCTCTTGTCTAGTGGTTTTAAAAAGAATCCACAACATCTATTCTCAGTGGAGTGACTACCGTTAGTTATCAGGCTACAGAGACATTGGATTGAGGCAAAGCACTGATGCACTGGCTTATCATCAAGGCCAGACTGAATCTGTAGGTATGCTCTTTACCATATTACCTCCAAACACAGACGTTTTCAATGTCTATTTATTTCAAAATGTGGAATATAATTTCTTTCAACAGGAAATTTCCAGGGTTTGTTCTACCCTTGTAGATTTTTTAAAAGCCTCACAGGACATTAAACTACTAGTCTCAGAATTGAGCATTAAAATACTTTGTTCAATCTATGCTATTGGGCTAATGTTACATGACTAAGTTTCAAGCGTCATACTGTACAGCATTTTTCCCACAGTAAGTATACTGTAGTCCACAACAACCTATTTATCTACCATAAAGATTATGTTAACATCATGGCTGATATGGTATAAGTACTTCAGTGTATTTCCATTATGAAGGACAAAGAAAGTGCGATGCTAGAGGAGAAAAATAAACATAAAATGTGCATGTCCTTAAGCATGCACAGTGGCTTCTAAGCTCCAGTGCAATACAAACAACATTTAAAAAGCACTTCGACGGTGAAGTGAGACAAGGCATTCACCCCTATCTGACACAAAGCAGGTGGCCCAGTCCTTACTGTGAGTCGCCGTGTTACAAGAAGTCAGACCATGTAAACACAGAGAGAAAGAGAGAGATATTCAGCCCAGTTTGTCAATATATAAAAAAGAAGATGTGTTTGGGCAACACTTAAGAGCACAACAGGTAGGCAGGCAGGCAGGCAGGCAGAGCAAGTTCACGCCAAAGCAGAGAGAGCGAGAGAGAGATAAAGAGACACAGAGAGAAAGTGACAGAGAGAGAGAGAGAGGGAACAGATAACATAACCCAGACTGAACAGTGATACACAACAGGTTCAGGTGGGGAGAAGAACAAAATATTGCATACAGAGTATCTGTATTGGCGGAACAACATCTTTGAAAATTAACCCATAGACTTAGGTAGGAGTTGCACCATTGGAACATGTATGACCTTTGCAGGTGTTTACAGGACTTGCATCGTCGAAATGACTTTAAAGCCTAGGTACCCAAGAGGGCTGGAGCCTCTTAGGGGAGGACCCCTGGTTGTCACATTCCATACACTATGGAATGACAGCGCAATAAGTTCATATTTGATAACAGAGGACACGGAGAGTCGAGGAATGGCGGCGTCACAAGCAGTGGGACATTGACCTGAAGACTACTTTTGATTAAATGCCTCCGGTCAGGAATGTGTGGATTTCCCCACACAACCCCAGACAGTCTGGAGCTAGGAGTTGGAAGGGGTTGAGCGGTGAGAAGGGCTGGGGACAACAGCTGTCTGACCCGAGAGGGGAGGTGCGGGGCCTGGGCGTTGAGAGGTGGGGTCTTGGTCGAGTTTGGATCCGTAGGCTGGACGTGTTGAGTCTATGGGGGGCTGGGGGACTGGTAGCTTGGCCCCCCGGCTTCACTGGGGCAGGGGCACCAGGACTTCCACGTAGTTGATGGGGAAGAAGCCCGAGTCGCCGTTGATCATGCCCTCATACCAGTTGTCATCTATTTGGTTGGTGAGGATAATGATGTCACCCTCCTTAAAGCCCAGCTCGCCCGCGTTCTCTGGCTCAAAGTTGTACAGACAGCGACAGCAAGGCTGGTCCATCACCTCCGACTCTGGACACAGGGACACTGAGGGAGAGGGAGGTCAGGAAAAGGTTGTGAGAGGATTGCCAGAGAGAATTGCAGGTACTCCACGATACCTGGTAATACACCAAATATGAAGCCACAACCGCATGTGATGAACTTAGCAAGTTGAATCCAATTTCACCGGGGGCTCAGTGCCCCTGTTTGTTTGAGTGTAAGAGAAAGAGAGTACGAGAGTGAGTGAGTGAGTGAGTGAGTGAGTGAGTGAGTGAGTCCTTATGGGGTGGGGTTGAGAGACGTACTCACCGTGGCCATTGCCATTAGTAGTGGGGCTGTCTGGCCATGACAATGGTACATTGGTGAAGTGATCGGCTGGATGAGAAATGGAGAAACATGAGATATGGACGAGGGAATTGTCAATAAAATGCATTTTTATCGTATCGCAGCGATGGCATTGAAACGACATAAAGACTCACATCACAGTCACATGGCAGATATGCTGTACTAGTTTCTACCACCAGAGGGAACTAGCTCCCCCAATTTGAATGTCTTCAATGGGATGGGAATGACTAGCTCTTAGTGCAGTTTAGAGTAATATTCAAACCTAAATATTCCATTTGGCAAATCACAAGGTTGCAAACAACTATAATGTGGGTGGGTGGGGTTGTCTGTGTTAAATATATATATACATGTATTTCACACTATATCATTTTTATACCTACTTTTGCCATTTACTGTGTGATCAAACTGGACATCTGGAAGGAATGACAGGGGAAAGAAATGTAAATAAAACAATGGAATGGAATTGAATGGAAAAAACAATGCAAGCAATATCGCCACCATACTTTAGATGAACTCCTAATCAGGCTGACATGCCAGCTCCCACTGTACCTGTCGATTTGATCGATGAGCTGTACGACAGGCCGTTGTGCTGGCTTTTGTCTATGGTTTCAGTGCTGGTTCTAATGGACCTTGGCCTGTACTCTCTCTTAGGGTGGTCCCTTGCTGTGCAGATTCTGGAAGGATCAGAGGAGATATGTTGAGGAGATATGTTTCACAGCACATGTGGGGTCCTCCAACAATAACATTCAATAACCTACTGTTGTGACTGTCATGGGATTTGATGGTATATAGCCATGACGAGTGTGTGTGTGTGTGTGTGTGTGTGTGTGTGTGTGTGTGTGTGTGTGAGAGAGTGAGAGAGTGAGTGAGAGAGAGAAAGAGATGGGGAGAGAGGGATCGAAAGAGGGGGAAAAATAAAGAGAGAGAAAGAGAGAGAGGGAGGGAGGGCGTAGAGAGTGTGTGTGCGGACCTGCTCTGTAGTCTAGCGTTGAGCTCCTCCAAGATCTCCGCAGACTGCCGATGGTAGTCTAATGCTGCGTCGATCAATGCTGACAACTGACTGACCTGCTCCACCTGGGACAGATCATAAATACATAAAACAAAGCGAGGGGGGGAATTCAAATCTGCTTTCCGACATCCCGCAGAACACTGTGGGACTGGCAAAGCACCCTATAGACTCCAGCAGGCCACCGCACTGTGAGTCTTCACTCACGTCATTCTCCAGGAAGTTGAACATGCTCCTCTCAGCCAGGTCTTTGCTCTCCTCAAACTTCTCCACGGCCAGACGGATTTCCTCCTCTGGGATCTTCCCCATGCGCTTCCTCTTGTAGTCAAAGTCTAACCGACGGCCCTCCATCTTCTTCAGGTGGTGCTGTGCACAGTAAAGAGAGCATGGCGAAAAAGGCAAAACAAAACACATTACTGACCCAATATTAACTTATAATAGTTAATATTCTTAGAAATATTAACACTAGTTGTCACTGTCAACCACATGAACCTATGGTGGAAAACCAGAAGTAATAAATAAGAAAGTTGAAGCAAACAGTGTTCGACAAAGGCTGGGCGTGAACTGACCATGATCTCCTTCAGGTCCTTGTCCTGTAAGGTCTGCAGTGGGTCGATGAAGTTCTGTTTGACGCCGATGTCCAGAGAGTCCTTCACGTCCGCCATCTGCTTCATAGCCTCGCCCATGTCCATCAAGGCGCAGCCTGAGGGGAGAGAGTCACAAAAACTGCAACAACACCGTTTGAAACATCACACACACACACACACACACACACACACACACACACACACACACACACACACACACACACACACACACACACACACACACACACACACACACACACACACACAAATAAACTAACACACAAACACACATACACACACACACACATGCATACGCACAGGATTGCTTGTGGGGTTGTGAGACAGTATGGTTTCACTTTTAGTCAGTTCAGGAGACACATCCCAGGCTTCCTGCCTCTGCAGAGCACAGAGTGCGGCACGTGACCTCCCCTCCCCTGAGGGTGAACAAGTCCTGGGCTGATAGAAGCTGGGCACGTGCGGGCAAAGTCTAACGCCCTGATGTCAAAATGTAAACAACTCAAGCATTTGGATACGCGGGGATGTATGCCACTAGAAAGACATAGAACAGGAAATAGTGGGACTTGTTATGAGAGTCTGTGTTTTAAGACTATGGAATAAGACCCAGGGTGACACAGAATGTAAAGGGTTACAAAAGATAACACAGGATATTGTTACTGCTTCCTGTGAGCTGTAACCCCACCACACACTTAGCATAGCGTATCGTCTCATCTCTCTATCCATCCTATCTGTCAACAGATATGAAGAGGCTGCTGTGCTGGGCTTGGGAAAGACGAGGCTGTGTGTTCTTGTCTGCGTGTGTGTGTGTGTGTGTGTGTGTGTGTGTGTGTGTGTGTGTGTGTGTGTGTGTGTTACCAAAGGCAGAGCTCTCTCCTAGCTCCTGGCCGTGCCGGACCATACAGTCCCCCATTAGGCCCTCGGTCTGTGTGTAGCCGGTGGTCTTCACCTGGCCCCTGATCTTGGACATGGTGTTCAACATCCCCAGCTTGGCTCTGGACGCTGTGAGGACACACACAGTACTTCCATGGCAGTGCAACAGAGGAATCAGCTTTGCCGTAAGGCCGTGTCTCTAACTCTAGTCTTACCTGGGTTGGGCTGGAGGTACTCTGTTGTTTTGGAAAGGAGGTCAAACACTGATTTGTTGGTCACTTCGATTTTCTGTGTAAAAAAACAACAACAGATTAATTGTTTTTATGAATAAATAAGAAATGTCAGGTTACAGCCGTGTCGGTTGGCCAGCTTTATCTGTCCGCAGACCAAATCGTTGGTATATTTTTTATCAATAAGATAATCTTAGGTCTCCTACAATGCTTTCTGTGCAGGTACATTCATTTTAAGTGGGGAAATAATTGTCTGCAGTGACAGGAATTGCTCCTACTATCAGCGCCTAAGGCCAAAACAAAATTGGGATGGACTGCTTTGACATTCGCAGCCCCCTTCATGTGGAATGAACTACAACACAATCTTAGACTGCAAGATCGGGTCTCTGTGGGAAAATTCAAGGACATTTTAAAAGGACTGGAAGAAATAACGACTGGAAAATGTGAATGTTTTGTAAATGTCTGAATTTATGTTATCTGTCGGATTCAAAGTTTTTGCTCTGCTGCTGCACTCTTGGCCAGGTCTCTGTTGAAAAGAGAGTTTTAATCTCATAGAGATCATAGTACCTGCTTAAATAAAGGTTAAATAAAAAAATTAAGAAAGGGGGAAAGAGGTTTCGCGGCGACAGCAGTCCTTCTGTCCTTACCCTCTCCATCTCCGTAAAGTCTTCATCCAGCTTGGTGCCTTCTGCACCGCTTATCTTCTCACTCAACAGCTGCAAAAGAGGATGAAAGACGAAAAGAGTGAGTGAGTGAGTGAGTGAGTGAGTGAGTGAGTGAGAGAAAGAAAGAAAGACAGAGAGAGGGAGAAAAGGCATAGAAAAGGAGAGAACGAGGGGAAGGGCAGGAAAAAAACAGCACACATTAAATAACTGTGTTTGTTGATTTTGTCTGGGTTTTGCTTGGCAATGAGTGCCACCCTCCCTCCCTCCCTCCCTCCCTCCCTGCCTCCCTCCCTGCTCACCTACATCTACATACGTTTCCCTCTGCTAGGCCTCGACTCAGCTTATCAATGAGATTTACCACTGCGAATTCACAATGTGCCAGCTTATTCATTGTTCACATGAGGCATGCATGATAAGGTGCAGTGGCGCTCGACAAGGTCATCTATACACTTCTACGAGAAAAAAATGTAAATCTTGTGTGTATTTTCACCACCAGTAGGTCAAAGTTAGGTTGCCACTGGCTACATTGCCTCAGCAGTGTGACCGACCGCCGCGCCCATAGGAACCAAGCCAAACAGAGGAGATTAGGTCTGGGACGGAACCCGTTCCCCTAGCAGCTGTAAGAGCATTAGAATTCTCTGCATGTAAACAGTGGGCTAATCCTGAGAAACAAGGCTAGTCGGCCAGCCATGGAGATCATACCAGGAAGTTGACCAAAAAGTCCAGATTCAGACCGTTTAGACGGCCTATACTGACGCAATCTCCAACCGCACGCTCCAGGCACACTGGTAAGATTATCTTGCGCACTGAAAATGAACTTCCTGCTTTCCCCCGTGAACAACACTCATCTGCGTGGCACGGGCTTCACATTAACGACACCACGGCTTCCTCCAAGCTGTCCAATTAACAGCTCGGCACAGACACAGCTGCAGCGGCAGCCCAATTAGACTGCCGGCTGACCTCTGACTGGCCTGACGGCCAGCACAGGGCCCTGGTCGGCAGGGCAGGCCTGAACCGTGACGCGCCACAGTGACGGGCACCCTTCAGGAAGTGGACGTCTGAAGAAACCTGACACAGGAAGTTGACCTTGCAAGGGTTACACTTTCATGTCCCTGGGAGCGGACATAGCAGCACTGCGTCAGCCCCTCTCAGTTGTGGTGGTGGACACAATGGGGTGGGGTGATCATAGCACATCTTTCGTGGTCCATTCTGTCTCCATGCTGTGGTTTAGAAAAGGGGCATCAATCTACCACCACTCCTCGCCCAGCAATATATTCTGATGAGCAAGCTTTATTTGGATTACGTTCCAAGTGAAGGAGGTTGGGCGTGGTTTATAGTGCAGAGCACTGTCATTGACCACAGAGGAAGGCATACACACACAAACCTGTATGCGGGCCAACTCACAAACCCATACGTGCTCACACACACACACACACACACACACACACACACACACACACACACACACACAAACACACAAACTGTTCTAACGTGGATGGATCGCTGCTGTGCTGCTCGAGGGACACTGGCTGTGAAACATCAACAGCCCTGAGTGAGTTAAGCTGACAGAGGGGAGACATTGACCTGAGGCCCCCAGCCGCTATGACGACAGCAACGGCCACAGCACAACACACAACTCAGCCTCCCTGTACAGAGGACTCCACACTGATCTAACTCAGCCTCCCTGTACAGAGGACTCCACACTGATCTAACTCAGCCTCCCTGTACAGAGGACTCCACACTGATCTAACTCAGCCTCCCTGTACAGAGGACTCCACACTGATCTAACTCAGCCTCCCTGTACAGAGGACTCCACACTGATCTAACTCAGCCTCCCTGTACAGAGGACTCCACACTGATCTAACTCAGCCTCCCTGTACAGAGGACTCCACACTGATCTAACTCAGCCTCCCTGTACAGAGGGCTCCACACTGATCTAACTCAGCCTCCCTGTACAGAGGACTCCACACTGATCTAACTCAGCCTCCCTGTACAGAGGGCTCCACACTGATCTAACTCAGCCTCCCTGTACAGAGGACTCCACACTGATCTAACTCAGCCTCCCTGTACAGAGGGCTCCACACTGATCTAACTCAGCCTCCCTGTACAGAGGACTCCACACTGATCTAACTCAGCCTCCCTGTACAGAGGGCTCCACACTGATCTAACTCAGCCTACCTGTACAGAGGACTCCACACTGATCTAACTCAGCCTCCCTGTACAGAGGGCTCCACACTGATCTAACTCAGCCTCCCTGTACAGAGGGCTCCACACTGATCTAACTCAGCCTCCCTGTACAGAGGGCTCCACACTGATCTGCTGCTGCCTCAGGTAAAGAACACCGTCAGCCATCGACCCTAATGCATTGTACTGAGGATACAGTGTCAGTGCGCCCTTCAATAAGGCTAGACTATTATTATGTGGAACTTGCATCACTAGGGATCAGCGGTATGTATTATATGGATCCTTGTTCTCTTTCATATCTTAGATCAAAGTGTAGAGAGCTAGGGTTGAGCAACATCATTCATAATTATTGTTTATCCAATTTGGTGGTACTCAATTGTGATACTAGAATAACTGAAAAAGACAAAAAAGTGGGATTGACAAGAAAAATGGAAGGATTACACTGGAGGAGCAAACTAGTGATTATCCAACCGATATGCCTCCTCTACACCCCCGCGCACTGCACTGTGTGCCATCTTAGTCACCATGGGCCCATTGAGAGAGACACCGTCACCGACCATTGTGACACATTCAGCCATGACCCAAACAGCGTGTGCGTGAACAGCCCACCATCCTTATGTAGCTGAACCCACTGGATCGGTGACACCACGTACAGTAGCAGAGGTGCAGCAGGTTGGCGTGGGGGTGGGGTGGTAGGAGGGGGGCAGGAAACGCTGGGGGATTGTAGACCGGCAGAGGAGCAGAGCCCCTGGAGCCACGGGAACGGACAGAGAAAACATGGCATCTAGCCGACAACCAGCAAAACAACATGGGTCAAAGGGCTAAGCAAACTCTGGGGTTTCTGACACCAAATGTGTCGTCCGGTGCTGCTAAACCACCCTCTTCCTGACCGGGCCTACAACTGAAACCACCGCTGTTCTGTCAGCTCCAGCAACCAGACGGCATAACTCCATGCAGGAAGAGAGCTCTGTTAGCCATAGCCAATGAGCCATGCTGAGTGTGTACAGTACGGGCGCAGGGTTGCCCCAGATCTGGGTCTCCTTGCAGCTCCACTACGAGGCTGCTGGCTGGCTCCAGGAGCTAGAGAGCACAACCACCAACTGGGTCACGGCCGGGTAAAATTAGCCCGGCATCCTTCCACTGGGGGAAAGGAGCTTCCAAGACGAAGCTTCCAAGGAATTTCTAGGACAGCAAAGGAGGTGAATGATGGGAGGCTTGTGAAAGACAAATAATGTGGAGCAAAACATACCACACCTGGAGACAGGAAGGAAGGAAGGAAGGAAGGAAGGAAGGAAGGAAGGAAGGAAGGAAGGAAGGAAGGAAGGAAGGAAGGAAGGAAGGAAGGAAGGAAGGAAGGAAGGAAGGAAGGAAGGAAGAACAGCCAGCTAGCTAAGGTTAGAGCTAGGACAGCAGATGACAGCTGTGGGAAAAATGACTGGATTTAGTGGACCTCATCATCAAGCTTAACAGGGTCTTATCTTCACAATATAACTGCAATTATACTGAGCAATTAGCCCGCCACCTCCCCTTCTGCAGCCTCTGAAATAAGCCCACTCTGAATCACACTCCTGAAATCCCCTTAGAAATAAAACCAAACAGCCTGAAACATTTCAATATTATGAAATTTGCACATTATATTAAATCAGGCCAATGTCTTAAAAGTCACTCATCAGTGAAAACGGCCCCTATTGTGCAGCCAATTGGATTGTGACTTCTTTGATTGTTTCTACAGAGCCTATGGATCCCTGGCTGTTTCCTGCCGCGGGCTGCACAAAATGGTCTCAAAGAGGTAGAAAGACCGACCCGGAGCCCCGGAGGGGAGGAACACACAAACGCACGGTTCCTTCCTCTACACAACACCAGAGTACAATGTCCTGGTAACGATAACACCCAGCCAGTCCCTTTCATCACATCAACAAGCACGACACAAAGGGGCTGAAGCACCATTTTTTTTTAGCTGTTAGTGAATATCACGCTGAAACCCGCCTCACTTCATAGGTGCAAGCAACAACATTATTGACAATGTCCATAGCATCAGGCTTTTCAAAGTATGTTGCAGGTAGAAAGCTGTTACATAATAAAAAAAAAAGTTATAAATAAAAAAAAGTGCCAAAATGTATTTGGTATGAGGAAACATGTAGCTGTTTGTATTGGATTCTTTGGTTAGTCTCTGTAATTTCCATTAAAACAGAAATATACAGTCTGTGACTATCATAAGGGATAAAACTCAATCCCAGGTGTTTTGGATCCACATGCAATCGCTAGCTTCTAGTGTTTTTTTCTCGACTCCTTTAGTCTTGAGTGGATTTGTGCCACCAGGGAATTCCAGAGGGGAACTTGCAACAAGCCATAGCTCAGCTCAGCCTCCCCTCCAGCCCAATGGGAGCCAGACGCTATTAGGGCCGGCGCTCCCATAGATCACCAGCTCCTGTACGGTCCGGAGGACTGAGGCTGTTTACTGCCCCAGCACACGGCTAATGACTGCCACCTGGCCGAGGGCTGATGGGCACGATGAACACCACCCATATTTACAACAGCGTATAACCCGGCTGTCAATACGATGCATGCAAGCGAGCCACGCTAATGTTGTGTGTGTGTGTGTGTGTGTGTGGGGGGGGGGGTGACTAGTCAGGGAGCATCACTCTCACAGGGGTTCTCAAGCATGAGCCTGTAGTTCACTGGAAAACCCCAGCCTATCAAATCCTGCTACCATACCGATACGACCGTGTCATTCTTACAAAATAGTTACACGAAAGTGCCAAAACAGGAATCTTCTGGATGTGAAGCACTGACATCGACGGCTGGGCTTGAAAATGCCTTTGGGCGGGGATAACATTTGTCTGGACAGGTTGTTCCAGGTGGGTTGCATCAGCTCCAGGGTTCTCCTGCTGCCTCCCTGGGTGGCTGACAGGGAGAATGCAGAGGGAGCTGCTGGGCATACTATTCACACAGGGAATCCAATGCAGGGGACGGAGACTGGAATCATGTGAAACCACAAGAGCGGTCAGGGTAAACACACCAGTTTCCCCTGAAAACAGAGAGGAACTTCCCCTTGGATCTGACTCATGGGCCTATACACACGTACACAGGATTGGTGTGTGTGTGTGTGTGTTTGAAAACAGAGGCGTGGGTTGTTTCCGTGTTGGACTTTATCTCCCTGTGGACGGTCAGGGCTGGCTGGGAAGTGCACCACTGTGGTAGCACACAGAGCAGTGGGACAGAGACAACGCACACCCCATGGAGGGACAGGGGACAACCTGCTGTCACGCCCTAGAGAGGGGCTTGTTATGACAGCCAGCCAGGGCTACTGCCATAACAAACACGAGAGGCGGTGTCCGTAAACCTTTCCGGATAATTCACGAGTGTGAGGACGAAAAAGACCCAAAAACGATAGTAACTCAGGGCCATTTGTACAGATGGCAGTGCTCATGTGTAACCATGAACGGAAGGCTCCAGCCCAGCGTTCGCCTGAGGGGCAAGAACGAGAGAGGGTGAAAGATAGCAGGTCTGTTTAGGAGACAGGAGAATGCTCCTTGGACACACCAAGATTACACAGCCAGTGTTGCATACCAAAGCTGATCTGAATTCCATTCCTGTGGCTTGAAACAAATGAGCTTTCAAGTGACTTTTACAGACCTGACCAATGCAGAGAGAAGTGAATGAGTGAGTGATTAGGTTAATTGAGTGTGTATGTGTGTGTGTGTGTGTGTGTGTGTGTGTGTGTGTGTGTGTGTCTAATGAAAGCCTGTAGCAGTTGGTTGCTCTGCATTGATTTTGCATGGTCAATATGACTCCAGGCCATTTGCAGGGTACTAAGTATCCTCGATAGCACAGACTCGTGCTCTATGGAGGGTCACTCATCGGACAAAGCCACGAACAGAGTCTTTCTTTTTCACACCACGCTCTGCTGGCAGACAACTGGAAAGCAATCACTGTTGTGTGTTCACATCAAACAACAACTTTCACAGCTTGTGTGTGTGGGGAGGTGCACACGAGATCTGTTGACTAAAGTGTCAACAGAAGTCTCAGTTTCGCCTCCAAAGGAAGGAGGAACTAGGCAGGAAGACAGACAACACGACAGAGAGAGAGAGAGAGAGAGAGAGAGAGAGAGAGAGAGAGAGAGAGAGAGAGAGAGAGAGAGAGAGAGAGAGAGAGAGAGAGAGAGAGAGAGAGAGAGAGAGAGAGAGAGAGAGAGAGAGAGAGAGAGAGAGAGAGAGAGAGAGAGAGAGAGAGAGAGAGAGAGAGAGAGAGAGAGAGAGAGAGAGAGAGAGAGAGAGAGAGAGAGAGAGAGACAGACAGACAGACAGACAGACAGACAGACAGACAGACAGACAGACAGACAGACAGACAGACAGACAGACAGACAGACAGACAGACAGACAGACAGACAGACAGACAGACAGACAGACAGACAGACAGACAGACAGACAGACAGACAGACAGACAGACAGACAACAAAACCAAACTGGCAGATGGATAGACCGTTTTTTTCTCTCTCTCATTGACCTAAAGCGCAGGCATATGAACTAACCTCAGGCCCATATCACAGGATGTGAACACACATACTATTTCTCTCTCAGGGACTCAAACTGAAACAAAAGCAAGAATGTCAACAATGAACAAGGCCAATAAGCACTGCCAACATGTTAAACACGGCAATGTATTCAGTGAAGTTATCGTATTATTAGTCCCTTCATTCATTAACAATACCGTGTGCTATTACTGTGTAATTACCCAGGCTGTGGACTGAGCAGGAATTCCAGAGCCCCATAACTAATTAACATTGTCAACTTTCAAAGTAATTACCTTGCTACTCTGATGGCCTCTCATAAATTGAGGCCAACATGGTTCATTTAAATGATTCTGGCAAATATAGTGAACGGCAGAGACATAATGACTATGGTGTAAGTTCACTTGGTGTCACTGCCACAGCTGTCTGCTCCGACAGCAGGTGAGTTGTCATGCTAGCCCTGAAGGACTGACGTAATGGCTGCCGCACGTCACTGTGAAGCCACACTCTACCCACGATGGAGTGGCTCTCCAGCCCACAATGATTAACCGAGCTAATTACATACGTTCTGCGTGTGAGAAAAAAGGAAGCATCCCTATGAATGTCCTTGTTCACGAAACAATAGCTGCGAATGCACCGTGGAACACTGTAATAACTGTACCATCACTTGTAACTTTTTGCAAGCACCCCTCTTCCTCCCCGCGCAAACCCACACAAACGTTGCACCCTGACCTCTATTGATGCAGACATGTGTCAGACAGACAAGGTGTTCTGAGAACCCGGTGTGTTGTCGTTTTCACGTAACCAGAGCTCTTCCCTTTCCCTCTGTTACCTGGCTGATAGTTCCTATAGATAGATCTCCTTTCAACCCTCAGAGTTAGTCATTGCTGCTGCCGTTATCGTGTGTAGCTTCAGGACCCCATATGCGTGAGCCGGTATATGAAGCTGCGCTTTAATGGAAATGATGAGAAGCCTTTCATTTCGGCCTCATTCAAAAAGTAACCAAGGTGAGCTCATCCACTGACATTACGCGAAAATGCTTGGATGAGAAAATAAAGCCGTGACTGATGAAACAGTATTCTGTTAGTAAATCACAGGCCATGAATCTGTCCCGATAGTGTCTTTTCAACATAGTGGACTATGGACTTTAGATTGAAAACTGTATTGACACAGCATAGCCGTACGCCCTATTGAGGACTCTTATCGGAGCAGGGAGTCCAGATAACTCTGTTACATGTGTTTTTACTGTGTGACTGGCATGTAGACGGAACAGAGTGTCATATGCTTGTGTATGTCACTGGGTTACGTGTTATTATGTAGTGTTTGGCCTATGCCCCTGGGTTACCTTTTCCGAGTGTAAACACTGGACTATTACATACTTTTTTGTGCATACACATAAAGGTATACAGTGGGATTATTAAGGTCCGCCTGTTTATTTGTTTAAGTGAGGCAATGTTCCATTCTTCTCCCCATGCCAACAACTGTGAAAAACGGTTCAGTTGGCCCTGAATAACAGGAATTATTGTATTGTCCCACTTTGGTTGTATAGTCGTTTGTCCAGATATTTGGCAACACAAGTTTAATCCTAATAGGACTCAGACAGAAGCAATGTTGGTCAAGGAATGTGAAATCCAACATAGAAAACAGGAGGAAAGTTGTTTAAAAAGAAATCCACTGTTGCCAAAAGGACACACTACCACCAATAATTACCAACAGCTTCAAATTCCGTTCCCACAGGGGAATTGTCATTCAAACAAAACATCCCGTGAGACCTAAATTACTATCAACATCTGCTAGTTTGGTTCTCACCGGTGTTTCATCACTGATTGTGAAAGCGGATAAGCACTTCTGGCTATATATGCAATTGCATAACATACTGTGTCCATAGGCATTAGTTAACAGGTAACAAGATAGTACACCACAATGAGAGCACATTAAATCAGCTTGGAAAACAGAGTATGTGTCTGTGTGACAGGGTGACAGACAGATGACAGGAAATTATGTGTTGACATTTCACAGATAATAGAATAACTCTACCCATATGTGAGTAGTGTTGTAAATATTCTCTCTGACCACAATCAACTGAAGGGTCGTTGTTCTGTTGACAACAGCTTCATTTAGTACCCTGTATGTTGTGCTTTGACTTCATAACCTTTGACTTTATGTTCTATCCAGAGACATAGCACCTAATATGTCAGTAGTCAGGCTGTTTTTACGAGATAATTTCATGACCAATGTCAGTGGACCTTGTGCAATACTTTGATTCAACGCTAAATGATCAGATTATCAATAGATGCAATTCAAATGAGTCATAACTAGTGTGTTGTGCAACGAATATATACATGTATTAAACCAGAGCTACATATTAACAGAGGCAAGACATGCCCTTACATGCAGTAGGCTACTTTGCTTTTATACTGAAAGCATCAGTACAATAGAGCACATAAACGTTTCATTTTGTTATAATCAATAGAACTCTCAAGCAGGCTGTCTATGCCAAAGAAATAAAAGCTTTCCTGGCTGATTCATGAGGCCTACATCTGTCACATAATAAAGATGAAACGACATATACAACGTAGAATAGAAATGTATCTAACTTAGCTACTGCTTATAGGCCTTAGTTAAGGCAACCTTACTCTGGCTACAAAACAGCAGGTGGACAACCCAGTTGGAAAGTTTGTCAAAAGATGTGGATAGGCCCCCTGAATACTATGTTGCTAACCTAGGCCCTATGCTACATTGGTGTTACATTTGTTAATCCATTGTTAGAGGCACGGGGTCGCACAGTAATCTTCTTGTTTCTCACAATTAAATAAATTAGCAACTTAATAAGATTTTTAAAGAATAAACTGAGGCACTTGCAGTGAATGCATTCCTCAATTACGAAGTAGCTTTTTCCGGTACTTGTCCAAAAAGTAGCAGATCGTATCTTATTTGTTATTTAGAAATTGCTTTGATATTTTTTGATTATACAAAAAACGTTGATAATTCTATTACTGTTTAAATTCGAATATGTTTATTTGCTGATTGGACATATTCGAGAACCATAGTCCATATAACACATAACACAACTGTTTAATGGCTAAGTTGTTATCATAACCTAACGGAATCTTCCTACCTGACTGGCTTTATGGAACTGCTTCTTCAGCCCGGCCACAGACATTCTCAATTCGTTGTCGATTTACCACTAATAGTTGGTAGATAAAAAGCGAAGTAGATGGAGAAATTAAAGAATGATTAGACCAAGCGGACGGAGGTACCGCACTCCGTCTCCACCTTTGAGGTTTGAGTTGCTTCAGTGTTTTCCTGAATAGCCGAGATGCCGTTTGTTCTCAAACGCCATTGGTTGAAAACCCACGCTTGATATCAACGCAATAGAGGATGGGCAAGCAAGATCTTCGAAGCCTAGCGTGGTGTGGCGTATCATCACCCTCATCATCATCACCACCTGTGAACATTTGTGTCTATGCAGGGTACTTCATTTTTCTTAATTTATTTTTCTAGCCTAGGCTTTTAGCGTCAGATAGTTAACAATATGTTTTCTGCTTTTACTGTTGCTTTGTGCTCGATGTGACAGTTGTAAAGTCTGCAGCTGTCGTGACTACATTTCTACATGCCTAGTGTATTAATTATAAAATACGCCGAACTTTTTTAACATTTAAGTCACATAAAGTGCATGTTTTCGGGGGCAATGGTGCACCTTAATAACCAACATTGGCTTCTTATGTTTTTGTAGTCCTTGCTTCCCTCTAGCGTCATCAATCGTAAAAGGCATTCATGATGAACCAATCATACCAGTTACTGCATTAGATTAGCTATCAAATCCAGACTTTACTTTATGTATTGTAAAACACTCAAAGTAATGAGTTAAACAAATGCATCTTGTACGACATTACTGTCGTAATGCAAATTATTACTATGCTTATTGTTGTATTGTATATAGTTCTGTGTATGTTCAACTAAAGGATATGTCATGAGGGTTTTATTCTTCCTAAAAAATCCCACAACATTTTAAAATAATAAACAAATGGACTTGAAGTTATACTAAGTAGACAACCATAGTTTTGACCACATGGAGGTGCCATTGCTCAAAAGCTGCCAATCTGCAGCATGAGCCGTGCAACGATAGCTCTGACTCCAACGCAGGGGGGCAGGCTTGGAACAGTCACAAACTCTGTCCTGAAAGATGCCACATTAGGCACACAACAATATAGTAATTTATCTTCTCCTAACAAAAAGAGTATGGTGAAGTTACTGCTATTTCAAACAGATATTTGCCACATGTACCTTATGTGCCTGTCCATATTGACATCTTCACAACAGGTGGGCAAACTCGGCATAGCTCCTGTAATAGTTTGTTTGTCTTCAGGTTATGTTACAACAGAAAGTCTCCATTTCATTTAGCTTGTAAAGCTTTCTTGGTTAATTCGTTTGTGACGTAAGGAGAGTACAAATATTTGCTTCACAATGTAAAGGCAGTATCCATATCCATTTTCATTCAGAGAGTCTGGTTCAAGTTGTTCATAAACTTTCACTTTTCACTTGGCCCCCATTTTTTCCTATCCCACTACCCCCCTCCTTTTCTCTTCCCCCTTCGGTCCATGGAGTATTTGGAGGAACAAAAGTCATCTGCTGTCCATCTGGCTGCGGTGCTGGGCGGTAATACCCCCTCGTATTCATTGGCTTTCCAACCCGTGGACAATCCATTCTCCCTCCTGCCTTACCGATCTCCTCCACCCTCCCCCCTGCTAGCACATCTCCCCATCCCAGGGCCGAGAGCCAGGATCCGGTGTCAGTGCCCCAGAAAGACCCCTCGAAACATGTGGAGATCAACACCAGTGTTGCTCATAAGGTTTAGTTTCAGTGGTTAGACTCCCACAGTAGCATGCACGCCATTTTTTCCTCCAGGTACTGTATAATGGAAAATCTAACATTGACAATGGATTGTCACACATAAGTGAAAGCAATAGCAATAACTATTTTTAGAAGTGAACCTGTTTAATTGAGTATGTCCCTTCTGTTAAAGTTGTTTAAAAGATGGGTAGTCTGTGATCTACAAGTAGTGTATGTTTTATGGCGGAACTGCCATAAAATATATTTATTTTAGACATTTGATTTTTTTTTTTACATAATAGATTCACACACCTTTGGGGTTTGCATACTCAATCTGAAATATACAAACCTTTTTTGAATACCCAAATTCCTAACATCTGGCCCAAATCCTCAACACAATCCTCTATAGCTGCCAACCTAACCATTCTGCCAGCAACAGTGTATGGCTAAATAGTTAATTGGAAGACAATGAATAAACAGCTCATAGTCTCCTGTTGAATACTGTTGCGTATTATGTAGTGCACAGGAAGTACTGAAATAGCTGAGTCTTTGAGTGGTACTCGATACCCACACCACATCGACGGGAAAAGATCGGGACACTAGTTATAACTGGGATTTTCAGCTCCTAAGTGATAAAGAACAGCTTTGTGTAAATGTAAATATAAGGGTGGGTTGGCTGTAGATGGAGAGTTATGCAATGCTTTCAGCCTCTGTATTAGTGCTATACTTTGCCGCGTTGCGTAACTGATTTCGTCCTCCTCACTTTGCGGTGTGGGCCTACTCCTACTGTTCCTGCATGGTCTATTGTTTCAACACTGTCGCTCAACAGCCCTGCTTCAATATGACTGTGATGACATGTACAACTCACTAATTCAAGGTCAACACATTATAGCACTGGCCCACAGAAGTAATCTACCACTCCGCAACTGGTCGTGTGGTTATGTAAACCATCATTTTTGCTGGTTTATTGTGTTTCATCTGTGTCTCGCAGACGGCTAAGGTGTGGAGCTGGCGGCTGACCTGGACAAGCCTAGTCCGTGGACCACAGTCCCCCGACCCAATCAGCCACATGAGGGGTCAGTGACACAACATGGCTGCTCAGTAACCTCTGAGCCTTCTGCTCCATGTGGCTATTAGTGCCTCCTCACTGGAACAGAACTTTACCGGCCCTCAGCAAAGAGAGGTTTGATAGCGCTGCAACCCCTATCAACAGTAACTGTGCGTCCAGACAAACATACACGCAGAATAATGATAACAATAATAGAAATAATAAAAGTATCAACACTAATAATACCACCACTACAAAAAATTATAGCAATTATCAAAATATAGCTACTACTGCTACTAATAATAATTTAGTTTTATAGGAAAAATATTTTAAGTGTCCTTCACACACACACACGAACAAATAAACACTGTAAGAAAAATTATGATTTTGATTATGATACTTGTGATTATGGATCTATATTTCAAATATACTACAAATTTATGTTGTCTAGTGTATCCACACTAAAGACAAGAGTGCTATAAATGAGATAAGTCAGTTCAATTCTTGTAAACAGATATGGCTTTTTATTGAGTAGGAATGAATATTGTAACATTAAATCAAAAAGAGGAAGATCTATCCACATATTGGATTTTGCTCTCTTTACAAATTCTTAAGACGTCACAAACAAATTGACCTTGAATCTAGCTCAATGTAATTAAATACATAATTAAAAGGATTTATGTAAAATACAGAGCAAACGTAAACCAGTAAACTAGTTTGTAGTAATCAGAGAAAATGTCCTTTACACAGTTTTTCAAAAAATCTCAAAAGATGTGCCATGTTTCTGGTAGAAATGAGCCTTTTTTATACAGGATGTTTTTTCATTCCGATTACAAATTACTCTATTCACAGAATATACATGTCAATAAACAATTACGTACCAGTCGCTGTGAAGGTGTGCTTAATATGGGCCCTGTTACAAATCCTTGTTTTTAGTTTCTCAGTGTTTGACTCATTCACAGTACATGACACTACTTTTCAAAACTGGAGATGGTGAATGCCCAACATCTTTTACTACCTCTATAGTTTATACTAGGGATCCAACAGATGTATCCTTGCCTGCATAAGAATACTATCTCAATCAAGTGTAGTTCCATGAAGATCATCATTAACAAAAGAACCACTGAAATATGTAAAGGTTCTTCTTCAAATATTTCCTAAGCTCTGAATGGGTCTGAACAATTAGCCTGAAAATGGTGGTTGGCCTCGCGGTTTTCATGTGGCAGAAGGCTAGGAGGGCTGTTTAATACTGCATACCCCATGTTCAGCATGGGGAGTTTCAACGCACGTTACGACTGAGAAATCTTTGGTCAATGTTAGCATTATATAACAACCAGAACAGTAAGGACAGGAGGAACAAACAAAACCACATGTACAACACCAAACAATAACTTATTGATCAAATTCACAATACAAATATTCTGTAAATACCACAGTCCATATCCACACATAGAAAAAAAGTCACTGCTGCTTCTGATTGGAACTTTAAGCTTAAATTCACAGGGAAAATGTGGATAGTCAGTTAACAACAGCACCAAAAATCTACAGCTGACGACTAAAATACCGGACATCTCAATAGTACATGAGAAGACATTTGATGTACATGTAGTCTGGACCACACAGATTTAGACTGGACAATAAAGCAAAGCAATAAATACATGGATCTAATAATAGTGCTGAGAGAGAGAGAGAGAGAGAGAGAGAGAGAGAGAGAGAGAGGGGGGAGGGGGGTAGAGAGAGAGAGAGAGAGAGAGAGAGAGAGAGAGTCATTGAAAGAGAGAGAGGGAGAGAGAATGAGGTGCACTGCTGATGCTTGTTTTGTATGAGGCAGACACTTTTGGAGCTTGGAATCTTCTTGTCAAGCGTACATTTTGTCAAGCGTAACATTTGATTGTTCCATACATATATGTAAACATGTACAGTGTGACATTGTACCACCTAAAATGTTTTATAAGACTGAGAATAATAAAGAAAAAAAAATTTTATTAAATGAAAAAACTGTGTGCAAACAAAACCAAGGAATGTCAAGAGCTTGTTAAAGGAAAATCAGTGTGAACATGGACAATGGACAAACTATACAAACCATTTCTCCAACAAAATAAAAGAAGCAAGATATTTCCCAAAATTAAATGCTCATTAAACGTAAAACCCCCTCTACCCAAACAATAACTAAAATATGAATTTATTTAAAAAGTGCTTATTGGCAAGCCTGTGTTCATGTCTAATAAAGAGAGACAAAGACAGTGGGCTGGAGTGAAGGGCTCTACTCCTGGTCCCGAGGCGAGCCGCTGGTCCCCGTCAGGTTCCTGTGGAGGTTGGGGTTCTGGCTGTGTCGGTTCCTGCTGCGCACCGAGGAGAACGTGGTGTCACAGCCCGGGACCTTACACTTATGCAGCAGCCTCAGGTGCACAGTCTTGTAGTGGGCTCGGAATGTGCCCTTGTTGCTGTAGACCTTCTGGCATACATGGCAGGTGATAGGAGAACCTCCTCCGCCTCCCCCCTGTATCCCTCCCGGTCCTCCTCCCACGCAGCCCAAGGTTCTCTCCCCCCCCAGCCCTAAGGCATCGACCCCTGGTCCTCCCAGACCAATCCCGTCGCAGCTTTCATCACTGTCCTCCATGGGGAGAGGCTCCTCGTCCAGCCCCTCCCCCTCCTCGCTGCCGGCTCCATCGGAGTCCCAGGAGGGCCGGGAGCCCCCCATGCCGTGTGGAGGCGGAGGAGGAGCAGAGGTGCTAAGGTCCAGCACCGCCCCGTCCTCCATGCCTCCGTCTTCCTCCGCCTCTCCTGCCGGAGAGCCCTCAGAGTTCTCGGCCCTGTCGGCCATCTTGCTCATGGGGAAGACCAAGCCCATGCGGTTGTGGCCCCTGAAGATGACGGAGGTCTGAGCGGCGGGGTCTCTCTGCTCCTGGCAGTAGTCTGGGCCCCCGGCCTCTCTGTCCCTGCAGATAGAGGAGGGGCCGTAGAGGGCATTGGCTGGGCCGTACCCATCTTTGGTCAGTAACTTGTGGTGGAGGTTCAGATTTGCGCTGTGCCTGAAGAAGGCAGATAAAATGACATATATCTTTTTTAAATTGTCACAAAACGTGTTATATTAATATTTGCTGTTAGCAAGGATTTAGAGGATTTAAAGTGTTTCCCTCCGGTCTCACCTGTCTCTGCTCCTGCGGGAGGGGAAGGCGGCGTTGCAGCCATTCATGGTGCACATGTGCATCTCCTTCAGGTGGATGTTGCGGTAGTGCATCTTCACACTGTAGGGGTTCTTAAAGGTCTTGCTGCAGATCTCACATTGGTGGGGCAGGTCGGCCTCGGGGTCCAGGAGGGGCAGCTCCGAGTCCCCGTAGTCGTCCATGCAGCCCTGCGAGCCTTCCCTCTCCCTCTCTGAAAGTCCACACCCTGCCCCGTTCATCGCGCCGGCCTCCTTCTCCTCACACTCCAAGTCACACTCGCCGTTCTCCCTCTCGCTCGGAGTGTGCAGGTGGTTGTCTGTGTGTTCCCTGTGCCTCTCTCTCTGGAGTTTGCTGTGGCAGGGCGACGAGGTAAACGCGATGACCCCCTGCTCGGGCCCCTCTTCGCCCTCTCCCTCCTCCATCTCCTGACCTCTGCACAACTCTCTGCTCTCTAGACTGTGGGTCAATGGCTGCCGGACTCCTTCTCTCTCCCGCTCACCGCCCACATAGACTCCTCTCTCCTCCCGCTTTCCTCCCGGCTGTCTCCCACAGGCGTACCCTCCTCCCCCGGCTCTGCTCTCACACACCTCCCTGTCCCGCTCGTCCTCGGAGCTGCTTCCCTCCTCCATCGCTCCGTCCCTCTCCACCGACTCCTTCTCTATCTTTATGGGCATGCTGGACTTGCGGGACTTCTTCTTTGGTATGGGGTAGGCGAGGCAGGCGTCAGGGGCCGTGGAGGGCTTGTGGGGGACAGAGGAGGAGAGCAGCGGGAGGGAGGGCAAGGTGCCGGGGGTTTTGGCCAGCTCAGCGGGGGTCACCAGGCTGCGGTAGAAGGGCAGCACGGGCTGCACTGTCTTCAGGTTGGAGAACAGAAGGCCGCTCTGGCCCATGCTGGGGAAGGAGCTGCCGTGGAGCTTGGTGTCCACGTGGCTCACCATGTAGCTGGCCACCGCCTTGTGGTGGCTATCGGGAGAGGACACCGTGACGGAGGGGCCGTAGTCCGACCGCCGCTCGCCCTCCGAGCCCTCGTCCGCCGATAGGCTGCCGCGCATGTCCTTGTCGCGGTTGTTGCGGTTCATGGGCATGTGCAGGCGCGGGTTGGGGTTGGCGCTGTGGCGGTTGCGGCTGCGCAGCGAGCTGAACACCATGTTGCAGCCCTCGATGGTGCACTTGTGCTTGATCTTGAGGTGCACGGCGTTGTAGTGGATCTTCAGCGTGCCCTTGTCGTAGAAGGTCTTCTCGCAGGCGCTGCAGTACACTCGGCCCTTCTTCAGCGTGCTCCCTCCTCCTCCTCCGGTGCCGTTCCGGTCCAGGCAGCGCAGCTTGCTGTCCGGGGACATCTGGGTGAGGTCGGAGCTCATGGACGGCGTGCAGGGCGTGGAGGGGCCGTCCGAGTAGTTGTCACTGGTGGGGAAGTCTTCGGCCTCCATCTTGGTGGTGATGGACAGGCCGTCCAGGGGGTGGTCAGCGCCGCGGTCCAGGTCCGAGGTGAAGGAGGCCGAGCTGGAGCCCACCAGGCTGCTCTCTTTGGGGGGGTGCGGGAGGGCGAGGGGGTTGTCCCGGCCCTGGCCTTGCTCCTCCCGCCTGTGGCTCTGCTGCTCCACCTGGCCGTGGCCCTGCTGGTGCTGCTGGTGCTGCTGCTGCAGAGCCCCTAGTGGCGAGCCCAGGAGCGGCGCGGGCACGGAGCCAAGCAGCTGGAAGGGCAACATGAAGGCCATGCTGTTGATGAAGTTCTCAAAGTGGTGCATGCTGGCGGGGCTCAGCTTCTCCACTTTGGGGACGAGGCTGGGGGTGGCGGTGGTGGAGGTGGGGGTGGTGGTGGTGGTGCTGGTGGGGTGCGGGGTGTTGCGCTCGATGAAGGTGCGGATGTCAGAGTTGGTGCGGGTGCTGGGCACCAGGACGGCGTGGCCCTCTTTGTCCTGCAGGGCCATCAGCTCCACGATGGACTTGGTCTCCCCGAAGCGCAGGAACTGCTGCAGCGTGGCGATCTCCTCCTCGAACGTCATGATGGCCCAGCGGTCCAGCACCTTACCGGCTACATCCTGCACACAGGAGGGATGAGAGAGAAAGAGAGAGAAAGAGAGAGATAGAGAGATAGAGAGAAACACAGAGAGAGAGAGAGAGAGAGAGAGAGAGAGAGAGAGAGAGAGAGAGAGAGAGAGAGAGAGAGAGAGAGAGAGAGAGAGAGAGAGAGAGAGAGAGAGAGAGAGAGAGAGAGAGGGATTTGGAGAAAGTCAGGGTAAGAAAGTTAAAAGTAAAAAAATAAGGTGGTGAGCCATTTCATCATTAGCATTATAAATATCTACTAGGCTCCCCTTCCATATTCATGGGCTGGAGTGAAGGCAGTCTGTGAGCAACGCTGACAGGGCCTTCTAAATAAAGGAATCAGACGCAGCGTTAATCCGAGCAGGCATGCCACAACCCAGGGAGGCCTCATTACACCAACACTAGACGTTTCATCTCTCCAGCCATTTCTCTTCATTTAAATCATGTGTAGTCCCGCTCTCTCCATCGGCGTCAGCAGAAACAGGGGCACACACGCAAAAACACTGGCTCGCAATTTGCATATGTGTGTGTCCGTACACACATGTAACCGCATAGGGCCATACGTGCGTGCTCGGGCACGCTCTCACAAGGGCACAAGCACGCTCTCACGCTCACGCACCCGGCTGGGGGAGATCAGAGAGGACAGAGAGGGGGCCTTCACATTGATCAAGTGGGTCTTCTCCCCAGCCCAGCAGTAATCATATATGAGTTCAGGCGTCTTTGAAAGTCGGGAGCAGCTCCGTGCCTTAACCATGATTAATATTTCATCATACAGCATTCATCGGGGTGCCTGTCGAGGATTCTGGCTCTACACTTGCCATTAGAAGGAGCTAACATGAATTAAACGCAGTCCGTCCGGAATACTTGATGATGTACTAATCGAAGGGAGCCGCGCCTGGCGCCGTGCTCGGCAGCCTGCTTGTTTTGGCTCGGCCTTTAGAGTGCATGTGGAGCGGCCCTATTTGAGAAGCTGCCCCCTCGCACCTAGAGACCTCCCTGGGATGAGACGAGTCGGGCTGGGAACCGAGCGGCGCCGCACGGGGGGTTTCTGGAGAGTACACGGCCTTGGTTTATCCCCTCCTCCTCCGCCTGGCTTCCTCCTCCCTCCCCACAGTGCTCTCTCCCCGTGTCCTGTGCAGGCTAGCCGACACACACACGCGTACGCGCGCGCCCGCACACAAAGGGCAGAACGCTCACCTGTAGGACATAGCCCCGTATGTAGTCCTGCAGGGTCCAGTCGAGGGCGTTGAGAATCAGGATGACCTCTTCCTGTTTGAGGACGGAGAAGAGGCGGTCGAGCAGGATCTTCAGGCGGACGGGGATGGCCTGGGTGCCGTACAGCATCAGACTGCAGATGTCAAACACCACGTTGGAGTGGACGATCTCGACCTGGCTGCTCTGGTACATGTGGTGCACCTTCAGCTTGCTCAGCGCTAGTAGGATGGAGGACACACACCAATAAGGTCCAAGACATACACGCAAGATCCCAATAGAACGCACACTGAACACACGTGGTTTGGTGTGCGTGTGTGTGTGAACAACTAAAGCAACACACACCTTGTTCGGTGTTGATCCAGACAACAGAATAAGACAGAGTGCGTTCTCACCATGTGATACCCATCCGTGCTTGCAGTGTTCACATTGTCTCCTCTTCAGCTTCCCAGGTTTGAAGCTGTCACAGTTACAGTTGACCAAAGTGCAGCAGATAGCCTGTTCAAAATAAAAAACAAAACAAAAAACATTTTTTTTATTTTCATTTAATATTCCTTTCCTGGGATGACACAGCTGGAACCATTATCTTACGTAAAACGTGAAACTGTATATTTCTTGACCCAAGATATTCAATCTATTAAAAAGAATGATCTTATTGTTTACTCCTATACATCTCAGTGAATATCTGTTAACTTCAGTTTTAAAAGAGTTTTAGAAGGAAAAAAAAAAGCTCATGGTGCGTCAAGTGAAGTTAGAAATCTACAACACAGCAGTTTGTGTGTGTGTGTGTGTGTGTGTGTGTGTGTGTGTGCACGCGTGCGTGCGTGTGTGTTCGTGTGTGTGTGTGTGGTGATGGAGGCTATAACATGAGGGCTGGTGGCCTGCAGAAAGAGGTCTGTCCCCCTCTCCCGGTCTCCTTCCGGGGGAGCTAAAACACACACAGGACAGTATTGCTGCAGGGCAGCTCTTCTGTCTCTCTCTCATCTGCAGTAACAAGGACCCACCTGGACCACTAATACATCAGTCAATCAATGCCCCAGGCAGGCACGCACACACACACACACACACACACACACACACCACTAATGCGTCTTATCTCCAGCAAACAACAATGCAAGAAGAAGAGGCCGGGAGAGGAGAAACATAAGCCGACCAGTTTGAACAGAATGAACAGAGTTTACATACAATCAGCAAAGAACCCAAGGTGAGCTCTCGCCAGATTTGTGATCAAACCAGTGTTGTTGGAGCTACATGCTAACCCACTGAGCTGCGGTGCTACCTCTGTCCCTGGCCATCTATAATGCATGATCAGGGGGGGTTTACATACACGAGCAGCATGCTTAGCGGGTCCGGGGGAGAACCTGTGGCTAGCACACTCTCTTACAGGGAACAGGCAGGGGGGCGGGGGGCACTCTCATTTAGTCAATCACTTATTTCTCTGCTTGAGGAGGAGACTCTCCTTGAGCTCAGATCAGGGATCAGATTAGTTCACCTTTAAATAACCATTCATTTGTAGAGGGATGAATTCATGTCTAACCCCAGAAGGACAGCCGCTGAGACGGGAAAAACATTTTTTTTCTATATTTTTATTTGATCACAGAACTTTCTTTTAAATATCACTAATTTCTCCTCTCCCCTCCTCTCCTATCTTCAGGCACCTGATCTTTGTCTGGATGGCAGCGATGTGTAGAGACTTTAGTAGCCTCCCAGCAGTATAATCCCATCATTACAGGGCACAGAACCAACACGGCCCAATTAGGCTAATCCCATTCCATGGGGCGCGCACACACACACACACACACACACACACACACACTCACACACCGTTCTCTCTGCTGTTCCCTCTAATATACATCTCAATCAGGTCCCCTGGACAGGCACCGATGCGGTGCGCATAAAATATCACAAATACACACCGACACACACACACAAACACACACACACAGCAAGGACGTTCTTACGCTCCTTACTTCTTCTTCACAGTCATTTATCTTAATTAGCTATTCATTGTATTAGTTCTGGGGAATAAGAAAACGTTTGATCTCTACATGACTCATAAAAAGGGAAAAGATTCATCTGGGGACAGCTTTTGACCAACAAATTAGTATTTGTTGAGATAATAAAAAAGAAGCATCGCCAAAGCTGAAATCGAATTGCTTGAACTTGTTTATTGGATCTTTACATACTGACCATAGTTACTTTATTATTGTAAATTGAATTATACTGTATAAACATTTAATTGAATTCCCAATTTTTGGGGGTACATTCAAATTGTGCTTTTATGGTTATGGTATCGTATAATATAGCATTATTACGCTCAAACACTTTGTCTTTGCAGGTAGAAATAAAAGTATCAAAAACAATCTAAAAACTTCAAATGTAACTGCTCTTTACACATTGACAACCAAATAACGCTATCATTATTTTCAGGATTTACAGGCAAAGATATACCTTCTTGTCGATACTGATGTCTGCATGAGGAAACCCTGCCTTTATCGAAACCTGTATCATTTCACTCCCGTCTTTCTCTTCTAGCTTTGCTCTTTTCTGTGGTCTCTGTCGTTGTAGCCAATTACGTTTTGCTTAGACGTGAGTTAGAGTTATAGAGAGTCCATGTTGTGTGGGAGGACCTGTCCAGCCCAGAGAAACTAAGGGAGGCAGGGAGAGCAGGGTGAGGTAAAGGGAGGCTGAGAAAGCAACAGAAGCGTACCATGACGCCCCAAACCTAAGTGATAACATACATCTGGAGGTGTGTGTGTGTGTGTGTGTGTGTGTGTGTGTGTGTGTGTGTGTGTGTGTGTGTGTGTGTGTGTGTGTGTCTCAAATTTGTGTCAAATACCTTCACACACAAACCTAAGCACACATAGGGGGGTGGGTATGCATGAACTGAAACAGACCATTATGAGCGAGATAACTCTATGGACTATCTGACGACATGATGCTATCTAAGAAGTGACTGGGGAAGTTTATGAATGGAAAGTGCATGCACAGCTTTGATCAGAATGGGACTTGACAGTCTTTACAAGAACTGATCATTTTTAATCTAAACTTATAGGAATTATGATTGAATTGCGGTATTTAATGGGTTGACCCATTCAGGCCAGGGTGTTCTAAATTGTAAAATTTGGCAATCATGTTATTTGGCGGCGTTCTGGAACAATGTTTCCGTTGCAAATATGTCACAGCCATAACTTCCTTGACAAAAAATGAAAATGGTCCACTCTGGCTCTTAAAGTAAATCTTACCATATGTCCAAAATATTCATGCTAGCTTTATAGACTCAACAGAAGCACTGGTTGAACAAGACAGAACTGGATTAAACGGCTGCCGTGAGAACTAGAATTGGGATGTAGGCCTACTGGCGTGGGTGCGATAATGCTCAGTAAAGAGAAATCTATTAGCAGATGCCTGGTAGAGACTAGTACACAGCGGGAAACTATTAGGGTTGATGCCAAAAATAAAAACATGGTCATTCAATAAATAGTAAATGCAAACAGTGCTGTATCGTACAGACAGCGAGAAAGAAGATCCTATCTCGCAATAGTCCATTGCTGTGTTATTTAGCAAATTACTGAAAGTGAGTAGGTTCTGACTGGATGTAAAAATGTCTTAAAGGGTCTGATAATTGTTACATTAGTAATACTGCCCCGGCATAAATATAGAAATATGAAAATACAAAACAAAAGCAGACATTTTTGTTTAAACTAAAATAGTCACCATAAATTAAAAAAAATTATTGAGTTAATAGGCGCCTCATGTAAAACAATAAGTGTTTTATGAAATAATAATAGGTACAATAAATATATTCTTTTTATATTAAAAAGACATAATATTAAGTAATAAATAACCCTTTTTAACCATGTATTGACTTAAATAAATTAGATTGGCAAAACAGTAATATTGTTAATAGTTAATAATGGGCTGAAATAAAACTTTAAGTACGTGACAATTTTCTAAGGAAACACTGGAGGGAGGACATGAAAGGGCTACCCTTTAATCATGTCAACACAGCTACCAAGTGAAATGTATACCCACAACACCAAGTGGTACCAGGAACGAGGTAGACCAGGAACAACATTCCTCTTCTAAAATGGCCCAGTCCAAAGGAGAGCTCTACAGGCGAGGATGTGCCTGCCAATAAAACAACCAAAACCCAGGAGCCAGAGCAGGTTCTAAATATGGTCACTTTTATGGAGCAAAAACTGAGAGCACACCTGTGTGTTTGCATGAGCGCTTGTGAGTGTTTGTTTGTGTGCGTAGAAATACATAGGTCGGAAGTATGTATGTGGAAAATGTCAGAAAAAAAGAAATACGATTACATGAATAATATGTGTTTCTGAAACATTTATGACAGGCTGTAAAACGTTATATGATGACCAGAGTGTTAGTTTAATGACTTAAATGGGTATTAAGATAGTAGGTGGACAAACAATTCTAAACTCCATAAAAAACTATCGCTTCAATTGAACTCTACTGAAAGGTATCTCAGAGATATTGCGAATGAACAGAACTCATGTCTGACACTTTTATAGACTCAATCAAAAAAGTTCCATCCAGATCCAAGATATGTAACTTTTGCATTTAACTCTGGCAATATATTTTTTTTTTTACTCAAAATTATGTTCACTCAAAATGTTCCGTTATTTAACTTTGTCCTTACAATATCCTTAAGGAAATGAATGCCTCAGCTTCGCATTAAAAATGAAATAGAAGACCACACCTGAGGAAACCCTTGCTTGAGCAAGTAGTGACAGGCTGAGTTTTAACCTATTACAAGTCAATGCAACCCAAAGTCAGTGTAAAAAAATCATTATTTTACCCAATTCAACAGTCAGTCCATTAAACGCTCGGACGCGTGCAACACAGACACCCTTCAACAGAAAACCTAGAAACAATTCAAGAGAAGTCTTTACCTGAATCTCCATGAGAAGGGCTAGTCTCCCTTAGAAGTGAAAAAGCATGGAGAATAAAAGGAGATAATAAAAGGCCGAGCCAAACTTTAGGTGGCTTCCAGCTGTAGGTGGCTGCCCGCGAGGAGAGCAGAGAGAGTGTGGGCCAGCTGTGGGAGAGCGGCGAGAGGGAGTGAATGAGAGGAACATGTTAGTACACTGCGTCTGAGAGAGCTTGGCTCCCAGCTACGCTCTGATTAATATCAGATCTCCCTCTCTCGCCTGCCTCTTGACAATCTTGTCACATCTGGCTGACAAATCCTCACAAGCCTCTCGGTGGCAGCGCAGTGCCGGGGCTGGGGGAGCTGGGGCTGCGTTAGGGGCCACAAGGGGGAGGGGGGGGGGGGGGGGGCAAGCTGCGAGGGGAGGAACGCGCTTCGGGACTCGCTGGAGGGGGTAGGCTGTAGCAGAAGCCTCTCACTGACGGACCATCATGAAGCTAATGAAGCTGACTGGGCTGGCAGGCTCCAGCCGCCCCACACACACACACACACACACACACACACACACACAAAGCGGCGCGGCTCTGAGAAGCCAGGCCCAGCCCTGTTCTGTTGTATTTTGCTCTGCCCCAGGGCCCTGTAGCGCTGAGGAACCACACTGAGACACTCACACCCAGAGAGAGTGCTACAGATAGAGGTGGGAAGAGATAGAGGAAGATGGGAGTGGAGATAGGCACAGTAAGGCAGAGCCAGAGAAGGAGAGACCCATTCAGATGAGTCTTCTGACACAGGCGCATTTAAAGACGTACAGTAACCTAGAATTTATAAACATCACTAAATACAATTATTCTGGGTAAAAGGCTCAGTGATGATTATGAAGGCCTAGCTTGTATTAACCATGTAACTTGTATTTTCAGTAAACAATAATTGTATGACACAAACTAGATTAAGTGTTTTTGACAAACGTTTAAACCATTACTATGTTTTTTTTAGAAATGCTTCAAAATAAAATACATCTTTAAACTTGATGGATAATCAAAGTAATGATTGTTTGAAGACATTTCTCAGACAATGTGTGAGCACAGTAAAATAAATACTGTGTTTCCAGATGTTTTTGAAAATCCAAAAGCGATTCCTAGTAGATGTAAACTTGGTTTTATTTAATATATTTCTTGTTATTAATACTAATAAATACTATCTTTATGACTAATAATAATATAAAAAAGTATCAGAAACAGAAATAATATCAATAATAACAATAATGTGTAATGATTAAAAGAAAATGTCAAACTTGATTATATTATTGTTTCATCTTTTAAAGTAGATCGATACTCATAGCCTGACAAATAAAGTGCAAAGTTAAAATTCACCACAAAAAAACATATCAATTGGCTAATTCCTGTTTCAGAAAACCCTTCAAACAAGAGCTGGATCTTGATTAGAATGAGCTACAGGGAGATTAGTATCCGCTAGACACGTTTTCATCGGTAGCCAAGAAGGACACAACTGTTTCCCTTCAACAGTCAAGACTGTTTACAAACACAAACAAACACACACACACACACACACACACACACGCACACACACACACACACACACACACACACACACACCGCCGTCAGCTGTGAAAGAGTTGTATTTGTGGTGTTTGAAACTGTCAGACAGAGTGCTGATAGTTGCTGCAACCAACATCACCACGCCGACAGCTTGGCTAATTGTTACATTATGGCTGCAACAAAACATTAGCTCGCTCTTAAATTACATTCCAATAGGCTGTGGCCAACAGCCAGCTAGAGGGGGGCTAAAGCAAGCATGCCTTAGCAGACTCTCCAACAGGGAAACACAGCAACAGACAGACAGCTAGGAAACGACGAGAACTAATGAAAAGCCACAACAGAACCGTTAAACAAATACCTGCTCTTGTTCTACTAGACGTGGGTACGTAACTGTGGAGACTGACGAGCGGTTACACTTTGTACTGGACTTCATTTTGAAAAATAGATACACAGGATTAAGAATAGCAAGTCAAATGCACTCACGAATGGGTAACAGTGTTTACAGAGAAAACTCGCTAAGCAGGGCTCATTAGAAAGTTGCTCCTATAGTTTTTAGGGAGTTTCCTCTGTTCATGGAGACGTGTGGCATGTAAGGACAGCGTCTCCCACAAGCAAGCTTAGACACAGCCAAAACAGCAGTGATTCACTGATCAACTCACCACCAAGAGTCACAGCCATAGTACGACTGGAAAAAATACCACTTCCAGGGAGATAAAGTCTTGAAAATGAACAATTTCATGATGGATTGGAAAATATTAGCGGCACAGTTTCAATATCTTCAGTCTTTTGCCTAAAAGAGACCGGTCGTTTCTAACCATCAAAGTAATGTTATCTCTGAGAGCGCCACGAGAGAACAGCTTTGAGAAAAAAAATGTTAATGGAAAAGGCTTTCTTACCTCCGCCATTGTCATTAGTCGTATGTTTCCAAGGTTACCATGTAGTTTGCCATTCCCTGTGAGTCCCACAGTAGAACTGCCTTCTAACTCTGCTGTCTGCACTAAAAGTAACGCAAGAGAGCCATCACACGTTGAAACTCAGTCTATAGCAAGAACACACTGACACACGCAGTGAGTGACACATGCACACACACACACACACACACACACAGACACACACACACACACACACGCAGCCACTCTGTTTAGAGCGCACAGCACATAACACAACCAGCACACTGCTTTTACTCTCACTCACAGACACACATGCACACACACACACCTTCTTCCCTCTCTGCCGTCTAATGTTGCAGTGGACTGGCTCTAAACTACTCAAGATGTTCTGTGTGTGCGTGCGTATGTGTGTGTTGAAACTGGGCACAGGGGATTGGAATGAGATCCTCCCACTCTCCCACTCGGCATTCTCACCTCAGGAGCTGCCTGCCTCCTCCCCAGCCAGTGCACATGCACCCCTACCAACACTCTCCTGCGCACACATACACGCATGCTTGCATGCACACACACACACGGACATGTACACTAAAGCCCCGAATACACACACTCACTTACACACACACACACACACACACACACACACACACACACACACACACACACACACACACACACACACACTCCCACCCCCACAGAGTCACAGGGCAGTCCCCTCACAGCTGGCTGGAAGAGGGCATGACACTCATCTTTCACAGAGATTTGATCAAAAGGAATCACAAAGGCTTGAGGCACTCCTAATGCAGTCAGGAGAGACTCTACCTCTTTCTCCCTCTCTCTCCTTCTCTCGCTCTCTCTCTCTCTCTCAGCCTGAGTAATGCCCTAAATCAATGCTGCCCCTCCAGTGCACAGGGCTCAGCCCAGTGTGTGTGTGTGTGTGTGTGTGTGTGTGTGTGTGTGTGTGTGTGTGTGTGTGTGTGTGTGTGTGTGTGTGTGTGTGTGTGTGTGTGTGTGTGTGTGTTTGTTCACCTTAACACAGTTCTGTGAACAGCCTCAATAACAAGTTGTGCCTTGTGCCGTCAGGAATGTGTCGGTGTCTGAGTTAAGTATTTTCTTAGGAGAGGGGACTTCACGTGTGTGCTTCTATGTGTAGCCGTGTGGTCGTCGAATACAATATTGATGCTAGATATCTTTTTGCCAATATAGAAAGACATTTCATTGGCACATACTGTTTGCTTCTATCAACTTTTCACCAATTTTTTCTCCGTGTTAATAAGCAACGTGTCATTCAAGAAATGTGGATGTTTAGAAGGATGACCTGCTTTTACACCTAGTAGTCACAGAACATGAGGTGTGATTAAAACAATATAGAGAAAGAGTGATGGATGCGGCTGTAGTTCTGTTTAGTGAGTCAAGGGCCACACAACATTTAAATGCTCTTATTCTCCTTGACAAATGCGACAGCTATACCATACGACTGACCATAATATGGAGAACGTACACGTCACATCAAAGAATGGGGTATGAATAACCAGCATAGAATAGAAATAGAATAGTAATAGAATAGCAATGTAATACATTTGAAAACATATGACCATACATGCAGCTCATGAAACAATGTACCAACTTTGCCTATTTCTCTCTTTCCCTTCTTCCTCCCTTCATCTACTATTCTCTCCTTGCCTTTCTTCACCCTCGCCCTCCCTTTCTCGGGGAAAGCTCCTCTGCTCTCTCCTGCTGATGATCTTAGCCATTAGGGGCGTCTGCTAATCCCCAAATTACACAGCAAGTTTAAACAGGTACCAAAGGTCTGCTCTACCTGCGTCAGCGAGGTGGGACAGCACAGAAGCAAAAAGAGATGCCTCCGGAAGAACGGTTTCACCCCATTTAGCCCAAAACATGCAGAGCACATTTAGAATTGGTTGCTAACAGTCCTTGAAGTTGGATCCTAAATACCGCATCACTTTCACCGGAGATCAAAGGCCTCTATTTGTGAGAAGCCCAAATGTGATGAAGTTACATATGGATAAGAGACATCCCATCAAGCATGTAACTCGGGGTGGAAAGCCTTCTCCCCAGTCGGCCAGGCGGCTCTGCTTACAAGCCTGTATTTATTCCATACCTAGGGGATGCATACCAAGCAGAGCCCCAGACCTGGCCTGGATTAGGGCTGTGCTGCTTGTCAGATTGCTGTTCTTGGGCCGAGGCGGTGCAGCCGTATTCACGCCCCGGGGGCGGCCGTGGAAGCTTCTGCTAAAACCACAGAAAATAAAGTCCATGTGCGGCAGAACAGGTCACGCTGCCAACGTACGTGTCTGTCAGTGGCTGGCCTAAAGGGCCGATGCTGCTCAAGTAGTTGAGCAGATGAGCTGAGACTGCTAGTGGTATGGAGTTATACAATGCGGCCCCGTCCAACACTCATTTCATTAATCAATAAAGCACACACTCTTGTCAGGACAACAATATATTTCTAGCTTTATCCAGGATATAATGAGGTCCCTTACTTTTATCACAAGCATATGAACAATTGCAGCCTTAGGAGGTTTATATTAAATCTTTCTTTTTATTTATTTATTTTTTTTTACGTTTTAAGATCTATTCAAATTTAAAGAGCCACAACTCCTCCGTAAATAAGAGGTACTTTTCTCAAAGTAATGTTTGGGTGAAGTCAGTGTTTGGTTTGTTAGTTGTGATCCCCTCTTAGAGCATGGCTGGACAGTGATGGCCGTGTCATTCTGACCCAGGCTGGACCTGCCCAGACATGGCCACACTACTCCGCATACCGGTCTGTGTGTTTCTGTAAATGTGTGTGTGTTTGTGTGAGTGTGTGTGTGTGTGTGTGCATGTGTGTGTGTTAGCAAGAGACAGAGAAAGAGTAGGGAGAAAGGGAGAGAGAGAGAGAGAGAGAGAGAGAGAGAGAGAGAGAGAGAGAGAGAAATCGAGAGTGTGTCTGTGTGTGTGTGTATGCATGACCCTGTTGCGAGTGTGTGTGCCTGCCTTCACTTTTAACTGACAGTAAAAAGGCCAAAAGGGGAGCCATTACCCCCATGGTCCATGCAGCCCTGTGTACCAGGCTCGGGCCGTCACGCCAAATGGCTTGAGTTTACCTGTCATTCCAAACCATTATTCAATACAGACACTCTCCCAGGGTCACTTTAAATCATATTAGCGAGGAGGAGCAGAGCCCGGACTGATAGAGTCCCCCTTTCAATTGGACTGGAGGAGAGTCTCCCGGTGACAGAAAAAGCAGGACGTTGGATTGCTAAAAAGCCCCATGCCCATTGAAAGGTTGTTTCTAGCCGAGGTGGAAAGGTTTAAGTTCAAAATTGCCAGAGTGAAAAGGAGTGCCATGGTGTATGTAATTTTTTTTTTCTCTTTTTTTTTTCTCTCTCTGGACAAAAGCAGCATTAGGCAAGTCTACCAGCACTTCTTTCCTCAGCTGGTAAGAGCGGTAGAGGTGGAGAGGGCCTTTACTCTGGTGTGTGTGTAGGCTTGGTCTGTGTGTGGGAGTTCTCATGGTGCTTTAATACAGATCGGTTTTTATATAAAACAGCATTAGTAAAAGCATAGATAGCCACTGAGTGCACTTCAAATGTTAATAGAAGAGCCCCTAATGTTACAGCCCATTCTATAAATACACCCCCCTCTCTCTGTGGCTATTGAATAAAATATTGGGCAAAATATTGTTCATGGGAACAAAGCCGATAGATATACAATGATAGAATGGTGGCTTTTCAAAGGACAAGGACCGTTTAAGAACGGTGAAGTAAAGATGGCTGATAGATGGAAAATATTCATATGTTTTGAAACCTATCCTGGTAGCCAGGACGATGTTGCCCAACATGGTCCTCTACACACATTGAGACTGAGGGCTCTGGTCCAGCGGGCCTGCGGTGGGAGAGTTCTGGACAGTGGTCTGGCCAATAGGAGGATGAATGATGACAACCATCTGGCTGTCTGCTCCAGCCGCCATTGAAGCAGTGTGAGGAGATCCCTCCATGGGACACATGGGACACACCTGCAGGTAAAGGCATTAGCAGGAACACAAACAAGTCTGCTCTCTCCCTCTCCCCCGCTCTCTCCCTCTCTCAGACACACACACACACACACACACACACACACACACACACACACACACACACATATACACACAAAGGGGGGTTTCTGAGTGGCACTATCTGCCATTGTGTCAGACTGACACGCAGTGGAAACAGGGAGGGGGATTCACATCGCGACAGACATTTTCCTGAGCAACATTTCCCTGTTATTGTGATGGCACTGTTACTGTTCGTGCCGTCGCGTTAGCAAGTGGAGAAAACAAGTGCACGTCAAGGTCGGCTCACACCACAAACATTGTACGTTTCCAGAGCCAGCTGTGAAAGCCTTCACGTTTGTCTTGCCTTTCTTTTGATGGTGTGTGCTAGCCTGTTGACAGGACTGACCCGCCAATCTTGTCCCGCTCCATGTTCCGGACACCGGCCCCTTTCCTCGTCTCCTCGGCCGGGTCCTGGAGACGCAGCGCTGGCCTCCCGGGTCTGACGACAGTGTGTTGATCAGGTGACCGCGGCGCGGCAGCGATGGATTAATAAAGCTGCTCCCCCCTTCCTCCTCATCCCTCATCCTTCATCCCAGGAGTCTGCTATTGATCAGCCGGGGCCACATTAGAGGGGAGATGCTTTTATGATAATCTCTGCTCCCGCCAGGCGTAATGGCTGCATTAGACGCTCATCCCCTCCACACCCGACACCTGGCCACTCTCTTTGGACTTGCTGTTTGCATTACAACACTGTTTAATGGGCTCTTTAGAGGCCGGGGGCACGGCGCGGGACAGGGGCGGTGCGGCGGAGGCCAGGAAACTTTCCGATGGACTTTCCAGTAGGGGAGCCCCCCCCCCCACCCCCCACCCACCCCCCTCCCAGTGCGGAGCCATCAGGACGGGTCCAGAGAGAGAGTGATGGATGGCACGGCGCTGGACGAGTGCATTACGGAGCGCGCCCCGTCTGCCAGGGCGCTGGCTTCACGGGCAACTCTGGGAAGGGATGGGGGGGAGAACCCAGACAGACGACCAATCGATATCTCTATCTCTCTCTCTCCCTCCACTGGCCGCATCTCTCCGCAGGCCCCCTGACCTCCCCCGACACACACACACACACACACACACACACACAACCCTGTCACCGTTGTCAAGGCAAAAAAGTTCCCAGCACTTTGCGAGAAGGGTTGCAATGCCCGTCTTTGTTTGAGCGTGTTGTGAAAGTAAACCAAAGGTAAAGCTAAAAGGTTTCTGCAAGAGGGTTTGAATGGATTGTGGCCGTGCAATCTGCTGCTGTGGAGCTGGTGCACCTAAAGCCCACTCTCTCTCTCTCGCTCTCTCTCTCTCTCTCTGAACCCCCCCACCCCAACATTCTTCACCAGGCTGGCTGGAGCAAAAACAGACCAAATAAAAAAGAAAGGGGAAAAAACGAGAGAGAAAAAGAGCCACCTGGACACCATCAGTCTCAGCCAAGGTAAACATCTCCGACATTCCTCCCGGCACACTGGTCTGCAGGGGTCAGAGGTCATGATGACAAACGAGTGACCCAGGAGCCCTGAGAGGCCGAGCCAGGAGTCTTTGGAATCTCTCAGTGGGGGGACAGAGCAACATTCACAGGGCAGAGCCCAGAGGCCCAGGGCCCAGACTCCTTAGGGCCAGCCAGGGCCAGTACTGAGGACCAAGGGACCACTCCCACCCCACTCCCCCTTTCTCTCTCTCTCTCTCTCTTTCTCTCTTAACTCACCTCCTTCAATGACTCAGGATGAAGGCTACGTGCACTTGTATCTTGGAACACATTGAGGTTCCAAATTGTACACACGCACACACACACACACACACACACACACACACACACTTACTGCATTAGATCACTTAAAATCATACAAATTCACAACACGTTCACAAACACAACTACACATGCATGCAAAATATATACACATAGCCTGAGACCAACACTTCCAAGATGTGTCCACAAATCAGCATTTCTGTTCACTGAATGGTTTTAATGAAAATCCACGCTTGATGAGTTGAACTAAAGCCCTTTAACAGTGTCAAGGGCGTCAAACCGAGAATGTATGGAGAGTCTAAATCACTGAGATCAGAGGAAGCAGAGGAAAAGGGTGTCCATTTCCACAGCACAGGCACATTTAAGGCAGAGTGCAACACAAGTAGGAAGTCCGTTACAGCTTGGGAGCGTGTAACGACAATATTTCATGCACAAGGAATGGAGGGTATGTGTGTGGGAGGCAGGGCTGGACAGCGATAAGGCCAAACTGGAGACAGCACAAGATTCCCCCGGCACAGGTGTAAACCCTCTGCACACTAATGACTGAACAGTTAGCAGAGGGGCTAGCTCGCGGCTAACATGAAGCCACGGCCATAAGTCAAGCAGGGCCAGTCTACCGTCCTCTTTTTAAACTAGGAGAGGAGACTGTGCTGCTGGGGTACGCCGACTCAGACCAGGAGGGGAGGTGGAGTGAAACGCGCACACACAATTCAAATTGAATCGCCACATTTTCAACTTTTTTCCGAACCTCTTCACAGTGTGTCACTCAGGGACATCCTCTCTCTTCATTCCCCTTACGATCTTTCAATGCTCTCCTCAGCCATTGTCCATAAGCGGTAGCTTGGCTTTTATGCTGTGTCCAGCCTAGCTAACCACTGTGTTGCGTTGGGGGGAAACAGAGACAAGTGGCCCTGTCCTTTTGAGCCCTTTGAGTTGAGGGCTTCATTTGATGGGGCTCTATATGCCCCTCTGGCAGCCTTGGGCTTTCTCTGTGGAGACTAAACTGAGCCTCCAGACGCATGGAGGCTGCTTAGAGCGCACGTCCCACACAGCCTCGCCCCACAGAGGGAATAATTTAATCCCTGAAAGGGACCTTTCACACGCCTACGCTGCGTGTCATCGCGCCAAGCAAGGGCGAGACGTCTGTCACTATGGGGGACGGAGGGAGCGGCCTACACCCGCTGCACACCAGCACTATAGGGCCTACACACACTGCACACCAGCACTATAGGGCCTACACCCACTGCACACCAGCACCACAAGGCCTACACCCACTGCACACCAGCACCATAGGGCCTACTCCCACTGCACACCAGCACCATAGGGCCTACTCCCACTGCACACCAGCACCATAGGGCCCACCCCCACCATTTGGGCTCAATGCTGCTGCACCAGAACAGGTGTAAAAGCATAGAGAGGAGCCGTGTGTTCTCAACATGGCTGCCCATGCGCTGGACGCGTGGCCTGCCAAGTTCTCCAGCTCTCTGTCTGTGTCGTTGTCATGTGAGGGCGCACAACCCCCCCCCCCCCCTCCCCTTTCTCCCCCTCTCCCCTCCCCTCTCTCCTCCCCGCAGGTTGAGGCACTGGTGAGCGCCGAGGCTTAGAGGCGGGGGTTTCGCCCAGAGGGCTTTGCCGCTGTGACACATCGCGACCTCCCCTGGGCAGGGGGTCGGCAGAGGAGGTGAGGAGGTGAGGAGGAACAGAGGGGGGAAGAGAGGAGGACGAGGTGCGGAGATTGTCGGCAGGTCTGTGCGTGCCTTGACGGCGTCTAGTTGTCATTAGAGGAGCAGAGACACTCTGCGTGGTGGCTACCTGTCCATCTGTGAGAGTCTCAGCGGGGACCGGGGGTTGACCCCGGGCCGAGACACACCAATTAAGCCACCGCCGGCCTTCCAACACCACACCTTAATCAGCCCCTCTCTCTGTGTCTAACCCACCACCACACCTCAACCAGGCTCTCTCTTTCTCTGTGTCTAACCCACCACCACACCTCTCCTCAACCCCTCTCTCTGTATCTAAGCCACCCTCACACCTCACCTCTCCTTGGCCCTTCTCTCTGTGCCTCACCCACCACCACACCACACCACACCTCAACCATCCCCTCTCTGTATCTAACCCAGCACCTCGGCTCACTTAACCTGCTGTGTCTGCTACTAACCCCCAAGACGAGAGGCCAAACGAAACGCATCTTCCGACCTCTCTCCTCACGATCGTCAAACCATGCCCCTCGGTTTCCTGCTCCGCCCTTCCCTCCGTTCCTTGTGTAAGACGGGACAGAGGGAAAATCCATGTAAGAGTCCTGGAACAGGACCTGAGCGCTCCAGAGCCAGATTCCCCCCCCCCAGGGCCTGTGTTGTGGCTTGGCTGTTGGCAGGGCTGTGTCGGGGCTTGTTCCGGCTCATGGAAGCTTGACAAGGAGCCCACAGCGTACCCAGCGCTGTGCTACGGTGGCCTGTTTGAGGACAAACATCGAGCGCAGAAAGCTCCAGTCATCACCTTGACTGACGAGGAAAGCCAACACTATTGGCCATTCGGTAGGGTTTGCTCTTGGGATGTATGTACTTTTAACCAAATTAAATGTTATCAAAAGGTTTGATCCAATTATGATGTTTGAAGTATTTTCAAACTTCAAGGTTAACAACAGCTTGTCCTTCAGAAAACGCAGAGACATCTGGAGGTTTTTCTACAAGTCCAGGCTGATCAGTGTTGATGTATGCACACACCTGAACACAAAATCTTCTCTGGGGGTATAAACGTATACAAAAGGAAAACCTTATCAGACACATCAACCTGAAAGACTACACATCCACTAAAACAGTTAACATGCCCATGTTAACCCTCTCAGAACCAAAACCTGAACAAGCACTCCATACTACTCTATACCACTCTATAATATTCTATGCCATTCTTTACCACTCTATACTACTCTACACCATTCAATACTACTCAATACTACTCTATACCACTCTATACTACTCTATACTACTCTATAATATAATACACAATTCTATACCACTCTATACTACTCTATACCATTCATTACTACTCAATACTACTCTATACCACTCTATACTACTCTATACTACTCTATAATATTCTATACCGCTCTGTACTACTCTATACCATTCTATACTACTCTATAATATTCTATACCATTCTATAGTATTATATACTACTCTATACCATTCTATGCCACTCTATACTACTCTATACTATTCTATACCACTCTATACTACTCTATAATATTCTATAACACTCTATACTACTCTATACCACAATGTCACCAAAGCTATGAATTATTAGCACTTGATTTGGCTTTGATCTCTCACAGGTTTTCTCTTGCACACAAAGAGAGAGAGAGAGCAAAGTTAGGATGGTGGCAGCGTATTATTTACTGTGGCCAACATCTGACACTGTGGCTGACACTTTCTCTCAGAGGGACCAAAAAAACGTGTCACTGGTGAGAAGGGCGGGGATGGGGGGGTTGGGGATTTGGCAAAGGGACTCTTTCTCTCTGCTATCGCACCCCAAAGAGCAAGTAAAGAACACACACACAAGAAACATGCTAAAAACACCATTACACAGACACACACACAGACACCCACAGACACAAACACACACACATACACAGACGATGTCAATCATGGCTCATCTGGAGGAGACCAATCTGCTCCTATGTGTGACACTCCCAGACAATCAAAGGGCTGCCTTCATTAGTCCACCAGATGATCCTTTAACTGCTGGATGCTAGTATCTACACACACACACACACACATACACACACTCACAGTGCTACGCTAAAGCTCTTCAATATTTCAACAAAACAACAGTGACATGATAGTTACAGTAGCGGCCTCTTAGATAAAGTGAACGTATACCACTGGGTGACTTGTTTTGGTCCTGCCTTTCTATCCCTTCGTCGCTCTCTTTATCTCCATTTCTGCCTCTTTAGTGAAATGTGAGACCCAAGCGACATTCCTTTCTAAAGAGCCTTAGAGAGAACCGTGAGAGAAACCGTGTTTGTGAGGGGAGAGAGAGAGAGAAAGTTATCCCTGCTTTCTCTCATGACAGAAGTTTGTTTGCAAACTAGAAAAAAAAAATACATTTTCTATTATTCATACGATATTTTCTATTTAGATATCCACAAAATGAGCTCGGCAGGGACGGTCCTGAAGCAGACACACACACACACACACTTCCATTGGCAGCACGGCAACCACTTCCAAAACAGGAACACTTTTGTCGAACACAATCTGTACACACATGTGTACAGGATCCCTGGCATGTGGCGCTGACAACTCCGCGGGGACCGCCGTCGTTTATCAGAGCAAGATGTTTATTTTCATTTTTAATGATCAGAATGGCCCGATTCCACACGGACACTGACATGTTTCCGCCAACATACATCTGTTTGTGTCACAATCAATCAGCGCTGACACATGCAACTCCCCTCAGCCGCACACATCCCCACCAACGCCAGGCGGGCCTCCCCATCAGGCTAGGGGACATAATTACCCAGCCTGCCCGTGACATTCCTGTTTAAGGGTCACAGGGAATCCGTTTCCCCTCCCCACATGCACCCACGCACACACACACACACACAAGCGCGCACACACACACACACACTCTTCATCCACGGCTGGCTTAACAACGTCACCGGTGAAGAGAGGTGGGGGTAACAGAGGGCACAGGGGGGGTGACTTTCGGGGCCATGGGGGTGGGGGGGCGGGTGAAATTGGAAAAGCATGTGGAGATAGATGTGAGTGTGAGACAGATCCAGACACTTCCAGATGCCCGGCTGCTGAGGGGCTGAGGGGCTGAGAGCCACCCTCCCCAGGGACGTGACTCACCTGGAAGGAGGGCCAAGCGCTGCCAGATGTGGAGGAAGCAGCCTGGGTCCCTCACGCTAACACTGTCTAACACTGTCTCGATTGTGCTGCAGCATATGCTTCCAGTCAAGGGTGAAAAATGCAGGCACCAGCACATGCCAGAAGTCTTTCAAGCATGGCCCAGCAGTCAGCCCCAAGCCTTACACACTGATTCATACACACACACACACACACACTGAGACACAAACACACAATGATCCTCCCAGTCAGCCAGTCAGCGCAGGCATGTCACCACACAGCAAGTCAAGGCTGGTTAAACTATAAAACAGCTAAGGGACTTGGTCCAGATGCCCAACCCTGGGGAACGCCAGACACACCGCTCTATCGCAAACAGCTCAGTTACACACAGAGAGAGAGATACAGAGAGACAGCCCGCCATGGTTCTGTGTTAGATAGAACCTAAGCAGTGAAAGGTAGGAAGT
>CM030173.1:16077732-16185232 GCA_017639675.1 Aplochiton taeniatus
GGCTTAACGTGTCATTGATTAGAGCAGGAGGGGCCACAGCACAGGGGGCTTTCCCCGGCTATCTGTCCCTCCTGGGGAGACACGCTCGTGCACGCGATAGGGCCGAACAGGGCCCGCTGGAGGCTTTGGCACGGGCCGATATGAGCCGCACTGCTGCACGACCATTTCATCCCGAATAGAGCAATGCAGTGCGGACACGGTGAGGCGGTCGTTAGTTACAGCGGAACATTTCCTTCTCCCGGGCATAATTTGTCCCCGCTGCAACATATTGGAAGCCCCCTCTCCCCTCTGTCTGTGGAAGTGGGCGTCACTAATGCCTGTAGGATGTGGGTAGGTGGGGAATGGCGCCCTGGGGTGGTCTTGTAAACATCAGCCGTCACACATGCGCGCACGCACACACACACACCCACACACACACTTGCACACACAACCACACGTACACACACACACGACATGTCAATGTTTCTTGGTTCTGTGGTGGGCCACCCAACACTCTCTCTTTCCTTTAAAACACATCTGGTGGTTCTATTACTAAGACCCGTTGCTGTAGCAATGCCCCCGCTCTGCGACACAGACAGTATCCTAACACACACCTAGTCTAGACTTTGTTACCTTGGGAATGGGGATAATTCACTTAATGAGATGTTTGCACACGAGCAATAATGTGTGTCAACAACCTATTTTGCGGTAATTATGCCTTGAGCAATGTTGTTTTAGCATAGGCTTCCACTGGTTGAGCCCCTCACACACATACAGTACCCCCCCCCCCCCCCCGCTCAACCCCCTCGCAAGTACATTTCCTTGTCTGTCAGAGAACAGCAGTTGCAATCCTTCACTTTTCAAACTAATTATCTGCCCCAATGACACGACAACCATAGTTTTAGTATATGGTACTTGTAGTCCTCTGTGTCACATTCAGGTGGTACAACATCCACTTCCACACGCCTACACAGGCAATCTGGATATTCATGAGACAGTGGGAACGGGGATTTTCTCATTGCATTTCAAGTCGTCAGCTGTGGCCATTATGCCTCAGTGTATGGTCGATATAGTGAAGAGTACACTCAGGCTATGTTCCCACACTGCATAAGTGTTGGACACCATACTGTCAGTTCCGGGACACTCCATTTGGAGTCCTTGCAAAAAAAGAAGTGACCAAGGTTAAGGAACTTTTGAAGACACACTAACATTTTGTAGGTAAGGGTTCAGACCAAGTTTGTCAAACTGGCCAACGAGAGTAAGTATGGCTCTGGGCAATCCCCATCTTTGTCTCTCGCCCCTCCCTCAGTAAAACAGCTCCAGGTCAGAGAAAGCCGAGGGGAGAGGAGAGGAGCACTGACCAGACCCCCAAAGCCTTTCATCTTTGATTACTGAGGCCCCTCCGGAGTGTTCTCTCCCCTCACCCTAGAATACTGATCAGCCCGATTCAGCCCTGAATGATCACTCTGGTCTGGACTGACTGAATGCCCCCCTACCATCCTCCCAACCCACAGCCCTCTCCGGCAGCACCCAGGGTTATTGTCAGAAGTCTAGCCCTCCCAGGGTCTCAGTAGAAATCAGCAGTGCAGGATCGGTGAGAAGGCCTGGGCTGGTGGAGGCCTGGGAGAGGAGACGAGGTGCTCTGGTGCACTGGAGACTCCCCTCCTGGCTTTTTGAAGGGGGGATGAGCGGAAGGAAAATCAATAGGCTGGAGCAGTAGGCCTGTGATGGCATAGCTAATCAGGTTTCTGCATTAATGTTTCAGATGCTGGGAGAGCTGCCTGGCTCTCTGTACCGAGGGCCTGAGCACAGCAACACACAACAAACACACACACACAGACACAGACACACACACACACACACACACACACACACACACACACACACACACACACACACACACACACACACACACACGCACGCAGACACACACACACACGTACATCACCCACACACCCACGCATACAAAGACACAAACCGCCTGAATGTTCTGGGACATTGTCCGTACAAAGGGCATTGAAAAAAAAAAACGATTCTCTGTATATCCTATTAAAGAGTAGAATTAATCAAAGAACTTCTGGTAAAACTTCTTAAAACGTTAGCAATTAACACACACCAACACACTGACTCTTCAGTGAAGATGTTAATGCAGCACCATGAGGTCAGATGGGAGTTGATCCTAAAAACCAGACCAGAGCAAAAACTGATAAGGTGCATTTGTGGTCTCAGGGATAACAAACTAAAGTTACATGGGAGGAGGGAGAATTGGGCTAATAATATATTGCCATGAAGAAAGTGCTGGGTAACTGTTGAAATAACAGAAACCATCAGAACGGAAGATTATAACGGCAAAATGGTGAGTGTGTGAGTGTGTGTGTGTGTGTGTGTGGGGGGGGGGGGGGGGGGGGGGTAGGTGTGCGCGCACGCATGAGTGTGTTTGTGCACGTACGTTTCAGAGAAAAATTCTGCAATTGAAGTCAGGTTCTGCTAGCGGAGTAATCCTTCCCAGACACTGAGTCCTAGTCTCTAAACTCTTAAGGTATTTTGTGTTTATGCCATAGTTTCCACATTGCTTTCGTCCGACATTAGCCATGCATAAATCAGGGTACGACAGACAGCTCCCTTGTAGAGACTGGTACGGAGAGGGGAGCTGCCACAGGCTACCCCCTCCCACCGACACACCACCAGATGTGCTCTCCTATCTGCCACACCCCCACCCGCATCCCACCACTCACACTGACACCCCTAATGCCTGCAACCATACTGAAATATTCACTCTCCGCTTCCTGCTCTGTTAGGTTACATGAGGTTTTCACAAAGGTGTCTTAAATGCTTGGACATTTCTATTATTGTATGTTACTGTATGTACTAGTATAGAATGAGTACAGACCAAATAGACAAACAAATATTAATATAGTGATTTTATACCTATGCAGTATATTGTGTAGATTAGGTATCTTGGACACACACAATGAGTTGCCACACACCAAAAGTGCCAAACAAAGTGATTAAATACATTTTTGTTTCTGTCTGAACTTAAGAGTTAAGAGTTTATAGGCACATACTACAAATTAATTATGTTGGAGAAAATTTCTCATTTTGACATATGGTTTCACAAAGAGAGTTCCATTAAGAATACAAAGAAAGACATTATATACATAGCTTGCTGATACAATATATAACCTCAAAGGAGTTTATTAGGAGCTTTCAACAGGTGATTTATTTATTTATTTATTTATTTATATTTTTCAAACACGTTTTTATCAACTCAAAATGTAATCATCTAAAGATCATCATTAATAACAACTTTAAAAGTGAATACTGTTTTGAGTACTATTCATGTAAATATTTAAGTATATATTTCTATATTTAGTGTATTTTCTTTTACTTTCAGATGTATGGATGACGTTTTCCATTGATATAACAAGGACACATTGATTGGTCAACTTTCAAGGTTGGTGTCTCAAAGTCTTTTGAACACCTTCAATAATGATGATTATTACTGTTGCGAAATTCAGTTTTTCAAAACAATGCGTGCTGCATGTGCTAGAAAATCGGTTGGGCAAATGCTGTGAATAAATGTTTATTTTAATTATAAATGCTTATTTAAGGCATGATGAAAAACATTTTTATTGCAACACTATATATTTTCTATCTGTAAATGTCCCAGTGCACAGGCAATTCATTATTAGAGATTTTCTCATACAAAAAAAAGAGTTTTGATCTATCATTAATCAAAATGTGTTATGCTATATTTTAAAATGTATTACATATATCATAATATAATATTCTGTAAATATACTGTAAGTATGCTGATTTTGTGACGAAACCTTTGGCTTTTGCAATAAAAATATGAAATCCTGTCTCAACTTCAGGGACACACTAAAACTCAACACACACACACACACACACACACACACACACACACACACGCACACAGACACACACAGACACACGCATACACACACACACACACACACACACACTAACACACACACAAGCACACACACAGACATGCCCAGACTCACTCATACAGACACACTCAGGCAAACAAACAGACACAATGGCTGCCTCTTTCAGGATGCAGTTAGATCTTGCACTAGTGCCATTCTTCAGTGACAGTATTGATTGCTCAGCCATAGTCACTGTAATTTCTCTCTGTAGTTTCTGGTAGGACTCCCAGTGCTCTGATTCTTGCCCCTTAGGCACCATTTTCTTTTTGCACAGGTCTGTTTTTTGTCGCAGGTTAGGTTTTAGTTTTGCTTTATGTAGCACTTCTGTTGTTTGGACAAAAGTGGGCTCAAGTGAAGCCTAATGAAATCCAATTATTTGGGAAAAGTTTTTCGCTAATTTTACTGCTACTCAAATAAACTGCAACCACCAACACAGACACTGTAGGTTACAGACACACAATAAATCATACACAGGCATGCACATACACTACAATAAAATGCAATAAACTAAAGAGGAAACTGTGAATGTCCTGTTTATATTTAAATCCTCCATTAGGTATAAACCACATCCACCTATGTTTAAGATGAAGGCAGATGTATATTCTGGTAGGAGTCTTGGGTGTGATCAGTTGGCTTTGGGGCACAAGGTCACCCGTGGAGCAGAGTGCTGGCACAACCAGCAGAGGAGGGGGTGTGCTAATCCTCCCCTGGCCCAGGAATGCCACCTCCAGCCCAGCCAGCGCTCAGGCCTGCAGCCCACCGGGCCCCCAACGCTAATTGGAGGCTCTGAAGCGTTTGGAGGCATGCAAATATCTCCGGCTTTACTCAGATACCCTTCTGTTCCACTTCCACTCCTCTCCAATCCCTTCATTCCACCTGACTGGAGGAGAGGAGAGGAGGAGTGGAGATGGAGAGGGGAGAAGGAGGGCACACAGCTGCTGGTTGTTGCCTTCCCCTGGGCTCCGTGGCTGGGGCCACGCTGCAGCTCAGCTAGCTGATTAGGGGTGGGGCTCTTGGGGCCATGTCATGTACTGTACATCAGAGGAGATCAGCAAGCCAGCCTGAAAGTCAGATGACACCGAGCACATGCACAGTGCCCCCCTTGTAACCCCCGCCATCCTCTATCCTCCACACCCCCAATGCTCTCCCTGCTCTGTCTCTCACCTGCACCTCCCCTCCCCCACTGCCCTTGTTACCCAGCCTCACCTGCTGCAGCCCCCACTCTTTTTCATCTCTCCCCTGCTCCCCCCACCCTCCCATCAGGAAGATCAGAGGAGGTGACTGTTCATAGCAGCCAGAAGGAGGGAGGGAGGGAGGGAGGGAGGGAGGGAGGGAGGGAGGGAGGGGGGAGCAGGCCAAAGGGGAGGAGGTTGCGAGGGGGCTGTTTGGGTGAGGAACTAGACACGAGGAAGATGTTTAGACTTGGGTGGAGAAGCTGTCAGGACCATCAGGCTTTACTCTTTGACTGGGACCTCTTTGTTTGAGACTGGAGAGTCACTTGACATTCGAGGGACGTTCCAAGTCTACCGGCTAAATGATTGTGCAGGGATTTATACAATGGAGTTTTTTTTTATTTAAAGTCTCATCATACTTTTTGTTTCAGAGGTGTATTCGAGCGGTTAAACCAACAGCATCATAAAAAAAGATTTGACCCATCCCGTCTTTAGCTCTCCCCTCATGGCTCACTCCTCACTCCCCCTCCCTCTTTGGCTGTATTCTGTCTCAACTCTGACCGTCACACACGTGACAACCATAAGGCGATCGGGATGAGTCCCCGGAGACTGTTGTCACAGTAACTCTTGGGCATACCAGCGCATAAATTAGCCTCCTCTTCTGTGCACCTCTGCCACTCTGCCCCCCCCCCCCCCCCCCCCCCCCCCCCCCCCCACCCCCACCCCCCCACCTCGGACTTTCCTGTGCTCCCCGTGGCCCCTGGGGACCCGGGACTTTGAGCACGTCCACATGTCACACAGAGAGACGAGTGTTGAGTAGCCCTCTTCTGCCGCAGCGCCACACACCACGCTTCCTGCAACAGCAGCCCCCAGCAGATGCTCTCCGCTCTCAAAGGAAGTCCCCCTTTCCTGAAGCCATCACTCCTGGCACCCACAGGTCAGGCATAAATGTGACTTATGGTCACGAACGTGGACGGACGTTGAAGTAACTCTCTGGGCCAGCTCTGGCCCATGTTTATCCAGCGGCTAAAACCAACACTGGGCTAAGCTGTCCAAGGAGGCTGCTCACAGCTTGAGGGAAGGAGGTGTGTGTTTGTTTTGCTGTGTGCGTCTTTTCCAAACTCGGTTGCCTTTTGTTTCTTTGTAACCTGATACGTTTCACCAACAAAGGTATATGAATGTGAATAGTGAAGCATACATTTTCCCATTCAATGGATAGCTACAGTAATATTCAAAAACAGCAAGGATTATGTAGAGAATGAGTAAGTAGAGTTATTCCTATATTATTCAATATGGCAATTGACATAGAAACATACTTGCGTTTGGTTATACTGTAGGTGCTATTTGTTTACCTTCATGAAACTTCCCTAGCTATACAGGTTTTCAATTCTAGTAGTGTATATTGTCATTCCTCATTCATGTAAGGTGAGTCTGACAGGCTGGGTTCAGTGGTCTTGGACCATCAGTGCTCATTTAAGCCGGAAAACGTCAATAGGAGAACCTGATCATCACAATCATGTTCAAAACACAGTAATGACTTTGGACAGGGACTCCAGCTGTCCTGCTTCTTATGTAAAGTCATTCAGATACCGATCTACCACCTGTAGACAGCCAGGTCAATACACCACACGGAACACCTTCCGCCATTCTAATTGTCCCTTCTCAGTCTCTCAAATGTGGAGAAGCACACATTTTACCCACGAGAGATCTTATTTAGGAGTCTTATATATATATAACAAATAAAGACCATGAGTTAAAGGAATCCTCACCAATTTATGACCTTGAGGAACGATAAGCACTGTGATAACGGCGAGAGACTGGGGAAAGAGGGTTGGATTGTCTCCTGGTTCCCCTGCAAGACGTTTCCCGTCACAAGGCCAGCTTGCTCTGGCTCAGGAAGGCCAGATAGCAAAGCTTAGAGGAGGAGCGGACTGCACTGATAACGCTGAGAGGTAGCGGAAGGAAGGGGGGATGGAGGAGTGAATTATACACCGAAAAGTCAGTCTTGTCCACTCTGGTAACCGGCGGTTACGACTGTACCCTCTTTCATGTTGCGGCGAGGCAGAGATGTGTGCGTGCGGTGGCAGGGGAGGGGAACCTGCAGGACATGGCCTGACGGGGTGACCCCTGAACTCTCCTCTTGCCAGAGCTGCTCGGGGTCCTCTGGAAAACCCACAGGGCCTCCCAGCGCCAGTGTGTGTCTGGACCAACAGTGGTGTCAGGTAGCTTAGAGCCTTTTCAAATGTATTTTTCAAAAGGGTAAAATCAATACGAAAACACTGGCTGGAGAAACATGAGCCTGTGATATTTACTCTGCTTTAATATCTGTAAGGCAAAACGTGGTGAGGGCACTTGTGCAAGACACAACTGCAAGAACACAAATTTGTTGGGGGTGAAAATAGGTCAATAAATGGACATTTTCTATTGTCTGCAATTACTTTTAGTTTACGGACATTTTTGTACTGCTTAATATATATATATTTTTATGTTTAGAGTTTTCAAATTTGTCAATGCATTGTTTGAGGATGTTTCATTGGTTATGAAATGGTTTTCAATTTATTTTATTTTTAACAATCGGCCTTTGCATTTTTTCCACTTACAGAAATCGCAGCTTTTTTGTTGTAAAAAAAACATGGTGTTTAATGACAAAAGTCTCTGTTAGCACTGAAACACAACAATAACAATTATTATTTTTTGCCACAAAAAGAGTTTCCCGCGGTGCATCGTAGATTGAACTCCTGCTTGAGACAAAGCGGGTAATTGGATTCACATTGTGGCTCTGAGGAGAAGCTGGGAACAACCCCCACCCCGTCTCCCAGGGCAGGCCCACGGCGGGTTGTGTGATGCTGATATTGTACTGACCCTCCCTATCAGAGGTCAGGCTGGGGAATTATAGTGTCGGCTGTCAAGCTGAGGCCCACATTCTGCCCAGAGGTACAGCAAATTCACAGCTCGACAGTGGGCCTCGCCAGGGGACTCTCGCTCTCCCTCACTCTCTCTCATAGGGTTTATGGGCCTAGTGTTGCCCTCCAGGGGCGAGAGAAGGGAGAGAAATTACAAGCTACAACAGAGTTTAGCCACTGAGCAGGGGTGGCAGACAATGATGGCAGTCATGGAGGCCCATGGCTACTGTTTCGATGTTGACCCTCACACTACTAGGAATACATTCATCTAGATATGTATAGTGGACAAAAGCCAGCCTACGATGGGATTTTTTAATATATATATAATTGAATAACTTCAATTTTTGTGGCCATTTTTTGTTTTCATTCATTGGTATTGTGTTTTTCTTGTTGCAGATTGATCCCTTAGCAAATGTTTTATGAATGTATGCAAGAAAGACCAATACATTTATTTACCTTTTGACCATTTAAAGAGGGATTTGTTATCTTTTTTTAGCGCAATAATTTTATATTAATACTAATCGTCTTGCCATTCTTTTTTCATTTAATTAATTATGCTAAAGCTTTGACCTGTCAAAGTAAGTTCAGCAGACCCCTCAAAACACACTACTGTTAAGAGGTTGACCTCCTTCCCCTGCCAGTCATGGTTGAGTAGAACCTGTCTTCTGTCGTGGTCTCCTTCATTCCTCCAATCACACACCACTTCAAAGAGCCTGCTTTTGATGCTAACCCTCAATGTGCATTTTATCCTGCACCCCCCCCCCCCTTCTCTCTCTCTCTCTCTCTCTCTCTCTCTCTCTCTCTCTCTCTCTCTCTCTCTCTCTCTTTCTCACTAACTCCGTATCTTTCTGCACGGTAATTGCCTTCTAAGTTAATTAGGGGAAATTATTAACGACGGTCCTGATAGTGAAAGCCTACTGTAGGCAACGGAAGTCTCTTGGAGGTCAGATGTATTTGCTCATTTCGTATAAGCCTTTTATATGCTATGCTTGATCAAATAGGCTATCACCATAACCCATGTCAACTCTCATAATCTCCGAATAGAGCTTAGACTTTTTTTTTAAATGCATCATCGGAGAAGCAGCAGCTTACAATTTTTCAAGGCTCACAGGGCTGTCCTAAACATGGGGGACTGGTAAGTATGTTTACTTAATTTGTCGGGCTGTGTGTAGCCGGTTTGCATCCGCTGCCTAAGCCGATGTTTGGCTAATGCTGCCAGGGCCATTTCACCGCGGTGCCCGGCTGTATCCCCCTCGGAAAATACATGTTTTACTCGGCGAGCCAGATCAAAGGAGAGAAACTGGGATCAAAGACCAGTATCACGCCGCTTTGGTCACATCTGTGTTGTTTACATGAATGCTAAAGGCACTTATATATCAAATATTACCAACTTTGAAAAATATATGTGTTGTATCAAAGTATTTTGATGTCATTTTTGAAGTACATCAATGTATCTGGGGATCATTTTGAAATTTCACATTAACAATTTTGTAAGCCTTTAACAAGATTGGTGGACTGAACCAGTATGATGTGGGCATCACTCTGCATCTCCCTTGCCCTTAAATTCACCACATTCACGATGTCAACAGCGAGGCACCCTGTAGGTATGCATCTGCACAGCTTAACTCATCTGCCTGTGTCCAAGCATGAGACCGACTCTTCAGTATCAAACGCTTAGCACGATAGCACAGCAGCATTCACACACACACACACACAAAAAGAAAATAATATACAGGATGGTAGAATCCCAGTTCACATTGGGTAGTGCGTTTGTGGGTCTGTTGTTTATTTGGTGACCTCTGACTATTTTATATCGCCTGTCGTAATCTCCTTTAACAGGGCAAGAAGGGAAGGCTAAGGGGAGAGTTGGGGGGTTCCAGTGACCCGTGAACCTGCCTGCTGTTGGGCTGGGGGCTAAACCCCCCCCCCCCCCCCCCCCCCCCCTCACCTCTAACTGGATTATGGAGCCTGCCCTCCCCCATGCAGGAGACCAGCTCTATCCCATTCCGCTGGCATCATTAGGGGGTCTGGCTGCTCGGAGATCATAACTAAAACAGCAGCAGCTTGTTCTTCTGGGGGTCCCTGCGCAGTCGGTGGGGTGAGGGGTATACCTGAAGACAGAGAGTGTAGCTGACCCAGAGCCAGCCTCTGCCATCCCCCCTGCCCCGTACTAGCAGCCACTGACCTCTGACAGAGAGGTATGTGAAGAGATAAGTATGTTAAGAGGAATGTGAGGTTCAACGGTTTGGGGTGATCTGGTACGTCTGTGTCTGTGTGTCTGGTTCACCACTGAGGTTCTGACTGATCCTACCCACCTAGACCCACACAAAGACAAACACACAAACCCTTACACATACGTCGGTCACGATTCCAGACCATTGGAGCAGAAAAATAGAGCCCAGGTCTCTTAAGAAGTTGGACCTTAGTCTCCTGGTCTGCCAAAGTTCTAGGTTGAATGACTTGATTTGATTACAGTAAAAACTGTATTTCCTATGTGGCTAATGGTAATCTGTGCAGTTTCAGCGTGGTCAAATATCACCCCAACTAAGTAAAATGAATTCCTGTCCAATATCTATTCCCAGATTTCCTGTTTACTTATGTACAAGAGAAAACTGTGTTCTCCCAAAAGACAGGGAGAGAAGATGAAAAAGGCCCATGTATTTGCTATTCCCATTCCCAGTGCATTAGAGGTGCACCACAGAGCACGCTTCATTCTAGCAGGCAGGTCAGTGCTTCAAGGTCCTGGGCAGCCTGACTGACAGTTTGCTCCTGCAGACCTGAGTGGCCTGAGCATTTGAAGTGTAAACTGGTGTTGGTCTGCGTAGTTTCAGATGTCATGGTGAGAGCTGGCTGCCTCAGAGCAGCAGCAGATGCAGGCTGACGCTCCAAGGACCCGGAGCAAATGCACAAGCACAAATGCCTGCTCACACAACCGGAAGAGGTGACAAAACACATCAGGTAACTTTGCCTTTCCGGATGGTTCCCACCCTTTCGTGTCACAGACGCAGGATGTTTTCCCGTCTGACGTCAGCGGTCATGGGAGGTAGCAGGCACCTGGGCCTAGCGGTGGAAATGCACAGCGAGAACGTTTAACAGGGTAGAGGTGGCAGTCGTTGGCTTTTACTGGTGTAGCAGATGTCACATCTGCAGCTCTCGCCAGTCAGACATGCATGGAAACAGAGCTGTAAATATTGACCCTGGGTGAAGCTGTTTTCTTCTTCTTCAGAGGTCATTAAAGGAATTTGGTGTTCATGTGAAAGATAGACAGATGTCAGGGGGAAAGGATCAGTACTGCTGAGCTCATCCCGCTGTTTGCTAGAAGTTTGACATTATTTTGATGAAATAATAAAATAAAATTCATACAAAAATATTCACGTCACACAAGTTATCCATCCATAGGCCAACATTTATTATTTACAGAATTAGGATATCTAAGAAAAATGAATGTGTATGTGATCATTATAAGTTCCAGAATTTTTTTTTATACTCCCATGTCAGACGTCCTTGAGCTCCTGAATGAGGAGAGGAACAAGGGGAAGAAGGGAGAGTGAGGGGGGGGGGGGGGGTTGGAGCTTCGGTCCAGTCATTAATTCTGTAAGCTCCTCCAGTTTTGACATCACAACCCAGTTCACAGTCCTCAGAGCTGTTGCAATTGGTGACATTACGTTGAAATATTAAACACTTGGGCACATCTGCTTTTTTATGCACTGAAGCATATTTTGTGTAGTGCTTAGGAATATTAAAGCATAATTTATATTTCAGGAGTTTGACACCTTGACATTTTGGCACCTCTGTTTTGAATTTCAGCATGCGGTTTGACATGTTTGTATTAATAACATTGTGATCTCGGAGGGCCATGGCCTGGGGCTACTTGAACAAGACTACTAAAGAAAGGGATTTCAAAAGGAATTCTAGAGCAGCCTAGGGACTCGTCAAAATCAGCCCTGATACTTTTGCCCTGATAAAAATCCATTACACACCACGTGATGGGGGGATGGTGGTTAGATAGTATACGTATGTGTCTGTGTGTGGGTGTGTGTGTGTGTGTGTGTGTGTGTGTGTGTGTGTGTGTGTGTGTGTGCTTAGCAGTATATGAAGAACATTTTCAACTGCTCAGACACATGCATGTTGCAGCCGTGTGCCTGGCCTGCCATTCTGGACTATATTAGATGCCATATTCGGCTCAGCTAAACCAGGCCCCGGCAGTGCAGAGCGCAGCGGCCAGATTGTAGAAGCCTGTGTTACCTCCAGCCAGGTGTTTGCTGCTCACTGGTTGAATCACTCGCAGTCAGGCCTGTCTCCCTCCAAAAGCCGACAGCTGTGTTTCCACTCTGATGTCCTCTCCTCTGTCCTCCTCCTCAGTACACCTCTTCTCTCCAGTCCATGTGCACGCGGCTGGGATGGGCCAGTCACCTCCGACGCCGACTAGAACGCCCCCACCATGTGCCATAAGCAAACCCTATACCCTGTTCTCTCGTGACTTCCGTTCTCGCTGTCCTCCACATCCATCAGATCTTCTCTGCTTTTACCATAGGCAGAGTGTCTGTTGTCATAACTTTCACAATTGAATGTGAGTCATTATTGCAAATTGATACTTTACTGGCAACGGATGCGGGATGCTGTTCTGGAATAATTATATCTGAATGAAACATTAGATTGAATATGTGATTAGTATTAGACAATGAAATACAACACACAGGTCCAGTGATGTGCAAATCTCCTTATCCACTTCTACGGTGGGGCCATTCACTCTCACTAATGATTGATTGCATGTTATCAAATGACACACCATCCGAAGCTGTTCATGTAAAGATGACCTAATGTACCAGCCAGGAATGCCATCAGCCCTGCCCATGGTGCAACGGTAATGGAAATATGCTTAATGCTGAATGCTTAATAATCAAATAGTAAAAATGAATACAAAACCTTTCATGTAACTAGATGAAGAATTTAAATAAATAGAAAGGCTCAGATAGTGCTGATGTAAGATGTTAGAGTTTGATGAAATTAGTATGGCAGTCTTTTGGTGTTTGCGCAGAGAATCAGACCTATCTCTTTTTTTCCAAGGCTGACCTTCACATTTCTGAGAGAGCCCATTAAAAGCTTATTCTTTATTCTTAATTATTTATTCAAAGAATGCGAGGATATGAAGGTCATTCCCTTATGTTATGCATTTCTCTTTTTCCCAGAGCAATAATCCCAAGAATCATTTTTATTCGCGTGGCTGCTCTCTGAAAGCAAACGGACAAAGGTTTTTTATGGCATCCAACATCTTCTTTTGAACCGCTCACTCTCCTGCCTCCACTCTCCAGTGTTGCATCAAGTGGAGAGCCCCACCTGATTGTCTCGTGGTCTGCAGTCACAACGCTGCAGCATCGCTGAGGTCAACGTGGTTCCACCACAGTAGAATTATTCAGGCGTTTCAAGCCTCATGTTTTTTTTCTACACCTGCTTTGTGAAGCTTAACGCCATGTTGTTAGACATGCAGTCGACGGTCCTAAACTATGGGTTAATAAGACAACTGGGGACAATTCCTCCCTATGCCTCTTGTTCGCCCGTCGAACGAAAACAAAATACTGTTTTATACATGGGTATTTTATATCTGTCTGTAAAACGATTGCTTTATCTTCTCTTTTATCTAGTTGAATGCGTCATCTTCTATTCACCTTTAGCCCAGACAGTGTTCTCAGTGTCAGAACCAAACCTTAACAGGGTTGGTATAGAGAACATAGATTGGTTTAATTGAATTTCTACTGTCCTCAAACCCTAGTCACCAGAGTATAGATAATTCCCTTATCCACATCAGTGCAGGCCCTCTGCTGGGCTCAGTGAAGGGCCGTGGACCTGCTGTTAGCTGGCAGGATCTGCCACAATCAATTACACAAGCCTTGTTAAATAGCCCCTCAGAGTTCCTGCCTCCACTCACCCGCACTGATGGTGAACTAAGTTAAAGAAGGACACAATGACCAATGAAATAAATAACCCCTTTTTTTTGTCCAGCTACAGTGTAATTAAGTGTCCGAAACGTCTTAAGATGAGCTGAAGTAATTCAGTGAGTGCTAAACTTGTGGATTTCTACGTAGGAGGGTTGTTCTGAGTGTGTCCTGGTGTGAGCCAGGGATTGGATGATTAGGGTATCTGTGGAGTAGCTGGGTGCATTCCCTCACGGTAACCACATAGCTGTGCTGCCGCCCCAGTGGGGGGCAGTCCTTTCATCCAGCCCGCTCTCTACCGGCTGCCCATTCTGGTCCAGCCTAATACAACCTAACACAAGCGTCCGTTCGTGTTTGCACACACTCACACCAGCACGCACGCACACGCGCACACACACACACACACACACACACACACACACACACACACACACACACACACACACTTAATACCGTTCCAGTTAGTCATAACAAAAAACGGAAACAAATAATAATAAAAAATATAGAAAATACAAGGATATTGTTCCATTTATATGTAATCATTCATCTTGGAAAATGGCAAAATCAACAAAGCATCTAAAAATGTATTTTATATTACCTATTTGATTAAACGTATCCTGTACTCTCCTGTATTTTTTATTAGATGTCATTATAACAATTATAACAATGAAACACAAAGTTATGTACTGAAAACCTATGTGGCTAGCAGTGATACAAGCTGTTAAGCTGTCTGAAAAAAGAATATACATCATAAGCGTTGTCAAAATTCACTTTGGGATTTATTATTCTTAGTATTTCATAAACCATCCGTTCTGTGTTTGGTAATACTAAAAAAGTTCCATCTTTGATAAAGTCTTGTAGAAGCTGCATTTCTAGTTGACATTTTACCATCTCGATGTTTTTTCAGTGATTTTCACTTTTGTTGGCTCTTGTATTGAGACAGGTTTAAGTGCCCTGGCGAAGCTTTTATTAATCTGTGTGTTTAACACTATCCCATGGCCTTTCCTCCATCTCCAACAGCCAGCAAAAACATGTCGCTGTGAACCCTGACCCTCCAAGTCCAAATCCACTCTCTGTCAGGAAGCCAAATACATGCCCAGACAATTAACTCCATCTCTGCTATCAATTTATCCCAGAGGGAAGAAAAGATCGTGTCACCCAGGTTAACAGAAAAGAGGAAAAATATAGTAAGAGAGGTTTTCGAGAGAAAGACAGGGTTTTCAGTGACTGTCACTGGACTGACAGAAAGACATTTTTGAGAGCCTCAGTTTATTCACTTGGTCTTGCCTAACTGTTCAACAAACAATCAACAGGAGTCACAAAGGTTGTGTTTATCCCTAAATCAGGGCTGTAAAGTGTGGCATCCTAAAAGCAAGCATAAACCGAAATGGTAAATACACCTATCTGACAAACTTCAAGGGCTACAGGAGAGCCAGGGTGTATATATTGATCCTTGTCACGCATCAGTAAATGGTCAGCAGGTGTCCAATGGCGGGCTGACCCGCTCTCTGTTTGAAGCCTGTCCTCCAGTGAGCAGCCTCTGCCTCTGCGCCCTGCGGAGGTACAATTAGTAGTGCAGTGGACCTTTATGCTGCTTTTTAAAGTTGCCTGAAAACACTAAACCACTTGAAGCCTCTGGTGCAGCCCGGAGAGAGTGGAGTACACAATGGATTCCATTTGTGCCGCAGAGGTTGAAACATGGAATTGGGCGACCCAATCTCTTTGATAAAGAAGGTTTCCACTTCTGGGACACTTTAAGTCTGTACCTCTGACACCTGTCAGATACGGTCCTAACATAGAAAAGTGTGCACACAGACACACGCACACACTCATGGAGAAAAAAACGGAGATAGATCCGTTGTTTTCTCCCTCTGCCTTTGATCTAGGGACGGTGGTGGGAAGTTCTCAAGGTCAGTGAGAGTAGGACCACTGGAGGGCTCCTCTGACAGGCAGGCCTAGGGAGTCTTCTCTCCTCCTGCATCCTGCTCTCCTCTCCCTGGGTCTGGGGGGTAGAGGTGGCTGAGAACACTGCCTGCCAATTAGTGCCAATCAGGCCAGTGGCAAGAAGACGTGGCTGCAGCCCAGCGGAAGGGCCTGGGACTGGGACCACCTGGTTCCAGCTCCCATCTGGCTTCCCTGCCCCATGTCAGGCCCAGCTTGGAATGGACACTGCCGTGGAGCTCACCAAGAGGCACTCCATTGAGCCCTCCACGCCATGCTTTATTTATGGAGTGCAGGGCCGCAGTCACTAGATATGCGGCTCCTAGCAAAGGCAGCCTTTGCCATAGCCCTTCGCAGCCTCTCTCTCTCTCTCACACACACACACACACACACACACACACACACACACCAGACGCTGGGCTGGAAGTGGCAGTTCAGAACTCAACATCTTTCGAGAAATTGTGACTGATCTGTGTGTTAAATAATGCATTGCAGGGTTTTTGTTATGTAAAAAAGTTGTCTTTTAGCTGCGTTAGAGGAGGACACTAATGCCACCTGACAATCACTCCCAACAGTCTTAGCTGTGGCCCGGAAAAAGCACTGGGCTCCTTGTGATTGACAAGGACAAAAAAGCAGAGTAATCCCATTTATGTTTTTGAATTGTCAACTGCAGCCATGGGATTTAAAAAATGAAGGATGAAACTGTGACTTTGACTACAAGAGGTAAAGGACTTAAACATGACAAGTGTGATTAAAATATCCAAGAAATTCACTTAGGGCGCCAAGGTAAGAGACAATCTCTATAAGACATTTAATTATTTATAACACTAGGGAAAGCAAGGCATATAGTTGAAAGGCCAGGCATATTTGTGCAGCAGCTTAAGGACTTATTATAGGGCTTTTTAATACAGATAATGGTATTAGTAGTATGCCCATATTTGTTTGGAGAGAGAAAAGGACCAAGCCAAAATATTCCTGACTTGTAATACCCTGTCCCCAGCTATTTACCATAATGAGATTGATTTCTCAAAATGGATCAATGAAATCAATCTATCTTCTGTCCTGAACCTAAATTGACTTGTTACAATGTCATGCTAGCCTGCTGAACTGAAAATACAGTCAATAGCAATGATGTTCAGTTCACCCCGGTGGCTAACTTCGCACATCAACTTGGATATGTTCAATAGTGTGGCTGCATGGAAACTCACTACAACACCTGGAGCTCCCACTCTTGACTGTGGGATTTAGTTCTGTAACTGATTCGCATCAGTTATTGTTTAAGAGTAACATTGACAGCAGCAACATGGGTGGACTCCTCTGTTGGTATAAATGTAGGATCAGTTTCTGACCCCTGTGTAAGTGCAACAGTTAAGTGACGGAAATGTGCTAAAATCCCACTGAATCTCCCACACACACTCTAGAAGTGCAGGTGCTATCGGTGGCATACAGTGAGCCACAGTCAAATGGCATTATACAATACAAGCTACGTTCATAGTATCTTTTTTACAGATGTAGTTTACAAAAATCGAACAATTTTAAGATATTATATCACAATAACACTGCGATTCAAAGCCAAATATCACTGCTTCCTTTTGCTCGTTAGCTTCCTGAATTACCGTTCATTGGTATAATGTTGGATGGTAGATTTTGTGAAACAAGTTTGTGTTAAATTAACAGAATTCAATTTCAAAAGAGCAGTATTTACAAGAAAAGAATAAATATATCAAATATTAATAAATAGAAAAACCTACTCTCTATATTTCTAACAGGTCTGATCTCAATTTCTATATCTCATAATCACAACAGAACAAGACAATTAGACACATTTTGTTATTTCAGTAAAAATGTAATAAATGATACCACCTATGATGGCTAGGTTTTTTAATCTGTGAAACAAATTAATCTGTACCATATCACCAATAAAAATACAAATTAACAGGTTTTACATGAGAGCATTTGTATGCACCTTGTCATGCTGCGTGTAAATTGAGAATGCACTGATTAACTTACCTCCATACAGAAATGTGGTCATTCATAAAATACCAATTTACAAAACAAGATATTGTAATTTTTTCTTATGGACAGGGCATTTCTTCGTCCCCAACAGACGCAAACACAACACACTCACACGCACACACACACAATCACACGCATACACACACAATTGGACACACTGTCCACAATAGTTATGTTCACTGGGCTGCAAAGCAGTGGGAGCGGATGTGAAACGTATCACTGGTGTAGTCACACACTCTGCAGTAAGCAGCATGGCGGACAGACACCCATACCAGATGCCGCGTGTGCCTTGGGCTCAGAGGCATCCCTACAAGGGGAAAAAAACATCTACCAGTGCAGGGAAATAAGCACCTGTCATGTGCCAAGTGAAGTGTTAAGTGCACAAATTGTGGAGGCGAGGGTGATGTTTCCGCGGGGGTGACAGCTCTGGGTCTGGGTGCCATGTCAGGCCCTGGCAGATCATGTGGTGCCCACCCCCACCCCCATCCCTGCCGCCGCTGAGGGGCACAATGGCAACTATTATTTACTGGCTGTCTGCCTCATTTCCCCACATTCATCCTGGCTGGGCTTCATGGGGCCATGGGGTGACTTACCCCCCCTATGTCATCGCTGAGGGGCGGCAGTGGCAAAACAATCTCCACCAAGCATTTAGATCGTTTATTCAGAGCGCAGGGTGTCAACTGAGAACCAAATTGCCCACGTTTGTGCTCCTGGGTCCTTTCGCCTCTCCCTTCAGGTTGGGGATGAACGCTGAATGTGGAAGGTGCTCGACCCGGGTGTCAAAGGGTCTTTCTGCGGACTAACATTAATGCCACATGAAGGTCCAACGCTGAACAGTGTGAAACTGCGAAATGTATGATAAATTGACCGTGCCAGGGGGGTGTATGGGGGGTGTATGGCTGTGAAGCGTTGTGGCTGGTCGCTGGCATTGTTATGACTACGTCTGTTTAGGATCATGGGAGTTGACAGTGCACCACTGGCAGCCATGGAAGCCAGATTAATCTGTGTTCTTTGCACCAATGAGCAGTAAAAGGAAAACAGAAAGTTTTCAAGTTTTCATATTCTCAACTATTCTGAATAGAGTTTTTTAATGAGAAATTAATATATATATATAGAATATATATAGCATATATCAATAGCAACATGTAAAAGGCGTAACATTGCATAAGCAGAATTAGCCATTGATTGCAAACTATAAAATCAACTGTGTTGGTTATTTAAACAATTTATATTGATGGTTTATGCATCAACATCCCTGCTGCAAAAACAACTATAAATTATTTTGCTTCCGCTGACACCTTAACTGAAGGAAAACATGTGTTGAAGTGGGATGAGGAACATGTGAGGTAATGTCCAGGGCAAGTGTGTCCCACATGTGTATCACCGACGCCATCTACTGTTCACCCTATGCATTTACTATCAGAAAAGACCGCCCTCAGACAGCATTTCGTTTATCGTGAAAGTTCAACATTTTGGGAAATAAGATATGCCCCAACTTATCCCTAGTCAGATGACATGATCGATATCAATTCTATCTCAGTGCGTCCAGTATAGAGTTAGTTATGTGGTCGTCGTAAAAGTAGACAAACGATATCAAATCTTGAGGTAACCGCTAGCATGGCTGCCAAAAGTGACTAAATACGCCTTAAGAAAATCCAAAGCTGTGTTATTTATTGTGTTATATCTTCTGTATTCCGCACGTGTCGAAATCAAAAGCAAGACTTTGTGATTGAAACAGATAGACGGTTGGAGCTATTGCAATGTGGAACCTTTGTTTCAGCTTGTGTCTGGTAGGTTGAGAGACCGAACATCTGAAGTAGAGTGGTGACCATAGACTTATTTATTTATTTGTATATATATATATATATATATATATATATATATATATATATATATATATATATATATATATATATATATATATATATATATATATATATATATATATATATATAGAGAGAGAGAGAGAGAGAGAGAGAGAGAGAGAGAGAGAGAGAGAGAGAGAGAGAGATATATAGATATAGATATATAGATATATATATAGACAATATATGTACTAACAACAACATCTTGCTTTTATATTTTCATTTTGACACGTGCGAAATACAGAAGATATAACATGTAACATGAGTATTTAGTCACTTTTGGGAGCCATGCTAGCAGTTACCTCGAGCATACTATATCGCTAGGCTACTTTTACGATGACCACGTAGAGTGATTGTCTGGAATGTGGGACACTTTGGGTCGTTGCCTAATGTGGGACACCCAAGATTCAGTGGATATATGAAGCCAATTTATGATTGGACATTTGAGAAGTCATTTGATTTCGATAACATGACATCACAGCTTGCGTTAACCCACAGTTTTATTGACTTTCATTTGTTTGAAGAAGATTTACACCCATTGGAGCTTCTGTGTCCCACATTAGGGAGTGTCCCAAAGTGTCCCAAATTACAGTCAATCACCCTAACTAACTCAATACCGGACGTAGAGACATACAATTGCTATCAATCATCTCATCTGACTAGGGGTATGCTGGGGCATATTTCCCAAAGTGTTGAACTATCACTTTAAGTTGATATTAAACCAGGCACATTACATTAAACACCGTTCTGTAACCTGTATGACTGGAACACGAAGTGTAGCATTGATGACCAACACATTATTTCCTGTAGTCTTCTTCGGATATTCTGAAATTTGTAAGTGTTTAGTGATCAGGTTAACATATTACCTTACTGTGCTTGACAGACCTTTTCAAAACAACACGGGTAAAATAGAATACACAAAAAATGTTGGTCAAGCTCTGTATGAGCAGGTACACGGCTGTAAAGTTCACCCGAGATCCGTTTATTTAAGTCCTGTGGTTCGAATGAAGTCCCTTATAAACAACAATTCATGGTCTTATAACTATGTTACTTCCAGGGAATTTCAGAAAAACAGAACTTTTCCTGGGAAATGCAGAACATTCTAAAGAGTAGAATAATTTGACTACTTTCTGTGGTAATATCTGATTTTTCTTTACATATGACTTCACTGACACCTGCTGGATAAAAGCATTCCATACAACCACTTTACCCAATTCACTGTAGGGCCTTTACAGCAGTACATTCAACATGCAGTTATTACAACATATTGTTGCAAAATAAATTGAAATGACACATATATTCGTATGGTCATAAAAAATACCCATAAATTACTATTATTATTGTTTGTCAAGTAATAACGTCAGCTCAAACACAAGACAAAGCCTATCGACTATAGATTACAAGCTATTGGCAACCAAATGATTTGTAATTGCATGATTAACCGGCAAATTAAAATAATAACACAATCAGTGATATTCCTTATAGTGAAGTCATTTTAGGGCAAATTTGGGATTTATTGAGTAATAATTATCATTCAAAAAATGATAATGTACCTGCAGGCCTAAATTGGAACAACACTAGACCAAAACAACATTTCTAATTTCCCAAATGCTAATCATTTCCCTTCAATTACTAAATCAGATTTAACCCGCTGGTAGTTGTAAATCAACTGACAGTTTTACGACGCAGGAAATATTGTACGGTATTCACGGTACATTCTACACAGAATTTTGTGCGTTAGAGGGTAGCCGTTTCCAGGCCTTTTCCGCCCATTTAATTATTTATTTAAGAGTAAACTGCAGTCTGCAATCAAAACATTGATGGTCGACTAGCTACATCTGTATAGAGACCCGAGAAGACTAAAACATTTTAAAAACAGTCTTATACTGAGTTATTCACAGTTATAATGGCTCGACCACGGCCGCGGGAGTACAAGGCTGGAGATTTGGTTTTTGCTAAAATGAAGGGGTACCCACATTGGCCAGCGAGGGTGAGTATGTGATGCAGCCGAACTGAATAGAAGGGAGGCGGGGTTGCCTGAGACAATACAACCGATGCTTTGGGATACATGCGATGTTGCATAGGATAGTGTATACTAGGCTATTTACCTACCTTATGACATGTTTAGGATAAACAGAGATAATATTTTCGTTAGGCAGAATCCTGTGTCTGTACTGATGTCACCAATCATAGCAGTACCTTTATTATACCGCTTACTGTTTGCATCAGGTCATGCTGTTATGCTGCTGATCTGTTTTTGTATTTCCCAGACCGGGCAAAACTGATTGAAAACGTCCCTGTGTATCTGTACTTAATATGTTTGGTGTGAATTTTGAACTAGCAGCTTTTTTTCTATTCAATTACATTTAAGTTATAACAAGCCTAGGCCTGTTTTACATATATAAGACGACGAACAAATTATTAACATTGTACAATTGTGTAACACGTGGCTTAGGAGCACGGCCTCAGATAACCTATTGGAAGGAATAACGTGCTTAAAAATTCCCATGTGCTTTTATAATGCGAAAGCAACATTTTCTCGATACTGTGATGGCTACATTGTATCACCTCCCCCTACATCATAGTGGTGTTTAGACAGTTAATATTAGAAATCTAATTGGTGCCCATCAATTGCTTGATTGATTCACACATTTAATATTCCTATCTCTCTCCTTGCTCTATCTCTGTCGTTCTCTCTCTCTCTCTCTCTCTCTCTCTCTCTCTCTCTCTCTCTCTCTCTCTCTCTCTCTCTCTCTCTCTCACACACACACACACACACACACACACACACACACACACACACATTCTCTCTGGTTTTATCTGTGTCCCCATTAGATTGATGAACTTCCAGAGGGTGCAGTCAAGCCACCTGCCAATAAATATCCAATCTTCTTCTTTGGGACTCATGAAACGTATGAGATCTATTCATCTTTCCTGTCTATGTTACTGTTTTTTAATGTTAGAAGTCTATAATGGAATTATGAGAAATTTGCAATGGTAATAGACATCTGTGTACAATTTCATCTAGTTGCTTGCATAGATTCCGTTTACAGCTGAGGTGCTTTTACAAAGTGCTGTGAGTATTCTTCAATAGTTCATTTTTATCTCCCACCATCATAGTGCGTTCCTGGGCCCAAAGGATCTTCTGCCCTATAAGGAATACAAAGACAAGTTTGGGAAATCTAACAAGAGGAAAGGCTTCAACGAGGGACTGTGGGAGATTGAAAACAACCCAGGAGTCAAGTTCACTGGCTATCAGGTCGGTCTTGATTTCAGCTTCAGTGAGGAAACATCTCAGCAAAATGATGCCAGACTGACTCTGTACTTAACAGTGATGCATTGTTACTTTGTCAAACTAGATAAGACTATAATGGAGTTGTTCAATGCAAAATCAGCCTGTAATTTGGGGGTTTATTATTGAGTTAGGGTGGAATGTGCAATTCTTTTGAATGAGGGAAGGTTGAGAGCTGACTGGTGTTCTTTTTTTCTTAATAATCAGTGTTGTGCCTTACATTTGAATAGAATATTGCAGAACACTTGTGACTATATTTATGAAGTACCCTAGTGTTTAACAAGTTCCCTTTCCCCCCAAAAGATGCATCTTCAATTGGTTTTGAATGTATCATGACTTGGAGTCTTTTAGGGACTTTCAATTGTAGACTTTTAAAAGAATGATGCTAGTAAGGCTTCTGTCTTTGAGTAAGTGGTTCAATTCATTTCCTTCCAGGCCATCCAGCAGCAGAGTTCATCCGAGACAGAGGGAGAGGTTGGGAACACCGTTGACGGCAGCAGCGAGGGAGAGGAAGGAGACTCCATAGAGGAAGAAGACAAATTGAAGGGGGACAAGACTGGATCCAAACGCAAAAAAGCCGCTGCCTCCAAGGTACCTATACAGCCATGAGAATGGGACGTATTACAGCAATACTGAAACAATGCTGATGGTATAAGATACATTTGACAAATTTCCCATTGACTTTAGGTTTACAGCATTTGGAGTCCGCATTACGGGGCCCAAGTTTTCATATTTCCTATTGCCTTTAGGTTTACATTGTAAGTTTAATCTTTCAACTGTCTGAGCGTTCCACATTTCAAGCCAGCAGTCGGAACAGCGATTATCTGATTGATTATTGATTGTCTGGCATTGCCGAGAGCAGATAAAGGGTGTGACTCTGAGACTTCATTGCTCACCGTTAAGCCTTGTGGAGGTGTCGTGGGCTCAAAATAACGAAAGATCTAGGATGGAAAGTACCCCACTTGAAAACCTAAATGACATACAGTGGGGCCAAAAAGTATTTTGTCAGCCACTGATTGTGCAAGTTCTCCTACTTAGAAAGATGAGAGAGGTCTGTAATTTTCATCATAGGTACACTTCAACTATGAGAGACAAAAATGAGAAGAAAAAAATCCAGGAAATTACATTGTAGGAATTTTAAAGAATTTATTTGTAAATGATGGTGGAAAATAAGTATTTGGTCACCCACAAACAAGCAAGATTTCTGGCTCTCACAGACCTGTAACTTCTTCTTTAAGAAGCTCTTCTGTCCTCCACTCGTTACCTGTATTAATGGAACCTGTTTGACCTCGTCATCTGTATAAAAGACACCTGTCCACAGCCTCAAACAGTCAGACTCCAAACTCAACCATGGCCAAGACCAAAGAGCTGTCGAAGGACACCAGGAAGAAAAGTGTAGACCTGCACCAGGCTGGGAAGAGTGAATCTGCAATAGGCAAGCAGGTTGGTGTGAATAGATCAACTGTGGGAGCAATTGTAAGAAAATGGAAGACATACAAGACCATTGATAATCTCCCTCGATCTGGGGCCCCACGCAAGATCTCATCCCGTGGGGTCAAAATGATCATGAGAACGGTGAGCAAAAATCCCAGAACTACATGGAGGGACCTGATGAATGACCTGCAGAGAGCTGGGACCAAAGTAACAAAGGCTACCATCAGTAACACACTACGCCGAGAGGGACTCAAATCCTGCAGTGCCAGGCGTGTCCCCCTGCTTAAGCCAGTACATGTCCAGGCCCGTCTGAAGTTTGCCAGAGAGCAAATGGATGATCCAGAAGAGGATTGGGAGAATATCATGTGGTCAGATGAAACCAAAATAGAACTTTTGGGTCAAAACTCAACTCCTCGTGTTTGGAGGAAGAAGAATGCTGAGTTGCATCCCAAGAACACCATACCTACTGTGAAGCATGGGGATGGAAACATCATGCTTTGGGGCTGTTTTACTGCAAAGGGGACAGGACGACTGATCCGTGTTAAGGGAAGAATGAACGGGGCCATGTATCGTGAGATTTTAAGCTAAAACCTCCTTCCATCAGTGAGAGCATTGAAGATGGAACGTGGCTGGGTCTTCCAGCATGACAATGATCCCAAACACACCGCTCGGGCAACGAAGGAGTGGCTCCGTAAAAAGCATTTCAAGGTCCTGGAGTGGCCTAGCCAGTCTCCAGACCTCAACCCCATAGAAAATTTGTGGAGGGAGTTGAAAGTCCATGTTGCCCAGCGACAGGCCCCAAACATGACTGCTCTAGAGGAGATCTGCATGGAGGAATGGGCCAAAATACCAGCTACAGTGTGTGCAAACCTGGTGAAGACTTACAGGAAACGTTTGACCTCTGTCATTGCCAACAAAGGTTATGTTACAAAGTATTGAGTTGAACTTTTGTTATTGACCAAATACTTATTTTCCACCATCATTTACAAATAAATTCTTTAAAAATCCTACAATGTGATTTCCTGGATTTTCTTTCTCATTTTTGTCTCTCATAGTTGAAGTGTACCTATGATGAAAATTACAGACCTCAGAACCTAAGTAGGAGAACTTGCACAATCAGTGGCTGACTAAATACTTTTTGGCCCCACTGTATATGCTCTCAACCCATATCAGTCTAAAATATCGTTTTTTGAAGTGCTAATATTGGACTATGGCATAATGAATATTATAAAACTGGATCCTGTATATTTTGAAATAGTTTGCATGGACAGTACAGTAGGATATTGACTTAAACACAAACCAATTGGTTGTGACGTTGCCATTGTATCCAATCTAAACATTCTACAACCCTGTGTGTTTAGAGTATTTAGAATAACTTCAGGTGACCTAATGACCACAACACTGCATGCGTCTTTTATGAGCAGCTTATCTTTGGGATCTGCAGTTTGAGACACCTTAGTTATTGTGGAAAGCTGCATATTGTGAGTGTGAATGGAGATCGTCGTAGTATTTTATCTGCAGCACTTTAGATGGAGGCAGGTTGAAAAAGTCACCCACGTCCCAATCCTTGCTTAGCAACCCCTGTTGCCTAGCAACTGGGCTTCATTACCCATGGCACATGCAGCACATTCGAAGGAATGTAACATTTTAGAAACCTCCAGGAAGATCCTACAGCATGTACAGTAACATTTAGAATTTTGTCTATACTGTTTAAAATATTTTAATGAGCATTTAACTTCAGCTGTGTGGTGAAAAGTAGGCATTGCACCTGCACACACACACACATACACACACACACACACACACACACACACACACACACACACACACACATAACATTTTAGACAGAGGGATATGCATGGCTGCTTTTTATTCTGTATGCATATTCTGTATATGCAATTTGCCAGGTTGCTTTGCACAATGTGTGCCTTCCATATCTCATGGTGTCAGTTTCTCTTTTAGAGGTCACCTAAACTGTCGAGGATCTCTTCTGGAGAGGAGGACCTAGAGAAGGATGGGAAGGATGACGACCAGAAGAGTGGCTCAGAGGGAGGAGACCCCGACAACGACATCATCCAGAACACCACCGACAACAAGGTGAGCGCTCCATCAATAACAGTCACGCTACAAGACAGCCCAAACCATTTGGGCATGTTAACATATCCTGACCTTCTATTGCAGTTTGATTGTACAATATATATTGAGGCAATCTAAATAATATTGACATCCTCAATGTGCAGAAAGGGCCTTGGGGTGGTATATGCGCTCTAATTCTAAATATATTATACTGCTGATGTTAATTTCAACACTTGTTGGTTGTTGTGTATGTTCTTTCAGAACCAACTTCTCAGAGAAGAGCATTAGGGGCAGAAGAGACCAAAGGGACGACATTTATTGTAGCTATTTAAATTGTTAGACTCCTGATCCCGAAGGATCATTTATCGCCCTCCACTGGCCATCACTGAAACTACAACATGTCTGCTTGGGCTTGGCACCATAATACACTTTCATGGACATCACACATCTACCATGTCACTAGATCTCCTGTGCCTGGGCTAGGCATAAAGCGTCAACCCAGGGTGATTTTGACTTCTGTTCTAGATTCAATACTCCATAACACGCTGTATGATAATCATAAAGATCCCCTATGTATACTGACCCATTACATTGACCTGTAACATGTTTGATAAGACTAACAGTATATACAGTATATTCTCTATTAGAATCTATGAAATGTGTTGGATATTGCAGTGTATGAATCACTCTAGTTGTAGCTTAAAATTGCTTTTCTTACTAAGGTAAAAGGAAAGGGACATCATTGTGGGTCTGTCCTACATTATCACTATGTGCTACTCTTTATGTAATCAGAAAAACATGTATGAAAATACATAAACGTATGGCGTGTTGTGCACAAACTGGGTTACACATTGTAACTCAATATTATCTTGGTATATATTTTACTTTTGCTGTAGAATATAGGGAATCCTGTAATTCTACTGGATCGCTCCACAGTAGTTTACAGCTCATCTTTTTATGGAAAAGTGATATATGTGTTTTCTGTGTATCTGTGGAATGGGTCACTGTATATTCTGAGACTTTTTATAGTGGCATGCTCAACTGTTGTACTAAAAGTGTCCATGTACATTTTTAAATGTTCCTTCTGTTATGTCATGGATTTGTATCAGCTTTGCTCAGCATCCAAACATACAGTATAATTACACTGTTAAATCTTTTCAAAATGCCTTTTCAGCCTCCTTAGTTATTTTCTTCACTTTTGTATTATATTTATTTTGAAATAGTTTTTCATGGTAAAGATGCGTTGTGTTAATTTAAGCTATTTTAGTTAGTTTTTCCAAACATGTTTTACATTATCGAGGTTTGTAGTTTATTGTAAGCTGTTTTTTGCTGTTTCTGGAAGAGACTTTTACAGAATAAACTCATTGGAATGCAGATACAGTCAAGATAGATACTGCTTGTTCCATAATAATCTTGCTCCTCAAATAAATAAATAAAATATATACATTAATAACACAAGAACAAACAAAATCCTAACAGGATTCAAATAAAATACCATGGTGAAAGTAGGTACATGAAAACATCCTATAAGTACAAAGCAAACATGTTTTTTTGTTTGGTCAGAATGTACAGTAATGGATTGTTCAATATTTCACTAAGCAATAAGCAATACCTCCAGAAACTATGACAGGAGTTGGATTTCAGTGTCACAGATAACATTGCTCACCGTTTGCTATGAGTAGGGCTACTTAGGGATTTCCAGATATTTAGAATGATGTGGATAATGTTATCAGACATTATATAGACATATATTATATGTATTTCATATAAGTACGTTATGATTATATATACTGTGTATAACAATTATTTTTAAACATTTCAAATTCATCACAAACCATTCAAAACAAAAATTGTTAAACCAACTAACTCATTTTAAAATCATACTATTCTTTCACACGTATAGTTCTGAAAACACATTGCTCCACAATACATGATGCCAACACAGTTGAGATTGCATTGCTTATCCAAAAACACATTATGGAAAAAAATACGTGTCAATACTTTCTTTGTTGTTATGGTTCATGAATGGGTGGAAATAGCAAAGCCAAAAGGCTCTGTTAAGGCCAGCATACTGTTTTCTTTCACTGTACAACATGTACTCAATGGTTTGTATGAACATTTGTCACTTGAGAATTTATCCACAGAAGCTAAGCTCATTCATTCTCTCTCTCTCTCTCTTTCTCTCACACTCACTCACTCACTCACTCACTCACTCACTCACTCACTCACTCACTCACTCACTCACTCTTCTTGACTGGTGAAGGCCTGAGAAAGAAGGCTGGTCTGGCCACACAACGGTAACATAGGGCCTGGGGTACCAGAGCATATATGACATTGATCAGCAGGAAGACAGGCTGGCTGTTAGAAGGTACCCTGTAGGAGAATGGTGTCCGTGTGTGTAGAGACGCCCCAATATGGGAAAACGGCCTGAATGGCGACAGAGGAGGGAGAAAGGAAGATGGGCGAACAAAAGATTTTGTGTTAAACATAAAGGGACGCGTGATTAAACCTGTACATGACAACAGCAATACGTTTTCTACCACAGGTTTTAATTTAAGAATTGTGTCTGTTTAGCAGCACAGCCTAATATCGTCATTCAGAGGCATCATGCGGCAACTGACGTTTCACTGGTATCTTAGTGTTCGGGGTATTTCCCTGTGTTAGAAGCTTCGGCCTGTCATCCTGAGCAGAGAACGTCATTGAAAAAGACGTACGAGTCTGTCTCATAGCAACCCTGGCTGCCGAAGCAGCAGCTCCTCTATTTATAGCCTGGCCGGGCAGCTGGCATTTAAAGAACACCCTCATTCCTCCATGTCTAAAGTCAGCTTCTCCATTTGTCCCATGGTGACTGACACATCAGCATGCAGCTGAACAAAACAAAAGCCACAACTGTCTTTCCAAAGGGATTAACGTCCTGAGTGTTGCGAGACCTATCGTGTTCTGATCTGGCTGCTCTTTTCTTTTAAAGGCAACCCCATATGAGCTGATATTCAAAACCACAACCTCTGTTCTGCATGATTGATATGGTCTCTGCTGTAGGTTTAACCATACGCTTGGTTGATTGTCTCTTTTGTTTAACCAGGAAGTCACATTGTGTTTTATCCTCTTTTCCAAGAGAGGGCTGGTTATGAAGATGACATAGCGTACAAAGTTTATCATCACATCCGCAAATTATTGCATCAGCAGGCTTAATGTAAAAATAATGTAAGGTAATACTAACCAAATTATGACCTAAATTGTTTATATAAATAGTAAATACGAGAGCTTTAAGCTGTGAGTTCTGAGGGAACAGATAGAACAACAGACTCATAAAGTTCTGTCTAAAAGAATCCAAAATGTAAGTCTCCAAACAGCCCAACCACTTGTATTCCATGTTCTATGTTTTGTAAAGGCCTAAAAAGTGATGAACAGTGTTATATCTGGTGCGGGAGAAAAATAATTGACTAACTTGGAATTAGCAATATCCTTCACAGCCAGAGGTGGATTAAACTTAATCAACCAGAAAAACGAGAGGATGCTGTTAAGAAACCATTGCCATCTTATTGTATACAGTAGGAAATCAGCCTTGATTATTCATTTCCTATTAAGAGCTATTCGCTTGTTTCTTAATTCTGTGATTAACAATTGTCTCTGTTGGTGAATTGAAAAAAGTACAGAGAAAGACCAAATTCCAACTAGTTTGATCATGTTTCAATTTGTGGTGACACAATAGGTTCTTGCAATACAAGTAACGCAAGGCCTAACTCAGAGTAGGGCAGGCCTAGCAGTAGTAGTAGTAGTATTAGTAGCAGTAGTAGTAGTAGTAGTAGTATTAGTAGTAGTAGTTGCCATAGTCACTCATACCGTTTACACTTATAGGATAGTAAATTCTGCAGTAGATTATGAGTTTCAAATCATACTGGTCTTTACTGAGGCACACATTCAAATACATTCAATTGACAAACCACATACTAAGGCCTTATTATCATCTATAAGCCAAGTACTAGATGTGCTGAGACCTTTGTCCTCCACAACACTCAAAAATCCTATGCAATCATCCTATGTTCACTTGTTATACTGACAAATGATCCAGTAACCGATCTACTGTCAACTAAAGGCTCCCTAAACTGGTGTTGGTATTTTTAAACCACAAAGCATGTGCAGCATGGTGGAAAGGTTCACTTCGCTGCACATTGTCACAATAACTTAATATCTAAAAGGAAAATAAAATTGGCTAGCTGCTTCCTCCAGGTCCGGTCTACTGGCCACATAAGGCCTGTATACATACACTCAATGTTACCCAGAAATAGAGTAGATACTTTTTAATGGGGCACTTGCAGTGGCACACATACAGTTTAACTTCTTTCTCACAATTTACTTTTGATTAGGTTGCCGTCATCTCAAGGTTGTGCCATCGCATGAGTGTAACATCATATCAGTTTAACTTCTGCTTGAAGCCGGTAGGTCAACCAGCCATACCCAGTTTTCCCAGTGTTGTGTAGTCAAAGTTTACAACTAATCTGGATAATAATATCAGATGAATTAATTTCACTTCTTTTACGGTCAAAGATTTTACAGTGGTCCAATTAGATTGAACATTCAAGTAAGTCAGTGGATTACTTTGTAAATCACATTTCTTTTCACATAATTTGCATGAAGGAAATAATCTTACCTGTGCAAGGGCCCCTGAGTGCACCAATGTGAGGTCAGGCATCCATGCACACCCTGGGACCAGCAGTGCATAAAGAGCAAGTATGTAGTACGGCCCTGAGTACAGCATGCTCACCAGCATCTGAAACCAAACTTAACATACTCACACAGCAATCGACCCAAGTATAACTAAAGTATGTGCTCCTCTTTACCTTGGTATGTCCCTTACCTGTACTTTAGGGTAGGCAGAGGGATCTTTGAGGTAAGGCTCATATTGCTGGGTGTACTCTTGACACCATTTAATTGGACAGTCTAGCGCCACCTAAGACACAATTTTGAGTCGCTCCGCCAATTATGTGTTATGTGCTATTATACATCCTCAAAAATTCATATAAACCTGTATGTGCTTACCAGTCCTCTAAATACACAGAAGGCAGTGGCGGGTATGAGATAGATGATAAAGAGAGCATCTACAGGTCTCTGAACCAGAGATTTTGTTTGGGAATCCTGGATGGTCTAAAATAAATTGACAAAAACAGAGCATGCATCTAAGTTTTACACTGAAATCCACCAAGGTTAAAACACTACCATTTCAATTATCTCAAGCACTGCACTTTTAACCATCTTTGTTACACTTTTCATTTCCCATATGCAAGTTACCATTGGCTCAGCTTCCTGAGTGGAGGGCTGTCTGGAGACCTGGAAGCAGGCCCATACAGAAACCCCAATGTAAAGCATGTACATGAGAAACAGAGGACTCATTTGGGTGCCATACTTTCCTGATGGGAAAAGAACACAGCGTGTCAATTTCTCATTTCTATTTTCTCGTGCAAATTGATCTCGACTAAATCATTTCACAACTCTTGTTTGTTCGACAAGTTAGAAATGAGCCATAATACACTGCATCATTGAGCATCACCAGCTAACTGCTTTGACCATTTCTTACTAAAATGATCTGTGTTATTTCAGTGCTTTGTTATAAAAGTAAATACAGATGATAATATATGTAACATCAAAATGCAAACTTTTTTTGTGTACTTGCCCACGACATTCCCAGGAATGTAGACAATGACGCACATGAGAAAAGATCCAGCCCAGTAGAGTCCAACTGCCCTGTAACTGGCCCTGTAACACATGAAACACAAAAAAGAATACATTCCTGATTTAACCTGCATCCAATAATAATAAATAACAGATGCTGTCAAATATAGGATGAGAAGCAATGGAAAATGTTATCTCCAAATATCCTGGTTTCAAACATTCAGGTAATCCAGTCATTGTTCTTCAGCGAGGAATCTCGATAATTAAATAAAGCCACGAGATGCCATTAACCTAACTTGTGTTTACTAATCACTTTGTAAAGGACAGAGACATTTGAACAACCACCTCCCCACTCCACTTGTTTTAAACAAAGATAAAAATACATAGTTCTACACTAAATTGAATCTCAGAATGAAAACAGCTATTTGCTCATAGAAAGATAAATAATAGAATGTCCAGTGCAAACCAGCCAACGGAAAAATACACTTTATTAATACATAGAAAACTACCCGTTTCGCTTCATAGCTTCATTAGGTTTACTCTGTTGTGATAGCCCCCAGGTGTGTGTTTAAGCACTACGAAGCTATTCACTCATGTTAACATCTTAATGTAGCATCTACCATGCCTTTTACATAGGGAAAAGTAACATGTAGGACCTACCCCCAGGTTATGTCTGTAACCATGAACAGATACATAAGATAATGAACACAACCATCCCAGTAGGAAATCATGTGGCCATGAGCCGTGTTAATGTAGGGGTCTGCCTGAAACACAAATCATAAGACACATAGAATTAACACACACAATTCACAAGGTAAAATCATATGGTAGGTCATTTCTTGCATTGATGAAAACAGCACTTGCCTCCTTGAAGTAGAAGGTCATAAAGCCATCAATGATGCTGTCCTGCTCCAGTCCACTGATCAAGTTCACAACACTTATGGACGCATACAGAGAATAAACTGTAGAAGTGGGCAAACACGAATAGATAGTGATGAAATCATAACCGTTCAACTGGAGTAATCGTTTCTAATTTTTTTCTAATATTTCTATTCCAAAAGTTACATGCATTGTGCTATGTTCCTATTTCTGTCAGACAAAGCTAATTATCTCTTACCATAGAACAATGGATCTTTAGGGGTCTTCTTCTTTAAGAAAAAAATTGCTGATAAGCAAAGGATAAGAACAGCTGCACATCCAGATAAAAATACTGCCTCAGTGCTAGAATTATGAAATGAAAAGAGAATATGAATAATAATATTCAAGTGAGTCAACTTTGATAATTAATACTGTTACTGGAGTGTGGAAGACATAGGCCATATTTGTCAAGCCATACTCACCTATTGGTGTAAGTAAGGGAATTTAATAAATAGGAGATGGGTATGGGAATCAAGGACAAGACAAAAACTCCGGTCCCAGTAGATGTATTCATCACAGATGATTATGATGTTCAGTTCATGCTCGCTGCCCGGATAAAATAGGCCTACAGACCGACATTTGTATTAACATAAAAACTTTTTGCCCATACATAAGGCAATAAAACCAACCCTTAAGTTTTCACTCTTGAGCACTTCTACATCGATCTCCACTGCTTCTTTTGCACACATGCACAGACAGAAAAGGCTACTGCCTTCAAAAGTTGTAATCAATTTAAGGCTAGCTTTGGTATATAGATGATCGTCCATACGAGCGAGGTAACAACGCTACTGATGTAAACCAAACACGTCATGCCAATCACTCAAGTGTTACTGTTGTTGTAATCATAGCATGTTTGTAAACACTGCCAACTAGTGGAGGGTAGACACAGGAAGGAATAAACCGATCGCGGAAGTATGCGTCATTTTGGGAGAGTGCAAGTAAACATCCGACGATGGCTCTTTCTTCTGGTAACACTTAGTGAAATAACGTGCATTTCTGTCGCTGGTATAGGTATTGGTTGTTCTTCACATAAATAGTTTTATTTTGAACACCTATAAATACGTTATGGCGACAGGGGGAGGAGGAGAAGCAGCGTCAAATCCTGACGGACAGGCATCCAATTTCGCTCATTCGGGAGCTGGCAGGAACGCTGCAGCATCGGTCTCGAATGTGTCGGTGGCCGCCGCAGCTCCACCGATTTCTCCCCCCTCCATGGGCCTTCATCGAGAGCCCATGTACAATTGGCAGGCCACAAAGAGCTCCGTGAAGGAGCGCTTTGCGTTTCTTTTCACCAATGAACTCCTAAGTGATGTGCGATTTGTTGTCGGTAAAGGGAGACAAGCTCAAAGGATACCAGCCCATAAATTCGTTTTGGCCGCTGGAAGTGCTGTTTTTGATGCTATGTTCAACGGAGGGATGGCCACTACCTCAACTGAAATAGAGTTACCTGATGTGGAACCTTCAGCCTTTCTAGCCCTCCTAAGGTATAATGTAACAGTTAGAATTGTCAAACTCATTTATAGGTCAACGTCTTGTTCCTACAATAATTGATCTTGTGGACTGTTCTTTATTTATCGAATCAAGGGATTGGGGACTGGTACCATATCCTCTTTGTTTTCTCCAGGTTCTTATATTCAGATGAGATCCACATAGGCCCTGAGACTGTCATGACAACTCTGTACACAGCTAAGAAATATGCTGTCCCTGCCCTGGAAACACACTGTGTTGAGTTCCTGACCAAGCACCTCAGAGCTGACAACGCTTTCATGCTCCTCACTCAGGTAAATATTTGTCACAGATAACATAGCAGTAATGCTAAGGTGAGAAGGTCTAGTAGTTAAACTTCCATTCTGTTCCTGTGTTCAGTGTTTCTTGGACATGGTTTGAGTACTGGTGTACCTAAATTAAATATTATTGTCTGAGCAAACAACTTTTTATGTATTTCAGTTAAAATTCCTGATTAAATGTACCAACTCTGCCACTTGGAATAAAACAAATCACTTTCACTAGTTTATCTGTCTTGGCCTGTGCTCTTATTGCAGGCACGGCTATTTGACGAGCCTCAGCTTGCCAGTCTCTGCCTGGATGCAATAGACAAAAGCACCGCTGATGCCATTAATGCAGAAGGCTTCACTGATATTGACCTTGGTATGCAAATATCCTATTTATCATTGTCACTAGATATCATTTAACTGTGCATTTCTTAAAGTAGATTTAACTTTATGCAGTGCACTTTGTGTTTGTGCAGACACCTTATGTGCAGTGCTCGAGAGAGATACACTTGGAATTCGGGAGAACCGATTGTTTGGGGCGGTGGTGCGCTGGGCAGACGCTGAGTGTTACAGACAACAACTCCCCCTAACCTCTGAGAACAAACAGAAGGTTCTGGGGAAAGCCCTCACACTCATACGCTTCCCACTGATGACTGTAGAAGAGTTTGCTGCAGGTGAGCGCCCCTCAAATCAACCCCCTGGAACACATTGACTTTGTAACTACCATGCAACATCATTTTCATACCATTGTACATATTATTTATTATGTTAACACTACAATGTGTTTTAATGGTATACATGTATAATAAACACAATGCTCAAAGTTTTGTCATGTGTCTTATATGTCAAAATAACTCAACCATAGAAACCAGTTTGATATTTTTTCTTGTGTAACAGGGCCTGCCCAGTCTGGAATATTGTTCGATCGGGAGGTGGTAAATCTGTTTTTACACTTTACAGTAAACCCCAAACCGCGGGTAGACTTCATAGACAGGCCCCGCTGCTGTCTCAGGGGAAAGGAGTGCAACATTAATAGGTTCCAGCAGGTTGAAAGTCGCTGGGGGTACAGTGGCACCAGTGACAGAATTAGGTGAGACGGTCTGCCATGGTGCCTGGCTCTGTTATAACTTAACCGGGAGGCAACCAATGTTTGTGCAAACCCATTTGTAACTGACATTGTTTTTTTATTTTACTATGTAATTTTATCTTCTCTGCAGATTCAATGTAAATAGAAGAATATCAATAGTGGGATTTGGCTTATACGGTTCCATACATGGACCCACAGACTACCAGGTCAACATACAGGCGAGTGTCAAGGGAGTATAGTTTCTGGTTAGATCTTTGTGAGAGATCAGTTTGTACTAGGGCTGCACAATATAGCGTTTTTTTTATCGTCATCGCGATGACAACTTGCACATTAAACACATCGCAAAAGACTGCAATATTTTATTTGGCTCTATATGGAACAAATTACATTGTTATTCATTTATCATGACATTATTTGATCAGGCGCTACATTGTCTGGTACACGCCATGATTTTCACTGCACAGATATATTTGGCCAATCAGACAGAGCCCTCGCCATCAGGCAGCGAGAGAGAGTAGGAGGGGGAAACTGCGCTTTAAAAATGTCATTATCATTCATATATAGTTTTTATTGGTGCTTTATTTTTAAGGTACATTTTCAATTTGTCCTATAAAATCTAATTAATTTCAATAGACAATTTGTCGTTTCCGAGCAGTATACTGAAAGCACCCGAAAGGCAGTGCTGTGTGCACTTATATTGTTATCGCAATATTCAACAACGTTATCGCATATCGCATACTTTTCTCTTATTGTGCAGCCCTAGTTTGTACCTAGTTTGTACAGCATGTAGTGTTTTCTTTAATACTAAATGTATGGTTTGTCTTTCATTGCGTCTGTAGATCATTGAGAGTGACAAAAGCCTAACACTTGGGCAGAATGACACAGGCTTTAGCTGTGACGGCACATCAAACACATTCAGAGTCATGTTCAAAGAGCCTGTAGAGATCCTACCCAATGTTAGCTACACTGCTTGTGCTACCTTAAAGGTAAGGGCCATGGCAGCAGTACTCACAGTTTCCAGCAGGACCTTAGCACTATTGTTTAGGTTGACTCTTTCTAATGACCCACTGTGCGGTATTTGTCAGGGTCCAGACTCTCATTACGGAACCAAGGGCTTGAAGAAGGTCACCCAGGAATTGGCAACAGGGACCAAGACAACCTTTTTCTTCTTCAGCTCCCCTGGAAACAACAATGGTACATCCGTGGAGGACGGCCAGATCCCTGAGATCATCTACTACAACTAGGCAGTCCACAGTAGTCAGCCTGCCACGTGGACCAAGAAGACCGCAGGCTTCTTCTACGTATTGTTGAATGGATGGAAACACATGGAGACAAGGAATGTTCGGGCTTTGGGATGTGTTTTGTCTTTGGTGAGTGTGTGTATGTTTGTGTGTGTGTATTCCAGTGTCTTGGTGTATAGAATGAAGATGATCAGCTTAGTAGGGTCCTGGTCAATACCAATAAACATGAGGTAGCGCTAGATCTGTGCTCTCTACTTACACACTGAAATGACTTTGGGGCATTTTTGCCTTGCATCCACTGTAAACTATATCTAGCTTTATAAGATGGCCACCTTTTATCATTGAACCAATGACCAAAGGTCTACTCTAAATGTGTGATGCAGACATTAAGGCACTTATTGTTTAAAAACAGGATTTTTTTTGTGGTACGCTGTCTATCTGTATGAAATTCCCATATTTTGTGCACTATATCTTTTTTTTTTTTTTTTATCAGCAAGTGTCTTTTCAAATCTTTTTTTTTTTTGTGGGCATAATGATGTTGAATATTTCTACAGATGTGAGTTTGCCAATGTGACAGCCTGTAAAGAATGCGACCATGTATGCTTTGCTATTCATTTATGAGATGGGGGGGGGGGGGGGGGGGTGGTATTATACAACTGTTTTTTGCTGCAAATTAGTGGAAATGTATATTTTTTAGCTTTTGGCAATAAAATTTGCTCAGACCACAAATTGTTTTATGATAGTTTTTAGTGTGCTACAGTTTTGTCCATCAATAAGCCAATATGGTGAAGTTTGCAGACGACACAACTCTGGTGGGTCTCATCACCAAGAACGACGAGACCCACTACAGGAAGGAGGTCAACCTTCTGACCACGTGGTGCAGAGAGAACAATCTCCTGCTGAATGTCAGTAAAACAAAGGAGATTGTGGTTGACTTCAGGAAAAGCCACACTGAACACCCGCCACTGACCATCGATGGTGCTGCTGTGGAGCGAGTGAGCAGCACCAAATTCCTGGGGGTGCACATCAGTGAGGACCTCTCCTGGGCCACCAACTCTGCAGCACTGGCGAAGAAAGCCCAGCAGCGCCTCTACTTCCTCCGTAAGCTCAAGAGAGCGAAAGTCACCAGACCGATTCTGAACACTTTCTACCGGGGCACCATTGAAAGCATCCTGTCCAGCTGCATCACTGTGTGGGGAGGTAGCTGCACTGCACATAGCAGGAAAGCGCTGCAACGCATTGTGAACACAGCTGGAAGGATCATTGGTGCCCCACAGAATCGGTCTGCCCCACTCCCCTCCCTGCAAGACACATATATCACCCGCCTCACCCGGAAAGCTACCTCAATTGCGAACGACACCAGCCACCCAGCACACAGTCTGTTCAGCCTCCTGCCCTCTGGAAGAAGATACAGAAGCCTCCGTTGCCGCACTGCCAGACTCAGAAACAGCTTCATACATCAAGCTGTCAGGGAACTGAATTCTCTCCCAAACACGACCAGGAGACGAGAGGACCAGACGACCACAAGACGAGAGGGGGGGGCCAGAGAACCACAAGACCAGAAAGTGGACCAGGGGACCAGAGGACCGGAGGACCAGAGAACCGGAGAGCCACAGGACCAGAGGGTGGACCAGGGGACCAGAGGACCGGAGGACCGGAGGACCAGAGGGCGGAGCGGAGGACCGGAGGAGCGGAGGACCACAGGACCAGAGGGTGGAGCGGAGGAGCGGACCAGCGGACCAGCGGACCGGAGGACCAGAGGGCGGTGCGGAGGACCGGAGGACCACAGGACCGGAGGAGCGGAGGACCACAGGAGCGGAGGAGTGGAGGAGCGGACCAGAGGACCAGCGGACCGGAGGACCAGAGGGCGGAGCGGAGGAGCGGAGGACCACAGGACCGGAGGAGCGGAGGACCACAGGACCAGAGGGTGGAGCGGAGGAGTGGACCGGAGGACCGGAGGACCAGAGGGCGGAGCGGAGGACCACAGGACCACAGGACCAGAGGGAGGAGCGGAGGAGTGGAGGAGCGGACCAGAGGACCAGCGGACCGGAGGACCAGAGGGCGGAGCAGAGGACCGGAGGAGCGGAGGACCACAGGACCAGAGGGTGGAGCGGAGGAGCGGACCAGAGGACCAGAGGACCAGAGGACCAGAGGACCAGAGGACCAGAGAGGACCAGAGAGGACCAGAGAGGACCAGAGGACCAGAGAGGACCAGAGAGGACCAGAGAGGACCAGAGAGGACCAGAGAGGACCAGAGGACCCCAGCTTGATTCTTCCCAGTCAAAACCACCAACACCCTCCGGATGGACACTGAACACTGAACACATGGACTAGCTAAATCCAGCTCAGTTTAACAGCAGCACTGGTAGTCTGCACTACCACAACCATAACTTATACATCAACTTATGCTGCTAACCTAACTTATATATACTACAAACAAACTTACAGTGACATATGCTGCTACCCCTAGCAATACATTGTAGACTATACACTTCTGCATATATATATATATATATATATATACTTTTATTGGACATCTTTTAGCTTTAGTATATATGTCTTATCTGTGTTTGAATGTGCACTTTATATGTTTACCGCAAGAGCATGGGAAACGTCTTTTCGATTCCTTTGTATGTCTCGACATGTGAAGTAATTGACAATAAAGCTACTTTGAATGGAAGGGTGGAGGGGATAGGGGGAAAAGTAGATGGAATTAATTAAATTAAATGTATCTTTCCAATAAGCCCAACCTCCAGAATACAGTAAAAGTCATATTTTATAAACTTAAAACAAAATACCACTTTATGTAATAATATGCAATTTGTTTGAGTGCAAGAAATTAGGCACAACGTTAGTTAATGTAGATGCAATTTCAAATGCTGAAACAATTAGCAAATATCTATGCATAAAACAAAATGTGTTTCTGTTTGTGTCACCCTATATCCCGCTACACCCATTCTGATTCCTCATAGGAATGCATGCGTCATTTTATTGTTATATCACTAGAGGACGCCAAAAGACACTTACAGACTGAAAAAAATGACAGTATCTTCTTGCCATCTTTCTGTCAAATATGTATTCATGGGAAGGCCTTTGAAAGGCTCTGTGAAAAGGCATGTGTACACAGAAATGAGTTGAAAAATGAGGCTATAATATGGTGACCCCAGTAATTTAATACATATATCATAGGAGAATGGACACTTATGCAGCACATCATTGTAAAATACTTCCTAGAATTCCTCCACAGCTGACTGTGCCTGAAACCTACAGTATATTGCCAAGGCCAACAAGAAGATATTTCCCTGATGTGCTGTGCATCAGAAAACCTTTAAACTATTTGCCCTGTGGTTTTATGCAACAAAAAGGAGAGAAGCTGATGAGGAATGGCCACTTCAGAGGACTGTGGGTGGGCTTTCTGAAGGAGAGTGATTCACAGTAGCTACCAGGTGAGTCACTAAGACCATGAGTTTCTGTGGCTGGCTGCCCACTCAGATGCCCTGCACAGTTTGTGGTCTGGAGAATAATGGTATCCTTAAAGCTTCCACCAAGCACCACAGACCGCCTCGAAAGCTTTTTACTTGGGCGGTGTGTCGTGTTCAGAGTTCCGCTGGAGGAATAGCGTGTGCAATAACCAATCTAGACAACCCCCCAATTTGTCTGTAAAAGTGCCTATAAATAAGTCGATTCAAATTGGGGGGAAGGATTCCCCTTTTTTAGATTTCTCTCATGACTGATGTCTTGAAAAAGCAAAATGTGAAGCTCACAGGGATTAACTCAAGCATGTGGATGATTTGTTAATCCTACAGCCCTCATTAATCTATGGCAGGGATCTATCTGAATATTGTTAACAGCTATCAAGGATAGTATGTGTTTTGCATGTGCAACAGTGATGAGCAAGAGAGCAGCAGCGAGGGCTGTCTTTTTCCTTCAGTTCCAGCTGCCCACATTGTACGCCCACCCTATGAGAGAGGGTATTGCTCTACTGTCCTTGGCACTCCTTTCAGTAGCCAAGTTCCCTCTGTCTGTGTAAGATTGAGCCATTAGGCTTGCAATTGATATGAAGCTGGATCAGAATGGGCATCAAACAGCAAGATGCTCACCATTCATTTGTTCTCCTGGGAGACAACAAGAAGCAAGATAGATGAGGTTAAGTTAGGTTTCAAAACAATATTTTTTCAATTATCTCTGTTTCTTTTTGTGATTCAGCTATTTGCCACTGGTCTTCCTCTCGGCAGATGTTTCCCAGCCATGTGTGAAAGGACCTTCAGCACACTCAGATACCTTTGTCAGATATTGTATGGCTCTTTTCTATCAGTGTTTCTGTGTGCCATATCTATCCTCCTCCTCGTTTTTGTTAGAACATCATTTGTATATATACATTTTACTGCCCACTTGGTTTCACTCTCCTGCCTTACACAGGAAGCAGGTGACCAGGTGGCCAGTTCACTTTCAGTATGTGTGTGTGTGTGTGTGTGTGTGTGTGTGTGTGTGTGGGTGGGGTGGGGGGGGGTGGTTGTGTGTGTTGCCCTCAAGCCGTGTCCAGCTGGTCAGGGTTACATAATTTCAGAGTGTGTATTTTAATGATGCCAGCCCTAAAGACCTCTTTGTGTAATTAATTACCCCAAAGAGGATGGTGAATGGGCAACTACCCACGGTATATTGTAGGCAGTATTTCACGTTGCATTGAACATTTGCTTTCTTTTTGCTGCCTTCATTAGAATGTTCCTGTGCGGTAAAATCGATGCATTGAACATGCATTGGGAATCAATGCATTCTGAATGCATTTTATAAGCATAATAATCTTTGAACCAAACTTTAGAATAAACTTTAACCAAATTTTGCTACTTAATAAACATTTTAAAACTATTACTGTGGGTTTGGCCATTACATCAAGCCAACATACGCTTTTTGTATTGGTATTTTTTCTAATTATATTTTAATCATATTGCCAAATGTAAACTAAATCAGCATGCATTGTATGAATTGTTTTATAAGTTATTATTCATTTGAAATTCGAATGAGCTATGACTTTGAAGGGGATGCCCTCCATCAATTAAAATTCAGTTTGAACACTTTGAGTCAAGTGCTCAGTCAGTGAAGCTTTGATGAATATTCAACAATGTGACTGGATTGGGGATCCATTAGATGACATACATTTTCAGGGCATTGAAAAGATAATTGCCACTGGGTCTGATTGTTTTGTCTTGTTGGAGCCATAACACTCATGGAATGCTGACTTCTTTTTCAATAAATTCATAAATGTATTGTAACACATATGTTTTTGCTGAAGTCCTATTCTCTGTGTGTGTGTGTGTGTGTGTGTGTGTGTGTGTGTGTGTGTGTGTGTGTGTGTGTGTGTATAAATTAAAGCTTTTCTGAATACACTCTCTTTTTACAAACAGACACACAGAAGACATCAACATACCCGCTAATGTACGAGAATATTCCAGTGCATTGTCAGTAGACTATGCACATGCACATGTAGACTGTGCCAGCCCTAGCCTGAAGCAGAGCTTGTAACTGGAAAGATATATATAGCTGAGAAGAGACCAAACATCAGACATAAAAACACCCCCTCGCCCCAAAACAAAACACACACACACACACACACACACACACACACACACACACACAGACACACACACACACACACAGAAAAGGGGGGCAGCGCAACAAAGATGTGTCTTGAAAAATTTTACGTTTGATAAAACATGACAATGACTGATTGCATTATATGTAGTTTTGAGTGACGGCATCCCTTAGTTCTGTCTCTGAGGGGGGACATAATCAGAGTAACAATCGCTACAGCATTCCCACACGCTTGACCTGAGAGGCCTCTTTGACAACCTAAGAGCTGAGAGTAGGAAGCTCAGTGACTGGGGAGGGAACATGGCGTCTCCTAAACGCCAGCTGCACACAGTTGTAGAATCTGCGTGTGCATAATTGTGTGTGTGCGCGTGCCTGCATATGTATGGATTTGCATGCATACTTGTGCATGTGAGATGGGTCACACATGAAGCCATGGAGCTTTAATTCTACAGAAATAGCAGAACATGAGCGCTCAGTTCAGCCACGTCACACGCCATATTAGCATGCTTCACTGCCTGTTGAGGGCTGACTGGCCTGGTCCATCCTTAGCCCCCACGCCCCTCGACACCAGATGTAGGTCGCCGAGTGCTGCAGGGGTATAGGGGGATGTGTTTTGTGTGTGTATGAGAAAGATGGAAGCATGAGTGCAGAGGGTGGGTGAGGCATCAGAAACAGGGCCGCCAGCACACTGTCTCCATTGCTGTCACATTGCATTGTCGCCGATTCACCACAAACCCTGACAGCCCAGCAGACCACTGAGGGCACTTACACTCCTTCCCTCTCCATGCCCCTCATCCCCGCACTGTGCCCATGTCTCACCATCTCTTACTCCGTATTTTCTCTCTAGTTGTGGCTTTTTTCTTGCTCTCATGCCCATTCTAGAATATTATTAATTAATTAATTAAGATTTGTGGGAACAGTATCGAAACTACAATGTGGGAACAGTATGTATCTTTCATATGAGATTTCCTAAAGAAAACATTGCGGTGATGATGATAATGATAGATATTTTGGGCTTCAGCTTACAGTGACAGGGAATGTCATGTTATCTCTGAATTCTTTAACAGGGAAGATCTTTTAACACAGTCCATTGTAGATTCCCTCTTGCCAACCCATTTCCATCCCTCTCATCTGTGAGCATGCAGCAATCTGAACTGCTTAATCTGAACTGATTACAGTGGTGGTGGCAGGCTTCCCCACTGGTTGCCAGCCTCAGAACCCCCTCCTCTCCTCTTTCTATGTCTTCCTGCCATCACAGCTGATTGCACAGTAGCTGTAGTCCACGGAAATAGTTAACTCAATCATCCCCAAACAATGGGAACACAGAAACCAAAAGCAGCACCCAAACGTGGATTCCTTAAACTTTTGATGAAATTATGGCTTTCTACTTTCTATTTTGAAGTAATTTGTTCATGAACCATTAGAGAAGCAATGAATGGTATTGCCATTTTGTCCCCCTACCATCTCCAAACTTAACATTTAATAATTAAGACTAAGACCAGTCCATGTAGCGATACATTTATTTGATATTTCCACCCATCCTGCATATTTGGTCTGTCCTTATGGCAGCAAACAATATCCAAAAAGACAGTTAAACTACGACAGATGGTAGCTATTTTCTTTTAATTAAAATTGTATTGTATTTTAATTCATAACAATCATTGATTTACTTTTACTTATATATCAAAGCTGGTTCAATCTCATTACAAAGATGGGTTTTTGCTGCACGCTTTATCATTATCCATGACTTTAGCTCTATGCATTATGTTTCTAACCTGGGAAATCCTTTTTTGGAATCAACGTTCAGTGTAGCTTGACCAAGATGTAACTGTTTGCCGATTATCTCAGAAAGCAAACTAAATAACTTTGGTGGTTCCTTTTCTGAATTTACAACATTTCAGAGACAGAGCACACTTTGGAAAAAAAAAAAATTATGAAGAGATATCAACACATTACTTGCAAAAGTTCAACGACTTTGACTTGCCATAGAATAACTCATTACAAGTTTATTTTGGTGTACAGTGATTCAGATTCAACAGTTATAATAACATATCCAGACCAGCTGAATACCTATGTCAAAAAATAACTGATCTTATGATGTTAACAATGTATACAACTATCAACTACAAAACATTGGAGGTAATAAAATACCCTACAATTTATTCAACAAACGACCCTTAATAAACATTGCATCATGTCAGAAGCCTAAACTCAAATTGGAAGATTAAAAAGTATGTGAATTAGACAGATTGGGATTTAGGAGTAAGATAAATCTTAGACAAATACTACAGGTATGTTTTATTACACCTTAATATAAGCATGTATATGATCCATGCTACTAAAGGTATGTCAGGCACTCAATAATTTGCTTAGACTAATAGCGGTCATAATGAGGCCTCTGGTTGTAGGCGTTGTATCCCTGTGGTCCTGGCTGAGGCCTGCTGCCCTGCCCCCAGCGCCTCTCCCTGTCCTGCTGTCCACGAGGCTCCCCTCCCCAGTCCCTCTCTCTGCCTCTGTCCCGGTCCCAGTTCCTGGGTCTGTCCCCTCCCCATCCACGACCTCTGTGTCCACGATGGTCCTGGTACCTAGAAAGATATATAATAAAGATAATAAAGCAGATTTCCACACTAATGTCGCAGAACAGGACGAAGCTATTTCCTACATTTAGCATGCTTGAAATGTCAAAAGCGTTTTCTGTATGTGTCTTTTGGAACTTGCTAATATTGCGAAGTCGCGGAACAGTAAATTAGCTAAACGTCACCTGTTATCCCTTCCTCTGGCAGAGCTACCACCTCCGCGTCCCCTCCAGTCCTCCACGACAGGCGGAGGATGAGTTGCTCGTCTTACATACACCTGGTACTCTTGGTCTTCCTCCGTAAATCGATTGGCAAATTGCTCCTCATAATTATGAGTCTTTTCTGACTCTGGCTCAGCCATTCTGTGTTGAACAAAGCAAGACAAATAGTACCATGCTAACGTTAAATACCTACAGATATTGAAAACGTTCGCTAGCTGACGTTACTGCCGTAACGATAATGCTATTTAATGCACCATGTAAATAACTTACGTTAGCAAACCTATTCGCAACAATACAAATACTGTAGTTTGTTTCGGGCGATAGCTAATGTTACATAAACGCTAAAAGAAGATTCAATAATTTGGATCGGTAGGAAAATACCACTCACAAAATATTTTTTTTACCAAACTTTCTCAAGCCCGCCACCTAAAATGTTCCCCGAGAATATTAGTATTTTAGTAAAGGTTCCGCAGAGACCAGGTCCCCGTGTGCACCTGTGATTATTACCTGAGACAGTGACGCTGTCCAGCCAGACCATAAACGTTTTCAATTAGTAGCTAAAGGCTGCATTGAGCCAATTGTGTAAACAATTAACCAATAGGCCTATATTTATGTTTTTAAATTATTATAAGCTTAGACCTGGCTTCGTGTATCGGCCAAATGCGTTATATCATAGAAAGCGGCTAATATACAGTTTGTTTAGCTGGCGAGTTATACGTTATGACATAAACGCCTAAAAAATATGTATTCTACCTCCTTATCAGACCCTTTACAGATGTAAGTGCGAAGAAAATCGACTTCGATTCGAATGCGAATCCAAAACCTGTAGCCTAGTACAGCTTCGGGTGACTATAAGACATACGTAAATTGTCTTTAACTGCAGAAAAGGCAAACAAAATGGTATGGCCGATGATTCGAGGCGGAATGTTTTGGTCTAGGTGTGGGTGGTAGATTGGAGCAGGTTGATGCCGCTCAGTGTCGCTGCTGCAGCTCTGGTTATCCTAGCCTCACATGAAACACAATCCATTGGGGAGAGAGCAGATACAACTCCAGCGCAGCAGGCAGGGAAATGCGAACACTGTAACTTAATTTCATGCTCGTCTTTTTACGGTAACAACAGGAAATACAGAGATTCAATTATTTCTTATGCAAATAAACAAAACTTCCTGGAATGGCTCGTGATTGCAAGAGTTAATGAAAGGTTGACAAGCCGGTGAATCGAGTTTATAAGGAACTGTGATCATATTTCAATTCCAGACTACTTGTCGAAGCTTGTGGTCGAGGGAATGGACTATACAAAACTTTAATCTTGATATCAGATCTATTAAAAATAGTCATCACCTGCAATCATTACAATCCGTTGCCTTATTAATTGAAGAGGTTATCAAAGTCCGTGGATATGGGGTAAGTAACATGTTCTTGTCAATTGGAGAGAGCTTCTTTTTTTTTTTTTTTTACACCTGCTCTCCCGTAGTTTCAGTTAGTCATTAGAGTAAATACAATCTTCTAATCATAACACAAAAATTGTTATTTTTCTACTATGGATCTATTATTCTGGGTGCTTGAGCTGATATGGGAGAATTTAATTGGCCAATTGCCACACGAACTGTGTTGACATAGTACATCTTATAAACGCGTTCTATAGGTGAGAAATTCCACAATAGATTACTTGTTAGCCTATAAGGATACCCACAGAAAGTGTCATGCAGACTTGTAGTAATTTTGCTTGCCGTCTGTTGGAATTAAATTACTAAATAGAATGCATTACATTAATTCCACACGCTGGAAACCTCCCTTTCTCATCTTACTATGTGGGAATGCATGTTGCCAGAATCAACAATGCCCACTCATGAGCGCGCGGCCATGCAAAGGCAGGCAGATAGATTATGGGGTGGGTGTGCTCACGGGAATGCATGGAGTCTCCTACTGTACACCTTAACGCATACGTACATCAACCATATACGGCCTCCATTAAGTCATCATTTGGACGACTCATGTCAATCTGTGTGAAAAGCGGTGTAGGATAGACTGTAAGGTGTTATTCTGTCAGCAGTTTGTCCTAGTTCTTTCAATAATCTCTTCTGTGAGAACTTATTGTAAGTAGAGAAAGAATAAAAGATCGAAGTAAGGTAAGCCTGTGGGGCCGTTTTGCCATGAGTGGTGTTAGATCCCATATGGAACTGTGTGGGAAACACAAATCCTGACTCCTCAAACTTGAGCTTTTACTCAACAGGTTTTAGAAGCGGTAGTTGATACCAAAAAAACATTGAAACTCTGGAGAGTTTGCAACTAACCTGGTGTCTCTCCTGACAGCTGATTGATCCATCGGCAAATTATTTGGAACAATTCAGGTTAAACTTGTCTCTTCAGTATGAGTAAGAATTGTTACCTTTTTTTTAAACCAAAAACAGTGTCACAGATTCAGTTTGAAATGCAACACCTAGGATACTTGTGCAACTAATTTGTTCCAGAAAACATATTTTAATAATGCAGTCAAGGCCCACATTTAAAGTGTTGGACCTTTTGATAAGGCTGACATAAAGGTCCAGAATATAGATTTTTAACCTTTCCCTTAGGCTGTTTATGCTGAATAGAGTTATAGATTAACTATGAACTTCCAATCTCCCCCTCTCACACGGACAAACATGTTCCAACATATTTTCCCGGAACTCTGCTGCTGCCGGTCATTTATTGGTAAAGTGGTTGTAACTCACAAGGTCATGCTAATTATCAGGGCGACCTCTCAACCATCACCTTCAGATAACGTAAGCATGCGTACTGTGGTGTCATAATATGGTCAGTGCATATTCCTCTTTGTAGTAGTAGTCCTAACCAACACAAGATTCTAGTATACTCTAGGGCTGGGTTGCACCAACATCGATTAACTCTTAAACTGGATTAAAACAAGGTTTAACGGTAAACCGTGTTGCACCAAACTTTAAACCACGTTAAACATAGTTTACAATTAATCCTGGTTAAATACAATTCTTTGGTAATCCCTGTTTAATTTCCATTTAAACCTAGATTAAACTCAAATATGTTGCACCAGGAATTTTTCCCCTGGTCTAAATCTGGGTTGCACCAACATGGACTAAATAAATCCTGGTTTAGGGTTAATCTAGGGTTAGTAAATCTACGTTTGAACTGGTTTACTAATCAGAGATGTGTTGCACATCTTAATTTTAACCCTGGATTAGTTAAACTAGTTTAAACGAGGGTTAAAATAGGATTTGTTTATGTTCGATGTCCGCCATGATGGATTCTAACTCTGTATACAAGTCTTTCTAATTGATTCAGGTTTAATAACTGATAATTTACTTTCGTAAAGTATTACTATATATTAACAACAAATAAAAAAGACTATTGTAAAGCTCATGTGAATATTTTACACAGAAAATAACACAGAAGCACCCAAAGCCCCTGGTGCCTGAATGAGGGGGTCAACCCACAGCATTGCAATCAGCAGAGAAATAGGGGAGCGAAAGAGATTGCTATTTAAAGTAAGCCCTACTGAGAGGGCTGGCCTAACACAGGGATACATGGTAATCTGTTGGCCGGCTAGAGAGTGACAGTTAAAAGCTTACTCTCATTGATTAGGCCTGGTGACATCACATTGGCTGCCCAGAGAGCGGGAGGTACAGTGGCCACACAGGGGATAGGGAGGCTCTGATGAATGCATATCTACTGGGTGTCTGTAGCAGGGGGAGGGGTAGGGCTGGGGTTGGGAGGGAGCAGGAGGACTTAGTGTAAGGACAACGGGTAAATGAAAGGGAACAGGCTGGTGGGGATTGGACGTCTTCTCACCAGATGGTTGAGGCCTAGAAGGCCATCTGCTGTGGTTCTGTGGGCTTCTGTAAAGACCTCTGTACCCTTCCTATGCCTTTTCCTTTCTTTGAAAGTGTAACTGCTGTTTAAAACAAGCATCCAGCACAAGCATGAACCCAAGTTACCCCAGCCAGGCATAATCACATATAACTTTCTGATAAATTGACACAGTGATCTCAACAAGAATCCTAACGTCCAAACACGGAACAAATATATGTATTAGGGCCCAACCTTCAGCTTTCATAATTCCTATTCCTATTTCCATGGAAGTATTAACATCCCTGTTGTATGATGTAAAACATTCTCTCCTCCGATATAGCCAGTGACTAGTGTGCCACTCCTGACATCACTGTGACACCAGCAGCCAATTGGATGAAAGCCCAGGTAGTGCTGGCATTAGAATGATCCCTCGGGAGTCCTGCTCCCCATCCTGTGTACACTGTTCGTTGACTCGGACATAACGCGTCCCTCTCTCCATAGCAGGCAGTGCAGGTGAAATAACAAGGCCCACATCACCACCTGGCAGATGAGGATTCCTTTGCCTAAGGATAATTCATGTAATTAGCTTAGGTGTTATTTTATTGTTTATAGGTGTTCATAACGACTTTTGTGTTGGAGATACATTGGAATCTTTTTCCCTCCGCGGCGATGGTAGATGTTCTAAATGCATTCACTTTGTGACCTAGATTCATGGAATGTAGCCAGCCTTTCTGGTATATTTGGGTACTTCTTTTTTATTTTGTTAGTTTGCCCTGATCTACAGCGGGTTACCAGCCCTTCCTAAAGCTGCTAACCCCCTCCCCTGTTTTATCACTTTCACCACAGCCGGAGGAGCTGAGAAAGGCTTCCAACTCTACTTGGCTCTCCTTCTCCTGCATATTTTAACTGCACTAACACAGGTACTGCGTCTAATGTGCTGAACATATGACAATTTACATCTTGTGCTTGCCAAACGAGCCAGGCTTAATGGTTGTGTTTGAACTGTAAACCGTAGTCCTGTTTACAGCCTGTCCTTTCACAGGGCCGTGTTAAGATAGGACAATAGAGTAAAGAAATTGGAAGTCGTTAACATTTGCCAACTCTACTTACCATTGGACATGACAAGAAGAAGACCAATAACCCTCATTGGATGCTGGCTTGTCTTCACCTCCACGGTGATTGCAATTGGATCATCTTTTGTCTTTATGCGTTGCTAATTTTGCCACGCTTATGCCAAGTCTACTTGGTATCTACGCAAGAGCCAACGTTTTGAGGTGCTGACGAGACTTACCTCTCTGCGTGCGACATAGGCTGGAGAACATAAGGTGGCAATGGAACCAACCCTCCAGGTCAAATCGAGTTGGCTTATGCCTCAGCCAAGATACCATAAAGAAGGTCTTTGGCACAAATTGATATTACACCTGGTGCACTACATTCCTTCACCCAACTTGGAATATGGTGTAATGGATATTTTTTATCTATCTATTGTAAGTATCTAAGGACAGACCTAGCTAAACTTTATAGGTTTTCAATAGGTTTAGCTGTGGGAGTCTTAGGTGTATGTGTGCTTGACATAGTGACTCAAACAGGTTGAGCAGCATTCCCCTGGCTTTTCCAGGTAGGAATGTGAAGTATGTGTTCCAGAGTTTCCATCTGAGCTAGGCAGGAGTCTGGTTGTCACTCACTACTGGGAGGGGTTACGGCCGCAGGTGCTGTCGGTAGAAACTCACCGAGCCTGCAGCAGCTGTGCAGTGATGGCAGCTTGAAAGGTGCTTAGATTACTCTGAGGAACTAAGATGAGCTTTGTTAAAGGAATTTGAATTTATGTTTATTGACTCAGCGTTGAGTGCTCTGGAGGTTGTTTTGCGTTGTTGTCACACTCAAAGGCCCTGGAGCAGGTATTCGGCAACCTGTTCAGCGTTGCCGTTACAAAAGCCAATCGTGATGTGGCTTAAAACAATTCTAAATCAATGGGAATCCCACACATGGTATATGTAGTAGAACCCGCCAGACATGGGGTGGGGCACCACAGTCATTTAAAACCTCCACACTTTGTAGGAATCAATCCAACTTCACAATGTACTGGAACTTTCCTTAAGCCTCTCTATTGGTAGCGAATGTTTTCAGAACGATCTCATAGCAACTTATAGGATAGGAATAGGTTTTTAGATAAACCCAGAGCGGTGAGCCTCCGTTTGAGATAGTAAAACCATGTCAGGCTTAGTCATGTGTCACATTATTCAATCCTATGCACTTTTCACAGTACCCTTAGCATGTCAGCCTAACAGCCTCTTGAGCAGAGCATCCAAATGAGTCACTGCTATTTTCGATTCATGCGATTGACTTAATTTAATGATTTAATACCAGTGAGTGGGCTATCCACATTTCCTACCTTTATGAGAGAGGATTCATATGATAAAATAAATACATGTAAAGTCTACTCCTGGACAGGTTGCTTATTTGGAGCTTCTGCATGCTGCTCTTTGTGAATATGTCAGTCTAGGAATGTGGGTAACACAGTGTCTGCCCCTTTGTGTGCGTGTGCGTGTATGTGTCTGTGTGTGCGTGTGCATGTGACAGAAAGGCTGTGTGGACTGACTCCAACTTGGGGCCTATGAGAAAAGCACACCCACACACCTGTAAATTATTCAAATGCAGCAATACCGGATGGTGTTAGCGAGAGAAGGGGAATGACTAAGAGAGTTTAGTAGACCTCTAAAGCCCAGCTAACGTCTACTCCCCTCATCACCTTTCCCAGTAAGAGATATCTGTGTCTATCGAATGTTGTTGTGTCTGGGTGAGGTGTGTGGGGGCTGGTCCGTGTGGTGGGAGCTGGAGCTGGCCTTTCTCCTCCCTTTCCTGCCAGTGGCTTTGTTACTAAAGATGGCTCCAGACAGTGAAGGTCGCAGTCACTGTGGACACCAGTGTGTGTGTGTGTGTGTGTGTGTGTGTGTGTGTGTGTGTGTGTGTGTGTGTGTGTGTGTGTGTGTGTGTGTGTGTGTGTGTGTGTGTGTGTGTGTGTTTGTGAGTGTAAAAAAAAACAGCAGCCGTGAATAGGTATTATTCCTAAAGCAGATCAAAAGGGAGATTACGATTTAAAAAGGTCAGTGAATTTATTAGGAAGGGTCTTATTTCTTTGAGTACCATAATCCCTTGTGACAGTGGGAGCTTTATTAGCCCAGTGGCCCATTGCTGCCTGTCTGTGTTAGTTCTGGTTCAATCCAAGGTCAGAATCCCATCCCCTGTCCTGCTCAGAATTGTTGTGTCCATTAGAAATGCCTATAGCCATTCTTCAATTATGTAATCAGACCCTAAGTTGTCAAAAGAATCTAGGGACTCCAAAGAAGCGTAAGTAGGCCTGTCACTGTGCTAGAGCTAGGTGTACACTCTGTGAATGCTGTGCTGAGCGCTTTGATGCTCTTAAAAGGGGGGGAATTGCGGTGAGGATTTTCCACACAAATTCCTCTAGCCCTCTCCATTCGTGTCTGTTATCTAATCCAGCCAATGCTGTTGACACAGATTTAAAGTGGGGGCTGTGTGTGCGCTGGGTGCAGCGCAGCAGTGCTGAGAGGAGGAACCTTGTTGTCACACGCTCATTTGTCAGACTGAGATCATAAAACTTTAACAACCAGTCTAATTCTGCTCTTTCATCCCCTAAGCATGTTTTTCCATCGCTCATCCACTGATGTGACTGACGTGAAAACGGTGTTTTTTTTCTTTAAACGCCACTAAGGGCTCCTGATTCCGTAGCCAGGAGGAGGATCAAACCGATAAGAGAGGAAGTCATATCTAGTTGCTTTCTATTAGTGTGTAATTTCTGACTTGTAATACAAGATTAGTTTATGCCTTCAAGCATGAGCTGAAATTCTGAACAGTGCCGTAATAATAATAATGCTCATAATAGCAATAGGCGTGGAGACAGAGCTGTCACTAGGTGGTAGGGAATCAGTTTATTAGATGGCACGCACATTTCTCACGATGATATTGCATGCTGGGTCTATTTGGAGATCAGACACAAGCAGTCAGTAATGGCACAACAAACAGGTGGCCAGAAATATTACCACTCCTGTCAATTTTGGCATTTAGTGTGGTTTAAAAAGGGAAATAAAATGTGTTTTATTGGATTTGCTGTTATTAATCACAAACTTAATACACAAGAATTTAAATGAGGTGAAGTACAGTGGAAACGCACATTTTTTAATTCTAAAGGTGTCAATTATTTTCAATCCTAGTTTTGTTTTTTTATTCCTGTTTCACCGCTTCTCTGGTATGCATGCCACAGAAGACAATTTTGTTTTTACAATAACAAACATTTTAGTTGATGTCGTTGACAAGCATATTGACGACAAATAAGGTTAGGTTTCTCTCAAGTTTGGGATTTACAGTGAACTATAATACTCAATGGAAACAATCCAACACACAACATCAAATTAATTCCTGTTTTTTCTAAATAATATATTTGGTATATTATCTTTCTTAAGTATGAAAATGTATTAATGTAAAACTAGAAAGTGCATTTTTGGTAGGTGCCGCTTTTCATTCTAATTTCATTTTTGTCATAATTTCATTCAATTTGTATTTTTTTTATATAATTACAAATAATGGTGCATACAACTTCATACGATAAGATTGTTGTAGAGCTTCATAGAAAAATAAAATACAATCCATTCTAATTTCTGGTTCTAACTTGACAAAATGTCACAAAATGTCACATAATGCCAGGGGTACTAATATTTGTTGCCATGACTCCAGATATCTCAGCTGATATGGGCGAGAGAGCGGGCATGTTTCTCTGAGAGAGTTGACTGTTGCTGAGTTATTGGAGAAAACAAAAACCAACCTAAAAAATTATATCTAACACATTTCTTTAACCTTTTCAACTCAACCTGAAAAAAATACTGTGTTTTACACAATGGTAAATGGTTGGTTCCTTAGAAACTAGTTCAATACTAAGGAACATGTCACAAAGGGATTATTCATATGATACAATTAGATTCTCAAAGTGACACTGCGCAGTCAAGCCTAGTTGCTAAATCCACTTAATCCGATATAGGTCATGTTGGGATTCCGATAAAAACAAATACTGTTCTTTCTAAATTCAAGGGAATGAGTTTAAAAATTCCCTCAAAATCCCATCAGATAACTAATCTACTACATTACCGTTAGTTCCTGCTGAAAATCTGGCCATCTTTTTTTGTTTTTACCTCCATTACAAATTGTTTACACACTTGTGGCCCGTAGTACATCATAGTCCCTAATGTATTTGGTGCTTTTATTCATAACAGATGGCCACGAGTGCACAGTATGACAAACACACACACACACACACACACACACACACACACACCCCAGCAGGTCCCAACTGCTCTTCTGTGGGCTGGGATATCTGATCTCCTCAGAGGGGTTTTGTGTGTGAATGTGTGTGAATGGATGGGTCTGTGTTTGCCTGTGTGTGTCTGCTTCACTGCAGATCACCCGAGAGTACAATTTTCCGAGGGTCTGTGGGTTATTGTCCACTGTGAGAGCAGAGGAGGTGCCGGTGTGCTAATGGCTGTGGGTTGCCAGGTTGCCATGAGAAATTAGGGCTAGTGTTACAGTACCATGCCCCATGGCGCTACGCTACCCAGAATCTGGCATCCCAGGGGCTGCAGGGCATGGGAATAGGCATAATGTTATAGAGGGTTGGCAATAATGCTGGCTGGACCATGTCGTTTTGAAGGTGTTAGTTTTCTCATTAAGCCTTATCTTTGGAACAGATATGTGGTTTGCAGAGGGTTTCTTCACAGATGGATGCAGATTTTATTCTGTGTTGTACTTTATTTCCTGTCGTTGATACACCTCCCTTCCTTTTCTGGTCCTGCTCCTCACACCTCTCTCCTCTTGTCCACAGGGAGCAGCCAATCTTCACCACCAGGGCTCATGTCTTCCAGATTGACCCGACCACCAAGAAGAACTGGGTCCCGGCCAGCAAGCAGGCTGTCACCGTCTCCTACTTCTATGACAGCACACGCAACAGCTACCGCATCATCAGCGTGGACGGATCCAAGGTCTGTGTGTGGGATTGTGTGTGTGTGTGGGATTGTGTGTGGGATTGTGTGTGTGTGTGTGTGTGTGTGTGTGTGTGTGTGTGTGTGTGTGTGGTGGTTGGGGAGGCGGGTGATAGTGCATGTGTGTGTGTGGTTGCACAGGATTGGTTACAAAGGACTGTTGGCCTTGTCTCCACCACATGAAGGTTTTTTTTAGTCGGAGCCTGAAGGAGGGCTGGGAAATGCCCTCCTAGAGAAAGAAGGTGAACTGAGTTCATGATATTAATCCATTGCATTTATTTTTTCAAACCACAGATCACAGTTGTTCCTCTGTCCTTTAGTGGGTAGCATACGCCAGCTGATGGGTTGAGCGAGGGCTGTGCTTCACTTCCTGCCTCCCTGCTGGGCTGTGACCACGTGGCTATTCGGAGTGAATTTCACACCCAAAGCCTCCCCTTCCTCTCTTCCCTCACTATGTGATGTCAGAGGAGAGGATGGCTAGTGCTCCAGAACCTTTAAAGGGCAACTTCAGGAGGCCCCCTACTCCTGACATCCTGCCCCATCTCTCATTCACACCTCTGACGTGGAGAACACACACACACACACGCTGTGACACAGAGTCGAGCCCTTTGCACGACTTCTAAAATAAGATCTGCTCTGTGGGTGCTCACTCAAAGCGGGCCACCTGAGCGATCGAGCTAATCAGACACGGCTATTCCTTTTCCTCATCATCGTGACAAGCCAAAGAGCATGATTTTGACATGAGATTATACATGTGCTACTAGAGGCCATAGTGTGTGTGTGTGTGTGTGTGTGTGTGTGTGTGTGTGTGTGTGTGTGTGTGTGTGTGTGTCCACGTGCATTTGAGTGTGCCTCCCACGCTCATGCCCAGCTCCCCTAGCTACTGAATGGCTATATAACGTGTTTCCATGGAGATTGGAGTCTTCTGCCTGTGAATGTTAAAGCAGCGAGATTCCTATGTCATCATTGTGGGGGTTACACCTTTTCCACTAGCGCAGAAATCCACAATGGTATCAGCCTGCTAGGCCAGCATTGGTATGGTCAAAGGTTTGGTGTTATTACAGGAGAATATTCGTTTTCCGGGTCTTTACCTCAGGCAAAAAGCCTATCTTCCCCCAAAGACCCATTGGTTGAGTGTTGACTTGAAATGCTACTTTCCCTTTAGCTTATGTTATTATTGTTTCTGTGTCTTTATGATTGTGTCTGGGAAAATTCTCATTAACCATTCTAATGTAGCATAGCAACTTCTCTGGGGGTTCGCTTTCATCTTGTGCATCAAAAGATGATGCAATTAGATTGGTTTCCTGAGATTCTTAGTAGTGCCTGAAAACAAATTTGCCTTTCATTATATGGCCATTTGGAATTATTAACGAAGGATTGAGTGTTTGTTAGAGAGCTTCAGTTTCCCTCTTGGTTTAACAGTTGAATCACGGCTATAGTGTTAAGTGGTTGGTTACTAAGACATAGTCTTGTATTGTGGCAGCGGCCATGGTGCACGTCTGTCTGTATGACAATTTCACCATCGGGGACCACAATGGAAACGGATTGCTTTTATTCACACTTTTGTTTCTTAGCATTACCATTTTGTTATTTGTTGGTTACTAAACAAACCATTTGACTCCTGCTCCAGCCATAGCCAAAGCAAACCCACGGCGTCCTGTTGCTCCTCATGGTTTCCGTCCACCAGACTGATCCACTGGTTTCTCTGCCGAGATCGTTGTGCCTGCCTGACTCCTTAGTTTACACAGGTTTAAAGGCTAGAGAGAGAGAGAGAGAGAGAGAGAGAGAGACTGAATCCCACTCAGCATGCGTTGCGATTGGGAGAACTGAAGGGAGGCAACTGAAAATATATTGTTACAGTCTCGGAGGTGCCCTTCTTCCTCATGTAGTCTTATCTCCCGTTACTCTGTCCAGGTTCTTTAAGAACCTTTCTCCTCTTTGCCTGCAACAACCCCTGCCCCCTTCTGTAGGTGGGTAGTTTTAATGTTACCCTGAGTCTACAGATTCCCTTAAGATCATATAAGCATACACTTCCACAGGGGGAGGTGTCCCATATCCCCCCGCCTGTCCTGTAGCCCCTGTTCGACCCTCCGAACCCGGACCCTGCCCAGGAGCGCCCTGCAACAAGCACTGTCATCTGATACGTTACCCACCTCTCCTGCCCCCACAGCTGCCCCTGTCACTCACTTACTCACAAGTGTACGAGCGCACACACTCTAATTTCTGAGTCTAGACGCATAGCTCAAATTGACCTGAACGCGCTGTCTATGTGTCTCTTCATTGGTCTTCAACAGGAGGTCCTCACCCAAACCTTGTTGTCTACCATGGTTAGGAGACTGTCCCAGTTCCATTGCTAAATCTGTGTGAGCAGGCCTTGGAGTCGAGTGTTTTATCAGCCTCTGATCGGATGGCTTTGAATATGCATTCTTTGTTGAGCTTCAACTTAAGATAAACTCCAACTGACAGAACTAAAAGCGCCTACAGCAGGCGTATAGGCATTTGTTTCAGGGTGCGTAAGATAAATATTAAGCCATTAAAAAAAGAAGCACTTCTAGGAAAAACACATCCGATATCTCTCTTCTACACACACCTTCACCTACGCCTATGCCTGTTTGGTATATACATGAAAACAAACACGGCCGCCCTATCGACTGTGTGCAGTACCAACAAGGGGACTGGGCTCTTGGAGCTGCGATCAATATTCTGTTTATAGTCGGTGGTGGGCTGAGAGAGCTGGATCTGGACAGAGCAGGAGGTGCAGGGAGACTTGAAGAGGGGCGGTTGGTGGTTAAGCTGGTGCAGTGCAGTTTATACTCCCCTGTCCTGATGATCCTATTACACTGCACATGACAGAATGAGGTGTCATCCTGCTCAGCGTCTTCATCTACTAGTCGCCCGTCGCCCCCTCCCTCTGTCTGTCTCTTCCCTTCGTTTTGACAGCCTCTCAGATTGAACCTGAAAGACGGAACCTCCCACTACCTTATTTTCATTTTAGCCTAGGCCTGTCTCTCCCCCTGTCCCCCTGTCCCCTGTCTTGTCTGTCTGCTGTCCCTCCTCGTTTTCTTTTTCTGGGAAGTTAGGGAATTCATGTCACACAGAGATAATCCTGGTGTTTTTTTGTTTTTTTTTCTTACTTCATATAGTCACATTTGTGGTTTTCCTCCTTACTGTTTTGATCCGACACTGTTGTTTGGAGTAGCTGGCTGTTCCCGCTCAAACGTATCCCAGAACTGGAGGGTCTGCCGCTGATATTGACTGTCTTACTCTGGGTTATGCTCTAGCATTGTCCACCTGACAACCCATAGTAGGATTGCTTCGATGGGACATTTCTGCCTAGCGAGATAGTGTTTGCTCATTTCTCTCTAGCAACGACTGCCTTTTCTAGGTCTTTGGCGAGGTGTGAAGGTTTCTGCGCTCCAGATGTAGCATGAGGTGTTAGACAGCTCAGCTGCTAAGGCAGGCGAGAGAGAGAGAGGGAACCGTAGAGATTGGCCCAAAAAAAAGAGTGATGGAGGGAGTGGGGGGAGAAAGACAGGCTGCTGAGTGCGGGAGTAGAGACTGATGCAGGCTGATGATATGAAAGTGAAGACAGGAGAGGATAGCGCTTATTTCAACTCTCTACCCATAATATCCTATGCAGAGCTATGCTGCCATGAGGCAATGTATTCACATTGTGGTGACTTGTGCTAATTTCTGTGCTACTGCTGTTGTGCATAATGTTCTGCAGGCATATTAAGCAGAGTCGGGAAGTATTGCCATTAGCTGTATCAAGGCTATGTGTTGTTTAGGTTATGAATAACCACATTGCTTTCCAATGCTCTGCATATATTGGGTCTGATAGGTTTATAGTTGTGTGTATTATGTTTGCATTTGTGTAAGGTTTATTCTTTCAGCTGCCCCAATCCGAGCCTCTTGTTCCATTTGTTTGTCATTATAGAAAGTCCATGTTCTTCTTTTTGGAGAACAGACGGGATAAAGCCTGCTGGGAGGAGTGGAGTTTTCTATTTCTTCTGAGAATATGAAAGTATTAAGAAATATTAAGCTGTTACCCAGAGAACAACTTATTGGTTTTATGGCTAAGTCTTTTCCCCTACAATCTCTCACATTTCAGGCTCTATAACAAAACCAACTGTTTAACTAAATACAATAATAGGGGCGATGTAAGATTAATGTAATCACTTTGGATATGACTAAAGTGTAGACTCACAGATCAGCTATCAAATAACTACCCTGACTTACCTTGAGAAGAATGAGATACAATATCTGTATGATGTGGGAAGTCGTAGGGAGGAGGTTTGTCTTGGCCATGCTGGGTCTGGGTCACAACAAAGCTGGGAATAGAACAACGATAAGCCTCTGTGCGTTTAGAGATCAATGCGACCATTCACCAAGGAAGCACAGCTGGAGCAACCCCAGTTATATCTGTTGTTTCGGGGCGTCACATGTGATGTTCTCTAATTTGCAGGCACGTTTGTGTGTCTGTGCGTGCGCCTGTTGATGTTAGCACGTGTGTGTGTGTGTGTGTGTGTGTGTGTGTGTGTGTGTGTGTGCGCTAACGCTTTTTCCAGCTCCGAGTTTAACTGTAATAAAAACTGAAAACAATGTTTAATCCCATTTTATAATGCTCCTGCTTTTGTTTCCCGGACAGGTGATCATCAACAGCACCATCACGCCCAACATGACCTTCACAAAGACATCTCAGAAGTTTGGCCAGTGGGCTGACAGCCGCGCCAACACTGTCTTTGGCCTGGGCTTCTCTTCGGAGCAGCAACTAGCCAAGGTCAGCCCAGGCCCCTGAACCTCTGGGAGAGCCGTCATGACTGGTCATTTGCTCTTGATGCCTCTGCATGTTGCCTCCTCAATCAACCCTATCCCCATCATGTCGTTTTAGTTTGCGGAGAAATTCCTCGAGGTAAAGGAATCAGCCAAATTGGCGAGGGATAAATCTCAAGAGAAGATGGAGACATCGAGTAACCACTCCGAGGTAACTTTATGATCTCATTTTGTTGTGATGCTGTAATCCTCGTTTTGACCTTTGATACTCTTATCTGGGAAACATTTTCTGTTCTAAGTACAAGATAATCAGAACATTATAAATATATACCATATATATATATATATATATATATATATATATATATATATATATAAATGTACAAATATAATTTTATTAGGGATATCTATGTGTGAGGGCCAAAAGTGTGTCTTTGTATCGCTTTGTATGAATATTACACTGTTCATACAACCATTCCATGCACAGTAATGATGTAATAGGTTTTTTAAAGCAATCCCAGAGGGGTCAAAGGTAACTGGGAATCACTTATCACCTGGCAAGGCGCCTCACTGTGTGCTAATCACTGATACAAATAGAGTATAAGGGTGAGGATAGGTGACATGAAAGAGAGTAGTGGGTGAGTGGGATGATTGGGACAGGCTGAGGGCCAGAGGTGGTCAACGGCAGGAAAGGTTCCATCTTCACATTAGCTGTTGAACTGTCAGTGAGACAACACATTATGACTTCAGGCACTGTCACTTTGGGGCGTCTTGCCACAGAGTTGATAAAAGGCTTGCTATGATAACCTTTACTGCTAGAAGATGGAACCTGATTTCGGTGGTGTGTCCAGGCCGATTTAACCCAGTCCTTGCCAAGGCTTCCGGGGCAGCCTAGCTCTGCCTCTTCTGCTAACTCCAGATGGCAGCTCTCCAATTCAGCTCTGTGGAGCAGAAAGCTGCTCTGCCATGTGACGTGATCTCAACTGGCAGCCTTCCCCCGCCACACCTCGCCACACTCTGACCTGATGCGTTTCAGTGGTCAGTCCATGCCTCACATGGGACCCATGTCCACAGCACCAGGACTAACTCTCCGACTCCTTGCCAAGGCACAACCCATCAGAAAGCTGCTAGTGCTCACGTTCTACTCCTTCTTTTGTCCCCCACCCCACCCATTCCTGTCCTTGCCCTGTCAGGAGTCTGGCCGTGACACCCCTCTGTCCAACCAGGCTTCCAGCATCAATGGCACTGACGATGAGAAGATCTTCCACGGTGACCCGGAAGCCGCCGTTCTGCAGAGTGAGAACGAAAAGCTAAAGACTGTCGTGGAGCAGAGGTACGGCTGCATTTACACGCCCAGCACGTGAATCCAGTAATGGTCCACGGGAAGCCACTTTTGCTCATCAAACGCATCTTTTTTTATTTAGCTCCCTTGCGGCCTCCTATGTTCTGACGAGTTTTAAAAATTGAATGGGGAATCTATTTAGTGGGAGTAGCTACCACTTACAGGATCTAAGTACTGTTTGCATAATGTTTCAATGCCCGTCTAGCGGCATTTGGTTGAAGGGAGCACACTTATAGCCGGTCATGCATACAGAGGGAAATGGCCATGCATACTGGATGCACGTCCCCGGCACTCCAGCCCCTCAGTGATGTCACGCACACTCCCACCGTGGGAGAGGATGCGCGGGCTAAACAGGCGCGAGGCCGTCACCTTATCCCCGTCAGGATCCATTAGTCCTAGAACCGTCTCTCTCCCCTCCCCGCCTTACTTTCCCCCTAGAGCTACCTGAAAAGACTTGGCAGCGGCACACGTCAGCTAATATAAAGAGATCAGGGTGCGCTCCCTCCCTCCCCTGTGTGGATGTCGAGTGCGTCCAGGCCCCAGGCTCCCTTCCCAAGCTATCTTATTTTCTCTCTTCTTTTTTTCTTCTTCCCTACCCCATTTTTTTTTCTTATCCCTCTGCATCTCGTAGCAACACCAACGCTAAGAAGTGGGAGACGGAGCTGCAGACTCTGCGCGAGAACAATGCCAGGCTGCTGGACGCGCTGCAGGAGTCCTCGGCGAACGTAGAGAGCTGGAAGAAACAACTCACTGCTTGCAAGGAGGAGAGCGACACACTCAGGGAAAAGGTATAATCAGACCCCTGCAGGAACGTTAAGTACCCCACAGCTATTTATGTTGAACAACCTAAGTACACACAACGCCCGCGTCCCCCACCTCACCATGTGGGCTGTCTACTTCTACAGTACCTCAGCCAGTCTACAGTATCAGCTGCCGGGTTCCCAGTGGTCAGGGGGCCAGTACAAGTCCTGTCAGCTCCACTCGAAATAGACTCATTTTAGTTTCATAATCAACGTGGGCTGAGGCGGATACTGGCATTGGCTGGCTTGGACTGGAACATCGTTTCACACTTCTGTGTTATCTTGCGTTAAAACCTGTCAGTTTTTGTAGATGCTTTGACGCTAGCGTGATGGGTTGTTTTTAAAATGATATGTAAATCATTGTGCTCCTCTTATTGTTCCCGTTAGATCACCGAGTTGGAGGCCCAGTGCAATCAGGCCAATCAGGAGAAGGAAAAGAATGATCAGCTGGCCATAAAAGTGCAAGAGCTCGAAACTGAGATACAGGATAAGGAGCAGGTAAAACCCGTATACAAGCACCCATGCGCGCGCGCACACACACACACACACACACAATGTGCGGATGCACACACTTCCTTTCTCACACACATTCTTTCTCCAGCTTTTCAACCCATCAGTCAAGGACTCCTGCTTAAATTCTGTAATGAAGCCTATGCTAATGTGATCCAATTTGGCCCGTCCTGAAGTGGACCAGGATATGAAGGTACTGATCGGGCTCTGCCCCCAGAGCGGAGCTGCCACAGCGGGTTTAGCAGGAGACGAGTATTTCTATTGAAGCTCTTGTGGAGTTTTGAGTAAGAACTTTGAGATTCCCCGTATCTTTCTCGCTCTCTTTCCCAGCGGCATGATTACATCCCAGTAGGACCCGATAGCTAGTGTTAAGGAACCTATTGAACGCAGAGCAGTGCTTTATGGATTGGCCTTTTCTCCTGATCCTGCACTAACACAGCTAAAGCCAGCCCAGTCATCTATGTATGCCAGGCACCGTAGTCCTCTGGCTGGACGAACTTTTTGGTGTCCTTGTACTTTCTGTCCCAGATATTTTTTTGCTGCCGTCAGTTTTATGAAGTACAGAATGTGCCGCCTTATTTTAGGTCAGAGGAAGAGTGCAGAATATGGAATATACCTACAACCTCAGACCTGTACTGTAGGTGTTGTGTTTAATTGATGCAGAGGATATTGGGCTTACGTTAATCTGTGATCATCGTCCTGGATTCACCTCGAGCTGTTAGTCAGTGCAGCAGGGCTGTTGGCCAGGTTACTTCTAATGAGGCCAGAGGCCGCCATGGCCACGCACTGATTTGAACGGCACTCATTATGGGCTAAATGCAGTTTCTGCTGTAAAATATTTGATTACCTCCAAAAACACCCCCCACCCTAACACTCTCTCTGTCTCTGTGCCCTTCTATCTCTCCCTCCTTTCTTTATTCAACTTTACTTTGAAGTTCGGGCTTGATATCTAAAATCTATCTAGTATAGAATTCACCTAGAATAAGTGTCTACATTTAAAGCTATTTGTAACTTTTTCTAGGAGCAAGGAAAGGCAGAGATCGACCTGTACAGGTATAGGCTCTGCGGTGTGCCATTTTGAGTGGTTGAGACACAGGGGGTTAGGTACTAACTTGTTAGCGCTCGTTTTTGGCCTATTTTCGTCGCAAAGTGCGCCTAAAACATGGCACTATGTTCTAACAGGCACATGCCTAAAACCGTATTCTGCCTGCCCCAGGAGCACAGAGTGGCAAGTTGCGCTTCTCCTTCTCATGCATATGCATTCATGGGAAGGTCGAGAGAAAGTGGGAGTTTCGCTCAAAAATATGGGAGGAGAGGCGCATGGAGATACTAATTATATATTGAGTTGTATTTACTAAAACTGTGGGGGAAAGCGCACGTCTGTTTGCGTTGAAAGTTTACCGCCTCTTGAAAGCAGGCGCGTTTGCTTGAATAGGGAAACTTCCACAAAGAATGGCAGCAGACATCCGAGCGAGATGTGCTGAGAGGAATTTTGCTAACAGTTATTACAAATTTAAATTGAGTGAGCAATAACTCATCAAGCGTTCCATCAAACAACACATTAAAAAGGATATGTCAACAGGCAAAGTGTACTTAATAGCACAAATAATAGCTATCGTATCTTTGGTTACTAAAAGAGTGTGAATAAGAAGTGTATCTATGTGGGCAAGCAGGCATATCTGTTAAATGATCGCCAAGCGTACTGTAAGTTTTGTTTTTCCGAGTGAGCTGTTCCATTATACACAAAGGCAGGCCCATTCCATTGCTTTTTTAAACCGGGCGCCGAAAATTGCGATAAGAGGACGGTGACGTGCGCTGATTGCGTGATCAGCAGCAGGTTTGGTAAATCGAACGTAAAATGAAAATGCACAGCATGCGCTTTCTGCGGCCTGGCCATGTAGTTGTTTGCGCTGTGCTCTCTAACGGTCGTACATCACCCCCACAGGCTCTTCTGTTCTCCACTTCCACTCTCTCCCATACTGAGTTCTCCCAGAACTGGCCTATATAGATCTATGCTAGAGCCTTACATTGTTCGGAGACAATTGCCAGGAAAAATAACAACAAATTGCAGAGAAGGGGAGAGAAAGGGATAGATAGAAAGGAAAAACGAAAGCGAGAGACAGCAAGATAGAGGGAGAGAGCCGCAAACTGGGTCCAGCCTGTAAAAGCTCAGAAATATAGCAAGTGAGATGAATGCCTCATATTTCCAGTGTCTCTTCTATGCTGTGAATCAAGCATAATACTCTACCGGTGTCTCTCCAAATGAGATTTTGTTTTGATCCATGCATTCATATCAGACACATAACCCACTGATAATCCCTTACCAGAGACACAGACAGGAATGACTCACCACAGCCTGTAAATGCCTGCTCCTCCACAGACCTCCACCAATTAAAAACGTGACCATGAATTATTGAGCTTCCTCGGTGGTGTTGACCCCCGCTCTGTCCAGACGTAACCTGACAGAGCAAAGCTCTTCTCGCCCACTTCAAAGACTGCAATTAGCACTGATCTAACAGTGCTTAGAGTGAGCACAGGCAGTGGGGGTTTTGAAATGGGCACCTCAGTGTGCAGGGAGGGCCTCATGGTTGGGGGGCTAACATTATTCATCGTGGGCAACATGTAAAAACTTTGGCCACCCGAAGCCCCGGCGTCTTTGTCTCCTCTCTTCCAGCTGTTCAGTATTTGCCTCAGACGGCACCGGTATTTCCATTTGAATGCCTAAATGACTGAATATGTACGTCTGTAAACAGGAGCTGGAAAACCTGAGGAAGCAAGCAGAGATCATCCCCCAGCTCATGGCAGAATGCGAGAGCATCACTGAGAAACTACAGGTATGGTCCACTCCGCACACCGCAGACCTCTAGCAAACAACACACACTTTGTGTATGCCTTTGTAACCTTGGCCCCAGTGGCGTGAACATCATTTTTTTCCTGGGGGGGGGGGGGGGGGGGGGGGCTGAAAGGGACACGGGCCAAGTGAGAGGGGGGCAGAGAAAATCGAACTTATATGAGAGGCAGGAGCTCAGAATTACTTAATTGAGCATGACGGCACACGTTACATCCTTAACACTTATGCTTGTGTGCATGCCCCAGCTCAAATAAAGACATTGATTAATACAAGTGTCTATTTTAAGTAATAATATGATGGGTACATTACTGTAGTGGAACTTAAGTAAAATATCCTGTAATTTGCTGTTGTTCCCAGAACATCATGTATCCAACAGTAAACTAATGGATCTGTCCAAATTAGGTACTTTGCTCGGCTACTTTGTAAAATGCCTGAATATAATGAATGTTTAAGGGTTATAAAAAAAAAAACTGATGAAATAAAATATATTTTGATGAAACAAAATAGACAGTAGTATTGATAATATTAGTTTTACTAAATATTTTATTATAATTTTTTATTATTATTATTTTACAAGGGGGGGCCAGTCAGATTTCAGATGGGGCCGTGGCCCCCTCGGCCCTCCCCTTGGACACGCCAATGCTTGCCCATGGGCGGGCTAGAGCACAACCAGATAATGCTGAGGCCAAGCTTGATGACGAGAGAATTCCATTCTCTGTGCAGCCAACACACCCTTTTCAGTTACGTGGGAAAATGACTTCTTTAAGGATCATCGCTATTTTTGTGCCTGATTATATCTTTATAATTCAAGTTGATCGTGACTGTGGCATATTCGGTTTCCGGATTCCTCTGATTCATCTAGTTTCGTCTGCATCCTCTGGATTCCGATTGGATCCAACCACTCGACCTAGTAGATTGTACAACAGCTGAAGATGTGTTCGATAGCCTTCATGGCAACGACTTGTCATAGCTGGCCCTAAAGACCTTGGCGCACAATATTTCATCGTTAGCATCTCAGGGCGCGTTAATAAGAGGCGCTTACGCCTACGTCGTTGAGAGAAGCCCCTGAACTGAGAGAGCAACCCCTTCATGGCTTGCGTCTACCCAACAACAGAACACTTGTTCCTCAAGGCCTGTTTGTAACCCAAGTGTTCTCTACTCTCTGTGACACTGGCAAAACCTGCCCGGCCAGCCTGGGGGTGTGACAGTGTGCCTGGCTGCGACCAACTCCCATATGGGCTGTATCGATGGTGATGTCGGTCTCCCTCTGTTATTTGACTGAGTCATGGCAGGATTTCATCATTCAAGCTGTGTTGCAACTGGGGCAGGGAGGGCAATAAACCTAACAATGGTATGTCTGAAATACATTTGAGCAAGCCTTGTTGCCATGTCTGTTTCTGCATCAGCCAACTGCATGAATGACGATGACAACATAGCGGTCTCAGGCAGAAACTAATTTACCCACCAGGCAACCCAGACTAAGGAGACAAATAAAGCAATGGCATACCTCAAATGCCTTTCCTTTTCCCACAATTGCCCATGGTAGCTCTAGCTTAGAAATGGCCTTAGATGTGTAAAGTAATAGAAAAGTGAAAGTGGAATAAAACAGAAAAGCTAACTAAGAGATATTCCTGTGGCTCATCCCAACTCTGCCTTTATATCTTACAAGGAATTCATATTTTAATGATATTTACATTTTCCTTTGGACAATTACGTAAAATCCAATCCAATCCAATCCTAGGACACATATTTTGAAAGTTGTAGATATATCAGTCCTTCAACAGTTTATGCTCTTGATCCTAATTTACCTTTACAGAGCCCAATGCTTCTATTTAAGGGAAGCAACTCATAAGGAGATCAGGTTACAGCTGTCAGCTGGAAAATGCCACCAGCCGCAGCACCAGTTTAGATTCCATATTTTTACCTCCCCTCTATAGCACTCTATGCCTTTGACGTCTGAACATAAAGTATGGCGCTAGTGTGGCCTACTAGTTTTGTGGCATACTTGTTTTCTATGCAAGACAAAAAAGTTTCCCCTGTTACCCAGCCAGGGTAGTATGGAGTTATCCGGTTGATCTGATTGGTTGGTTTGCTATGTTCTAAAGCAACATTCTCAATGCCTCTTTGTTCACAGGCTGCCGAGGTGAAAAACAAGGACTTGGAAGAAAGGATAGAGGGTCTTCAAGCTGACATTGATGATAGTCAGCACAAGCAAGGCAACATGAAGGGAGAGCTGAAGAAGTTCATGAATATTCTGGATGGAAAGATTGACGAGCTGCATGAGTTCAGGCAGGGCCTATCCAAGCTTGGTGTGGATAACTGAATGATTGAGGTCGGGGAGCTTATGGGGTTGAAGGTGATTTACTACGTCTTCGATGCAGGACTCAGTGGCGCCCACTGCCCCAAAGTGAAGTCAACCCAGAAACAATCAGCGATAAAAAAACAACAACTTGACTGTACGGATGAAAAGAAAGAGGGTGAGAGAGAGAGAGAGAGAGAGAGAGAGAGAGAGAGATGAATAAGCAGAGAGAAGGCCAGAATGCTCCACCTAATGGCCCTGTTTTGTGTGTAAAGATTCAGGGAGAAAATCCCAGGCCAAATTCACACAATTATCTATTTAGTGGGTGAGGGGGTGGGGACTATAACAGGTGGAGTTTTTTTTTTCAATTCTATCACTTTTCTGAAGGTTGCAGACGTTTTTGGTTGCAGCCCGAGCTTAACGTGGGAAGGAAGGGGTTCTGAAAGGGCTTATGGGGGGGGGGAAACACATAACATGCAGTTCAGCAACACATAAGTAATAATTGATCGAAATACTTCTGACCACCTCATTCAATTGGAAATGATGAGTCCTTTTAAAGACTGTCTTCATTGTTGTTTAATGTCTATCTCAGGTGTGTTTGAAGACAGTTTGTACTTGTAGATATGCACAAACATGACATTTGGCCGTGTCACAAAGTGCCTCAGGGCGGGATTGCTCCCACCTGGCTAAAAGAACCGGCCAAGCGATCACCGTCACCATAGTAACTGACAACTTTGATATTTCTATACAAGAACATTATTTATGGGTCCCTATGGTATGGTTTAGAAAACCATGCTAATTTAGCAAAAGTAAAATGCTAGTCTGGTTGAAAAGACGGCGGGGTGGTCTAGGCACATGAGCTTATCCTATGGATGCTGATGCTCTTTAGTGACAGAAAAGGACAGAACAGGTGTTCAGAACATACTATAAAAACGGATGGGAACATGATTTATAAGAGCCTTGAGGATTATGTTTGCAGGTGCCTTGATTACACAGTCTACAAGATGCTATGTGCATAATAAAGGAAAGGTATTTGAAAATAAAATGGTTGTTGTACACAGCGCCAGAGAAATGTAAAGCTATTTTAGAAACTCCATTAGTTATGAGTGCGGTGTTGAAGGGATTTAGCATAAATGATAGTGTCTTCAGATTAGTTTTTCATGTAGAGGATGTGCTTCCCACACAACTTTAGTCTTTATGTTGGTGAGTATTGCTGTAAGCAGGCTTGTTGTTGCTGCTAGATGGGTGATAATGTGAAAGTGTACTTCATTTAAACAACAGATAGGGCCTTCAATACAACCCTGTGAGATTCTGATCCTTCTTTTGTTTATCATGATTTAATTGTCGGTGCCTATTTATTCTAGTCTTGAACCTACCCATTACGAGAACAGCATTACCTTAACATTGAGTGTTATCCCTACAAATACACTGTACAAAAAATAATATATGTATATCTACACCTTTTTCTGACCTAAGATTTTTTATAATAGAATATTTTGGTTGCGGGATATGTCACAGTTCTTCAGTTTTGAAAAAATGTGAATTCTCAACCTTTTGAGAATGCAGCAATGTGCTGTGTTTGGATATTGTACTTTCACTGAATCAAAGGGACATTTTGTGGTGGAATATTTGTGGGAAAACTAACATGCTTTAAGTGTTTATTTTCTGTCAGTTTGATTTTGTTTCACAAGATGGAATAGTCTTCTAATGGACTTGTGCTATTTGCCTTGTCCCTGTGTATGCCGGTTCCTTAAAAACACACGCATCCATTATGGCAATCTGAACATGAACCATGGAACACTACATGCTCTGATCCTTCTAGTCAAACCAATTACCATTACCCCCTTTGGTGACTCCTGTTCAATATTGTATCATATAAATCTGACAATTGTTCAAATATAGTTTAATTAATTTGTGTGATTGGTATCCTTTTTTCACGATCAGGCACTTGAACCAGTGTATGATTCACAATATATTACTTAAAGACTATTTGGAGCATCATTTCTTAAGTTTGTCAAGTTCAAACTGGCTTCAATATCCAATAAACAAACCAGGACATCTTCAGTGAATATTTATGCACAGCTGAGGAAACCTAGCTTTACTCTAGGTAGCGTTCTCACTACGGTGACGTGTTGAGGATGGTGGGAGCCTGTTTAACTGAACTCCGAGCTACTTCAACTGAAGTATTTTGTCCTGCCCCGACATTTCCTTCAAATTCGTAGGGCAAAAGTTAGAACATACGCTACTTTTATGCTAGGACATATTAAATTATCCCAGATTCATGTAAACGTAATATAGGAGGAGAGAATGTAAGACAGAGATGCACCCCTACTTGCCATATCTTCTCACCGTGGAAACTGCAGCAGTGGTGGAATCAGAGCAGACATGTTGCCAAGGCAACTTGATTCCACTTACTCCCCGTATCGATTCCAGACTTGTAAGTGATTGTGTAAATGATTGACTGAAATACACGTTTTTGTGACCAGTGCAGTGTTTTGGAACAACAGGCCTTTCTTTTTTTCATTTAATTATGACTCCCCAACTGATGAAATGCATGAATGGTGATTTTCCTGGAACTATTTCATTACCAATTCTAACTGTGTTTTGGGGCAGGGCACGACCTTGTGATAGGTTGTAGAAATGTTGATTGTCACGCTATAATACAACAAGGTAAGTATGCCTGCCAGTGGACCTAGCACATTTCTAGACACTGTTTAAGTCTGTCACCGCACCAGCATCAATGCAATTCAAACTAAGATGTCATGATTCACCTGAAACTTTCATCATCTTTCTCTCACTGGTATTCTCCACACATTTAGTCTAGGGCTTATTGTGTGTGTGTGTGTGTGTGTGTGTGACAGGTGGTGAATAGGCGAGTTGGTAAAACATCGAGAGGGCTTGCTGCAGTGTGTGTGTGTGTGTGTGTTAGAGAGAGAGAGAGAGAAAGAGAGAGAGAGAGAGGGGAGATATGACACTATTGTGGCCCACCACCAAGGAGACTCCTTGTTACCATAGTTACCATGGCTGCTAGGACGTTATGTTGACGCCCAATCAGTCTGGGGGGGGGGGGGGGGGGTGCGTGCCCAACGCCCGACACCCGACACATGCCATGTGCTTCTCCCAAGGTGCATGTCCCTTCTGTCACCCCAAGGTGCCAGGATGTCTCAGACGCATAAAGGCATACAGCGCCGCACAGCAAGGGGGGCCCCAGGGAACAAGATGTTTAGGAAGACAAGTCCTGGTCGTTACTACGGTGAGATTTGATACACAGGGGCATGAATCCAATCACACCTGGCTGGTGAGCACCAAGCCCTTACCACAACACTACATAGTACACAATGCATTTCATAACTGAATCCATTCCCATTACATTAGTAGGGTGTAATCAATGCTGTTTTTATCTTCACTCTTTTATAACGATAGCCTACTGTGGGCAATGCCATGATTAAACACCTTTAAAGACACTTAATGTAGTGTATTCAAACTTAATTTATTGATAAAGGACATCCATAATATGAACAGCATGATCCTCAAGGCACTTCCGTATGGTTTGTGTATACTTGGTTAACAATAAAAACAATTTAAGATAAGAAGTTTCCTGCAACAAAATCAGTGCACATGCAGATAACAAACTGTCTCTTCCGGAAAAAAGAAAAAAAAAAGTGCTTAAAAAAAAGAGCCTAAAAATAAGTACAAGACCTTGCTTAATCTACAATCAGCTCTCACAGTTTCCATACCATATTGTTAAGTTAGATCATTTGATCCAACATCTGCTATACCAACCAAAACTGCTAAACAGGGTAGGACACTAGAGAGCAGGGCCAACAATCACAGACCATTAAAGACATTAACTGATATCCACCCATCTAACACCTAACAAGCCAAAATGCTTTAGCAAAGCAAAATCTGACTACCGTGTTACTACTGACACAAGACAAATTTAGGTTTCTATGTTGCATATCTTTTTCTCAAAACAACGGACCCTGTGACTGGAGAGTCAAAACCTGATTCTCAATCCAAACTCCCCCAAACCTTTGTGAGCTGCTGGGGAGCCTGGCATTCTGGTCTTGGGGTGTTTTGGCACCAAATAAGAATGACAAAGCATTTTTACCTCACCTTGTTTGAGCTACGCAACACAGAAAACACCAACTGTCCTAATACACAGACACACAGACAGTAAAGACACAGTAATAGGACACCCATACAGTTATAGGACACGCACATAACATTCTCTCAACGGGTAGTTGCTGCCACACTGGTTAGTGATGGAGAATACTTAGTCAAGTTATCAGGCTAGTATGCAAACACAAAGCCCTGAACCCATGATGGCAGCACGACGTTGCATAGTTAAACAGCCTTGGAAGCGCAGACCTGCTAATTTATCGAAAAGGATTGACAGTTAATCTTATTGATTATAGAGTGATTGCGTGTTTTGTGCAGGAGCGTGAATTCAGGAGTCCCACTCTGCAGACTGTGCGTCGTCTTCCCTCCTGTCGTCTTCATCGTCGGAGTCAGCGGAAACCTTTTTCATCCTCTGCATGGCGGCCTTGATGCTGCGCTCCAGATCGTTGTCACCGCTAGCCTGAGTCTCCGTGCGCACTGGAGCCTGCAACATAAACCCACCGTAAGTCTCCTGTCTTAAGGACAGCGTCCTGCCAACTTCCGGAGAAATAAGTACTTCTTCTACTTACCCAGACCACAAGACGTCGGTAGACAAGCTGCTAATATTTTACGCCCTACATTTCTCATAGCTAGCGTTATGCCTATATCGTTATATTATGATCTATATCGTCGTATTACTGGTATTACTACACCTGGAAGTCTGATTATTTAAACAAAAGGCATTTTTCTTCAAGTCAGCGTATCACTGAGTAGGCTCCTTACAGGTAAGCAGAGACAGTCCAATAGTTGGGGTGTATCTCACCTTCTTCAGGGTGACCCCTTCTCTAATGGCACACAGGAGACTGCTCCTCATGTCGCCCCCAGGGGCCGCCGTCTTGGGGGGAAGAGGAACACGACGCAGCTGAATCTGACCGCGCTGCAACGAGGCCAACACCTCGTCCATGGATCCTAGGGGAGTAGGAGTGTGGGAGACAGGGAGGCAGTTAGAGAGAGATGGTGGAAAGGGAAAGCGTGCACAAATAGCCATCAGAAAGTCATTTTGGACAGGCACTGGAAGTGTGCTTTCGAGTAGCTCCAGAGGTAAATGGTTTCTGCCTCCCCTGAGCTGGAAATGAACTCTAGATGTGATCAGAGAGGTAGGGATGTAGTAGAGAACATTGAATCTTTCCTGTGTTTTTTTTTAACTCCTCTCTCGGTGGACGGAACTAAAAAACACAAAATCTTCCAGGCAGTCAGAACTAACACCGTCACACGTTTCCCTACGGCTTGGACTGACACTTACACAGCCCATCCAGGAGCAAGTCAGGGTGGGTTTTTAAAACCAGACAGTGATAAAAAGATAAATAAAAAGTACAAATAAAAAAAGCCAAGCCTGACGTCTAGTGGGCCACGGACAGTGATGACCTTTTCCCGGGTGTCCCCCTGAATTGAGACGCTCTCCCTTTGCAGTGCCTGGTAGAACAGACTCCATTTCTACTTACCTAGGTTCTGTTTGAGGGTGTTCTTGGCTGGGAAGGGAGCAGCCTCACTGAGAGGCAGGGGCTTGTCCTCAGCCTCCTTGTGGATGGAGCCGAGGGTCGGGAGCAGAGGAGGAGGAGGAGGGGGCAGAGGAGGAGGGGGAGGAGGTGGTGGCGGGGGAGGTGGGGAAGTCACAGGTGGGATTGCCAAGGAGACCGGTGGCGGGGGGGTGGCATAGATGTGGATAGGGATGTCTTTGGCTTTGACGGTCTGCTGCTTCTTGGCGCTTTGCTGTTTCCTGGAGGTTTTCCTGGAGGTAGGGGCGGGGAGGTTGGACGGTCCTTCAGAGGAGGGGGAGGGACACAGGCTGATGATGGACAGGGGCTGGGAGGGGTCAGAACACACAGGCTCCTGGGTGGACATCTTGGAGCAAGCAGTCTTCAGGACATACTGGCCCGGCCGCTTCTGGGAACACAAAGGATTAGCAATGAGGAAAAGGCCTGAAAAATTAAGCTTTCCATTCAACTTTCAGTCGCAGCAGGATTTAGAGCAGCACAGTCACATGGCCCCCCTGGAAATTTCCTTGACAATTGAATTTTCTCTGAATAGGCCTGACAGTGAACTCGCTAGCCCCTTTATGGACAGCTGCAGTGCATGCGCGCACGTGTGTGTGTGTGTGCGCGCGCACGTGCGCGCACACACGCACATGCACACACACACACACACACACACACACACACACACACACACACACACACACACACACACACACACACACACACACACACACACACACACACACACAGGTACACTGCCTCGAAGCTGGCACACAGGCTGAAAATTGACAACTGGGATTGAGTTAGATGGAACAGAGCTGCTGGCTTTTCATCAGGCCATAGGAGCAGAGGCAGACATAAAGAGAGACTCACCTCCCGGAAGGATCGTAATCTGCTCAGGGTCTTCTCCCTCTCCTGGTCCACCCACTCCTTCCTCCTCTGCTCTTCCTCTTTCCTCCTCGCTCGCTTCTGCACACAGAAAAAGAAGACATGCAGGGAGAGGGAGAGAGGCCTAAGAGAGTAAACTGGGATCTCTGTCCAGTGTGGGTGGTTCCGTGGGTGGGTTTGCCCCTGTTGCCATGGTGACTCACCAGGTGGACTCCGTGGTGTTGGGTGAATTGCGCAGAGTTGAGCTTGGCAGCCTGATGTTTCTTCTCATGGGCCTCCACACACTGGTCCTACAGCAAACACACACACACACACAATTATGAAACATACAAAGAGGTGTCATACTGCCTTCTTCTTGTAACACACTTTTCTTTTGACTTACCCTCTTATTTCGGATATTCGCCCGGCGGGCACAGATGCTGCCCCTCTTAGTCTCCAGTGTCTGTAGGCGTCGTTTCAACTGATTGACAGGGCTGGTGTTTGACTGTAAGACTGTGTGGACCATGCTCTGTAACTCCTCTGGATCCTCACACACATCGTAGTACACCACCTCTTCCTTCATTTCTGTCACACAAACACATTCTAATGATGTTGCCGAACGTGAGTTCATTTTTTATCACAGAAAACTAACTGACGACACAAAAATAGATTCGACTATAAGATAGTTTTGACACAACGTGTCTTCACTCCGCCTCACACCCTGTCAGCAAAGCACTTGACTTGACAAACACACTAAGTGCTGTGCACTCGAATTCATGCATATTCATGCTATGGAGTGTGAACGACTCAGGATGTCTCCGCAGACCCAGCTGCTGCTTCCCTTTTTGTTTGTTACCCAATCTTCAACCCCCCTCCAGTTTGCTTTCCTTCTGGGAAAATGAGTTGCACAGGACCCCTGCCGTCTTCTCATATTTAAAAAATGTATCTGCATGTTCTCTGAGTGCAGCCAAGGCTTGGAAACACACACGCACACATACACACAGCTTAGGAAGCCAACATTTTATTCCCAAAGAGCAGCAATTATGGGCATTTGCATGCATAAATAATTGTCTCGAAGTGGCAATGCGTTTACTGCATAATGCCAAGATAGCAAGTTTTCTGATGATAAGCCATCTTTGTTAAAGCTGAGATGCACCCTTGATGTTGACTATCTAAGGATATCTAGAAAAGGGGCCCTAGATTTCTCTCACCTTGCTCTCTCTTGCCTTTACAGCATTTAGCATTTTACACTCATGGCTCTATGAAGTCTAAAAGGCCAATCATTGAAGAATGGACTAGTGGACGATATGAGAAGAATTTAAAAGGCCACAGGTATTAAGCAACAACATGGATGACCACGCGACTTATGAACCAGTTGTTTGGTGCTGCAGTCAACTAAGCATTTTAGGAGTCCTGTAGGAACTGTCCAGTCACATACTGGAACCTCTCTTTCCTCTAGCCATCCCACTGAGGGCAGGATGGGGCTCATAATAGGAGGTACCTCTGATCTGCCGGCGCAGGGTTTCTATCTGAGCCACCAGGAGCTGTTCCTCGTTCTTCAGGGTCTCAAACTGGGTGTCGTAGAGCTCCAGCTGGGTCTCGTAAAACTGCAGCTCCAGCTGGTCCACCGTCTCCTGCTGGCTAGCGCCAGAACCAGATCCAGAACTCTGGCCAGAGCCTGACATGGCCTTCATCTAGAGCAGAGCAGAAACAGCTTTGGTCAGGCCTATAAGTTCAAGAGGACGGCAGTGTAGGCCTCGTATAGGACACTTCAAAACACACACACACACACACACACACACACACACACACACACACACACACACACACACACACCTTCCCTCGGATGCTGTCTTTCTTGCGGTTCAGACACATCTCTGTGGCTCTCATGTGTTGCAGCGTTTCCTTGGCAAGCAGGAACCGTAGTTTCTCTAGTCTCGGTGCTGCAGATGCCCAGGCAGCAGGCCCAAAACGACACTTATCCTCCTCCATCTGCTGCAACATACCTGGGGCATATTTAGAGTAAAAAACATGTTCACGCTATGCTACCATTAATGTTCACAATGCAAGACCTTTCAAGCTAAAAGAAACAAAAAACTTGAATACACACTGTAAACCTCAGAAAAAGACAATTTGGGGTTTGTAGTAAAGAGGGTCACGCCACCACATACACACTGTACACTGGCAAGAATATACCGGCAAGAGCCTTTGATGTCTGTATGAAGTAGCTGACAGTGATGTCCTGAATGGAGGAAACTGCGTCCTCTGCTCTCATCCTCCACTCCTCTGCCTCTCTCTCCAGCGCAGCAATTCTCTTGGGACCCAATTCCTCGTACTCTAGGGACTTCTTTACGAGAGCAGGTATTGCAAAAGAAAATCTCACACAAAGAGCACAATGTGCAATTGCAACACCAATTTAAGAACTTTTCTTATGCCCACTGTGTGATTATTCTGAACTCTGGGCACATCGGTGCAATTAATCCCCAACAAAACAATAATCCAAAACAAGTACTGTGATAGCACTTTGGCCAATCCTACATGGGATGTACATGACACCAAATATTGGTAATCATTTCTTAATAATAATTATGTTCACAGCCTATAAAGAGGCATTCCATTAGGCCCTATCCTTACTGTGATCTCCATCTTGTAGAGGCATGCCAGCTCCCTCATGTCTCTGAAGGGCTGAAGAAGGTACTGGAAGAATGTTGTAGCCACGGTGACCAGGTCCTGGTAGGCCTGATCCTCCCCGTCATAGATCTGGAGCAGCAGGACCATCTTGTCAGCACTATCATGGCTCTGCAGGAACTGCCAAGAAACATATGATAGAACACTTGGTGAATGGCTGCATGTAGGTACAAAATATTTGTATGCCGTTATTGAACGTTGTTATTTGATGTTTAAATACCATAAAGTCAGAATCTCTTAGTTACCTTTGATTTGATATTATTTAAACTGGACTAAATTTGGTTAAATAGTAAACTACGTTGTGTAGCTCAAATGATGTAGACTATATTCTGAAGGCTGGCTGGGCTGTGTCAGGTTGGTATTTACTTTAAAATAATTTAGCAGTATGCCTGTGAGTGAGTGAGTGAGTGAGTGAGTGAGTGAGTGAGTGACTACAAACTTAAGGGAAAGAAAATGAAGAGAAAGGAGCTGTAAATTATCACACCTGGTGGCATTGCTGTACAGTAACATACTAAATATTACACTGGAGACGTACTACTGGTTATTTTTGAATAGCTTTAGATTATTTGTATGAATTGCTATAGATTGTTTGTATAAATGATATGCCAGATGTGAAATAAAAATACTAATAGTTGTGTTAATCGAAATGTAGTCAACAAACAGACATATTGCTACAGGAAGTGTTACAAAGACTTCAAATGTAGCCTCTCCCCTTCCTCTAACACCCAGTGTGCTCCCTTTTCCTCAGCAGTGGATCACCAGCTGTTCCCTATAAAATCACTTCAGTCTCACCCCACTGTATGTGTAACACGGGGTGGCTCCTGTTGCTCCTTCTATGTTGAGAGCAAAAAAACACAACAAAAAAAAACACTTCCACACTCGCATCTCCACACTTACATCCCACACTAGCAAAGTTTCACACTTCCACACACCTTCACCAAATGCCTTACCTGTAGCTCTTCCCACCTGTATGATCAAAATACAAAAACGAACCCATCTCTCTTCATTCACCACCTACACCCTGATCGGTGTACCATGGCCAGTGGCAGTTAGATTCCAACCCATCACCGCACTAATCAATAATTCAACCTTTAATACAGGAAGAGAACTCTATGTGTGGTTAAAAAAAGGCTTACACTATTTATATGCAGTACAAGTGAGCAATATTTTCTTTGTCGGATAAGGGTAGCCTACCTCCCGTAGATGATGCTTGGCTCTTGAAACTTCATCCTGCATTGTTTTCTTCTTGAACTCCTGTAAGTTTTCAAAATATTCTTCGACATCCCGCTCATCCTGGGAAAATAAAGAGTCGAGCACTATTTTGCGCCCACATATATCAATAGCTGTGCTGAAATATTTCTCAAGCTTTCGGCAAGGTGTTTCCAAATCTCTTCCGTCTTCTATACTAGATCTTCGACTCAGAAATATCAAGTCCCAAATGTTGCCATCTTCAAAATCCGACAACTCTGGAAAATATGGACTTAGGACATCTCCAACACCTGTAAACTGACGATGAATATTCCTTAGATCGTTAACGGAAAACAGTCCTGCCCAACTTGTTTCAGTGTCGCCTATTGCAATCTCATCTTTGCGCTTCTGTCGTTGTAATGTTCTGTTGTGACAGGTGACAGCAAATTTGGACTCGATTACATTCCATTGCACGATAAACCCAAGTTTAAATGTCTCATTCTCCTCAAATATGTTACTTTTAATGGCTACCCATCCATCTAAACTATCTAAACGCTCGTAGTCTACGGAATTCATCTTTTTTTAACATGTATAACTTGTGTACATCTGTCGTGTTTACACCATCCGCCATTTGTATGACGTAGGTTCTCTGGTTTTACATTCAACTTTGACCTACGATCATGTGCTCAGGGGAATTCCACAAAGTATGATTTGGTTGTTTGGATAAGACTGGGAAAATGCTTTATTATTAATCGGAAGTTATGCAACTGCAAACCAAAAAATATATGTTTTCCATTCATTCAATATAAGTTTATGGTTATGAATTTGTATTAAAACAGTCAACAAAAGTATAATGTTACTTGAGCTGCCTGCCCTGCTCGAACAGGGTTTGCTGTTCTATTTATACCAAGCTCCACTTGTTAGTTGGCGTGGCAAATATCACTGCTGTTCCAAGTCGACGCTTCTGATACAGGCAAAAAAACGTTTTTGAATAGACGACCTTCCAGGTAACAAAAGGATCATTATATGTCTTGGTACACAATTTTAGAGACTTTCTTCCTAAATAGTCAAATTATATTTTATTCTAATTTACCAGAATTTGACTGTCAGTCATGTATAACTCTAAAGTCATAATTATCTAACCAAGATAAACTCTTCAGGTGTCCTTGTCCGGTCATGGACGTGTGTGAAATCAGAGGTAGGCTGGATGTGATCACTGAGGAGGCCCTTAGTGGAGATGAAGAGCAGGATGCGGCCAAGGAGGTGGATGTCAACAAAGAATTATGCCCTGACTCGTTAGTGACAGTGTCAGACCAAACAAAGAAAGTAGGGTCTACTTTCCAGCGTTTCTCAGTGGACACCAACGACTCTCTACATTTTGAGCCTTACATGACTTCTGACGAAGAGGAACTTCCATCCCCCACTAATGCTGAAGATGGTCATGATGATGTGTTTCAGGAGCAAGAGCCAAAGGTAGGGACAGATATTGTAAAACCTTTCACACTGCTCGAACACTCAATAACTTTTAATTTTTGATCCTTCCTAAGGATGAGATGAGCAAGACCCGGAGTAAGTTACAGGAGAAGGTTACTCAGATGGAGAACTTTGCCGGACACCTGGAAGAGATTTTCCTTACTGTGGAGGTAAATATCACTGTCATTGTACAAGCGTAATCGCAACAATTAAAGACACCGAAAATTTTGTTTGTTAATACAGTGACTATTCTTTCATGCGATTTTTGCGTAGGAAAACTTTGGTCGTCGAGAGCAGCACCTGGAGCAGCACTATAATGATGTCCTACAGACATTGTCTCAGCGGTACGATGAGAGGGCAGCAGGGCTGGAGGAAGAGAAGAAGAGTAAGCTTGAGGCCCTGTACAGTCAGCTGCTGGACTGTGGCCTTAACCTGGAGGCCACCAAGGAGCTCATCGAAAACGGCCAGCGCCTCTATCGTGGCCATGACAAGCGGCTTTTCCTTAAGGTTGGTTTTGTCCTAAAGATATTGAGGTTGCTTGTGTAGCCAAATAACACAAAGTATGACAACATACAACACTTTTTGTGGACTTAGTTTAACAATATATAGTATTTTCCACAAATCTGATTACATTATGAAACATGGCATTCTAAAATAATGATTTTAAAATGGTGTTAAATTCTTGTGCTCTGAACTTCTTTACAGACAGTCATACCAACTATTCAGAGGTAAAGCAAAAAAAAAAAATAGTAATATTTGGGTCTGGCACGGCATGGTATTGCTGTGACAGTGACTTTTATAAAACAAGTAATGAATGAGGGTAGAATCACAGGTTGCATGCATTCTAGTGTTTCAAATGTTAACATAACAGAAGTAAACGTGCCGTTAGAAAGCATGGAGCAATTAACTGTTTACTGGGGCGTAGTTTCACTCAATTATTGGAATATACTTTGTTTCTCTGCAACCAGAATCAGGGATTTTGCCCAAAAGGATATTGATCTGACACTTTCTACATCTCTTGGATTTGATACACCCCTGACTGACCTGTCAGATGTGAAAACCATGATGGACTCCATCAACATTGTACCTGGTACTATCTCTAAACCGTATTTCTCTTCATTAACAGTATATTACGCATATTTTAATCATTAAATCCGGAGGATATTACTGTTTTAAAGCTCTGTCATAATAACTTTAACATTTTAATAATTATTTACAGATGACATTATTAACATATTTCTAGTAATTACTATGTTACTTACATCTTTATACTTGATTATACATAATGTAATGTTGCTTCATAAATCACATATATGAAAAACACAGAGGGTGATGAATTTTGTCCAGTGCACTGTTCGATTTCAAGTGCACAAGATTACATACATTCATTTAATTAGGAGTTGGGAAAGTTTCAGATGTAACTGTTGCCTAGAGACAAATGAGTGTGGTTCTCGGTGATTTCCTCCCTTTGTGTGTTTAATTATGGGGGGGTCGCTGATGAGTCAAGAACTGAAGGATGTTTTCAATTAGAGTGTGACATGGTGCATATGTTCACTGGCTGCCGCCCCGCAGCAGTTCTGAACAAGGAAATCTCGCTCTGGCGCCTGTCTATGATTCACTTCAGGCTAATCCATGATTTGCTCCTGTTAGATGTTTTTTTTGTTTTATTACCCTAAAATGTATTACATTTCTTGAACATCCCCAACAAGTGGGGATTGTGTAGGAATGTGTTTAACTATAATTTTAAGAACAAACAAAAGACTTTGCATATGGGGATTTGTGATTAAATGGATTTGTGATTACATTTTTTCATTTTTGCAACGTCTCCGGGAATGTAATGCATTCTAATTTTCTTTCAGCACCCTCAGCCCCAGTCATTAACCCGCAGACACCAAACTCAGCCACGCGGACATCTCTCCGTGTGTGCTGGAGTCTGTTCTCTGACGACACGGTGGAGTATTATGAGCTGTCCTATAGACCTCTGCTGGAGGACACACCAGCTGAGAGTGCCACCGGACCAGACGGTAGGAAAGGGAAAAGGTCAAATCTAAGTGCTCTAAATTAAGTTTTTATGAAAGTATATTCCATTGAGAATGTATTTTCTTTTAGTGTCCACGGTAAAGGTGATGGAGACTCACCGCACGGTTGGTGACCTGCTGCCTAACGCTCAGTACGAGTTCTGGGTGACAGCCACTAACACCACAGGTGTCAGCCCTGCCAGTGAGAAAGCCCTATACATGACAGGTAATGCACTGAACACAACCCACACTGGCAAAAGAGTAGGCTTTATAAGACCATAGCCCAGAAACCAAGCCTTTCAATCATGGCAGTCACTTCAGTTTTAGTAAAAGCTCTATTACTCAAGCTCACCTCTGACTGGTGGTTTTCAAATTGCCCCGTACACCTTTATTGCTCATTTATTTTGGGGGTATTACTTTTAAAATCTCAGTATCAAGCTTTTTTTTTTTAAGGAATTCATCCACTGCTCTCTTTTGTCCAGTCCCCTCTCCACCAGTGATCAAGCAGAGGGAGTGCACCAGCTGTCCAGAAGCTGCTCTGATTCGCTGGGAGTCAGGAAACACCAACCCAGTCGACTCGTATACTGTGGAGATCAGTGAGACGGGTGCAGGAGTAGGACAAACTGGGGTTACTGAGTATGACTAAACAAGCATTGATACATACCCTAACCCTAACCCAATATCAAACATTTCTAAAGTATCGGTATTGTCTATAGTAAGTCGGCGAATTCCAATACTAGCCAACTGTCATAAACCACTAGGGTTTTATCCACAATCTACTGCAGCGAGGCATGTGTTATGTAGTGAACAAAATGCAAAAAAGTCCGCTGTATTATTATTCTTTTTTTTGTAAGACCTTTTTACTAAAAATATTTTATAGTTTGTTTAATTTGTTAGAAAACTATAAAGGAAATTAAAGGAAAGCTGTACTGCAGGCTATTTTTGGTTAATGCTGTAAATCAATTGTCAAACCATCTACATTTTGTTGGTTTTACTAACTTGCAGAACACACTGTGCAGTTGTGTTTAGGCAAATACAAATATCAGATGGGTACTCGGTATCGGCAGATACTGAATATTTAAAAAATCGGATTGGAGGGCCAAAAACCTGGGTCGGGACATCCCTAGAATATACTCATGCAATTGCATAGGCTGCATCATCTTATCTGAGTGAATGGAAAGGTGACAGCAGCCCTCTTCCCTGTACCTTAAGATCCATTGTGGCCATTCCCACCTGTGAGTGTCAGATCCAGCTGCAGTCGGGAAGGCACTACCTAATCTCTGTCAGAGCAGTGAACATCGGTGGGCCCAGTGACATGAGTGAAGCATTTCCTGTTTCCACAGCAGGTGAGGGAGACATAGACCACCTGGTGTTCTTGTGCAGCATTCACAAGCTTGAGTTTGTTTTGAGTGCATCTCTGTTCACAACTCTTCAGGGACGTTTTTCCACCTGCTGGAGGATACTGCCCACCCCTGCCTTTCTATCTCTGAAGATGGCTTCACTATGTTCTATGGTGACGAAGAGCTACCTCTAAGTGCTATGGCATTCGACGATCACACGTTTGCCAGGTAAAGCTGAAATAATATAATTAAACCTTATTCTGTGCCAATGTGTTTGTACATTGTTAACATATGTGTCTATAAACAAGTATTCTTGTGTGTTAACTAACGCTATGACTTCATGTAGATGTGTTGCTGTCCTTGGCGACCTCATCTCAGTGGGAGGTAGACATTACTGGGAAGTGGAGGTGGACGAAGGGACAGAGTTCAGAGTTGGTGTTGCGTATGAAGACACACAGAGGAACTCTTACTTGGGAGCCAACAACAGTTCCTGGTGTATGAGACACATTCTAACTCCATCCAGGTACAACCATTATGATGGCCGGGTTCTACTGCATTTTGTGGAAGTCTGATACATGTGGACAGTAAATTACCCTTGCACTATGTCTAATGACTCTTAACGGAAATATGGATTTAGGGTCAAATGGGTTGATCTTTAGAAACGTTTTAATGAACAGTGTTGGCTGAAAGAATGTAATCGTCACTGATCGCAAATTTGTTGACAATTTCTCCACTAATGAAGAAATAATTTGGCAAAGTACGGGAAAGTGTTGAATTTGTTCACGTTTTGACGGCTTGATTTTTGCACTTTGCAGCACCCTCCAACTAATGTTTACATTTTATCAAGTATTTTCATGAAGTACAAACATTTTATATGTAATGTCTGCAAGGCAACTTTAATGTAGTACTCACTATTTCTCCATAATTTGCATTTTAGTTTACAGATTACATAATGTATGTTAGGTGTAATCTGTGACCACTTAACACCAGTCTAAAATGCATAGCTGGCAATGACATTCTTTCCCTCCACGAGGTGAGGTGGAACCAACTTCTATTCAAAGATGATGTTCTGTACAGTACATGGCCAGCCTTCTTAGAAACATATGGGACTATGGTGAATACATGTTCACCAGAATTATTTCAGGATCAACAGGGAAGATGTTTAGAGTAGTTGTTTTATTTTGTCCAGCTCATTATTACCTAGGTTCAGGTTAAAGTTCAATAGTAGTTTTACAGTGCATATATATGTATCATTTAAATGTTAGCATTGTATGTATACAAGGGAATGTTGCAGGAATTTCAATAGTTTGTACAATAATTAAGTTGTTCTTAAAAAATTCTTGATGTTTTTTAAGATACGGCCCCCAAAAAGTTGGCCTGCTTTTCTTTGTCTGATACAAACCTTTTTTTCTCAGGCTAAACCATGAATGTGCTGATCCACCTTAGGGGACTATTACACACTCTAAGTAGGCCAGACCATGAAATTATGAGGGCATTAAAATCCTTTCATAAGCAGGAATTGTTGTGCTTAAACCTTCTGGAGGCACCTTTTTCCAAATCTAAAAACCTAAAATAGACTAAAATAGCATTAGGCTTACCTTATAAGGGTTGCCATAGCAACTCTATTTTTGGCACAAGCAGGACTGTTGGATTGTCACTTTGGCAGATCATTCAGTAAAGCATACAAGCCACAGCATGAATAGGCTTTCACGTGCTAGCGATGACAATAGTCCCCCAACTGTATGTTCATACAGCATGTTACTTATGCGGAACCTGACAACATAGGCCTTACAAGTTTGCCTGTAACCTGCCCAAGGGAAATATCTTCACCGTCCTTGGTCTGATAGTGATTAGGATTAGTCTTGATTCCACACCAACACAAATACATGTCACCTAATGTTGTATTCCATGCCCACAGACACAAGTATGAGTTCCTGCACAGCGGTTGGAGTCCTGACATCAGGATCACGATGAACCCAGTGAGGATAGGGGTGGTGCTCGACTATGACAGTGGGACTCTGTCCTTTTTCAACGTGGCCTTGGGCCAGCATCTCCACACATTCCGCTGTCACTTCAAGCACTACGTCCACCCATGCTTTGCCCTGGACAACCCTGGAGCTCTAACTGTACACGTTGGGATAGAGGCTCCAGATTACACAGCACATGTGTGACACGGCTTAATTTTAATAAATGAGTTTAACCCTGATGAATTGTGGGATTATGTCTGCAGAGGATGTATAAGGGAAATGTGTATTCCTTTAACTCTTTAGAAAGCAGAAAACATCTACCCCTCGGTTTCATTACGAGTTTTGATCAGGCTTCGGGGCCAATTGACCCACATGTACTATCATAACAGTGTAGACAAGGTTTCAAATGGTATACTGGCATAGAATTAAAAAAATGTACGCATTTCTTTGACCATGACTATGCATCCAGCTCAATGGCACCAATTCTCTCAAATGACAAATATACAGTAGCTGCTGTATAGTAAACAAGACAAAGGGTTTTGATTCCGGGTTTTATTACAATATTCCATGGGAACAGGCTTACACCATTTTCCAATATAAGAAAAAAAAAAGTTCCACTGAAACTTACAATATGAATTATATATAGGTAGATATATAATCGTTAGCAAGTGGTGCAAAGCAAGTGATGAGAAATCTGTAGATCAGGCTGGCTCAATTATGGACATTCTACGTTTAAAATTTGAAATAAAAATTGTCTTTAGTAAAAACATGTCCATCATAATTACTATACAGTAGCATAGCTTTCTGTTACGCTGTGTTGATGAATGTTGGAAAGCTAGACACCGGGGTATGAGGGGAGGGGTTCAGGTTAGGAGTTAGCTGCCTTACTGCTGCGTGTCCTCTCCTCCTCTTCATCAGAAGAATCCCCTCCATAAGGCACAAGGCCAGAAGCATCGCTCACCACTTTAGACCTCTTCTCACATACTTCCTCATACACACCTGTGAGGGCACAATCATTACAGGAAAAAAGACAGAGAAACAACGAAACAAGACCACCCCATTGAAGAGCCCCATATTAGCAGTGGTTTTGAGTTGGTTTGATCCACAGCCAGGGAGGGGGTTATCAAATGAAACGGCAGCAGAGCACACATCCATAACAGGCAGGTCCAGAGATACATGTGAAGAGAAGACATGGGGAAGACAAAGAACATGTACAGGAAAACAATGTTAGTGGGCTCTGTCAGCATAGGCAACCACACAGGTCTCCACTGGGGGAGAAGCCGTTTCAAACAACTCCCAGGGTTAAATGCTTGAGAACTCAGGCACATACCCATTGGTGCGGGGTTTGTTGTGGGCAGGCTGGGTTGAATCACTGGCATTGGTACCGGTTCTTTTGGTCTCTTGCGAGAAACAGGGGCAGTAGGCACAATGGGAAGTGGTGGGGGTGGCGGCATTAGCATTCTAAGGACAGAGGAAGACCATTAACAAAAGGGTTTTATCAAGAAGACATGGGTTTAAAATAATTAAAATGTCAACAAAGACAAACAAACCTCTCTACTCCTTTGTCCTTTTCCACACCACATGCTGGAGGAGGCGGCTCGGCTGTGGCAGGGGCCTCCGTAGAGCTGCAGGCAGGCTGAAATTGGACCCAGGCTGTTAGACCTGTACCCACCAGTGTTCCAGCATTATATCTAAAGCTAGAAGTGACTCCAGACTCACCTGCTTATCCTCGGTCCCCTCCTGAAAGTGGCGTCTGGGGCTTCCCGTCTGGGTTGGGCTGCTGTCAGACCCTGGAGGCTCCACCGTGTCACTGCTCGTGGGCTCCTTGAGCACAAGAGACAAGAGGATTGATTTGCGCTTTTAGGTATGCTGCTTAACTCAAAGCAATGGACCGGTTGCACCCATTTAACCAATAGCAAGGCTTCTAACTCAGTACCCGCTGGTAAATAACCAGGGTAGCTGCAGCTCTAGGCAAGCTAGATTTAAGACCACTCAAAATTAAATCACACCTTTTAAAATGTTAAATATAAACCAATATTAAAAAGCATGCAATGTCTCAACACAATTGCAGAGCAAAGCTTTACACTTACGTGAGCCTAGCTAGTGTACACGTTTCTTTGTGAAGTTGTCAAATGTATCAGTTTTAAAAGTTTAGTGTGCACTCTCAATAAGAAGTTGTAGTAGTGGCCACTTTAGAATGTTAACATGAGTGTAGTTGGTTCACTTGTGATCAGTGTGACGCTAAAATACGGCCGGCATTCTCTAAAATTGAAATCTTCCATGTCACTCACATTATTTCATGAGATTTGGGCAATGGAACATACGTAAGAATGTAAATACCCGCCCGTGGCATGTTAGACATTTCATTGATTTAAGACTTTAATTCCAATTAAGGCCGTATTTTCAGCTAAACAAATTTGAAGGATCGGCGGACACCATGAATAACCTGGCTGTGCCATCCTGTGAGTACATACCTGGACTAGATAGGTGTGTGGTTTCCTAGGACACACAGGATACTGAACCATTGCCTGAGAAGATTGAGGGTTTGTCGACAGGTTAGAATGACTTGGGGGACCATTTGCACTACTCCAATAACCACCGGCTCCTGGGTACGCTGAATAGCCGCCAGCATACCCATTCGCTGGGTAGTTATACCAGGATCCCTGGCTAGAGTAATTGCTATTAGATGGATATCCATGAGCTGGGTATGCTGAAATGAAAGTATATAACACTGAGTTAATACCAATTCTCTCACAAAGTAAGGCATAGGGCTTGAAAACCCTGACCTACTTATCCAACTGCTGTGTCACTAAAGGAAAAGATTCATTACAACATTAAAACTGATTCAAGACAATGACTAGCATTTCATACTGGGAAGGTTGTGGAATTACACTGGAGTGTTGTTGAGGTCAGGGAGCACTTACGTTGGGTGGAGCCAGTGGCTGTGTACATGGATACCAAACGCGCGTGTTCTGCTCTCACCTGAAACATTGAGCAAATAGTTGGGAAAAGCCAGAAAAGTAGCACTTACTTACAGGCAGGGTTATACAGTTGAGTAGGTGCATGTGTTAGCAGCTGCAGTGCACGCTAGACCCATTTCTAGGAGGTCAGGTGGTTCACGCTACACAATTTACTTTAGGAGGTGGGTATCGGTGAAATCCATCCACTTCAATAGTTTCACCTTCTTATACCTCCATCAAATCATATGCAGCCAAAACAAGATTGAAGCCTGCAGTGACAGAAAATGGATAAAGAATGTGTTCACTTACGGTTTCCAGTAGACTTTCAGTGAGTTTCTTGGCAGCCTCCAATCCAGCCGCATTTGGGTGGCTGTAACAATCAGAATGTTCAAATACAAGGGAAAAGTATGTAAAAAGAGTGACTGGTGGAAAACATTACTGAAACCGCTGCAATATTGCGAAACCTTCCAACCAAAAGCCTTTCAGTATCCTAGACACAAGCTGAATTACCTGATGTAGACATAGAGAGGCTCAAAAGATTCTCGTCTTGAGGCTTGTTCAATGTAGCCAGAACCCTTGCCCCTGAGGAAGACTCGTGCTCCCGTCTCTGTCTGAATGTGTCCCAGGTACGTGCCTCCTGGACCTTCCACTTTCTCATTCACATTAAAGGAGGGCAGGGCCTGGTCCAGACCCACAAAGAGCTTTATGTGTACAAAGCTCTAAGGACAAGGAGAAAGCAAGAAGATTACGAGACAGTTTAGAATGTGCAGTTTGAATGGCTAGCTTTATCCATACAACTTCCTGTAAAAAATAAGTTCTGTCAGCAGACACAGTAACCAAGGTCTTTTTCTTTAGACCAAGGTTGTTCTCTCTGCTATTTGCTCTGGGAGGTGAGTATCAGTGAGGGCCACATGGTCTTAACTGGCCTTACTTTCTTTACCTCCCTAATGTGGTCCTAAAACTCAACATGTTAATGTCTAAATGGCACATCCTTTATAAAAGGACTTCTTATTTCATTAGACATTCTAGCAATTTGTTAGTACTTTGAAATAAAAAATGAACAGCATCCCATCCTAAGCATATCACTGCATCATAAAGTAGTGCCTACCCCAGAGTGTGGAGCTGCAGGTCGATGTCCCTGGGGCGTTGTGGAGTTGGCACTTGGCATCCGTGAAGGAACCACAGGACGGGGTGGCTGTGGGTAGAGTGTAAGGGGGGGTATGATGGGCACCTGCTGTCCACCTAATAATGCAGCTGTTCGCATTACATCTTCTGAAATGATCTCCTTTATTCTCATCACTGCCTCTGCCATAGCAGGGGAAAAAAACAATGGTTGATTGTTACATGCAGATATTTAATACTGATTGAAACATACATTTAGACTTTATTCATCAGACCAAATGTAGTAGAAAATTAAACTTACTGTTAACTTGATCTTGACTTTTTCCCTGGACGTGCAAATACAAAGGCCTTTCTCTAAATATAATGACAATAGATTAGAACAGGCAGGCAGAGAACATAACTTCTAAATTATGGCAGGTTTATTTCAACTGAATACATACCCTCCTTTGCCTCTGCCTGTCTCAGTCGTGTATATGCCTTTGGTTGACACTACAGCCCCGCTGACCTGTCGGATCTGAGAAGAAAAATAAATTAAGATATGGAACCTAATTTTCACTTCAATAATACAAAGCAACTCTAGAAGAGACCTAGTCCCAGTCAGTTAGCCCTGTATATACCCATGTGTATACCCCTGTTGATCAATAATAATAATAATAATAATAATAATAACTCCACTCCTAGTTTACCTCTTCTTGCGTTTTGCCTTTAGTTAACAGATTTCTACAGTTTATTGGTACATCGTTTATGTCCACTTCTGTGACAACAGTTTCTTCTGTAGCACTAGGCACTGGCACACTGGGAGGAGTCTGAGAATAAGACAACATTAATTGTTATTGATAAAATGACTCCAAATCATAGCTTCAGGCAATGCCATTTGTCTGCATTACAAAATTACCTTAGTAAGTAAAGGTGGAGGAGTCAAAAGCTTCCCCTTGGCCATTAACATGGCGTTAATTTTGGCAGCCATGGCTGCAGCCATCTCCACACCTCCTTGAGCTGCTGGCTTGTCCCCAGCAGACATCATGGATCCAGGTAAAGGTTTCTTTAATAGCGGCTTGCTTATGGATACAATGGTATTAGAGCTACCCGGGGTGGCTGCCACTGAAGAGACAACGGGAAGATCTAGTTCAGCGTTCCCAGCACAACCCCGCTGCCCAACATCTACTCTCTGTTTGGCTGGAGCAGGCTGATCCCATCTACTGCTCAAACACCTGTAAGATAAGTTGCAATTAAGGTCGTTATACATTTTGCAACTGAACTAATTTAGCAGTTATACCTTCAGCTAGATTTCTGAACGCCATACATAAACCAAACCTATGAATGTGTTTACAGGATAAATGTCAGTTAAATATCTTGTGTCCGTTTAACCACCTGCAGCTAAGGTAACGTTAATGCTAGCTAGTAATAAGCTTGAGGAACATATTTGAAATGCTATTTTGAAATTCATAACGTCAACTTGTTAGCTAGCGTTAACAATTAATGAGATAGTTACCCTTGACAACAAACACAAGAGACTAGCATGAAATGAAGATGGTAGCGTGGGTTAATAAAAACGTATAACCGAGAATAATAAAAGTTAGAAAGGGCGGCTCAACGGAGGTAAGCTAACTGTAGGTAGCTAACCTTGCGGTTCGTAGAATAACTATCACGCGTTACGACGCTCTACAATTTAGTCTAAGTTATTCCTGCTGCTAACCAATTTATTTAAATCATTGCAAAAAATAACGCTTTCCCAGCTAGTGAAAATTACATTTAGCAGATAAGTCAAGTTTTGCAAATATTGTTGAACTCGCGGAGAACGTTAGCTTTGGGTACATAACGTTAGAGCGTAGAGGCCGCAAGGCTCAGTTAACGTAGTTACTCGTTAGCATGTTTGTATGAGTAAGAGAACGTGAACGCTAGATTTGTTAGGGAGCTTTGTTCAGTAAACCAAAAACATTGTTTATAACATACGACACTTACGGTGTTTGGCCGGTCATCCCCGAAGACATAGCACAAGTCAATTTAGTTTAAGATGCCTGTTTATCAATAAACTTTGCATTTGTTTAGTTGTAAGTAGATAGCTAACGTGCTACTCCAAGCTAACACCGGCGGCTTCTCAAACTACAGAGCGAACGCTGACATCATAAGCAGTTGAGGTACAATAGCATATCGCGAGACCAAAGTCACAAATGGCGCGTTAAAAAGGTCTAGCTATCATCACCATATCCCCAAACTTTCAGCTAGTAAGTTCTCTGGTCTGGTCAGAGAAGGACAAAGCATGCATCTTTAAGTATTTATATAGCTGTGTAAACTCTAGCTAGATCTTGTTGAAATTGCTCATAAATTATTTAGATTGTATACATTCGTGACTTTATGCCAAAAGAGAAAATTGAATGGAGCGATCTTTTTCTTTGTTTTTTTCGAAATTGTTCGCACTATTGAGTAGGCCTATTCAAATCTAAAGGCTATCAAGTAACACTGACAAAGTCAAATTCCAATTCATGTTATAGGCTACCCCCATCGCATCACATCTGGCCTATTGCCCACAACAAGCAAACTTTTTTCCAATACATAATCATGAACCCCTTGATCAGTTAACTTCATTCGGGTGTCACGGTGTGAAATTGATCTGGTAAGGGCTAGGGGCTTTAGTTATTCTGTGATTTCCTTACCTCATAAAAAAAAGTATGCCTGTAAAATCATCCAAAACATTTGTTGTCAAATAGAATATAAAAAGGTTAGGAACCTGTGGTGTCTGCCTGTGGTGAGGGAATGCATGCTGCATACCTATGGGTCCCTCAATATTGTCACCCTAACCAATTATCCTGGTGTTTTAGTGCAACCCTAGAACAAGATTTTTGTGGGTGAGGTTATGTTGTTGGAATAAAATACAAACTACAGAGAGACTACCATGACTGGAAACAGATTGCAAACTAGTCATTGTCATTATTTTATTTTCCATTTAATAATTTCTAATTTTTTTCAATTTTTTCTGTGCCTTCAGACCAAAGGTAGTGAATCAGAAGGAACAAACAAATCCCCTGATTGAGTGTACAATTCTCTCTCAAGAAGAGAGCAACAAAGATACCATGGCCAGTACTTATCAACCAACATTTTCTTATGTGTTATGGCATTTTATATACTGTTTAAATAGGAAATAATCTTAATAAGCAACATTCTTTAACATATATTAGTATCCTAATCTGAAACCAACCTTGTGTAGAACTTGTTCCCTGGGTACTCTGTCTGCACACGAGGATCTTGAACAAGTGGCCAATATGATGTTTACCCCAAATCAAAGCAAGCTGGCCTCTAGACTGGACAGTGATAGACAATTCTGTAATCCACATACTTTAAACTACCAAGTTCTCTGTATACATAACTGTATTCCGATAGCTCATTGTTTTTATCATTTGCTGTCAATCCAGTGTAAAATTCATAGTCTATAAAAATATTGAGATTTGCTTGAACATAACTTTTTGACTATGTTATTAAAAACTCCAGACGTCCTTCGCAGTTGCACAGTGGGATGTACTGTATAAATATTGTATAAAATAAGGCAGTCTTTTTCAGTAGGATAAACCAGATACAAAACTTTCTGGGAGAAAAATCTTTCAAGTCCAAAATGTTTTCACAGATTCTGCTGTTGTCAGACGTCAAGCGGTGTACAGCATTAAACCAAAGTCGCATGTAAGGGATTGCTGCAATGATGGACACACATAAACCCCAAGGGGGATCAACATTAACTGAGCTTATTCCAATGCAACACCCCATTCATGGACAAATCACTGAGACTTCCACATTTCAATTATTGTTAACAGTGCATACAAAGGTGATCATTCAAGCTAGTACTGTAATTGAAGTAAGAAAATAAAGATGTATAAAATGTTGAGGCCGACTCTGGGACAAAACATCTTTACTAGAGAGCGTGGTAACGTTAAGAGCAGAGATCATTAATTCAGACACACATATTGCAAAGCTTGGTTAAAGTAGCCTTGATGTTTACTCCTCCACTGTTTTTTTTTTCTTTCCCCACCCAACTTCTGTAAATAATGTCATATCCCAGAGTCTACCTTGAGTGTTTTATGGATAATGATAATCATGGACGAGACTCTTGACAGTTAGAGTATTCATGTTAATTAGCTTTGGCTTTTCTTTTTTTTTTCTCCTATTGTTGATGGCGCTAATTAATTTATGTTTCTTTTTATTATAGAAAATAAGGTACATCTAAGACAAAATAAATACACCAGATTATCTGTAATTAGTTACCTATTATATTTGGGTGTTTGTCTCACCTGTGGCCTAAGTTCATTTCCACACATTGAAAACCTATGAACATCCCAACCCACGTGTCTTTTAGAACAGCTTCCTGTCGCTACACATCTTCCTAACCAGGATTAGTGGACGCACTCTGAAGGACAAACAAAAATTACAGCCCCCCCCCCCAAAAAAGAACGGGGGGTGTAGTTCTGTGGTGTGACCTCTGGGGGCACAAGAGAGTTTTACAGGCTTGCCAACAGCAGTGGGATGGAGGTTGTGGGATGGAGGTTGTAGTTTGGATGTGGATTTGACATCTGCATCATCTGAACCTTCCTCCATCTGATCCTATGTTCCTCTCTGTGGTATCCGAAGCGCATCTCATGATCCAGTCAGTGGCCGTTGCTCTACCATTGAACCAGCAGTCTTCACTCGGACAGTAACATCTGCCACTGACAGAGAAGAAGAACCTGTGTGGTGACTAGGGGGACATATGCTTCGCACAATGGCCTCTGACAAGCTTCTATCAGTAACATCACCTGACCAGCTGCTCTGCCAATGCCAAACAGGCACTATTAGTTTATAAAGATGTTGTGTGTCCATCCGATCTTAGTTCACCCAGTAGACAGGTATATACCAAGAACCTGGTGTCGATGCAGCATGTCTGTCCACCAAGGTGCCCGTCTTTGTCTCTGTGTGGACGGTCACATGGACGCTTGGCGTGCTACAGGAGGATGAGTGTAGAGGCGGGAGGCCCTGGGCCCCTGGGCTGGGCCGGGCTGGCAAGGAGACACCCCAGCAGGGACAGGAAAGGGGAGCCACTCTGGAGGATAGGGCAATGGCAGGACCCAGGGCCCAAGTATGACCACACACAAAATGCATCTACTCTGGGGGAGGTCGCAGGCTGTGCAGCTTCCGTTCATCAAGGCCTTTCCAGTACTTGAAGTTATTATCCAGGTGTTGCATCAAATTGGGCAGGTCTGCAAAAGCTAGAAAAAAACAACGCATTGCGTTAGGGTTAGGTAGGCTTTGATCATATTTTATTTATTCGTTTTGCCCAACTGTACTCGGTGGGCTGCAGATAGAAAATATTTGTCTAAGCAAACCAAAAGACTAAGCCTGTCGCCAACCTTTGAGAATACTATGGAAAAACGGTCTTAAATCAAATTCATTTGTTTTTTGCAAATTACATTAAAATGTGCTGAAAAACACCAGTGCCATTATTATAAAGCACATATTTACAGGCCAGTCTTACCATCCCAGGCATCAAACATGTCAGTTATGAAGTAGTCAATGAAGGAGATCTGGGACTTAGGAATGCTGCAGGTGTTCCTATCAAACACAGGCATGACCACTGGCAGGCCCTGTCTTTTCTCCTCATCCGTCTATTCAGGGAGACAATCAAACACATTCACGAAACGTATCACATTATTATCACACAAATACAAATCACGAGACAATATTAGATGAAAGACATGAATATATTATAAAATGCAACTGGATCAATTTACATTCCAGCCCCAAACCATGTTTGTCTACTTTAATTACCTGTGCGAAATATTCCTCAGAGATGCGTCCAGCCCATTCTATGCACATCTCCAGTGGCCTGCACGGATTGGAGATGTCTGCACACTTAATCAGCATTCGCTTGACAAGGATCCGGTTCTCAGGGGACGTCAGGATGCTTTTCACAGATTCTTCATCACCGCTTCCCTGATATTAAAGACAGACCATCAGCACCAAAACAACACACAGAACACTGAAGCTTCAGTAGATGCTTAAATGCACCAGAGAGCTTTCCCCTACCGTGCTAAAGAATAGTCTCAGCCTTCCAGAAAACAAACTTCTTAAGCTGTGACTTTTAATATTATTCAGGAAAGTATGTAGATAGAGGTGAACTGATAAGGAAAGGAAGTTTGGTGCTCTTTAACCCATACCTGAACTTCCGTTCTGACGGAATCTTTTCTTGAGTAGTTTTAAGCTAGCAGTAAAGTTACAGAGAATAACCATATAGTACAATGAATCTGAAGGTCAAATACATTTTAGGAGACAAAATAGAAAATGCCGACTTGGTCTTGCTTTCCTTTGGATTTCTAGGTCTGAAATGTCTTCTATCATTTTCCTTGAGAAGTCGAGAGATCTTTGAAAAAGCCCCCGCTGAGCATTCCACAATGAGACGAGAAAGATGGTACCAGTCTGTAAAATTCTATCCCCACACAGGAGTCATTACCCAATCTATGAAGGGCCCACAGCACGATGAACAAGTGCTCATCCCTTTCCTCTTAATGCTGTGTGTTTGTGTGTAAAACTAACTTGATAATCACCTTTCCAACAGGTGAGAAACTGACCAGAGAGAGACAATTTATTGGTTCATGATCCACAATGTAAAACAAGTTAGATCCACAATGTAAAACAGCATCGAAGAATAACCACATTTCAATGGATTCTTTTCATTGACAGTTCTTTTTCCTCTCACCCCATTCTCATCCAAAGCCGCCAGTGGCTTGTTGATGCTGTTTACAAACTTGTTCACATGTTCAAAGTGTTTTGTCATCTCCGTCGCTAGCACCATGTCGATGATGGCCTGCCGCAGAGTACGGTACTCGTTCCTACAGAGAGACAGAAACCAAAAGGAAAAGAGGAGACAGAGAGGGAGAAGGGACGATGGTGAGAGGGAGACAGTAGGGTGAAAGTCCCTCTGGACAGTTTTACCCTTCTGACTGCATTGACAGTGGGGATGAATGGACTCATTGTTCACCTTCCCCCTCCGAGGGGACCAGTGCATGTGAGCCATCCTGCTTTGGGACTGAAATCACATTACCGGCCTGACGCCGTCGGCACATGCCTTTACACATGCGCGCACATGTACACACCCGCACATATATATATACATACACACACACACACACACACACACACACACACACACACACACACACACACACACTTCCAGCTTAGTCTGCGTCCAGACCTCTCCGCACAGCACAGCCAGCCCCCCCACCTCTCCATGTTCTTAAAGATGTTGCACTTGTCGTCTCGTGTGCTGATCTGGAAGGCCAGCGCTGCGTGGTGGCTCTCCAGAACGGCCGTGTCGTTGTACAGGATGGCCAGCTCACTTCCTGCGTTGCACAGGAAGCTGTTGGTGCGGCCCGGGTGGTCCACGTCGTGGACGGTAGCAGCGATCAGGGCAGCGACCTCGTCGATGGGGTCCAGGCTTTGCTGTCGGACAAATGAAAGACGTGAAGGAGGACGTTTACGATCATTCGCAAAGTTCTCTGCATGATAAAGATACGTAACCTTTCATTTCAAGTCAAAACTACACAGGGTAGAACTTCCTATGCAACATGGAGCCGTGCAGTAGTGAGCTTCTGGTGCCTTATCTAACCTAATGCTCCACAAAGTCATTGATATATCAATTCCCTGAAGTCAGAAATAGAGTGATTGGTAATCAGATTAACCGGGTGAACACAAGACCAGTTACTAGGTCACGCCACACTCAGGCCAAACAGCTCTGGGAGGGAGGACACACAGAACCTTCCCGGTCGCTAATTCAATGGCACACAATCATGAGCCCTACAAGGAGGAAAGGTAAACGGGTGTCTTGATGGCCTTTACATCCTGGAAGCCAGCCGCTGTAATCCGCGCTAAGAAGCTCTGGCTGAGTGAAAGTTCTCCTGAGGTGGTGAAACAGCCTGGCGCTTACCTTGACCCTCTCCTTGCAGAGGAAGTAAGCGGTGGCGTGCAGGACGTCCGCTGCGTGACTGGAGTTGTGGTAGGAGTTGGTGGAGTGATAGTTGGCCTCGATCACCTGCAGCCAGGAGCGCAGCGTGGCCTCCGGGCAGTTGAGGAACTCGCACACCCCGAAGCGAGAGAAGATCTTTAGCCCCAGGAAGGTCAAAGGCCTGAGGGAGATTTAACATCATAGAGGTTTAGCAGGGGGCTGAGCTCTTTAGTGTCTGCTGAGTCTAAATCCCCAACTAGGCCACGGGAGAACGCCCTCACCGCTTCATCGTGGCCGCCTCCAGGCTGACGATGTCAAAGTCCCAGGACTCTTCGTTTTCCATGGTCTGGGCTATGCGAGGGGGGATGTCGTTCAGCGACAGAGGGGTGGTCAAGTGGCTGGGGATGTGGTGAGGCTCTGAGAGAGAGACAGGGATGGGGTGTGAGTGCGTTTTCAAATAAATGAGAGAGGGGTGGGGATTAGAAAGTAGCAAAAGAACACAAAGAAAACTAGCATTTGTCCATTTTGCAGCATTAATGGGAACATCACGATCAGTTGAATGAGTGTAAATCTAAAGTTCTATAATAAAAATATACTTCCGTTATATTTATATATATAAATATATATATATATATATATATATATATATATATATATATATATATATATATATATATATATATATATATATATATATATATATATATATATATATATATATTTATATATCTCAATATGTGAAGCAGCTCAGATGGGAGGGCTTTGGGTGAGTGTACTTACGCTTGGTGGCAAAGATGTACTCATTTCCTGACAATCTTCGCAAGCCATCCTGTGAAAAGAGATTCAAAAGAGAGGGCATGAGGAAACCCCCCACAAAACAACCAAATCCATAAAGTGTTACACTTCCCTAGAACCACAAACAAGCTCAGCAATGTCAGCTTTTGGTTTGAAAGCGTCACCAGCCATCGTGTCATCCTAATAATAAACTATTATGACGCCTTTCTGTTCATCACTGGTGGTCTGTTCCTTTATTCATCATGTGATTCAGTGGATTGGGAGGTGTATGTCGTAAACCGTCATCTCCCCCGGTCCCACGGTGAGATGGCGTAGGACAGTGAAAGCATCTACCGTGTGCAGCCATGCTGAGCCTTTTAATCAAGGCCATCATCCCATTTATAAAATGATTACTATATTCATGAACCTTGCCAGTTGGGTCAAAATAGACACGGATAAAATAAATGAGAGCAGGTCATGGCAAATTAATCCAATGGCTTCGCTCCTTCTCATTTTGTTATCACTGCATACTGTGCTGTCAGAAGTAAATGGCCTTTGATGGCTGACGTAAAAACTCTAAATCTGAGGACAACATAAAGGCAGCAGGTGCAAGGAAAACTAGGCTATACCCTCAAAATGTGCTTAAACCTTTATTCAATTACTATCCATGTGTTTATGTGTGCGTATGTGTGTGTGTGTGTGTGTGTGTGTGTGTGTGTGTGTGTGTGTGTGTGTTGCATAGAGCGGAGTGTTTACTTCATGGGTGAGAAAGGAAGAGAGGACTGGCTCATCTTTGACCCAAGCATTGTCTCATGGTGGCGCTGCCTCTGTACACACTGGCTATTTTAAGGCTCTCTTCCTAGAAAGACAACAGCTTTGCTTTGAACACCGGCTGAATCTGACGAGTGCAGACGGTAACAAGCGCTGCAGAGTGGACTGGGAACGCAAGTCCCTCGAAATACTCAACAACACCACATGCCATAACCAGACGACAGTCTACATAATCATGGACATTGTGCCTCCCGCAAAACACATCCACACTGACCTCACCACATGAAGGCACATGCGATCCCGCGGCTGTGCCTTGAGAAAAAATGTGCACTTCACAGTCGCCCACTGTGTGTGGAGTGAAACTGTGTGTGTACGTTAAGTCATGCTTATTCATCCAAAGAACAGGATGTTTCCAGGCCTGCAGAGTTAAGAGGAAGAGGTGTGTGTGTGTGTGTGTGTGTGTGTGTGTGTGTGTGTGTGTGTGTGTGTGTGTGTGTGTGTATGGAGAGGCCTTTCCTCTTCAGCCTACAGGAGCACAAAGGACAATCTAACACTTCCTCTGGGGCTTCAGCCAAGACTGCCAACTTGGCACTCTCCCTGCTTCGCCACGACCGCCCGCGGATCACACAAACACATTGACGCCACACACAAACACGCAGACAAGTTCCACATACACACATGCATTCCAGTCTTTCTGCTTCTCGCTTTTAAATTTTTTTTACACGTAACAAATCACATCATATCTAGTCAACAGAATGACATTCTATGTGGGTATTTGTCTGTGTGAACATAAGTATGGACTTTTAGTTCTGTCACAAGTCTCATGGGCGTCTGTCGGCACATGGACTTTTCCTTTTTCATTTAACGCATGACAAATAAGCCCTCCATTAAGTCTGTTGCCCTTGTTCACCAAGTACAATGTCAGGAGCATGGCACGTAGGCCCGTCATTTCCAGTTAGTTAGCAGTAATAACATTTCCCATAATCTGTCAATTCACAGAGCACTGCCATGGCATGTATGAAAGGTCAGTGTTTGCTTTCTGTTTAGTCCAAACAGGTAGGAAGAATGTCCTCACCGTCATGAGGCCCCCCACAAGGTCGTTGGTGTGGGGGTCCTCCTCCTTGGTGCCCAGCTGGGGGGAGTAGAGCTCAGTGGTCCGCAGGATCTCCAGCACCCGGTCCAGGGCCTCGGCCACCGGCATGGGGCTGCTTTCCTGGGCCGCATTGATGATGTTGATGACCTGCATGGAAGGGAGAGAGACGGGGAGGGGCAGGGGGTGAGCATGGTAGAACATGTTTGTCTCTTGATGGAGGAGCAAATAGTCTGCAGACACACCAATGTAAGCGCAGGCAGGCAGGCACACACATGCGCACACACACACACACACACACACACACACACACACACACACCCATATACACGTCCAAGCTGCACACTGCCACGCACACACACACACACACACACACACACACACACATATACACGTCCAAGCTGCACACTGCCACGCACACACACACACACACACACACACACACACACACACACACACACACACACACACACACACACACAGTCTGGAGATGAAAAAAAGCCTAAAGGGACTGACAAGACAGTCAAGTGATAGAGCGCAGAAACAGCAGTGTGTCATATGACAGAACCTTGGGGACTTTCTCTGTCCCAGAGAATCTTGGCTGCGCTTTAGAAGCCCGACTAAAGCTGCAGGCCATTCCAGCCCGCAAAGTTCGCCTGCCTCTAAATTCCGCACTCCTCTAGACCGGCTCGGGCCTGACCTGATCCAATGTCCAATCAACGGCATCCGAATTCTGTTATTGTTTGGAGCCAGACCATGGAGAGGCAAACCTAAATGAAAGGAAATATCTTGTGACGGGTCCTAGGAGAGAGAGTGGGACCAGACCCACCTTGGTAATGGGAGCTTCAATGGTCATGGAGTGGATTCTGGCCATGGAAGAGTGCCTTCGCTGGGAGCTCCCTGCCGTAACAAAAAAACAACAACAACCACGCAACATTTAAACCACGGAATAGCAACTTCAGTCTAGTGAGTACAGATACCACAGCAAGGAGAAAAGTTTAATCAACACACACAACAAGCTGTTTGGCCCCAGACGTGATAGAAGCATGCTCAATCAACACCTGAGGTAAACAGACAACTTTGAGGCACTCTAGAGTTTCCAGGAGCTCTCCCTTTAGTCTCACCATCACTCCCTCGGGACGTGGTGGATCTGACGTCCAAAGAGCCTTTCCTCCTGTCCTTATGTTTGCTGGACTGGATGTCTAGGGAGACGAGTGTACACAGGTTTGCACAGACACACACACACACACACACACACACACACACACACACACACACACACACACAATGACAACTAGTCAGCAGCGATGTGGGAGCTGACTGAACTATGCATCCTCACCTTGTCGAGAAAGGCGCTAAAGAATGGAGCTAACGTTGCTAGCGAGGGAGAGACGCCACAGAAACCCGGTGCCTCCTAGCCTACACACGGTGAATGAACATTGAGCTCTAAGGTATCATCAGTACAATAGTTAAGAATACTTACCTGTCTGAGACTCTGCTTGCACACGTTCACTGGACTTATCAGTCTAATAAGAGGGAGACAACATCTTGAAATAAGGATTTATGACACATATCTGGGGAAAAAAACAAACAAATGAGATACTGGACCAGCTTTTTACCTTATTATTATCATTTAAAGGCCTGTTGATAGACACATAGTGTCTGATTTTTCTGGAAGAGACAAGATATAGTGGTAGTTATTAACTGGTTGTCTTAGTCATTGATGAGTGCTCACTGCAAATGTTCTGTTCACTGCTCATGGACATAGTAATAAGCAAACAACTACCAAAATATTGGATTTAAGCCAAAAAACAACTCAGAGGTAATGAGAACCTTACATTTTACTTGAAAATGTTCTTAAGAATATGTGAGTACACAAAAGAATGGTACTGTAGTGTGAACTGTGAGGTCAACACTGGATGATGACCGGGTGGGATGGGCCTGAGCCTGAACTCACCCTCCCTGTCCAATCACAGGTGTGATCTTCACATTTTGTTGAACACTGTCCCCGTTCTTCTTTTTGGCATAATAAATCCCCTGCCACTCCTAAAGCAGACCGCAGGGGCAGACGGAGTGGACATTAGGACGTGACTACCAATCACAGGCGAAAACATGAACTGTGTCCGATTGAGGGAGACTTTGGAGCTTGGAGTGGGTTCTAGCGATGTGTCAATGTGTAAGGAAATACATTGCTGGCCGGGATTAAAAAGAAGGGGAAAAAACGCGGCCTGTCCAGTGTGCTCGTTTCATGTGGGCCCCCCTTTGGTGTGGTGTGTGATGTGGTGGCTCTAAAAGGCCTGTCCCACTGTTAATCTGTCGGAGAGTGACCTTAGCTCCTTCTGTAGTAACTCCACAGCACAGCCAGTGCTCACTGATCTCACACACATGAAATAGAGCTGTAAGTGTGTGGTCCATTGGAAGGGGTATGGTGAGCACACGTGCAAACACACACGTACACACGGACACTAAATACCACACAGGCCCACCTGTAAGTGAAGTACTATTGAGTGCAATAATCATTTGTTTTCATTTCCATCACATATGCTTTGAACATGGATGGGCGGAAAAGCAAGTTGGAAATTGTGTTGCGTTTAAACAAGTGGCACACAGTGCATTAAGCTTCCACGCTATAGACACAATAAGGTCATCACCTACCTTTCCTTTCCGTATGCAGGAGTTTATCGTTTCAAGGAGATCAGGCTTATTCTTTTCACTTTTAGGCACTTCTATTATTTCTTTCCCTATTAGCTCGCCTTGTTGGTAGCCCATGATGGACTCGTAGGCTGGGTTCACGTACTGTGAGGGAGAGACAGAGGAAGGCTCGGATCAAACGCCAATCTAACCCTCAGACAGGAATGTGGTCAAAACAAACACTGTGACAGCATAGTAATGGGGCTGAGCCCTGATAATGAGACCACCAAGACAAGCAGAGTGGGTGGCTTGCTTTGCAAGGCACAACAATGCATTTTCAGTAGCATTAGGGCCTTCCCTTCGCCCTCATCGGGCCTTCATGGGACGCACAAACGCCTCTTTGATATGGAAACAGAACATGATAACACTGGCTAAAACGCTCTTTGGCAGAGCGGACAAAAGGGGCCATTCAAAAGAGAGAGTACACAGATATCATCGCTGATATCAGCGGTCACAAGACATCAGCAGGCGCTAAAACAGGAGCACATCATCATCCTATGAGCACAGCGGAGGGACGAGAGATAGAGAGAGGGAAGGAGACATTGCATTTGGCACAACAACAGTGACTGGGGGGCTGTTTGTGTGTGTGTGTGTGTGTGTGTGTGTGTGTGTGTGGGGGGGGGGGGTTAGGGGGGGCTCACCTGAATGATTTGATCTTCAGAGGTGATCTCAATGGCCTCTTGGCTTTGTTCCAGAGCAGTAAAAATAGCATTGCAGGCCCTAGGACAAATACACAAAGAGGTTGGTAGGACTGACATACAATACACACATTGATATGCGGTACGACACGTGACGTAAAAAAAAAACATCAAAACACCACACACACACATTTGAAATGAATACTGTACCATCTACAGATACATAATATTTGGAAAGCAGACCAGAGAGCAATAACAAAGAGCGTTTCTCTGCCGCCAAAGCCATATACCACCGAAAGCTTTGACGTGTGTCAGATCCATTCCATGCTCCAGTGTGATCCCAATCCTACTGCAGCAAAAGGACTTTGCAAGGTGGGCGATTCAATAGAGCGAGTCGTCTCACCTTAGCTTGAACTGTGCCCGCACCTCCCCGTGCTCCAGCTGCAGCAGCTCATTGTAACAGGCCATCATGTTGGCATTCTCCACGTATCTCTGCTAGGGGTCAGGGGGCAGACAGGTCAATGCAATGGCAAACCAAATGAGCTGCTCCATCTCATGGTGATTACCGGCACATTTCTATAGTTCCCTTATGCCACCGATTCCCAAGTATTTGTGGGCTCACGGCCTTTCAATTAAACGCGAGTCACTGAACAAACAGGAACTTATCAACTTTGTTTTATTATCTTCATTCCTGCCCTTACAGCGCTTCTATAGACAGGGTGTTTTTATCATGTGTGTCACCCTGGGAATGAAAAACTTTCTCTCTATAAACCTCACAAACACGCACACACACACACACACACACACACACACACACACACACACACACACACACACACACACACACACAATCTGCTTCAGTTCGCAGTCTCCCATAGCACTCCGCACCAAACACTCACCCTATTAAAGCCAGCATTGATCAAGGGCATCACAGAGGCTTCTTCCCTGTCTGGCCTGCAAGTTGGGGGTCAAAAAGAAGAAAAAAACGTTAGCAACGCAGTTTCCTTGTGATACAGGCTTGTTCTGAAAACGTCACCAGAGACTGTCCCATTCACCCCGGGAATTTAATATAAACCTCAGTTTGTACAGTCACAGAGGAGAGGGACGGGGACGGCGGGTGGAACGTACCTTTTCACAACGGCCACTATCACAGTGTTCTCCGAGGAGTTGACCGCTCTAATTGACCTGAATGTAAACAGAGGGAGCCATTTAGCCAGGCAGCATGCTGGTGGAAAGCCCACGGCATCAAATCAATGTTGTTTCCAGTTATTCACGGTCCGATTCTCCCAGGCAGCCGGAGCCCAGTGGTGCGACTGTGCGAGCGGGCCTAGGCCTCTGAAAGAATGCAGTGTACAGGGCCGCTCATCCGCCTGTGGTTTTCCCCAGCCAGGGGCCATAAAGGACCTTTAGTTCTCCACCGGGGGCTGTGAGTGTACACTGAACGTATAGATCGGCTAAAATGAATAGGGTGGACATAGTCGGTGCTTAGGGGAGACACATTTTTCTGAACGTGTTTTATGGCTTTGGGCGCAGGCTAAAGATAAAGAGCAGTGTGGGCAGGGATTACTTGTCTATCTTACTCTCTCGGCGGCGCTACTTTGCCAGATAGCACGCGAGGGGAGCGGAGGCTACGGAGACAAAGCGGGGCCCTATCCACCCTCTCAGCCCAGGGGAAACCCACACAGGCTGCTACACGTCCTACCTAGACTAGGTGGGGTCTAGACCATAACACTGGCCTCAGTTGACTCACAGGGCTTTGGACCTACCGGCATAGTGCTTCAGCGTCAAAGGATCTGGAATGTCTGTGGTCGATGATGACAAGGTCATGGTGCTTCTCCAGGTAACATTCCAGAGCCAACTCGGGTGTCCGCGCCACGCTGCACCTGAAGTTGGCCTTCTCACACGCCCAGCAGAAGCCATTACCCTGACTGTCCTCTTTGGCAAATACTAAAAGTACCTGTAAAGGAAGAAAGCGTAGGGTTCACTATACATTTCCTAGAACTACACAAAGGGAGATACACAAGTCAACAGGCCTCAATGGACATACGCGGAATAGGTAAGGTCCACTATCAACAAAGCTTAAGGTTTTAACCCTTTGCTAACCTCACCCAGAGCCATAGCTTTGTGGGGAAATAATGGAAGACGTTGGCACTGGCTTTTCTTTAGAGGACAGTGAATATGGGAAGTAAATGGGTTTAAAGAGGAAATAATCTGTCTTCCAGCATGAAAACAAAAAAAATAAATCAAACAAAAATAAATCTGATCCATTAAATTACACATTAAAAAAAGTAGGTCTTCTGTTGTACTGTTGCACGTTCTACTGTTGACGAGCTGTAACCAAACCACCGAAAGTAACCAGGCCAACGGCCAGCGAGCCGGTGACGCCTCTGACCCAGCTCCTGCCACAGGCGTGACCTGGTGCGTCACAGCCTCTATTGTCCAGCGCTGGGATCCACGAGCCTACTGGTCAAGCCGGCCTTGAGTGGCCACAGCACGGACCCTCCCCTTGGTCTGGCCAGGCAGAGGCTGCCACTGCCGTCAGACCTGCCCTCGAGTGCGTACACACCCTGCCAGCGCACTTTCATACAACCCTTTACTTGCGTAAATACAGGACCAGAGATTTAGGCCCGCCTCCAGGAGCTCTGCGGCACTAAGAGTGGATTCATGAGTCACTCTCCCAAACAGACGTCATCTCCAACAGTTGGCAGGGAGTAGAATGAACGTAAAGAATGGAAAGTTTGTTCCGCAGTCTTGGGTTTGCATCATAACTGCAAAATCGAGTTATAGGTACAAAGAGGTAGCACTATTTAAAGAGCTGCACCTAGGGGCCTGCGCACGCTAATCTTCAGGAATGGGGGATTTGTGGCAGTACAATGATCACATATTCCTCTTGATGATCTGCTCAGCTTTACGTCAAATCCTTACATCATCATCAAGTTTGTACCGCAGGTCTCAGGGACAATTTCTTGCTCGAAATGCAAATATGTAGGAATGTTTTGGTTAGAATTTAAGTGACTCTGAACACTCAAGTATCTGGTATAGTAGTTGACCTTTTTGGCGGCCCTTTGGGCTGAAAGGCATGCTGTGCATACAAATCATCTTCAATTTCAATAAACTGAACAACTATTGTGAATTATCCAGGTGTTTAATACACTAAGGCCTTCCTTCCATGTATGGTGTGCCTAGGGAATTGAGTTAGAATTAAACATTGGCGTGTTCGTAGATAAGTCAACATTCCAAGACAGGCTGAGGAGAAGGGCCAAGGCCAGGTCTTTTTGGGTGTCTGCAGTGGGGCTAGATATTATCAGACGCTGAAAGAAAGAAAGAAAGAAAGAAAGAAAGAAAGAAAGAAAGAAAGAAAGAAAGAAAGAAAGAAAGAAAGAAAGAAAGAAAGAAAGAAAGAAAGAAAGAAAGAAAGAAAGAAAGAAAGAAAGAAAGAAAGAAAGAAAGAAAGAAAGAAAGAAAGAAAGAAAGAAAGAAAGACAGAAAGAAAGAAAGAAAGAAAGAAAGAAAGAAAGAAAGTGAATGAAAGATACAGGGGACAGAGTGGAAGAAGAAACCAGACAGAGAATGCTGTTCAAGGTAAGGCAACTGCTTCTAGGACTTTGGCGGGAGCTGACCAGTCTGTCTAGAAAACACCATTGTTAAAAACAGAGAGCCTGGCCAGATCCCATGAGCGAGGAGAAGAGAGGAGAGGAGGGCATAACGGGATCAGCTGTAAGTGACAAAAACAGGAAGGGGATATCTCTCGGTCTCATTTTCCAACTGTAGTCACTGGAGCTCATCGGCCTGCGAGGGGGGGGGGGGGGTTGGACTGCCCGTACACAAAGTGCTGCACAATTGAACGGGATGATTGCAAAAGCTGCTCTGAGACAACATAACAAGAAACAGAGGGTCTCAACCGCTGACATGTTACCAGGGTTCCCGTACTTCTTGAAATATTTCCACTCACAAAATCTCATATTCACACAGCCGCTCACCCTCTCTCTCTCTATGTGGCCACCTATTTATTACATAACATCAACATGTGACAAAGGAGAGAGCTGAGCAGAGATGCGGTATAATGAACCATTGAACATTGGAGAATGTCCTACTTGTGGTGACAGCGAGGGTCCATGGCTCTTCTGTGCAGCTCTCATATAACATGCATTGTTCATTATGGTATGTTCATAGTCATCAATGTTTAGCCCCGTTGCCAAGACAACTGTACGGTTTGTCTCACAAACAATGCAACCATTAAGAGAATTTTCGGT
>CM030173.1:16190232-16367732 GCA_017639675.1 Aplochiton taeniatus
TGATGTTAACATGCGTGTGTTAAACTTATTTTCTTTCTCGGCTCTGTCATGCCCTGTTTGTAACATCTCCTTTACATTCATGATTATGCGTAAATATCATACTGTCAAGATAATGGTGTTTGTCTTAACCCCCACAAACACGTAAAGCGCTAAGCCTGGTTCAGTAGGAGCCAGGGAACAATGGGACCCTGTCCCTGTTTGTTGCAAAGCTAACTCTCCTACTTCACTAGATAACTCACTTGCATACACACTGAAGGAGGAAACCACGTAACTGGCAGAAGACTGAACTCATCATTGGCCTGGAATTTGGTCCCAGATGCACTTCAATGACGTTTATGGTTTAAAAATACAGTGTTTGCAGAAAACGACCTGTAAATGTAGGTATCCTTTGCGACCTGTCCCTGTTTCTCCTCACTCTTACAATATAAGTATCTCCAGAACATGTTCGTAATGGGTCAACACTTTACTTCTCTGCCCTAGCTTGTGTGTGTTTGCCAGCACGTGCCATTAAAGGGGTGAGGAGGAATTATTCAGGGAATTATTCAGGAACTAATAGGGCCACATAATATATTTGTATAGAGTCTTTATCATAAAATATAATTGTAGGCGTTTGTATTCATGGTCCCCCAAATTATGTCAGGGGTTGGTTATATCTGTAAGAGCGACAGGCAGAAATAAGATAGAGAGAGACTGACGTCAAGAGGGCAGTGTTCCCAGTAGCGGCACTACCTAGATATGTGTATGTGCCTACATACTCTTGTATGTGTGTGTGTGTGTGTGTGTGTGTGTGTGTGTGTGTGTATTTGTGTGGTCTGTGCGTCACTGTGCCGTGGAGAGTAACTTTGAGGCCTTGCTCTGGTGCATTTCCTGCCGACAGATCATGTGATGAGAGTTAGAGACTGGGAAAGAGAGTGCTCAGAGCCCTCAGCTGTCTACAGGGACTGGGAGGGGGAGGGGGTCGGGGGGGGTTGTCAGAGAAAAGCAGAAAAAAAAAGAGAACGGAGGAGAAAAACGAGAGAACGGCGCGTACTGCACACAACTTGGAATTCTTGTTTAGCGAAGTCCTCAACAGCCTTTTCACCATGTACCTACAGACCTACTGAGTTGTTGCAGGAACCACAGCAATCTCATTCAGCAGCACATATGCAACCATGCGAGGAACATGACACAAAACAGTTATGTGAAGAAAAAAAAGTTCAGACGATTTAGATGGTCAGAAAAAGATGGAATAGGGGTACAACAAATGAAAGACAGGTAACGTCTAGGGGCTGCCCACTGAATGGAGAATGGCATAGATCCACCAGTTCTCTGGAAGTCAATAGAAATCGGTAAGATTCAGAAAACGGTATACCGAGATCCAAAAGGAGAGCAGCAATGCACTGTTCACCTTCAAGGTATTTCTGTCCTTATCCAGATTACACAGAAATCCTCCTAATCCTAAACCACCGTGCAGAGACTCCGCTGGGGGAACGCTGCAGTAAAACCTAGTGAACTCTCTTTCTCTATCCCGCACTTAATCAGCCTTATTCCCTCCGAAACACACAGGAACCCTGAGTTAAGACCTCCACCTTCTCCCACAAATTTGAAACGCCTTCCCTTTCCTTTCCTCACTCTTCTTTCCCTAACAGGGAAATCCTGTCAGAAACAGAAAGCTCGGTCTTCCCATCTCTCCCAGGCGGTTCTATCCAGAAGAACCGCATGGAGCAGACAGGCAAGGCCACGGCGTTCTGAGCTCTTATCTTCCGGTCTTCCCCCTTCCAGGTAAAGTCATAGGCCACTGAGCCACGGAGACGAGATAAGTGAATTATCCGAGACCATTTGGGTTGGTGCCCAGTCCAGTGAGAGTACAGGCTATACCTCTCCTTCTCCCAATGTCTGTCACCGCGCGTAAATACACCACTCGGACAAGAACCTTGACAGCGATATTGCTGGGCGTGATTCTATTCTAGAGGTCAGGGGTGGGATGTTGTCTCGGCTTGTGTACAGGTCGTTAGATGGGCCAGAGTTCCGTCCCCCTGCTAGCCCTCCAAACCTTACCCACTGCAAGAGGAACAATTGTGCTACCCGCTGCATGAGGGACAGAGAGGGACACTAGTGCCCATGCCTGAACTTGTTATACGCACACTCACTTCTACAGTGCACACACCAACACACTATATAGATACACACATCTCTTTGCCCCACAAATCCTCTTCGATAGTTGCCCCTCCTTTCAGAAAAACACTGGGCATGGAGTAGTTGTAAGCCTACAACATGTCACTGGGATAAAAACATTCACCAAGTAGAACCCGGGGCTCACGCAGGATGAATGGGTTGTAATCTCTTGCCAGGTAAAAAAAAAAAAACTTGTGAGTCTGAGAACAACTACTTTCCTCTTCATCAACCTGTGTACAGATCCAGAGCCAGGCAAGCTGAACCATAAGGGCGCCAACCCCAATGGAGCAAATGGTGATATGTATACTATTTGGCGCTATTTGATGATGTTTTACTCGCTGGCTGTTTATATTGGTGGCACTTTCAACGTACCTTGTAGGACCACTCCACAGGGCTCTCCGGCTGTGTGGGGACGTTGGTGTGATGGAGCGTGAAAACGGCTAAATAATAACGGCGAAAATAATCCAGTGACCGGAGGCTGTTTTAGAGGGTTAACATGGTGCGTCACACACCATTACAAAAGCACCCCCCTCTCTTACACTCCCATCATGGCAGGCTGAGGGCTCTCACTACGGAGATATGCCAGCAAACACAGCAAACATTTCCGTATTTCATCTATTGCACACCATTACAATGAAGATAACGCCGCTTTATTTCAGTTAGGCTCACACTAACATTATCTGTAATAGTTAAGCATTATCTTTACATTAACACATGAACAGAGCGAGAAATTAAAAGATTCCCACATTTTTTTAAATGGACACATTGGCATGGATTATTGATTGTATGGTGCACGGCTGCAAGTGCTCACAATATCCCAAAATAAGGTCAAGAGACAATCTAGATAGCCTTCTACTCAGGACCATTCCCTTTCACCAATCACACAGAGGTGCCAGTCAACATCCACTTTGGCCCTCTCCCACGACCACCAGTACACCCGACTGCTCAGAGCGTCAACTGTGAGAGGACATTCCACTGAAAGTCAATGTCCAAACAAAGCCATTTTGAAACAGAGGATGGCTCCGGCCAAAGCGCTTGCTTCCCCGGGCCCAGCAGATATGAGTGATAGAGTGCTAGAGAATCTGAAGGTCACCAGCAGGCCTGGGCCCAGTCACATCAACATTCCTTGGAGCTTCTGAAACAGAACAGAGAGGTTGGCTACAAAGTAAACACTTGTGGTGTCTTGTTTTGGAAGAATACCATTTCTATAATCTTACAGAGCTATCACATGCCACCCTTATGATTCAAAGTTCTTAACCTTCAGGGGGAATAAGCTCAGGCCTTTGAATGCGGCCTTATTTGTGAAGACTATTTAAAAAACACAGGGACAGTCTGTTCTAAAAGTACACTCACCTTAGCTGACACCTCACAAGTGAACTAAGAGTTCAAAAAAGAAGGGAGACAAGAATCTTTCACATGCGACAGTCTTTCATTACATCATCATTGCCTAATCCTAATCCATAATGACTCCTCTACACTACCACGGAAATGTTATGCCAAAAAGGTGTAATGCAAACAGTGTTTTATCAGTGAATACATTTATTCAGCTGTAAATGTGTAGAGTTTCTAGCAGTAATGCTGGATGGAGATGTTCCAGTAATCATGTCAGAGGACCTCCAGTCTCTGTGTGGGTTCTGTGGGCCCCGTTTCCTTTCCTCTTCTACTGTACAAAGGCGTAATGTGCCTGCCGAGATAAAGCAGCAGTATGACATAGCAGAAAAATGCCAGTGCACGTGCCTGTGAACTGCCACTGAAGATACCCCGGAAAGGAAAGTGGGCACTCAAACCAACACAGAAAAATAAACTTTTTTCCTGTTGGCCTACACTTCACACTGAAAATATCACAAAACAGATGGATTACAAATGAATTAACTCATAATTTGACTGATTGATTGTTAATCAAAACATGATAACTCGCTCTCTTTTCACTAAAGCGTAACAGAATTTGTCTTCATACTGTCACACACCAGCCAAGCCATTCAAATAGAACAGGTACCAGTATATTCTTTGTGTGCGTAAATATAACAAACCACACATAAGCAAGTATACCCTGTGCCTCCATCCCCAGTTTTCATAACTAAACTCCATGTTTTTTTTTGGGGGGGGGGGGCGACATAGACTAGGGTTGGGACATAGACTAGTTTCCCTAATAGGGAAACATAATTATGCTTAATGGGCACTAGTTCTAACAAATATTATTTTGGGGGATAACAAAAGGTGAGTATAATAGAGTAAAAACTGAAAGACCGAAAGTAAAAGTGTGTAAGAGAGGGGCTGAGTGAGAGAGTGAGAGAGAGAGAGAGAGAGAGAGAGTCAATATCAGTCTCTCCCCTCAAACTGCACATACGTAGCAAGCAGAAAAAGAACAGTGGATTAATTCATCAACATGCAAAGTTTTTACCCTCCTCTAGAATTAATTACCCAATGGCCTGCAACATAAAAAGTAGAGACAGATAAATCAAGCCCTGGGGAGTAAAAGGTCTAGAGTTGGAATTTGCCACTTTTTAAAATATCGAAAGAACACCCAAACACCTTGACAAAACAAACATTCCTGTTTGTTAAAGGTCTTTGATGAACCATAGCAAATCTGCATTATCCCAGTATCCTCAAACGGAACCTCGTATCTCCAGAGTCTCCGACCAGAGGCTCAGTCAAAAAAAGGGACCTAGTCTGTCTTCTCACCTCTAGGGCTGAAGCTAGAACGAAAGGGTTCACTGGGTAAGCTTACTAACAGGTGCGAGTGAGCGAGTGATTCCACCGTTCCTGGTAACTCACACAGAAGTCGGAGGCTTCGTGATGAGAACGATTAGGGTGGTCTTACTATCCCAGACGCAGCGCTTCAATCTGTTTCACAGAACCCCTTGGTGGTACGCGCTACGCCTTGAAACCGATTTCAGCAAACTCACATGGCTACAGGGTCCACTACTTTGCTAGGTAGATAGACAGTCAGGCTGTGTAGACCAAGGTTAGATAAACTATGCAGTATTTGGCAGAGTATGTCTGTCTGTCGGTCTGTCTGTGTGTCTGTCCCATACAATGGTAGGAATGCGCTCCTAGACTAACACGACCATCAAAAGGCCTTGTACTTGAGCCTTATCATTGCTATAGCAGCCCAGATGGTAACGTATCCTTGACATAGCCTCACATCACACTCTTATTACCTTTCTAATTTAGAGGGTTAGGGCTGCCCCTTCAAAACTCTTACGCATTCCCTCTCTTCATCTCTCTCTCTCTCTCTCTCTCTCTCTCTCTCTCTCTCTCTCTCTCTCTCTCTCTCTCTCTCTCTCTCTCTCTCTCTCTCTCTCTCTCTCTCTCTCTCTCTCTCTCTCTCTCTCTCTCTCTCTCTCTCTCTCTCTCTCTCTCTCTCTCTCTCTCTCTCTCTCTCTCTCTCTCACGCGCACGCGCACGCGCACGCGCACACACACACACACACACACACACTGATGTACACATTGATGTTGATATTAAATATATATGTATGCACACATATAAATACAAAAGAGTAGGTATATGTGCATACCAGTATTTTGGTTAGCATTTAAATGTTATACTGATAACGAGGTGTACACTTCAATATGCTATATTCTTGGGAAAGAAAACTATGATCTATTTACCCAGACACCTATACACTGTGCCACTTTTATGCATGTGTCAGGCAGAGCACAATGGTAACAATGAAAGCAAATACTTGAAACTTGAAATGCTTGGGTAATTAAATAGCATTACTTTTAAAATTAATTACATTTTCGAAACCCGTTCACTTTGTGTTTAACATAAGCATGGCCCCCCCCCACACACACACACACACACACACACACACACACACACACAAACACAAACACACACACGTTAGTCCAATTTTCTTCAAAGTGACAGTTTTGAAAGCACGGATACAGTTTGGTCCTTGCTGCGGAGACATTTCAAAACCAAACTCACTGGCGTCTTAACAGCCACGATGAGCCATGCCTTCCCAAGTGTCTTTAATCCGGGAGAGAAAACAAGATGTTACAGGGACCAATGACGTAGGCTACAGCACATCACCGGGAAGGAACACCTCAAGCAGACCACTTATTAGACACAAGCTGGCACTGACAAACACGAGACGTTCCGTGCGAACCGTCTGTGATTGGTAAAACACGACGACGCCTCCGTAGAAGGCTTAGGGTAACGTAGCCCCCAGAACAGTTCGTGGTGAACGTCCAGTGAGCATCGTCGTGATGACGCCTCATGAAACACAACTTGGGCCTAACTGTCTCTCATTGAAGGAGATTGTTATGCCATCAGTCTAACTCAATCAAAGGTCTAATGCAATCAGGATGGTGGGCGTATTGACGTGGGGGCATCTGTCACACCGACTTCTCCCTGGGTCCTGCGGTGACATCTGGCCACGACATTCAGATTGACGCAAGCCCTCCAACCCTACAGTCTGTCAAAGGGCTGCATTGAACCACAACCACACAGACTCACACATAAACAGGGTGTTGCAGACACACAGGCACTCACAACACAAACACGCACACACACACACACTTTCTGGTATAAGGAGGGGAACATGTTAAATATCTCAGAAGGACCCTTTATCTTAGTCCAACTATGAATTGTGCGTAACTTCTTACATTCCATAAATGAACACAAATGAAGCAGAATTTATGGTCAAAACTAAAGTGGTATTAGAATGTCAACACTTTCAAAGTTGTATGTAGATAGTGTGGTATTGCTACATAGTCTGCACGGATCATCTAACATGCTTCTGTTCAATAAATTGGCTACACAGTCAAATAAAAAAATTAAGTGTTTATCCAGTCAGATGCTGTAAAAATGATTGTTGTAATAATTGTTATTATAAAACAAACTATAGCAGATGTGGGGTAATTTGATTTAAGTCTGTGTGCAATAATAGCTCAAGAATTACATTTGATAATAAGTGTATGTGAGCAGAGAGTCGAGTGCTGTACTACTAGTTTCCTCTGTGTGGCCCAAATGCGTAGTCAGTGCTATAATGTCATTCTGATGGGATGGGCTGATGTAGCCCAAGCAGTGAATGCTGAGGCAGGAGAAGAGTGATCAATGGCCAATATCGATCTCAACAGCATGTAGGTATGGAAAGCAGATGCCTTGGTCACAGCAATAGAATGAAAACAGAGGCTTTCGTACATTGGATTTGAGAGGACTAGTGACGGTGCACCATCTATGCTGAGACTTAAGGTCATCTTTTTGACACCCATGTGCAGAATTAACTGCTAGCCATGGAACCACCAATACAATATCAAAATGAGAAAATCTGTATAATTTGCTCCCCCACCCAGATTCGTTTGACAAACATGCCATTGACGATTGCATTCTCCTCTGAGACCTTGCATTTAGCCCCAATCGCAGGACAAGCACTTCTGATCCGACCCTAAATTAAAAAGGAGAGGATGCGTGGGCCCTACTTAGCTAATTAGTTGATAAAATCCTGTTTCATAAACAATTGTGTTTAAAACAAGCTATTTAACAAGAGAGGTAAATTCCTTTAACAGTAGCAAAAATAAGCATTTTGTGTAAATAAGAAAATCATACTTCTCTACTTAAAAAGCTGATTAGTTTACTGTATTTTTATCAAAATCTGTGCATACTTTGTGACAAGAGAACATTTGCATGGATTCAAGAACACTCAAAAGTCTGTCATTTGAAAATATTTTGACACTAAAACGTTTGTCCAAGACACTGTTATAGAAGTAGAAATGTAATCCAGGAGAGCTCTCTACTTAGGCTGGGGTCTTATCAGACATTAATTCTTTTATGAAATATCTGGGGAAGGAGGTCAACCATTATGTTACATCTGATGGTTTTCTGAACACAGTTTTGAGTATGTGAAGTGAATGCCCGTTGGTCAAGCTACCTACAGCTAGTCCAAGCTTTGTTATATTAGGACTACAAAGTGACCTCATGCCACGTTTTAATACTCAGAAACAAAAACAACAACTGTCTAGATCAAAATTGTAGGCCAATTAGACAAAATATGTTGTGCTAAAAAAAAAACGAACATGCACAGAGCACGCACGCGCACGCACACACACACACACACACACACACACACACACACACACACACACACACACACACACTCGATGTCTCTCCTCCAAGATCAGTGGTCCCTCACCTTGCAACTCGCGGGTTTTATCGGTAGTCCGGTGGCAGGATTTCCTTGCTGAGTGGTATTTGTCTGCTGGGGTGAGTGGGAATCCTCAGACTCTTTTCCACTGTGGTAGACCACCCTATCAGAGATATGAATGCTTGAAGCACAGCCCATGCTTCAACCCCACTTCAGCCTTTTTCTTTAGCTCAAGTGCTTTACTTAGGCCTGTACCTAACGGTCATTCGTTCTGTTTTTATCTGATAGTTTGAGGTTCACTCTTTAGGGGGTTAACTAATCTTAATCCAAAACCATAAATACTTTAGGCTATATATCTCTTTATTTTCCCACCCACAACCAGGAAGCTGATTGACAAAATCCTTCTCACATTAATTCTATTGGAAATGTTTAGCCAAATCACGGTTGTCCTCGCATCGAATCCCGTTATTCTTCAGTTCTGCTGTTCAAATTCCATGAGCGATTTATCCCTCACTCTGGCTCCTCTCCTTTCCTTCGTACCACATCATCATTTTTTTCATCATCAACTTTCCTCTCATGTATTAGGCCAAACGACAGTTCACTTCCAACTCATGCAATAGTTTCATCCATATTTTATCCAAATATTTATTTTGATGCCGTCCTCCCCGCCCCAAAACCATCCAATTTTATTTTTGGAACACTCTTTTCCTTTAACAATCTGGTTACCCACTTCGATTCAAGACATTGGCCACAAAGCGATTCTCACGACAGTTTGCTCCAGTCCAGGGCCGCTCATCATCAACAGGCTAAAATATCCTCTTGTCAGTCGCTCCGATGTCAAGACAGCCCCATGAAAGATAATGCATTTTAGTCCGAATATGCACTCCATTTACCTCCCCAAATGTACAAATGAAGAAAAACTGAAATCTTGATATTAAAATCTTCATTCAGACATCCGTTGTCTGTTTGCAGATGAATCGCCAGATACAAAATTAGGTAGCTACAAGGGGCTACAATGTATCATATATAGGCCCACGATTTTTTTCCTCTTTCTAAAAAAAAGATGTAGAGGCTGTCAAATTATTTGTCAAAGTACCACCTCTGTAGAATGCAATCGCTAACAAAAACAAGAACGTCCTCGTCCCCAAGTTTCGGGTTTGAAAATGGAAGGCAAATGATTGATCTTTATAAACGCTAAGGCAGAAATTAGCTACATAATGGTAATTTCTGTTAGTCTTTTCTCTGCCTTTCTAGCGTTTGCCCTTCCAATTCTTCAGCACTGCTTGACAGCAGCACATCCAATAAAAGCACCCGCAAGGATTGACCTACAGCCTTTACTGACGTTAATGCAAATGAGCTCAACTCAGCTAATCAGCGTCGCCCTTGACGCAGCTGGGTGGACCCGGTTTTCCGTGGGAACTTTGAAATGAATATAGAGCACAGAAAGCTTGCCGAATTATATGGGTTCTGGGAAAATTCCCTAAACAAGCCAAAAGTATGTGAAAAGCATAGGCAACGTATGAAGTTTGAGTAATACTACTACTATTAATAACAATGATAATAATAATAATACATATACATAAATATACATTTACATAAAAATGTGTAATAATAACACATTGAATAATTATTAAGGAGAAATAGTTATTTGATGCTCAGAAATATAGGCAACATCTTTAGTTCTAAAAATGTAGGGACAGCCTACTTTGGGCTTATCAGAAAATTATGATTATGATGAAAAATGATTCATGACAAATTACATGAAGGTATTATATTGCATACGATCCATGCATAATTTCAAGAGATTCGTATCTGTATTTGATGTTATCTATGTTCTATGTATGCCCATTGATCATCCAGACATCCAGATGAATTGTTATCTTTCCAGGTTCATGAACTTGTAGACCCTTTTTATTTTTAAGGATAAGCCTAGATTAACAATATTAATGCAAATAAGAAAAAAATATGAACAGACTCTATGGTCATATAAAGTAAACGAATCGTACTTACGTTAGCATTAAACCAGGCTGAGCAATTCTTAGTGCAACAGTTTCAGTGCTAAAGAAGTGAGGAAATGTTTTTTCTAAATCATATTTAATATCCACATGAAAAAAATATCCACACATTTGTTTCTGTGTGTGTTTGTTAATATAGTAAGTCATGCTAGGTGGTACTAAACATATTTGAAACCAATTAATTTATATAATTCACGGTCAGTCTATTTGTGGTTGGCACTTCATACTTCAAGCAGTTATTATAAAGTGATAAAGACCTAAATAAAAAATTAGGGGGGGAATTTTAGTAGTGCTGTTGCAAGTCAAAATGAACAGATCTCCTTGTGTTCTAAAGCAAAACTTTATTTTGGAATGTTGTTTTTATACTCCACCAGGAGGTGACAGCAGAGTAAAGAGAGAACAACTCGTTGCAAATGTCAGACAATTTTCTGACACATTGCTTCAAAAGCAACCAAGGCACACTCTCCAAAATTACTTTTGAAATACATGATGAGTGACTTCAATAGCAGATCACCTGTTCATTCCTTTGTAGATCTTGTTAGTTGGGAACGAAAGTGAAGCAGAAAAATAAATCGTTTTTAACAAAAGGAGAAAGGAGGGAATTTTTCCGTCCTCTCCAGGGGTTTTAGTTTACACTTGAACATAATTTAGTCGATACCACAGCCCACAGTGCTCCATTTGCATAGTAACACAGAAATATGAATTTTATACAATATCAGAAATATAAGTAACTCAGGGCATTGACTTTTCACAGAAACAACAGACAAAACTCTGTTGACATCTGTCAAACAACTTCTTAGGAGAGAAAAAAGTATATGCATTTTTTTACCCTGTGTGATGATGTTTAACAGATAAAAGGGGTGGGCTGTATTAGGACTGTTCACCAAATGTGAACATATGTGGAGGTGCTGGCCATAGCCTGTTCATTTGGGAGAAAATAAAATGTATAAATAATTGTCAAAAGACAAACGAATGTATAATTGAAAAGATTAAAAACAGACCTAATCATGTACAGTCTTATCTCAATTTCCACTAGTTGGGTATCCTTTCACATCATCAAATGATTTTTTTATTCCTGCGAATGGTTATTTAAATAATTTAGTAGGAACAGTTTTTTGCATTAAAACTGGAATTTAAGGGTTGTTTCAGCAATCAATAAGCACATTCTTTCAGATAATTCCACGTGTCAGATGAACTATTTAGATTATGAAGCATATTGACAAATAACCCTGTATCTTGGGGGACAGTCAGGGACAGTCTTATTAAAAGGTATAGACCACCTAAATAATTTCTGGTCTGATTGTTGTAAATAACCTTAGTGTATTCGGATTCTTCTTTCTACTGTTATTCCTGTATACAATCTTTGATTTAGCAATCAGCAGACATAAAAAAAACTACACAAATGTTGGTCTTTATTTGAAAATCCTTGGAGATGTGTTACTTTAAGATGCTGGTATGCTAACCAGTTGCCACAGACTTTCTATAGTTTTATAGAGACTAAGCCTCACTAGAATTTGTAAGAGAGTGATATCATCTTAGCTAATAGTAATACAAAAATGAACGTTTTTTCTTTTAGAACCTCAACCAAAAAAATTAAATACCGCCTGATGACACAACACAACACCGTAACAGGATTAAATAGTTTTGATGTACAATACATAATATGAAATGTTCCTGGATTCAAAAACACAAAAAAAACGTTCAAACCTAAGTTGTTCTTCATTCCTTTACTTTAACATTCATAAGATGAGTCTAGAGCTCAAAGCATGATGCAATAGTTCTCCATTTGACACGTCACTCATGTTAATATTTGACAAGAGTAGCTGATACCGCACGTTAAAACACAGTGTGCACATTCCATATTATGTGATAAATGCATTGAGATTAAAATGAAATACTTTATAGAACCTTTTCAATGACTGTTATTGAGGTCTTAGCTGTTTCAGGCCAACCTTATCTTATGATGTTACTATACATGATGGAAATCAGCCGATCGTTTTGCATTATGATTTTATTGTTAAAAGCAGTAGTGATTTCCTCTGTCTTTTAACATTTGCAAAATACTATTAAAAAGGGTATAGATAGTATTATTAAATGCATTTATAGGTTCCAGTAAGTGTGTATATGGTGACTTGGCTTTTTTATTGAGATTTTTCAAGAATTAGACTCAGTATCTGGGAATGAATTCCATCATTGTGTTTGAGAGTTTATTTTGACCATTGTAGTACTACAATTATTTTTGGATTCCCTTAACATAATCTTTGGCACTATGTTTCAGCATTCTCAAATTGAAAACCCCTCTATATTTACTTTTGATAATGCAGTTGTACAAGGTCAACTGATAAGGAGTGTCACTGCGGTGCATAATTAATTAAATAATATCCAAAGCTTTTTTAATGAAATTCTATTCGCTTACCAAAAAGTTATATATAGTCTATAGAGCACCCAGATTTAGTCATTCAGTTTCCTCAGATGAGGGTATTAACCAACCTTGGTGTTGAGGTTTATTGTGATAGAATTCCCTCCCATCTACAAAGAAATGTGAGGCATGCATACCACTCACTTGATATTAGGACAAGGGCAAAATATGGAATAAAAAATGTCTCTTTATTAAGTATGTTGCACTCATGAACTACCATTGCTAAATTCCTGCTATTGTAAATTGTGACACCATGCTTGAAAGGATTTATCTTATGATAGATTTATCACTTGATCGCCATTGTGTTCATTAAGGGATCTTCTGGGAATATATTTCACAAAAAATATATGCTCATAAGCAGCACTAGCAATATTTACAATACAAGCATACAAACAGCAGAGCCGTTCAATGAAAATGACTAGCATTTAACTGGCCTAGAATTGCATTAGATGGCAGGCAAGATGAGGCAAACGGTATACAATATCTCATATGAACCTCATACAAGCAAGTGTATATATAAAAAATGTTTAGGGAAACAATAAAAATATATAAGCCTGATAGAATGTATGAAAAATATAAATATAAATTTGTTTTTTTGTTATTTTTCCCTAACATACCTGAGAGAAGAAAGCAATATTGTTTTCTGACCTATAACAACATTTCCACATTAAAAAATATAAGACTTTTAGAAAAATCATGGCAACATCCAATGATAGAGATAGATAATATCATTTATGGTTTTTGATCATTCAGAAGGAGGTAGCTTGTTTGAGAGCATATTTCCCCTATAGTCCCCTTGGAATCTCTCCTTCCAAAGCAAATGATATTCGCATACCAAAAATTGACCCTGTCCTCATCAACAAAGCCTTATAGTTGTTAAATAAGCCACTGCTGGATAACACTTTCACAATAGCCAGGCCAGAAATGCAGTTATTATTGAGATTATTAAGCTAGTTTCTTTTTTTATTTTATATTTATTTTTTAGTATTATTGATTTACAGCTATTGAGCACAATATCTCTGAAAAAAACTAGTGGCACCATCATGCATTGCACTATTAAATTCAACATACCATTCACTAGAGAGAGAAACAAAAACTTTGGTTCAGTAGTATTTAACCTTACAAGCTCAATAAAAACTGCCTATTTCTGGCAAGGCTAATGGAAGTAGGACTGCAGAGTGCCACGGCGGCGGACATCAGTTGTCCAGCAATGAAAGCCACCACCTAGGGAGTTGGCATGACGAATGTTAACCTTGATGGTCTTGATACCTAGAGGATAAATTACAAATAAAACACAAAATAAAATGGTAATGGTTAATATTTATACGTTGAAATAATAAACTTAAGTATCTAGTCTGCAAAATGTATCGAGATGCATAATAACCAAACATAATTTATATACAGTATATACAATTTTATATATATCGAATAAGGAAACTCACCAAGGTTTTCAAACATTTTTTGAATGGTGGTTTCATTAGCATCAACCATTACACGCTTCTCATCCAACATTAAGACATTCATGGACAGCCACTTGGAGGACATCCAAAGAGGATGGTCTGGGAGGTAAACAGAAAGTTTTATTTATAACCAAACCATTGCTCTTGTCAGACACACTAATGTCTGCTAGGTGTTTTTAAAATGTGTGTGTTTTGAAACTTACCATCAGGAATAAGAGGGGTTGGAGGTTTCACAACGGTCCAGCCAGCATTCTTAAACATCTCAATCTATAAGAAACCAAAAGTATATTTCTAGCTCACATATAATCCCAGCAATTTATTATATTATTCATGTCTCTAATTTTCCCCATACGTTTATAAATGTACGTCAGGTACAACAGAGTAACCGCTGAGTGAGAAGGGTGGATAGGGATAGTTTGTCTGCCATCACTCACCTGGCGACAGGGGCGATCTGGGTTGGACAGCACTAGTCCTGGCCCGATGATATTAAAGGTTGCATCAATGTGCATTGGGTTGGGGTCCTTAAAAGAAATGACGTGGACTTTGTAGTCAGGAGCCAGATGGCGCCGCATCCACTCGATCCCCATGAAGTTGGTGACCTACAAATGAAAAAACTGTAATTGGTCAACAAGTAATAACCTTTAAAACACCTTTTGATGCAATGCCTAAATGGAGTGAATGCTTCAAGACCTTGATGTAATTGTGAAAATTACAGTGTCACCCTTGCTTGCAAATGTTGCTCTGCTAAGATGGTGAAAAGCTGCTTTATCTAATCTATCCCTCTGGTATCATTGCTCAGTATAGTCAAACACGCTGATTCTGTGTGATGAAATAATGTAGGAATTTGCATTGGAAGCATGATTAGTACGACGGACAAAGTACTATACCTGACTCCTCTGCGCAAACAGGTCCCTCCCAGCTCTAATAAAATCTGCAGCGTCAAAGCAGGGCTCATGTTCAGTTGTTACAAATTTCCCCTGAGCAGCCAGCTTATGTCTGTCTTCCACTGTACGAATAGGATAGTCCTGGAAAGTGAGGGTAAATAAGAAATAATAAGGGACACTATTTAGAGCAATCAAGTTTACAATTAGTACTTGTCTAAGTTACCAAAAGATCAAAGTAAATTGGCAGAGGCAGCGTTCTCGGACTTCAATCACCGGAAAAACTATACCTGGTCATACAGCTCATCGGACATGGTAGGTTTGGGAGCAGTGGTCCACTTAGCACCTTTTCTGAAGTACTCCTTAATTAGGGGCCTGTAGGCTCGGTATTCAAAGAAGCGAGACCTCCAGGCCATGGGGGCCTCAATAATCTCATTTCCAACTACCATTAGGATGTCTCTGGGCATCGCAGCATACATACCTGCAAGTATGAAATACCTTTCATCATTGCTTTATTTACTCATCAACAAAAATAGGAAAAAAAAAACATGAGGAATCTTAATTAATTTGCAATGGTAGAATTTTTTATATTAGCCTTCACCATACATGTCTTTAGAGGTATACGTGTTTAAGTCAGCAAAATAAAATAAAATAAAAAAGGTAATCACTGATGATTACCTGTGGAAGTGAAGTCTGGAGTTGTGTATTGAAATGACCAGTCAACAAGCTCTGGCCTCTGAACAGTAACACCTTCAAGACGCAGAATATTGCACATTTCCTCAATCTCAGCAACAGCTTTCTTCAAGTGGTTCTCAGGAAAGGTTTGGCCCCCATACTTCTGATAGAAGGGCCAATGCTTCTCATATGTATTAGCCTGTCATAAAGCATTTTACAATTATTATAAGCTCAGCAATAATCATGTTATTGTCTCTCTCAATGCTGAAACTTGCATCCCTTTTTGGTGCATTTAATCGATTCCCTATCAGGGTTTGGTAGTCTATGGGATGACACTAGTACTCAGGCACAATAGGTAATGGCAATGTGTTCGTTTTACCTTGACCTCAACAGAGAAAGGAGGCACACGAGCATTTTCAGGACGGCCTACGATCACCTCCTCAAGCGGGTCCCATTCATTATAAGCACAAACAGGACAATCGTACTGAAGAGAGTGAGTAACAGTTTCTTCCTCCAGGGTAGAGTGCGTCTGTGCAGCTGCAACTGCTGAACTCGAGGTGCTCTGGAACGCTCCCTGGACCCATCCAGTCAAAGCTCGACCAACCTTTACAGAAAAAAAATCGCTTTTAAAAAAATCGATAGCTTCTTTAACTTTTGTTTTAACTAATGAAATCAAGAACAACTTTAAAAACATCTAGAGTCAAACTCACTACACGAGGTAGCATTCAAGAGAAATCTGACCCTTTGACTATTTTTGTATGTTCCTCCTCCAAACCAGACCATAAACAAATTATCCTGAGAAATCCTGTCATATAATCCAATGGTCAAATGCAGATAAGGTACATAGTAGGAAATATTGGCTTGATATAATCTGTCCGAAATAGACTTGTGAGGTGCACAAGCTCCTAGAGTCAACGAGTTTGGGAACGCAGCTGCGCCAAACAGCTGTCTTCTGTCCTTCACCAAAGTAAAATAAATAACAACAAAACAAACCCAAAAACATATGGTAGAGTTATTTGACAACTTGCCTTTCTTTATTGTTTAACATGTTTAATAACATGTATGTATAAAACGTGTTTGTATGTTGGCCAGACATATAGACCAGAATGTGTAGATTACAAAACTGAGGACTATTTCATTTATAAAATACGAAAGCATGATCAAGAATTATAATAACGATAGTTTTTGTTTTTTTATGTAGGGCTATTTTGGTTTATTAGGTTATTATTTGTCAGACAGTAAATCTTAAAGTGAAAAATGCTTTTGCAGTAATTTATTAAAATGCGGTAATAAATAAGCTACCAACCATGGCTCCGATCAGATGAGCAGCCTCAGCCCCCCTGCTACCTCCTCTCAAACACCTTACACGCAGCATCGTCCAATCTGATAATTTGGGAAATTTGTAAAGGTCTATTGGTAGCGTCGCAGCGGCGCAAAATTCTGCTGTAACTTCTCAGACTGAATGAGACTTTGCCACCCCCCAGCCAGCTTTATAGCACTAAGCCTACGTGCGCTTCAAGACATTGGTCGAAACGAGTAGTGGAGCAACGTGACTTGAGAAAAATCGACACTGAAACACGACCCCTTGCGCCAGCACATTCTTATCTTCCACTCGACACAAGTAGGCCTACTGGATAAAATTCCAATTTCACGTATTGGGTCCCAATCACTCAATAGCTTTGTTCAATTCACTCACTTCCTCTGATCCTAAATAAGAATGGTTATTATCATGTATACAGGGCAGAATTTACCTACAGTGGGTTCAAGTAGATTGAAATGGCTACTGTTGGTCCACAAGTTGAAATGGTATAATTGGAATTCACCTAAGCAAACCCTTTGATCCGGTATTTTAAGTTTGATGGTTGCACAATTACCACGTCTGCATACCGTGCTCTCAACCACCGCTGATATGCGGAGGTCTGGCTGTGGGCCAAAGTTCGGGGCATTAATGACTGAATGAGTGATTAGGCCTATCACAATTTTAAGGATGCTGTGCATGGCACACCTACCTACTTGTAAACGCAGAAGAGTTTTTACCAGTGACTGTAATTTTGTATGCATATTTAACACACTTTGAGCTCATCCAAGCTTTGTGCGGTTGCAAAGTTGTTTCAAACTTGTAGATTAAAGTTGTCTGTAAAATTATTTGTAAAATAATTATTAAAATCTCTGTGTTGTGGAGAGGCTTGAAGGTGGTAACAGGCTACAAAGGAAGACCCAACCCCCCTCCCAACAAACCACATCTAGCAGGCCAGTTTAGGCAGTTATACACCAGGTTTGAAAAGGCCCCTAAAACAGACCCTCCTCCCCCTACCATCAACACCCCCCACTTATATGAACAGAGAGAGGTTCGCTCTCTATTCAGTAAACAAAACCCCCGTAAGGCACCAGGCCCATAGACAAGGTTTCCCCTGCAACACTCAAACACTGTGCTAATCAGTTAGCGCCTGTGTTCACTGACATCTTTAACAAGTCACTGAGCCAGTGCAAGTTCCCCGCCTGTTTCAAAACATCCATGCTGGTCCCTGTTCCTAAGAAGGCCAGAGTCAACTCCCTAATTGACTATAGGTCTGTGGCACTCACCTCTGTCATCATGAAAGTGTTTGAATGCCTGGTCCTCTCCCATCTCAAGTCCTACACTCACCACCTCGTAGACCCACTCCAGTTTGGATATTGGGGGAACTGCTCTGCTGATTATACAATGAACATGGGTCTACATTATATCCTGCAACACCTGGAAAAACCCATGCACCTATGCTAGAGTCCTGTTCATAGACTTTAGCTCAGCTTTCAACACAATCATCCCTGACCTCCTACACGACATACTAACTCAGCTGAACTTCCCCCCTCCCCCATCTGTCAATGGATTATGGACTTCCTGACTAATCGGAGTCAGTAAGTCAGACGAGGCCCCCACTTGTCTGTTCCTCTGTTTGTTAGCACCGGAGCCCTCCAGGGCTGCGTTTTATCTCCCCTGCTCTTCTCCTTGTATACCAAAGACTGCACATCCAACGACAGCTCAGTCAGGGTACTCAAGTTGGCAGAGGACACAACTGTGATGGGCCTTATCACCAATGGTGGTGAGTCTGGCTACAAGAGGGAAGTTGGCAGACTTGAGTCCTGGTGTATGGGCAACAACCTGGCACTCAACACCAGTAAGACAGTGAAGCTGATCATAGGCTTTAGGAAACAGCCACACGCACATGTTCCTCTCATAATTAACGGTGCCTCCATCGCCACGGTGGAGTCCTTCAAGTTCCTTGGCACCACTATCTACAGCACCCTGAATTGGGACACCAACATCTCCCTCATCACCAAGAAGCCACAGCAGAGACTGCTCTTCCTACAACAGCGGAGGAGACTGGACGTCAGCCAGCCAATACCAGTCCAGTTCTACAGGTCCATTATTGAGAGCACCCTCAGCTTCTCCGTCACCATCTGGCACGGCTCAGCATCTGCACGGGCCAAGGGGAGGCTGCAAAGGGTGGGGAGAGCAGCTCAGCGTGTCTTTGGCTGATGGCTGCCTTCAATCTGTGACTTGTACAGCGCCTGAACCAGGAAGCAGGCTCCCAAGATTGTCGCTGACCCCTGATTAACACTGCCTGAAGATAACCCCCCCCCCCCCCCCCCCAAGAGCTGTGGGTGACTTTAATTTCATTGCGTATTTAACACATGAGCGCATCCAAGTTTTGTGCAGTTGCAAACTTGATTCAAATGTATAAATTAAAGAGTAAAAAGATTTGAAACTTGTTAGATTATTATTTGTGTATGAAAAAGTGATGCAATTGTTTTCAAGTATGACAAATTGTCTCACAAGTTAAGAATTAACTTAAATCTGCATGGGCATATAGGCATGGGGTCTATTCATCTTCATGCTGCTGGGGCAAATCTTCAATGGACACACACATTTTGTCAGAGATATTTCGCATACCTCTGACTGATCAAAACGCACATTTCATCAGGGATTGGCCAGCTAAACAATGAACCATTAATGGGAGGGCCATGACCTCTACATTCTGACCAATTGGTAAGCCATTAGTTGGGCAAAACAAAAAACACTGTGGCTGTGTTTGGAATCACTTAAGATGCATCCTTAACATACTAAATTTGACGAGAAATGTGTATGCAGAATGCCAAAGGTACAGTATGTGAAATTTGAGTATGGAAAAAGTTCCCAGATGACATACTATATTTGGAAAAATGTTGAGTACCCCAGAGATGTTTCTAGACAATGCTTCACGCCTCAAAATGCAATGGACGAACTTCCTTATTCCAAGGCTAGGCTTTTAATATAATTTGCTGCTCCCACAGAGACACATGTTACTGCATTTAAAATCAAATGTTAGCTAATCACAAAATTCACCAAGACCTAAATCGTATTTTCACCATTTTAATACCACCTGGAAAGTTAATCTAAAACAAATAATAACTCCACCTTCGTACTGATGCTTTTAGCTTTGACACTGTGCTAAATTGTTTTGTACTCCCAAATAGTACCAGAAATGGCTATCAAAAGAGCTGAGGAGTTATAGGTACCAGTTTTCTTTTTCACTGCTGATGCCACTAGTTTGAGAAACTCTGTGTACTTGTTGATGTGTCTATATGAGATGACATGTTACTTCTTTGTTGTTGAAATTTGAGTTTACTCCCTAAACCTCGAAATTTCAAGGGAGCCCATGTTACATTTGGCCGATCTGCTGTCATTCTCCAAAGCTCTTCTTAATTCAGAGAAAAAGCCACACTTCCAAAATAATTATTTCCCTCAGTTAGTTTGCATGAAAACAAAAGCAACTAGGGCCACGGCACATAATTACTGCGTCATAGTTTGCGCTCTTCCATCACGCAGAAGATCATGTGAGAAAGATATTTGTGTGTGTCTGTATGTAAAGAAACAAATGGCAGAAATCGGCATATAATTTTTACCTATAGGGCCAATGATCTAACTTATGCCGATATCTGTCAACATCAATAACAGTCTGATATATCTGTGCAGCCCTAGTCTCTTCCATCTCCGTCCATTTCAAAGGTGGTTCAATTCCCATCGGCTTCACCCCAAGTCTATAGCTCAGCCATCTCCAGGTGACATAGGAGGAGTGTATGGTAGACTTGAGAAAATGGGGTTGTTTCTCATTCCCGACAGAGGGAGTGATTGTGAGCAGGGTCCACTGCAGAGAGCTTGTATGCACCGACGCATCTCAGGAAGGTTGGGGAGCAATGTGCATGGCCATGTACATGTGCAGACTACTCACGGTTGTTGGACCCCTCTTTGGGCCCACCAGCACATCAATCTTCTGGAGCTCAGGGTGGTCCGCCAGGGACTCCAACCATTCCTGCCCCATCTGCAAGGCCATCGTGTCCTAGTGCGATCAAACAATACTACAGTGGTGGCCTAGAGAGCTGGCCCACCAGAGGAAGAATGGAGTCTTCACCCGCAGGTGGTACTACAGGTCTGGCAAAAGATTGGGTGAGCACAGGTGAATCTGTTTACTTCCCAGGAGAACTACCACCCTCCCTCCACCTGATCCCAGCTAGGCGCTGGACAGGGTTCAAACATTGAAGCATCAGCTAACCCTGATAGCTCCATACTTGCCTCGGCATTAGGGTTAGGGTCTGTGGTTCAGCCTGCTATTGTCTCTTCTCTTGGGAACTTCCAGTAAGACCCGACCGGCTCTCTCAGGCCCATGGTGCTCTGTGGCACCTGCAACCCCATCATTTTCAGCTGAAGGCCTGGCAACTGAGAGGTGTTAGTGGGAGGGTTAGACTTGCAGGAGGATGTGGTGAAGACTTTACAGTGCTAGAGCCCCCTCCACTAACCAGGTACAATGCCGTATTTTTTGTCCTTGGTGCAGAGATCACAATGCCATCGCTGAGGGGTTTTTTTGCAATCGATGCTTGGAAAAGGCCTAGCTGCCTTTACAGAGAAAGGTTTACTTGGCTGCAATATGAGTGTGCCATAACGAATGTGCAGAAGTGCCATTGGGCCGTCACCCCTTCTGGGATTGGCAGATTGTGTTAACAGCACTAGTCAGACCTCCCTTTGAGCCCCCTGGATATAGTGCCGCTCAAATAGCTTTCTATGAAGGCAGCATTCCTTACTGGCTGTTACGCCTACTAAGAGGGTCAGGGAACTTCATGCACTTTCAGTGAGTCCTAACGGCTTAAGATTTACCCAGAACAGCCTAAGCTATACTCTCTACGCCCTAACCCTAACTAGTTATTTACTAGTGGCTGGGAGCAGACCTGTGTTTTGTCTAATAAATATGTTAAATATTAAGCAAACTTGAGTAGTACAGGTTTTATACTTACACCATAATTCTATTGACAGCTATGGGGTATATTCATGCAGAAGCTTTTCTTTAATGGTTTAAGATGATAATCCTTGTTATAGATTATGAAATGAAGTTGTCCTCATTACTATCCGCATTCATTTATTCCCTGGACTAGGTAAAAGCTGCTCATATATTGGTGTGCCCCGGTTCTGTTTTAGTATTGACAGTCGATGCAGGAATCGTTATATGACCTATGGCTTAAAGTACTAATAATTAATTGACAACTACGGCAATTCGAGTTAGTTTTACCCCAAAAAAGAGGCGGAGACTTGAAATATATTGGAGTACCAGTATGTGGCGATAGTGTGCACACCCACCCCTCCCTTCCCTAAAGCTTTCCCAAATCAACAGTAATTTACTCCATTATGTTTTGGTTGACATTTAAATGATTCTGTTGGAATAGTACCTTAGAAAATTATCAAAACAAAATGTTCTGGATTTCTATAGTTTTTGCTAGTGTCGGCATCGCACCGTTTGTGCTTAAAACTTTTTTCCCCTACGCATGGAAAGATCTTCTGTACCTTGCAGACCTTGTGAAGATTGTGACTACGTTTGTTGCACGGAGGAGAAAGAAGCCTTTGTTTTTCGTTTTGGATCGCTTTTTAGAGCAGTGTGCTGCGCATCCCGAGAGGCCTTTCATTATTTTTGAAAATGAAACTTATTCATACCGGGACACAGACAATAAGAGTAATAAAATTGCAAATGCTTTACGGTCTGACTCCCCTCTACAAGCTGGAGACACTGCCGCACTCTATATGGGGAATGAGCCTCAGTTTATGTTTACCTGGATCGCCTTAGCAAAATTGGGATGCTCTGCGGCACTTCTCAATGTCAATATCCGATCAAAATCGTTACTCCACTGTTTCAACTGCTGTGATGCCAAAGTGTTAATTGCAGCTGCGGGTATGTTAAACCTACAGACTAGACTTGGGTAGTAGCACCCACGTAAACGAGGGGGAGTGGGTTAGAAAGTCGACTGTATTTCGAATAATTTCCATGCATTTTGCTTTTTTCTTACTCTCTTACTCTTTTTCAGAATTAAAGGAGGCAGTGGAGGATATTCTCCCTTCACTGAAAGAGAAAGGTGTGAATGTGTACCTAATGACCAACGATAGTAATGCACCTGGAGTGCTGGCCTTCGCTGAGAAAGTGGAACAGGCCTCAGATTCTGCTCTTCCACAAAGTCTAAGATCCAACATCACATTTAACAGCCCTGCCGTCTACATTTACACTTCTGGCACTACAGGTGGGTAAATGTGGAATGCTTAAAATAAGCTATTTTAGATTGAGGGAGTTGGGACCACAGATAAGGTGGCGGGTCATCTCAGACCACTGGTAAATGTTCCCATGGATGATGTGGTCTGTCTACAGATTGGGAACGGGGGAAACAAGTAAATACTTTTTTCAATATTGGAATGTAAATGTATGTAAATCTTTATGTCTGGGCACACAAAATGATCTTTCTAGTGCAAGTGAACGGTTTGAACAAGCAGTTTTGTGGATGATTCCTGCACCAGGTCTCCCTAAAGCAGCTGTGGTCAACCAGAACCGACTTCTGGCAGCCCTGGCAGTGCTGGCTTCTAATGGTGTCACCGCACATGATGTCATCTACCTCAATTTGCCTTTGTACCACACCGCAGGCTTTGTCATTGGGTTTATTGGCTCTATTGAGACAGGTAACACAGTTGGCTTGCCATTAATGTGAGACAATTGCCGTACGCAGAAACTTTGCTAGTAAGTCATAGATGACCCTCCAGCGTTATGCTGTAGAAAACCCTGACAGATATTTCAAAAATACCATGAATCCACAGAATTATTTTATTTCCCATATAATAATTATAAAATTGTCCGGCTGTTACATGCAACACCTACAACCGGCTTTGACGCACTCAGATTATGATGGCGTTTTACCCACATCAGTCAGAAACATCCTATTAACCGGTTACATAGCCAAACTGATCTTGTTTACTACTCAAACCACACACCCACAAACTCCCTCTCTGGAAAATTAAATGAAAGAGCCTTTTGTGAATGTAAACCGGTAATCTCAACACAGCCGAGCCACCAAGACGGTTCACCACTAAGGCTAGAGTAGGCCAAAGTTCATATCACTGTTATCAGTGCAATGAGGCCATGTTGCGTCTGGGATTACAGATCAAGAGATATGTACCACATGCGTTGCAAACATTTGCTGACGTACCGTAGTGGTAATGGTCGGTCCTTGTATACTTAATACAGCTGCAAACTGTTAAACCAGAGTTTATTATTGATATCAAGTCAGTAAACGACTGTCCAAATAAGGAACAGAGACACAGCTGTCACACATCCATAAATATGTGGAATCAGCATTATGATATTTAACAAATCTTTCTTATTTTTATCCCTGACTCTGAAGGGTCAACCATAATTCTTAGACGGAAGTTTTCTGCCTCTCAGTTCTGGGATGAGTGCAGGAAGTACAATGTGACAGTCATTCAGTACATAGGAGAGGTGTTACGCTACCTCTGCAACATACAGAAGGTAAATATTGATTGGTCTACTTGATGGAGTTGTGTTAAATTAAAACAGAATAATTTTACCATAACATTCTTAGCCTGCTAATAAATAAATAAATGTCACGCAAAGTGCATAGCATAACATTTCACTCTTTTACATATAATGTATTGTGTAAGATTGGTGTACAAGATTAAAGCAGCAGGCAGTGTTTGAGAAAAACTCCCCATGGGAATCTAACCCTCAACTCTGGTTTTGCAAGCAATGTGATTCCCTTTCAAGCATGTATCCAAGGCTAGTGTAAGCCGGATCTTTTCAGAGCTGTATGTTCCTTTACTCCGGACAGCTGCTAAGACCACATGATTGGAACAGCCTTTACCATGCTGCCATTCAGGAACATCTACTCCCTGACACTCAATCTGTCCATTTACAACCGGTGCTCTTAAATAGAAACATTTGAATCTTGGCTATCAGGTTTCCGTTATCAATCATGACTTGCCGTGTTTATAATTCTCTGACTTCAAATAAAATGTAACAATTATACCTCTCAGAAAATCTATATTTATTGAATACTAAATATTTCAGAAATAATAGACATGCTTTTATTAGATCTCATTAAACAATTCCTTTTTATGGACTTTGACTATGCTGGTCATATGGTCAAATTTAGGGAGTTGCAGGGCGGGGCTTGGGGTAACCTAAACATTCTGTCTATGGCCATTGCAATAGTATCTGCCTGTATCACACAGTGTTGGGTCTCATACATCCATGTGACGTACTTCTAGAGAGAGGCAGTGCATAACCTGGATCTGGTTGACACTAGGAATAGCCTCTGGCCTTTACCTAAAAATACTATGCTACAAAACCATATGTCACTGCAAGAGAATGTATTAGAATATCATGCATAGGTCGTATTTAATTACAGTATAATTGAAACAACATTTCAGACTATACTATTTAGCTAAAATATCCATATAAAATATGTTGTAAGATATCAAACTAAAGGTTTTAGTTAATAAATATTGGAACATTTTATCTCCGGAAATTATTTTGCAACTAACTCCATGTATGTTTTTTATTTAATACTACTACTTAATAATACTTTTTAGTTAATAATTTCTTTTTAAGCAAAAAAAAGCATTTATTACAATAACCTCACAATGATATTAAAATGAAACAGTACGATGTTTTTGCAAGCAGGAGTAGTCAGATGTTTTTATCTAAGAATACCAGGTCATTATTTACTCATTCTCTGGAGGCATGCATATATTTTGAGCAATTATTTAACAAAGGCGTGGCCAACCTTTTCTATTTATCTATTTTCATGAATTTATTGTTTTTAGGAATGGTCATTTGTGTGAAAATCCTTTCATTTATATGTTTTTTTATCTGAACTTTACAGAAAGAAAATGACAAGGACCACAGAGTAAGACTTGCTATTGGAAATGGTGTGAGGGCAGAGATATGGAAAGAGTTTCTCTGTCGGTTTGGCAATATTGAGGTCCGTGAATTCTATGCCTCCACTGAGGGAAACGTGGGATTTGTCAACTATGCAGGAAAAGTAGGTGCTATTGGACGTGTCAATTTTTTACATCGGGTAAGAATTGAATCATACCAAACTTTTCGGAATATTCTGCATTTGAAACTCACTTAAATATGTGGAATGTATTCATAACTGTCAGGCATGTCAAATCAATATTTTTATCATATTGTACTTGAGATCTGAGATAACTTTTTTAACGGACTAACATTGTTTATGATGCATTTATAATACAATTTATCACAGACGTTTTCTACCATGTTTACATTTGTAGAAGTTATTTCCGTACACCTTGATTAAATATGACACAGAGCGAGATGAACCAGTTAGAGATGCCAGAGGTCTTTGTATAGAGGCCCCAAAAGGTAAAATACAGACTATAATGAAACATGATTCCATAACCATATTATTCATTACCTTATGGTTAGTTTTGAAATATGTAAATGTGTTTTGGCTTCTTTTCAAAGGAGAGACAGGACTGCTGGTATCGAAGATCACAAATATTGCACCTTTTGTTGGATATGCAAAAAATTCACATCAAACAGAGAAAAAGCGACTTCGAGATGTCCTTAAAAAGGGGGATCTATACTTCAACAGCGGAGACCTATTAAGAATTGACAAAAACAACTTCATATACTTCCAAGATCGAGTGGGGGACACATTTAGGTAGACATATTTTTCCAGCATGTCAATGCAGCCTTGTTTCTGATGTATGTGAGTGAATGCATGCTTGTGTGTTAATAAAAGAACAACTTGTCTGTAATAAAAACTTTTTTTTCTTCACATTCATACAGATGGAAAGGAGAGAATGTGGCCACAACTGAAGTGGCTGATATCCTCTCCTTAGTTGACTTTGTGAAAGAAGCCAATGTCTATGGAGTTCAGGTGCCAGGTACAGATGAATTGTGATACAGTATGTGCTACTTTCGGCAGGACAGTAATGTATGTGGATTAGTGACAGCTGTATTTGCATTTGACTGTTTTTAAGGTAATGAAGGGAGGATAGGGATGGCTGCTATCACTTTAAAGGAAGATGAACAAATGGATGGCTGCAAAATATTTGGTCATATTTCTAGCTATTTACCTGCCTATGCTCGACCACGCTTCATAAGGATACAGGTAACCTAAAAGTCAAAGGCGGGTTATAACATCATGCTACAGTTCTTTACAAATGCTTCGGCACTCATTTCAGAACCTTGTAATCATTTTCTAAAACTCAAGACACTTTTTTTCAGTTACTTGGAAACCAAAAATGTACACTCAATATAATTTGTTCATTGATCAAACCTGTTCAAAATGACAAAACATAACATTAAAGTATTACCATTTAAAATATGCAATTAACAGAATTCATATGATATTACTATCACATTTCATACAATGCAGCTAACTATCAACTAATACAACTGCTCAAAATGACAAGAAACTGTTGCAATAGACCTAATCCATGGCTTTATGGAAACTGATAAACAATTCCATGTGTAAATCATGAAAGTTAGAGGATAAAGAGGTCCATTGACACCAATTACCGTAAAACATAAACCGCAATATCTATGGATGTAATATTTTATCACCATCCTTTATCAGGCACTATTTCTATGGTGGCATGGAGCATGCTTCCAGTAAATGTTCTGAGGTTTGACAGTATGTACATGCAGGTCCTTGTCATTGCTGTTGCCATACTGACAACTCATAACTGATGATTGATTTCCTATAGCAGTAAGAGTATAAAAGGATTAGTATTTGCTTACATCAACATAGTGACAACATGCAGCAGGCACAGGATGCAGGTCACAATAGATGTCAAGAAGTGAGAAAAGGAGGAGGTGGTGAATGGGATGGCAGGGGACATGTATGTACCCCTTATGAAGTTTCCGTGGGACTCTGTTGAGAGGGGGTGTAGACGGGTGGTAGAGGACAATGCCACGTACCCAGACAGCGTCAATGGACATACAGTGGGGCCAAAAAGTATTTATTTAGTCAGCCACTGATTGTGCAAGTTCTCCTACTTAGAAAGATGAGAGAGGTCTGTCATTTTCATCATAGGTACACTTCAACTATGAGAGACAAAAATGAGAAAAAAAAATCCAGGAAATCACATTGTAGGATTTTTAAAGAATTTATTTGTAAATTATGGTGGGAAATAAGTATTTGGTCACCCACAAACAAGCAAGATTTCTGGCTCTCACAGACCTGTAACTTCTTCTTTAAGAAGCTCTTCTGTCCTCCACTCGTTACCTGTATTAATGGAACCTGTTTGACCTCGTCATCTGTATAAAAGACACCTGTCCACAGCCTCAAACAGTCAGACTCCAAACTCAACCATGGCCAAGACCAAAGAGCTGTCGAAGGACACCAGGAAGAAAATTGCAGACCTGCACAAGGCTGGGAAGAGTGAATCTGCAATAGGCAAGCAGGTTGGTGTGAATAGATCAACTGTGGGAGCAATTGTAAGAAAATGGAAGACATACAAGACCATTGATAATCTCCCTCGATCTGGGGCCGCACGCAAGATCTCATCCCGTGGGGTCAAAATGATCATGAGAACGGTGAGCAAAAATCCCAGAACTACACGGAGGGACCTGATGAATGACCTGCAGAGAGCTGGGACCAAAGTAACAAAGGCTACCATCAGTAACACACTACGCCGAGAGGGACTCAAATCCTGCAGTGCCAGGCGTGTCCCCCTGCTTAAGCCAGTACATGTCCAGGCCCGTCTGAAGTTTGCCAGAGAGCATATGGATGAGGATTGGGAGAAAATCATGTGGTCAGATGAAACCAAAATAGAACTTTTTGGTAAAAACTCAACTCGTCGTGTTTGGAGGAAGAAGAATGCTGAGTTGCATCCCAAGAACACCGTACCTACTGTGAAGCATGGGGGTGGAAACATCATGCTTTGGGGCTGTTTTACTGCAAAGGGGACAGGACGACTGATCCGTGTTAAGGGAAGAATGAACGGGGCCATGTATCGTGAGATTTTAAGCCAAAACCTCCTTCCATCAGTGAGAGCATTGAAGATGGAACGTGGCTGGGTCTTCCACCATGACAATGGTCCCAAACACAACGCTCGGGCAACGAAGGAGTGGCTCCGTAAAAAGCATTTCAAGGTCCTGGAGTGGCCTAGCCAGTCTCCAGACCTCAACACCAACCCCATAGAAAATTTGTGGAGGGAGTTGAAAGTCCGTGTTGCCCAGCGACAGCCCCAAAACATGACTGCTCTAGAGGAGATCTGCATGGAGGAATGGGCCAAAATACCAGCTACAGTGTGTGCAAACCTGGTGAAGACTTACAGGAAACGTTTGACCTCTGTCATTGCCAACAAAGGTTATGTTACAAAGTGTTGAGTTGAACTTTTGTTATTGACCAAATACTTATTTTCCACCATCATTTACAAATAAATTCTTTAAAAATCCTACAATGTGATTTCCTGGATATTTTTTTCTCATTTTTGTCTCTCATAGTTGAAGTGTACCTATGATGAAAATTACAGACCTCTCATCTTTCTAAGTAGGAGAACTTGCACAATCAGTGGCTGACTAAATACTTTTTGGCCCCACTGTATGTAGTCATTCCTTTGTATATGTGAAGACAATCAGAGGAGGAAGATGTTTTTTTTTTTTACATATACCTTATTCTTATTGTTTATTTATATATAAAGGTTTGTGATTTTACGTCATACAGTAAATACATTTCTAAATACTGTTTCATTATTTGACATTCTTTCTACTACTCATGTTACAGACATGGATTTAGAGCTATATTGAAACATGTTCTAAGTACTCTACTCTTTAATAATATAGGATTGTACAAACAGCCAAAAAGTTAAGCTTTGAGTATCTTGTGTGTGGGTGATCTAAACTAATGTTCCTATGGTATTACATTTACATTTTGTAATTTCAACCAATGATTCTGAAGTTGCAAGGTTTTTTCAAAGGTCTTCAAGGTTCTGAAATGAATGCCAAAGTGATAGCAAAAAAATAAAAATAATAAAAGTTAACGGACTGTTAGTGCATTTTTTTTTATCTCTGTGTGTGCACTCACATGTCTGAGCGCACACATTTATACATACTGTATAATGCACTGACATTGCATGCTTGTGTCCCTTTTGTTCAGAATGTCGTAGAGGTGACAGCAACCTTTAAGCAGATGAAGGTAAAGTTAGTAGAGGAAGGGTATGACCCAGCTTGCGTTCAGGATCCCCTGTACATCTTGGATGACAAAGAAAAGAGCTACGTGCAAATGACGGCCCAGAACTACCACTCCATATTGTCAGGGACCATGAAACTGTGAGGGGATTTGGCTCCCTGACTATGTATTTGCAAACAAACAAGCCGACTGAATTGTTACAACTGTTAATGAGAATAAACTGGTAAGATTGTTGTTTTGTATGAGTACAAACTGATTGTTTTTAGTTATTTTCTGAGAGTATAGGTGAAATATAGATGAACAGAAATTAGTCCAAACACCCCCCTTATTGATTTGTTATTGATCAAATATGATGTTGAATGAAGATGTGCAACACTATATTTACTGTAATGTTTTAACTGCATAAAAGAACAAACTGGTTTTCCAAAACAAAACATATGTCAGTCCCAACAATTTGTATTCTCAACTGTTTGTCTGATTTACTATATTGGGTTCATACCACTTTTCAAAGGATACTTTAAAAACAATTACTTAACCTATGTGTTTTAAGTTAAATGGCTTGACAATCATCACTGAATTCCTCTACTTAAAGATTGTCTTTAATTGATTCCCTTACCTCACTCCAAGTGATTAGAGGGATTTCCATAATGTTAGGATGTAAAAGCAGTGTGAGAAAGTCTATAACATTATGTATGTGAAAACTAACAAAAGAATACTGTATTTGGGCTATTTAAGAAATATAAGTCATATAAGTGAAGCAAGACAACACTATTTAATTGTACACTCATAAACAGCTCAGGGAGGGACTTCATCTGTTATAACCAGAATAACATTTTCCCTCGGGCTATTTAGCAGAGCTGTAGTTTACATACTCGTAATTGAATGCTGAAGTAAGCACAGACAAGCCACTTTTGCGCAGCAACTTCCCAAAACGAGTCGTAGGCCCAGCAGTAGTTCTGGAAGAAAGCCACAAGAGGGGGATGATCATATATTCTTTGAGGTTCTGTTAAAAAAATAATGGGCTTCACTCACCAACCGTTCTTAAGAATTTTCATTTTGAAACCCACTTACGCAGTTCTTTACAGATGATTCTGACTTTCACCAATGTCTTCTTATTTTGGGTTTGTTCCTGCTTAAGAACAAAATATTGAAAGGCACACACAAGCATCCTTACGGATATTTGAGTGCTGACATGTCTGCGAAATAATTGGTAATTGCGTTTTCTTCAGTTGTGCAGTTGTACAATAATATTTGATTTAAATTACATTCATATTTGTATAATTTATAATATTTTTGTATGATTATTTTCATTATTTTACAGTGCATTATGGCCAAGGAGACGCGAGGCTAGGGCTTGTGTCCAAATGCTCAACTGATGGCATTCCCGAGAGTTCTGTCTTTCCAATATTGGCCCCGATGCGCTGGTCCAACTCAGATTACTTTGGAAAAGTCTTGCCCCCTTCAGTGGTCAGCTTCTCTTCAGGTTTGGCAATTGCCTATCTTTTCTAGTCTAAGATTTGACATCACACCATTATTTTAGTAAATCAGTTTTGCACCCTTCTCCGTGTACAGCGTTACTGAACGAGTAATAGCATTACATATTGTGTTATTTTATATCAACAAAGAGTGGCACCTCGTTTGCTGTTCACTTCCTGCAGCGGTAGGCCAATCTCCACTTCAGAACTACTGACGTTTTAGATTATCGTTAGGGCATGCTGACTTCTCTTATTCTTAGCTTTTCACTGTGTGTGAGCACACCATTTTTGTAACGGTCGTATCATATGCGATTTTAGGTCATATAATGGGGGGGGGTCGGTATAAGGTCAGAGTAGATCATTACTCCGAGCAAAAAAATGCATTGCACAGGCGCCTTCAAAGTCGACGATGCGGAAATAGCATCCAACTCACAACTATGTAAACCGCACAATTAACAGTCGCACCAATGCATGACATCCACAGCTCATCTTTGGCTAGAGAGAGAGCAAGAGAGAGAGAGAGAGAGTTAAATTATCTTTGGGGGGTCCAATGCACATTTGCTTCTTTTATATTTACATTGCTTTGTCTTAATGTGCAAATAAACCTTATAGAACCTCCAAGCGTTCTTATTGGTTAGTTTGTTGATACAAGCTATTTTTCAGAACATTTTTAACAATCTATGCTTTCAAAAAGTGTTGAGGGCAAAATTGGCTATTTCAATAAGATGTGGGGACGTGTACAATGAATCCTATGGTGCCCACGATATGGCAGCCGCATGCTCTTTCACGGTGATTGAAGGGGCGTTTACCAAAGATTATTATGAACAACTGGCACGTGCTTATAATTTAGAAGATAATGGCATTCATCAAGAACACAGGTGCAAACAACTCTGCGATTTTCCTCTTATTGATGTGTGTATTGTCTCTCCTTCTCTCCAGAATAAATTAGTAGGGTGAGGGTCGGTTTTAAGGACTGCTCAGTTCATCTTTGGGTGCAAGTGATATACAAGCACATCATGATACAAACTTTATTTACCATTTTGTCAGGCATTGGTCTATTGATTTTCTGTCTTTACATTAGATATCCTTACTTTTTGCAAGATTGTTTGTACATTAGCACATTTTTGAGAGTCAGTTGCCAAATGTTTGGATTCAGGAAGAAAAAGCCTTACTACAGCATTTTGGATCGTTTCTTGTATCTAGTAAGACACCAACCTCACAAGCCATTTATCATCTTTGAGAATGAAGTGTACACATACCTAGATGTGGACAAGCAAAGCAACAAAGTGGCCAGAGCTCTAAGGGAGCATGCTAGGCTACATGAAGAAGACACTGTGGCTCTCTTCCTAGGAAATGAACCAAGCTTTGTCTGGATATGGCTGGGCATTGCAAAGCTAAGCTGCGCGGCTGCGATGCTAAATTCCAATTTAAGATCCAAATCTCTGCTGCACTGCTTTTCCTGTTGTGGGGCTAAAGTCCTCATTGCTACTCCAGGTAATAAAAACAGGAAACCTCCATACCTAGAACTAATAGGATAACAAAAAAAATGTATACAGTGTTTCACTTTTGTTTAATGACGTTTTTGAAATGCATTGCTTATTATGTCCCTCCACTTGTCAGAGTTGCCATTAAAGAGTTCTATGCTGCAAGTGATGGCAACATATCTCTGCTAAACTTTGTTGGTAAAATTGGTGCAGTGGGTAGAGTGAACTTCTATCATAAGGTAAACTAAACTTACTTGATTTCCCCAATGATATTACGTAGTACACGATCATATTGACATCAGCAAACAGTGTATTCATACTTTTCCCTATTATGAAAACATTTATTTCCCTTTTTGTGCTTTAGAGAATGTTTCCATATTCACTGCTTGAGTATGAGACTGTGGAGGATGAGCCTGTGAGAGATTCAAAAGGGCTCTGCTTAAAGGTTTCTTCTGGTCAGTCCTAATGTGCCTTTAGGCAAAATCTAGATTACTCAATACAAAAAGTGTATAGGGCACTTCCCACCAACAATTTTGTGCGATCTGAACATATCAAATACTGCTCTCTTTAAATCCACTTGCAGTAGTCTACAGTCTCTTGTGTGGGCCACATGGGAGTGTAACCACTTACTATGGGGGAAATGGTCAATGCTTTACAAGTTAAACACACACACAACTGGTAACTTGCCTCGATTTGTTTTGTGTTCATTTAAAGGAGACACTGGCCTGCTTGTGTCAAAGATCACCACTGTCGCTCCCTTCTTGGGGTATGTAAGAGACCCAGAGCAGACAGAGAAAAAGATACTGAGAAATGTCTTTAGAAGGGGAGATGAGTATTTCAACGCTGGAGACTTGCTCCGGATTGACCATGATGGCTTCATCTATTTTCAGGACCGCATGGGGGACACATTTAGGTACTTCTTCACAATCTACAATATGAGCTGTAAGCCAGTTACCACAACTAAACAGGGGTGAACTTGAGTAAATCCCAGTGCATACTATACCTCTGACAAAATATTATTCGTGAAAAGTAGTTTATCCTCAAATCCCACTGAAAAGGTTAGGCCTAGGCTTACCATATACTTATGACACCATTCTTTCAGATGGAAAGGAGAGAATGTGGCCACCGCTGAGGTAGCTGATATCCTCTGTATGATGACTTTCATTGATGAGGCCTGTGTGTATGGAGTCAGTGTAAGGTATGCCACCAGCTTTGTCTTTGTTGGAATTTCTATTACAGCTGATTTTTGCTGATAGACCGGTTCACTTAAAGTAGAACTAAGTATGATCTGCTGAGCCAATACATTGACATAGATAGATCAATGTAATCAAGTCTTCTTAACCACACACACCAATATTAGATACTACATCTTGCAGTTATATTGAACTGTTTCAGGTCATGAAGGGAGGATTGGTATGGCTGCAGTGATGCTGAGAGATGGAGCACAGTTTGGCTGTGCATCAGCATTCGTCCATGTTGCAAACTACTTGCCTTCCTATGCCCGACCCTACGTTATACGGATTCAGGTGATCATGAAATTCCAGTTTCAATAGTTTCCATGGTAATACTTGTACCATGGGCTATAACAGCGATTTAATCTGAGACAATACAGTGTACTTCTGCATAGTTTATGAATACTTGATAGTTCAGTTTTACACCAAAACTTTGACCTGTAAAATAAACTATGCTGGGCTTCTATTATTCCAGAATGTTCTTGAACTGACAGGCATGTTCAAACAGATCAAGGTAAAGTTAGTGGAGGAAGGTTTTGATCCAGTTAATATTCGAGACCGCTTGTTTGTATGCGATGAGGTAAAGAAGACTTACACACCACTGACCGCGGAGATTCATGTCCATATCCTCTCTGGGAAGATCAAGCTGTAAACATCCACAATTGTCAAACAAATGGAGGTGGAATTTCTTTTGCGCTACGTTTTTTTGAAACCACAAAACAACTTATGATCCAGGATACCTGTCTTTATAACAACGTGCTCCTCAAAGAACCTTGCATCATGTTGTTTTATCACCTATAATATTTTTTTCCGCCTAGGTGGTTCAACTAGATTCATGGTAAGGACCATAAACAATGTATTTGCACGTTTTAAATATTGCAATAGTGTATTTGATAACCAATGAATCCAAAAATGATAGATTTGTGTATGGGGTTTGTATCTACAATAAAATTAGGCTTCCTTTCATCTACGCCGTGGCAGTAGGCCTGCCTGTAGTTCTTTATAGAAGTTGTGCTCTTGACTTAGTACCCTTATTTCATGTTCTTTTTTTTTTTGCGCATGTTTTGTTCCCCTGGAAAGCTTTTAAACTTTAACAAATCCAAAATAGCGGAAAATCCAATATGGTGGAAATTGATGTCAGAACCCTGCTTGATCTAAGGAATCCAACGGTAACATTTTCGAAAATTGGGCATACAGGTCAAAAGGTTACATACTGAAACGCTTCCAAATTTGACACGTTGGTGGCGCTAGAGAGCTCGAAGTACAGACGAAACTTTGACAAGAATCAAGGGACTGTCCTAAATCAGTACCAAGTTTTACTATACAGTTTTAGCAGCTGTAATAGACTTCCATGACAGAGGAGGAAGATTAAATATAGCTGCAAGCAGCAATGAGGTGAACGGAGCTATTTGGCGGAAATTCATATGGCGGAAATTTACATCATAGGATGATTTGACCCTATGTATCCACAGGTAGGCTACCACATTTTTTTTTTTTTAGGCACACGGATCCAAAGTTGTGCGTAAACGCACCTTCAACTTTGACCCATCGGTGATAGTGTTTAAGGCGCAAGCATGAAACTTAATGAAAATTATTAGGAGACTGTCCCTAATCAGTGTGCCAAATTTCTAAACTTTTTACTCCACAGTTATAGGGCTTGCCATAGACGCCAATGGCAGATATAAGAAAAAGAGGATTGGCTGCGAAGGACGAATGCCTTTGAAAGCGTGGTCTGACGACCATCTCGCAAGACGTGGTGAAGATTGGAGAAAATGTTTGGCCTATGAAAAGTTTTCAAACTCTTGAATAAAATCCAGCATAGCGCAAATTGACGCACTCGTTCCGTTCCAAGGAATCTAAAGGTAGGCAGGTCGAACATTCGAACGCCAATGTAGTCAATACGAGAGCTACCACGCTCAGCGCTGAAGAAAATTGCCCTGCGTAGCGTTTTAAAACTGTTTAAATGAACACAAATATAACGTTTTTGTTGGTCTGAATCACTTAAGTCATTCAAAAGTAATACCTACTTCCACGATATATTAGTGTTGATATGCATACAGCGCTTGCTAATTCATAGTTAGCTTCCAAAGAGCGTAGGTTTTATTACTTGAAAAAAGCCTTAACTTTAAGCAGTTTATTTAAAATATATACGTTTTATTTATTATCAAACGATTGATCATCTGGTTTAAACATATATTCTTAAACCACTGACAATTAAATCTTTCCATATGTCTACCGTTAATAAAGTCATTTTGTCACTCTAAAACTCACCACAGCGCAGAGGTCGAGAGCGGACTTAGTTAGAATCTCTTATTCCGGCCAAAACGGGACCTGAAAAACGTTGCGCACCTAGTGTTTAAGCAAACATGCAGGGCACTTCCCATAACATTTAACAATCAAACTTGGGTTCATTTTGCAGACAACCCCTCTCGGGACCTGACACTGAGCGACGGCGCCGATCGGTCATAAATAATTTGGTTAACATGTGTTTTAAATACTTCAATTGTGTTGCTACTACCCTAAATTAACGCCGTCGCATAAGAGCTTTTAACTGGACTTAGGAGGTCTCATTGAGCTCTGATCCAAAATGTAAAAAAATCCAAAGCTGGACTTTAGAGAGAGTCCTCCTCAAATCATGTGCCCTGGATGCTGTTTTGAATACTTCAATTGCGTTGCTACTACCCTAAATTACATCCGTCGCATGAGAGCTTTTAACTGGACCTAGTAGGAGGTCTCATTGAGCTTTGATCCAAAATTCAAAGAAATCGACTGCTGGACTGATGAGATATTCCCCCTCAAATCATGTGATGCCCTTGATGCTGTGTTTTAAATACTTCAATTGCATTGATAGTACCCTAAATGACATCCGTCGCATGAGAGCTTTTAACTGGACCTAGAAGGAGGTCTCCCTGAGCTCTGTTCCAAAAATCAAAAAAAATCCATAGCTGGACTTTAGAGAGAGTCCTCCTCAAATCATGTGATGCCCTTTATGCTCCGAGCATCCAATTTGTCCAATGACGTAATCAACACGAAAGCTTCTACGCTCAGCGCTGACGAAAATTGGACTGCGTAGCGCTTTAAAACTGTTTAATTCGACACAAATGTAACGTTTTTGTTGGTCTGAATCACCAATCAATTTTGAAGTAATTCAAAAGTAATACCTACTTTCACCATATATTGGTGTTGATTTGCATACAGCGCTTGCTAATTCATAGTTAGCTTCCAAAAAGCGTAGGCTCTGATCTTACTTGAAAAAAGCCGTTACTTTAAGCAGTTAAAAATATATGCGGATGTTTTGTTTAATGTCAAACTATTGATGAACTGGTTTAAGCACATATTCTTAAACCACTGAAATGAAATCTTTCCATATGTCAACCGTTAATAGTCATTCATTCAGAGTGGACTTCGTTAGAATCTCTTATTCTGGCCAAAACGGGACCTGAAAACCGGTGCGCACCTAGTGTTGAAGCAAAAATGGAGAGCACTCTCCATATTAATTAACGATCAATCTTGGGTTTGTTTTCAAGACAACCTCTCTCGGGAACTGACACTGAGCGACGGCGCCGATCGGTCATAAATAACTTAGTTAACGTGTGTTTCAAATACTTGAATTGTGTTGCTACTACCCGAAATTACATCCGTCGTATAAAAGCTTTAAACTGGATTTAGAAGGAGGTCTCATTGAGCTGTGATTAAATTAAGAAAGAAATCCATAGCTGGACTTTAGAGATACGCCCTCTCAAATCATGTGATGCCCTTGATGCTGTGTTTTAAATACTTCAATTGCGTTGCTACTACCCTAAATTACATCCGTCACATGAGAGCTTTAAACTGAACCTAGAAAGAGATCTCATTGACCTGTGATCGAAACTTTTAAGAACTTGATAGCTGGACTTTTGGAGATACCCCCACTCATGTGAGGCATGCTCCTTATAGCCTACTTCATTGTCGCTGAACTGCATTAGAGCTATGTCCACTGTGTAATTAATTCGATTTTGCTCGTGACGGAAAAACAATGCAATATATTTTGGTTAGCATTTATGTCTCCATTGGCTTCTAGACTTTTGCGTGTCTAGGAAGATAACGTGATTATTTCAGTAGAATTTGAAATCAGGCGTCCGTAGGCTACCTGTCTCATAGGCTACTAACCTTGAACTTTTGAAACATGATATATGCCTGCACCTTTAGTGGCCTAGCCTGCAGGAATACACTTATCAACGTTACAGTAAGAACACTTCTAAATCCATTCAATAATTGAATTGTTTAGTTTTCGTATGGATCAGAGCTGCCAATGATTAAGATATAGGTGTGAAGTCTCGATCCAATCAACACTTAGGCTAGTGTTTACGAATCATCTTGCCATTGTATAATATAAAAAGATATAGGCTATATTCATTTTTTTACAGTGGCATTATTTTAGACACGATATGTTACGAATGCTATTGCGAGCAGACTTTGGTCCCGCGTCCTAAAAAAGCTAAGCTGTTTGACACGTTAGCGGTTTTCAGAGTACAAGTTTTCAACATTGTACACTTTATTTGAGTAAACAATTATATCAAATGTATAGGTAACTCGTTTCTTAAGGTATCTGTTGTGAAATATCTATTAATACTTTCACAATTAAGAAGTATAATAACAACGAAGTGGGCCGTAGGATGTTCATGCTTCTAGACCCAGCGTCTGTCTAAACGGAAGTAACATCGCGGTAAATATTAAATCCTTTTTTTAACAATAAAACTCACTTTTGGGCAAACTGACAATTTATTAATTCGTTTTTATCCATAAACGTTTACGAAATAACAACAAATTGGAAGATAGGACTATTTAATCACTTAATTAAAAAAAAAGTGAAAACGGGTTTGACCTGCCTACTAAAGGGTTTCTATTTTTATATCGGGCATATGGTTCAAAAGTTGTGCTTTACGCACCTCCAACTTTGGCCCATTGGTGTGCCAATATCAGGAAGGGACATATGGCTGTATTTCATATATCAGGTTTTTAATTACTGTCAGTTGTTGCGTTGTGGTCTGTATCACGATCTGGTGAGAACGGTTTGTGCTCCCTCCGGGAGGTTAAAGATGGAACACTGGCGAGCTTTTGACGGTCAGTTGCAACTATTTGAGAAAAACTTTATTAAAAATGTCAGAACAGAAAAGGGATTTAATTTGAGAAGATTTTGTTGGAGACGTAAATCCAAACCATTAATCAGGGGCTAGAGAGCGAGCGCACTAGAGCGGTGCTCCTGATCACACTTTTTTTTAACTGGCAAATCAACAGAGCCACAACGCATACAAACTTTCTAATAAGTGACAGCGCCTAAGCTAGTGAGTGTCTCATTCGTGACAACATTTTTTATAAAACATGGTAACGAGTTCAATGCCTTTTTATAATTTTAGCTGTTGTCATCAGAACAATATTTCCTCTATTTAGCAGAGCTTTAAAGTTGACATAGGCCACTGGCAATTTAATGTTTAAGTAAGCACAGTCATTCCCCTTTTACAAAGCAACTTTACAAAATGTCTGCACGTCGAAGAGAAGTTTTGCTGCTACATTTGTATGGTGAACCTGCATCCAATGTAAGTATATAAACTATATCAATTTGTGTGCTGCTAGCATGACACTTCAGTTTAAGCGCCCACTCACATGACACAAGGTTCACTTATTCTCATAATTGTTAGTCATAGTTTGTGAAATATACAGCTAATACATTCAAAAGCGTGATTTTGTTTGTTAGTAAAATGTTGATTAAACATTTTTGAATCTTGGTTTATTCTAATAAACACACATTAATGGAAGAATTACTGTCTATATTCATTTTTTTATAGATAGAAATTAGATATATTTACACATATTTAGAGTAAATAAATGTATGATGCAATACAGACAAACAGGAAACAAACTATTCCAGATAACTCGAGGAACATGTGAAATTGGTGTAGATCAAAGTATTAAACACATCTAAAACCATTGGCATTTTCTTAAATACTTTTCATGACAAAATTTTAAAATGAATACATGAAAATAAAATAGTTATAAATATACAAATATTGATATTCTCAATGCAGGACAGAGGGCCCTACTGCATTTTAAACACAAATGTCCCTCTTTTGCGGCTGTACTTTGGAGGAGCTGACCTGCAAAACGATTTCCGTCTGTCGCAGGAAACTATGGGATGCTTGATCCATGCCCTTCAAGATGAGTTTGACCATGGGTGGGGAAAAGCATTGGCAGTGCTTATCTTTGTCTATTGACTTGCAAGTGCAACCTCGTACCACGTTGTGTCAGAGGCCTTTGACATCCCGAGATCCACGGTGCATGAGTTTGTGCACCGGGTGAGCAAGGGAATCCTGAAGATTTTCCGTCAAGACAGTCGATCTCCTTTCTAGGAGGACCTCCAAGAGATTGGAGTAGGCTTTAGGCACTTGGCTGGTTCCGCTGCCTTCTGTCGGGTTGCTGGGGCCATTGATGGGTGCCACATCTGCATCAAGCCACCTGGGGAGTACAAAGAGGACTATTTTAACAGAAAACTATTTCCCTCAATACAGATGCAGACAATATGTGACCATAAAGGGAGATACCTTGATGTCTTTGTTGGGTATCCTGGGAATGTCCATGATGCCCGGGTCCTCAAACTGAGCCCTATGTATACACAGCAGCTATACCCCCCCCCCCCCCCCCCCCTCCAGGGTGGCACCTTCTTGGGGATGGAGGTTATCCCTGCTTGGATGAACCCATCAGTTTGCGAATAGGTTCCCTAAAAAGGAGTTAGCAATGTGGTGGAGGCTCGATACAATCTTGGGCTTTCCAAGTCCAGATGTTTGGTGGAGAGGTCCTTTGGGATGCTGAAGACTCTGTGGCGGTCTACCTTCTTAAAGACCCTGGAGGTGAAGGTGGATTTTGCCACCAAGGTAGTCATCTGCTGTGCCTTCCTACACAACCTCTGAATTGCCAGTGGTGACGTACTGGAAGCTGAGGTGCACGCAGAAGACCAGGACCAGGATGATGGTGCCGATTGTCCAGAGGACAGACGTGAACCCCACCAGAGACAGGAGGACGCAGTCAGAAACCGTTTTGCTGCTGCTGTCTCTGCACCTGATGCACCATTTCCTGCCCTGCAAAGAGCATGATTAAGCAAACTAGCATTGTATGAAATCAATAATGAAAGATTTGTTTCAAAAATATTAAACATTTTCCATGTCTTACATATAACATGTTGGTGTTTTTATAAGCATATTTAACATCAAAATCAACAGATCAAGCTTCCTAGGCTATGTAACAGACAAACTACGAGTCCGAATTAGGAGGTGAATATTTTTATTCTTTGGTTAAAAAAGCCTGCATTACAGCTAGAAATGTATCCTCGCTCTTCCTATGCTCCCACTGTCTATTTTCCGACTGTCTCTCCCTATTCTCCCTCTCCCTACGTTCCTCCCTGTCTCGCTGCTCCACCCACTGCCTATGCCCCCGCCTATATTTATCCTCTTGACCTCTCTCTCTCTCTCTCTCTCTCTTCTCTCCCCCCCCTTTCAATTGTCTCTCGTGCTCTCCTCTCCTCCCTTTCCAGTGCCTCTGGCTCCCTCTTTCTCTTTGGGGTAACACTGAGGGAATCCACTGCTGCAACTAGATCATTAGTTGCGGAAGCTACCACTAACCGTGGCACATCTATGCCGACTCGGTGATCGCGTGCAACGCCGTATTATGTCACGCTTCTTACAAACATAAGTTCCGTGCGACCCGTAATGCGATCTGCACAAACTAATGTATGCATTTAATCTTGTCATACAGCGATTAACAACTTCATTTGTTACATTGTTTTTAGGATAAAATATGCCTTTCTCTAGACTAAAAAATGGTAGACATGTGATTGTTACATTTACAGAGACTGTTGCGAATACAATGCAGCTGATGAAGAACGAATGTTCACCCCCCAAAATATATATTAAAAAAATGCCACTAAAGAAAGGAGGCTTGGAGTCATATTTCTTTTGTATTAATGCTGGTGGTGTATAAGAAATGTTTCTGACCCAAAAATGTTCTTTAATATTCTCGCGGACAAGCATTATAAGGAAGGAGACTGATACCTTGAGGGTATGCTATTATATCATCCAAACAAGCCAAATGTGAGAACGTAAAGAAAGGACAAGGACAATTTCTTGTTACATAATTAACATACTAGCATATTGTTATTTTTATCACTGACTCCCCGTGTTGGGAATTGATAAATCTACGGTCTAAGAAGATGCTGCAGTGAGATTTCTACTTTCAACAACAGCTGGTGGATCATAACAAAAGTTGCTGTAGTTAACGAAAGTTGATGATATGAAACTATGGTGACAAAAAGTTACGACACAGTTCCTGTTTCCGCTGGAGAGAGGGAACGTCGTCCCGAAGCTTGCCGCTGTATTTACTCCCTACACACTTATTTAGGGTCCTTTGCATACACACTTGCACTCCATAACGGAGGGGTAGTGGGTGGGGGTGAAGAGTTCGCTTTGGGAAAGGCCCACACTTGCATTCCACAACGGAGGGGTAGTAGGTAGGGTGGAGGGTTCGGTTTGGGAAAGGCCCTTTGTGTGGCAATAAGCGATGTCTTATAAGGTGTGGTCTCTGATTCAGTGCATGGTGATTATGTACACGAGTCACTGCAAACTGTATTATCATTTATTAGACTCAATAGCTCCTAGTCACAGATAACAGATGATATTTTAAACAAACCTTTCCCCCCCCCCAGGAATAACAGTTGTGCTGAGACGTAAGTTTTCCACATCTAATTTCTGGGATGACTGCAGAAAATATAACGTGACTGTAATTCAGTACATAGGAGAGACCATGTGTTATTTCTGCAACACACAAACGGTAATCTAGTTGACCAATTATTTTAAAGTCACATATGTAAAATAAATTACAGTAGTTACATGGTCACTGCATTCCATTGAGAACAGAGGGAAAATGATGCCAATCACAGTCGGGCTTGCCATTGGAAATGGCCTTCGAGCAGATGTCTGGAGAACATTCTTAGACCGCTTTGGAAACATTGACATTAAAGAGTTCTATGTTGCAAGTGATGGCAACATATCTCTGCTAAACTTACTTGATTTCCCCAATGATATTATGTATAACACAATAACATTCTCACCATATTGGCATCAGCAAACAGTACATTCATACTTTTTCCTATTATGAAAAAGATTGTCTTTCCCTTTTGTGCTTTAGAGGATTTTTCCATATTCACTGCTTCAGTATGAGACTGGAGGATGAGCCTGTGAGAGATTCAAAAGGGCTCTGCTTAAAGGTTTCTTCTGGTCAGTACTAATGTGCCTATAGGCAAAATCTAGATTACTCAATACGAACATTGTATAGGGCTCTTCCTAATGTAACAATTTTGCATTCTCAGAAGCCACAATTGAACACCAGTTTGGTCTTTGTCTTTAAAAGGGGAGATGAGTATTTCAACACTGGAGACCTGCTCCGGATTGACCACGATGGCTTCATCTATAGATATATAGATATATATATATAAATAAATAAATATCGGCCAATATATCGATTTCTGATATATATATATATATATATATATATATATATATATATATCAAAACTTGGGATTTTGTATTTTGTGTGTGTGTGTGTGTGTGTTTATATATGTAAATACAAATTGTCAGGATCACTCAAGTGTTATCAAACTTTTGACAAAGATATTTAATCGTATATCTTTCAGTGCTTATGTTGCTTGTTTTATTGTTTTATGTCTGTTCTAATGTTATGTGCGGATTGTTTCATCTTGGCCAGGGATCCATTGTAAAATACATAGCTATCTCAATGGGACTCGCCAGGTTAGATAAGAGATATAACATTTCTTTTTGGACCGATTTATCTCTCTCTAATATGCGCCATAAGCCAGTTACCACTACTAATAATGGGTAACCATGAGTAAATCCCAGTACATGATATACCTCTGTCAAAGAGCATATACCTCTGACGGGAATATTATTCATGAAAAGTAGTTTATCCTCAAAACCCACTGAAAAAGTTAGGCCTAGGCTTACCATATACTTATGACACCATTCTGTTAGATGGAAAGGAGAGAATGTGGCCACCACTGAGGTAGCTGATATACTCTGTATGATGACTTTCATTGAAGAGGCCTGGGTGTATGGAGTCAAAGTGTCAGGTATGCCATCAGCTTTGTCTTTGTTGGACTTTCTATTACAGCTGATTTTTGCTGATAGACCAGTTCACTCAAAGTAAAACTAAGTATGATCTGCTGAGCCAATACATTGACATAGATCAATGTAATCAAGTATTTTGAACCAAACACCAATATTAGATACTACATCTTGCAGTTATATTGAACTGTTTCAGGTCATGAAGGGAGGATTGGTATGGCTGCAGTGATGCTGAGAGATGGAGCACAGTTTGACTGTGCAGCAGCATTCGTCCATGTTGCAAACTACTTGCCTTCCTATGCCCGACCCTACGTTATACGGATTCAGGTGATCATGAAATTCCAGTGTCAATAGTTTCCATGTTAATACTTGTACCATAGGCTATAACAGCGATTTTAATGTGAAACAATACAGTGTACTTCTGCATAGTTTATGAATACGTGATAGTTCAGTTGTACACCAAAACTTTGACCTGTAAAATAAACTATGCTGGGCCTCTTTTATTCCAGAATGTTCTTGAACTGACAGGCACGTTCAAACAGATCAAGGTAAAGTTAGTGGAGGAAGGTTTTGATCCAGTTAATATTCGAGACCGCTTGTTTGTATGTGATGAGGGAAAGAAGACTTACACACCACTGACCGTGGAGATCCATGACTGTATCCTCTCTGGGAAGATCAAGCTGTAAACATCCACAATTGTCAAACAAATGGAGGTGGAATTTCTTTTGCTAAGTTTTTTTGAAACCACAAAACAACTTATGTAAATAAGTAAAATCATCCAGGATACCTGTCTTTATAACAACGTGCTCCTCAAAGAACCTTGCATCATTTTGTTTTATCACCTATAATATTTTTTTCTGTCTAAGCGGTTCAACTAGATTCATGGTAAGAACCATAAACGATGTATTTGCATGTTTTAAATATTGCAATAGTGTATTTGATAACCAATGAATCCAAAAATGATAGATTTGTGTATGGGCTTTGTATCTACAATAAAATTAGGCTTCCTTTCATCTACGCCTTAGCAGTAGGCCTACCTGAATGGAAAATATTTGAGTGTTTTAAGTTGTGGTGGAGTAAGAGCTGCAAAAAAGACTTAATTTATACTTTTTTCAATACACCACTCACCTGATATCCATTTCGTTTGTAAAAAGGTGTCTTTATTATGCTGAATAAAATAATTTGTAACACTAATATTATTAATACTACTATCTATTTTGTTTCATCAAAATACATTTGATCTCATCAGTTTTTTTTTAATAACCCTTAAACATTCTGTGTTATATTCAGGCATTTTACAAAGTAGCTGAGCAAAGTACCTCATTTGGACAAATCCATTAGTTTTAGGTGCTGATCTGCGAACAACAGCAAATTACAGGATATTTTACTTTAGTTCTACTACAGTAATGTAGCCATCATATTATTACTTAAAATAGACACTCGTATTAATCAATGTCTTTATTTGAGCTGGGGCATGTACAAAGCGTAAGTGTTAAGGATGTAACGTGTGCCTTCATGCTCAATTAAGTAATTCTGAACTCCTGACTCTCATATAAGTTTGATTTTCTTGGCCCCCCTTTTACTTGGCCCGTGTCCCTCTCAGCCCCCCCAGGAAATATTTCCTGAACACGCCACTGTAGGAAGAGATGAATCTACCAGGTTTTTATGTTCTGTTAGGTGTTGCGTTGTGGTCTGTTTCCCGATCTGTTGAGAACTGTGTGCGCTCCCCCCCTGTGCCCTCCCCTTCCTGTCACTTAGGTACCTACATATACTAAGTGTAATTCAATAAAATGGCATGCCAAACAAACATAAATTGCTTCTACACTATCCAATAGAGCGCCAGTTGCAGGCTTAGCACAATCAATTGTGGGTGAAATACACCTTTGAAGTAAAAAGCAACTTCCCCAAATTAGTAGTAGTAGGCCTAATAGTAGCTCTGGAGAACGCCACAAGAGGGGGATGATAATACATGCTTAGAGGTTCTCTGTCAACAAATATGTTCCCTGACAAAGACGAGAAGTTTGCCTGGCAATAAGCCATGTGTTATAAGGTTTGGTCTCTGATCAACAGGTACGGGTCGGTTTTCAGGACAGCTCAGTTCATTTTTGTGTGCAAGTGATATACAAGCACACCATGATGCAAACTTTATTTACCATTTTGTCAGGCATTGGTCTATTGATTTTCTGTCTTTACATCAGATATCCCTACTTTTTGCAAGATTGCTTGTACGTTAGCAAAATCTTGGGAGTCAGGTCCCAGAGACTCGTCTTCCGGAAGAAAAATCCTTTTTACAGCATTTTGGATCGTTTCTTGGATCTCGTGACACACCAACCTCACAAGCCATTTATCATCTTTGAGAATGAAGTGTACACATACCTAGATGTGGACAAGCAAAGCAACAAAGTGGCCAGAGCTCTAAAGAAGCATGCCAGGCTAAATGAAGAAGACACTGTGGCTCTCTTCCTAGGAAATGAACCAAGCTTTGTCTGGATATGGCTGGGCATTGCAAAGCTAAGCTGTGCAGCTGCGATGCTAAATTCCAATTTAAGATCCAAATCTCTGCTGCACTGCTTTTCCTGTTGTGGGGCCAAAGTCCTCATTGCTACTCCAGGTAATAAAACAGGAAACATCCATACCTAGAACTAATGGGAGAAAACATAAATAAAATGTTTTACTTTTGTTGAATTTGACGTTTCTGAAATGCATTGCTGATTATGTCCCTCCACTTGTCAGAGTTGCGGAGTGCTGTGGAGGAAGTGTTGCCCTCCTTACTGGGACAGGGCGTTTGTGTGTTTGTTCTCAGTGAGGACTGTGACACTGAAGGTATAGAGAGTCTCTCTGACAAGATCCAGGAAGCCTCTGACCAGCCCCTGCCCCCTCAGCTCAGGGAAAACATCACAGCTAGCAGCTTAATATTTTTCTTCTATACCTCTGGCACAACAGGTGATTAAGTTGATTGGCAAGTTTACTTGACTTGGATTCTCAAAGCTTTTTGTTCAAATTCAGTGTTCTTTTTTTGTAAGGTCTACCTAAAGCATCAGTGTCGTCTCATGAAAGAGCCTGGAGACCAGCCTTCTTCCTCTCTCTTGCTGGTGTGACCTCACAAGATGTCATCTACATTCCACTTCCCCTCTACCATTCAGCTGGGTTCCAAGTTGGTCTAACAGGGGCTATAGAGAGAGGTAAGACTGACCATTACAAGGAAGAAACATTGTTTTCTATTACTACAGAGTAACCTGAAAGGGACAAAAGTTAATCTGGTTAAAATGGAGTTGTCAGTTTGTAGCTTGCGCAAACTGCCTCGTTTGGCACTTTGGACCTAACATAAATTAAATGTTGGTTTATTCCAATCAACTCATTGTTTGAACACAAGGGAGATTCATGTGGCTTGATAGGAAATATCTGTGGCCTTAACCACACTCGTGGTTAATATTCAGTGCATGGTGATTATGTACACGAGTCACAGTCACTGCAAACTGTATTATAATTTATTAGACTCAATAGCTCCAAGACACAGATAACAGATGATATTTTAAACAAACCTTTTCCCCCCCCCAGGAATAACAGTTGTGCTGAGACGTAAGTTTTCCACATCTCATTTCTGGGATGACTGCCGAAAATATAACGTGACTGTAATTCAGTACATAGGAGAGACCATGCGTTATCTCTGCAACACACGAAAGGTAATCTAGTTGACCAATTATTTTAAAGTCACATATGTAAAATAAGTTAGTTACATTGTCACTGCATTCCATTGAGAACAGAGGGAAAATGATGCCAATCACGAAGTCAGGCTTGCCATTGGAAATGGCCTTCGAGCAGATGTCTGGAGAACGTTCTTAGACCGCTTTGGAAACATTGACATTAAAGAGTTCTATGCTGCAAGTGATGGCAACATATCTCTGCTAAACTATGTTGGCAAAATTGGTGCAGTGGGTAGAGTCAACTTCTACCACAAGGTAAACTAAACATACTTGATTTCCCCAATGATATTACGTATAACACAATAACATTCTCACCATATTGGCATCAGCAAACAGTACATTCATACTTCTTCCTATTATGAAAAAGATTGTCTTTCCCTTTTGTGCTTTAGAGGATTTTTCCATATTCACTGCTTCAGTATGACACTGTGGAGGATGAGCCTGTGAGAGATTCAAAAGGGCTCTGCTTAAAGGTTTCTTCTGGTCAGTCCTAATGTGCCTTTAGGCAAAATCTAGGTTACTCAATACGAACATTGTATGGGGCTCTTCCTAATGTAACAATTTTGCATTCTCAGAAGCCACAATTAAACACTAGTTTGGGGATTTGAACTTATATTCCTCTATTTAAATCAACTTACAGTAACTGTACTGTAAGTAGTTTAAATAGCCTACAGTCTCTATTGTGGGTGGGCCACATAAGAATGTGTAACCCCTTACTATGAGGGAAATGGTTAATGCTTCACAAGTTAAGAAACAGAACTGGTAACTAGCCTTGATTCATTTTGTGTTCATTTAAAGGAGACACTGGCCTGCTTGTGTCAAAGATCACCAACGTTTCTCCCTTCTTGGGGTACGTAAGAGACCCAGAGCAGACAGAGAAAAAGATACTGCGAAATGTCTTTAAAAGGGGAGATGAGTATTTCAACACTGGAGACCTGCTCCGGATTGACCACGATGGCTTCATCTATTTCCAGGACCGCATGGGGGAAACATTTAGGTGCTTGTTCACAATAATGCACAATACGAACCAGAGCCTGACCAATACCGGTATTAGTGTAAAATAAATCAGATATCGATATATTGGCCGATATTTTTATATATGTATGTATATGTGTATATGTATGTATGTATGTATGTATATATATATATATATATATATGTATGTATGTATGTATGTATGTATGTATACAGTGGGGCCAAAAAGTATTTAGTCAGCTACTGATTGTGCAAGTTCTCCTACTTAGAAAGATGAGAGAGGTCTGTAATTTTCATCATAGGTACACTTCAACTATGAGAGACAAAAATGAGAAAGAAAATCCAGGAAATCACATTGTAGGATTTTTAAAGAATTTATTTGTAAATGATGGTGGAAAATAAGTATTTGGTCAATAACAAAAGTTCAACTCAATACTTTGTAACATAACCTTTGTTGGCAATGACAGAGGTCAAACGTTTCCTGTAAGTCTTCACCACGTTTGCACACACTGTAGCTGGTATTTTGGCCCATTCCTCCATGCAGATCTCTTCTAGAGCAGTCATGTTTTGGGGCTGTCGCTGGCCAACACGGACTTTCAACTCCCTCCACAAATTTTCTATGGGGTTGAGGTCTGGAGACTGGCTAGGCCACTCCAGGACCTTGAAATGCTTTTTACGGAGCCACTCCTTCGTTGCCCGAGCGTTGTGTTTGGGATCATTATCATGCTGGAAGACCCAGCCACGTTCCATCTTCAATGCTCTCACTGATGGAAGGAGGTTTTGTCTTAAAATCTCACGATACATGGCCCCGTTCATTCTTCCCTTAACACGGATCAGTCGTCCTGTCCCCTTTGCAGTAAAACAGCCCCAAAGCATGATGTTTCCACCCCCGTGCTTCACAGTAGGTACGGTGTTCTTGGGATGCAACTCAGCATTCTTCTTCCTCCAAACACGACGAGTTGAGTTTTTACCAAAAAGTTCTATTTTGGTTTCATCTGACCACATGATATTCTCCCAATCCTCTTCTGGATCATCCATATGCTCTCTGACAAACTTCAGACGGGCCTGGACATGTACTGGCTTAAGCAGGGGGACACGCCTGGCACTGCAGGATTTGAGTCCCTCTCGGCGTAGTGTGTTACTGATGGTAGCCTTTGTTACTTTGGTCCCAGCTCTCTGCAGGTCATTCGTCAGGTCCCTCCATGTAGTTCTGGGATTTTTGCTCACCGTTCTCATGATCATTTTGACCCCACGGGATGAGATCTTGCGTGGGGCCCCAGATCGAGGGAGATTATCAATGGTCTTGTATGTCTTCCATTTTCTTACAATTGCTCCCACAGTTGATCTATTCACACCAACCTGCTTGCCTATTGCAGATTCACTCTTCCCAGCCTGGTGCAGGTCTACAATTTTCTTCCTGGTGTCCTTCGACAGCTCTTTGGTCTTGGCCATTGTTGAGTTTGGAGTCTGACTGTTTGAGGCTGTGGACAGGTGTCTTTTATACAGATGACGAGGTCAAACAGGTTCCATTAATTCAGGTAACGAGTGGAGGACAGAAGAGCTTCTTAAAGAAGAAGTTACAGGTCTGTGAGAGCCAGAAATCTTGCTTGTTTGTGGGTGACCAAATACTTATTTTCCACCCTAATTTACAAATAAATTCTTTAAGAATCCTACAATGTGATTTCCTGGATTTTTTTTCTCATTTTTGTCTCTCATAGTTGAAGTGTACCTATGATTAAAATGACAGACCTCTCATCTTTCTCAGTAGGAGAACTTGCACAATCAGTGTCTGACTAAATACTTTTTGGCCCCACTGTGTATATATATATATATATCAAAACTTGGGATTTTGTATGTTTTGTGTGTGTGTGTGTGTGTGTGTGTGTGTGTGTGTGTGTGTGTGTGTGTGTGTGTGTGTGTGTGTGTGTGTGTGTGTGTTTATATATGTATATACATATATAAAAATTGTCAGGATCACTCAAGTGTTATCAAACTTTTAACAAAGATATTTAATCGTATATCTTTCAGTGCTTATGTTGCTTGTTTTATTGTGTTATGTCTGTTCTAATGTTATGTGTGGATTGTTTCATCTTGGCCAGGGATCCATTGTGAAATACATAGCTATCTCAATGGGACTCGCCTGGTTAGATAAGAGATACAAAAAACATATTTAAAAAAATGTTGGGACCGATATATCTGTGATAGTCCCGACCGATTTATCTCTCTCTAATAAGCCAGTTACCACTACTAATAACGGGTGGCGTCAGTAAATCCCAGTACATAATATACCTCTCTCAAAGAGCATATACCTCTGACAGAATTTTATTCATGAAAAGTTGTTTATCCTCAAATCCCCCCCAAAAAGTTAGACCTAGGCTTACCATATACTTCTGACACCATTCTGTTAGATGGAAAGGAGAAAATGTGGCCACCACTGAGGTAGCTGATATCCTCTGTATGATGACTTTCATTGAAGAGGCCTGTGTGTACGGAGTCAAAGTGTCAGGTATGCCACTAGCTATGTTGGACTTGAACTATTCAACAGATTTTTGCTGATAGACCGGTTCACTCAAAGTAAAACTAAATTTGATCTGCTGAGCCAATACATTGACATAGATCAATATAATCAAGTATTCTTAACCAAACTCCAAAAACAGATACTACATCTTGCAGTTATATCATCATCGTTTCAGGTCATGAAGGGAAGATCGGTATGGCTGCAGTGATGCTGAGAGATGGAACACAGTTTGACTGTGCAGCAGCATTCGTCCATGTTGCAAACAACTTGCCTTCCTATGCCCGACCCTACGTTATACGGATTCAGGTGATCATGAAATTCCAGTGTTAATGGTTTCCATGTTAATACTTGCACCATAGGCTATAACAGTTTATTTCTGCTTGATAGTTCAGTTTAAGACCAAAACGTTGTCCTGTAAATAAGCAATGTTGTGTTTCTTTTATTCCAGAATGTTTTTGAACTGACAGGCACATTCAAACAGATCAAGGTAAAGTTAGTGGAGGAAGGTTTTGATCCAGTTAATATCCGAGACCCCTTGTTTGTACGTGATGAGGTAAAGAAGACTTACACACCACTGACCGTGGAGATCCATGACTCTATCCTCTCTGGAAAGATCAAGCTGTAAACATCCACATTGGTCAAACAAAACACCAGGTTGCATTTCCTTTGAGCTACACATACAAAAATAAAATAATAACGTTGAGATCTCACAGAACAACAATTATGAAGTAAAATGATCCATATATTATAATAATGTGCTCCATTAGAAACAACCTTGCACCTTGACTCTTTTTATCAACTATAATGTTGTGTAGGCCTAGGCGGTTCAACTAGATAGACCCTCTCAAACTACGCACTTGCACTTTTAAATTGAACAATATTGTATTACCAATTAAAACAAAAATGATTGTTATTAATAGGTGTAAAATCATGCTTCCCTCGTTTATACACGCATTGTCAGTAGGCCCTACTTGCAGTTATTTTAAATAATTTTCCTATTGACTTTGGTGCACTTACATTCTTTTTTTAGTGTGTGCTTACGTTCAATCTAAGAAATGCACTTTAAATAAATCTTTCTTGCCAAATAACTAACTAGTCTTTGCCTCTAGATGTCTTTTTTTGTTGGTTTTTCTCTCCTCCGTGGCCCTTTAGGGTCTCCGCAGCCTCTGCAGAAAATTGAACTGAAGTGAAGGCGATCCGTTTGAAATGTGTTAGACCCTTAGGCTAAAGATGGAATGCAGGCAAACTTTTGACTGGCAATTGCAAGTATGAGAAAAATGTATCTAAAAAATGTTCAAGAAAAAAAAAGGTGATTTTATTTATTAAATCTAAGCCTATGATAAAATGTATTAAGATCATTGCGCGATCATATTATACGATAATTAAAAGAGAAAATGGTAATTGGTTTGGATTGGAGGAGAATCACAGATTGGTCGAGATATTTTGCCACAAGACTCCATTGACATGACAAGCTAAACATATTATGTTCATGGAAAGCAGGTTCAGAAAAAATCGGACAGTTAAATCTGGTAAATTGCTATGTGCAATACATAATGTAAATTCAACTTCCCCGTCAAATGGGCGGTGCCTTGATCACTTCCTGAACTGACCCTAAAATAAGGCTGACTTGTAGTAAACACTAAACTCAAAGTCCAGGGCCGTAGGGACGTAGTTGGGAAGGGTTAGGAAGGGAGACGGTTCTGGTGGGTTTAATCAAGCGTTAGATCATTCTTTTAAAATGTACGTGCTTTATACAATACTTGCAGGATTGGCTGTTCTGCCATTCTTGTTTTATATTCGAAATCCTTACTTTTTGGCAGATTTGCAGTACGCTATTGCATGTATCAAGATCGGTGTACGGATGAACAAATACAATCGTAGCAAACCGTTCCACAGCATGTTGGACAGCTTTCTTAATAAGGTGAAAAAACACCCAAACAAACCATTCATTGTTTTTGAGAACAGTTCCTACTCATTCCAGGAATCGGACAGACAGGGCAACAAAGTGGCCTGGGCTTTGTCGACGCATGCTGACTTGAAGGAAGGGGACACTGTTGCGTTGTTCCTTGGAAATGAACCTCTTTATGTTTGGACTTGGTTGGCTCTAGTTAAATTGGGGTGTGTTGCTGCTCTTTTGAACTACAATATCAGGTCGAAATCCCTACTGCACTGTTTTTCCTGCTGCGATGCCAAGGTGCTTATTGCTGCTGCAGGTATGGAGTTAGTTGGTACATTTCGGGTCAACTCCGTAAAGCTGTTAGTGTCCAAGCCTTTTGTTATTATAAACGGCTATTGCTAATTTATTGCAACATAGTTAACTACGACAATCCAGTGGGGCTTGCGATTAACCGTTTTTCACATAAACATTTCTTTCTCCCTCTCCACCTGTCAGAGTTGCGGAGTGCTGTGGAGGAAGTGTTGCCCTCCTTACTGGCACAGGGAGTTCGTGTATTTCTTCTCAGTGAGGACTGTGACACTGAAGGTATAGAGAGTCTCTCTGACAAGATCCAGGAAGCCTCTGACCAGCCCCTGTCCCCTCAACTCAGGGCAAAAACGAATTCGAAGAGCCCTGCAGTGTACATCTATACCTCAGGAACTACAGGTATTACTGTTTTGTTTATCGATACAGAAAGATTTAATCAAAGTGCAGACCATAAAGTTGTGTCCTAGTCAGTATGAGGGTAACTACTTTAAAAGTATGCCTAAGTAATATACACTACTCACTCTAAAATGAGTCTATCCATGTTTTAACTATCCTGAAAAGTAGTTTGTCAAACCAAAGGTATTTAGATGATTACGATGAAATAAGAGGGTCTTCTATGATTGTTCTACTTCGGCTATAAAACTGTTATAAACTACATAAAAAGTATGTGTAGCTTTTTTCTTTGAATAAAAAAAAAGTGCTAAACTGTTACACTACAAAACTAAATTTTATTGAACTAATGGAAACATTGCAAAGCTTGAAATGCGGTTAAATAACCCCCTAATTACAGGGAATGTTAGTGCAATGAGTAGCTGAATGAAATGCAAGGAAACTTCTCCCCAACACTGATCTGTAACAGAAAATAGGTGTATAGTTAAAGATGTGGGGAGTTTATTTGTTCCTTTGAGAGAATTTTTTTTTCTCTCAAGATATGAGAATAACTATGAAGGATTTTAACAGTACAGAATTGCAGTACAGAGTGCAGAGGGAAACGGGTTACTGGAGTGACATGTACGATAAGAACTCGAAGTTTTAGTTCAACACTAACTACTACAGCAAAAACTATTATCTTACCTATATGTTCCTTGCTTTTTTACAGGTCTTCCCAAAGCTGCCGTGATTAACCATAACAGGCTATTCCAGGCCTCCTTTCTACAGTTCATTTCGGGCATTAGGTCAGATGATGTGATCTACATATACCTTCCCCTTTACCACAGTGCTGGTTTTCTGATGGGACTCTGTGGAGCTATAGAAAATGGTATACATTTAGCATGTGGTTTAAAAAAGAAAAATCCAAGTGTACACACTGTAGTCAGTGTAACGTTTGCACATCACTGGTGACATAATGTAAAATGAAAAGCAATGCTAAATATAAAGATACATGCAACGGTAACATGCAGATTCCTTAGTAAAACATTTAATTGAGTCCTCACAACACAACCTTCACATTCATGATATTGGAGGCTTTTATAAAGGTTAAGGGTGCCACCCAAGAGCACTGAATAATATATAGTTGATGTGTGTTCTTTATGTGTTTGTGTTTCGAAGTCCAAGGACTTCAGTCCCTGTTATAACCCCACGCATAACATGATAATTCAGAGAGCCGTGCAATGTATTATTTGACTGCTATAAATATTTACTATTTTTAGGTATCACAGTTGTTTTGAGGCGCAAATTCTCTGCCTCTCAGTTTTGGGATGACTGCAGAAAGTACAATGTAACAGCGATACAGTACATTGGGGAAATAATGCGCTACCTCTGCAACACACCGAAGGTGACTTCCTTTAGAGAGATTAGAAAGCTAAACACAGTAAATTTGGGTTGTAGATTATTTGAAAATACAATTACACATCTACAAACATATTTATAGTTTGCATAGCATTTCAGCATACTTTCTGTTAATACCATTCATGTTTTCAGATTGCTATGTATTTTCCCTCTCTCTCCCTGATTGTACTGCTTTCTGCTTTTTATTTATTTTTTCAGAAAGACAATGAGAAAGATCACATGGTCAGACTGGCCATAGGGAATGGGCTCAGAGCAGACACCTGGACAGAATTTCTGCAGCGTTTTGGTGACATTCGTATTTGTGAATGCTATGGGGCAACCGAAGGAAATATTGGTTTTGTTAACTACATAGGAAAAGTTGGTGCAATAGGGAAAGAGCACTTCCTCCATAAGGTCAGACATCAAACTACTCTTGTTTATTTGAAGCGAGACTCACAGTATTTTTGTCACTTTGGTAGATTAACTAGAATGTCATGCCTGTTATATTTTACATTTGTTTGTAGGCTGCTTTCCGGTATGCATTGATAAGCTACGACACAGAGAAAGAGGAACCGGTCAGAGATGCCAATGGATTTTGTGTAGAGGTCCCTACAGGTAAAACAACCAACCATTACTTTTCCACACAAATGCTGTTTATTTCCTCTCCTCTTCTCAGTCACGTTTTCATTTTGTTTTCCCACAGGAGAAACCGGATTGTTGGTAGGCAAAATTGCAGAACGATCGCCTTTTGTAGGTTACTCAAAGAATCGCCAACAGACTGAGAAGAAGACAATGAAAGATGTGTTTGTGAAAGGAGACCTGTACTTTAACAGTGGAGATCTCCTTAAAATAGACCATGAGGGCTTTGTCTACTTTCAGGATCGCATTGGAGACACATTCAGGTCAGTGAAGTACACTTTACATTACTTAAATTGAATAATATTGAATAATATGTATTATTAACTGAAGTTGATTGAATGTCTTTGTTGACATTATTGCGTGCAGATGGAAAGGAGAGAATGTGGCTACCACCGAAGTTGCTGATCATTTGCTCATGGTGGATTGCATTGCGGAAGCCAATGTCTATGGTGTAAAGGTGCCAGGTAATTTCCTTAATCTTTCATAGGTCCGCAGTATTTTAGCCACTGCCTATAAATTGCCCCACTATTTTTAACTGACTTAATTTATAGTTTAAGTACTTGTATATTTATGAGAAATGTTTGTGCCATTGAACTCTCAGGACACGAGGGCAGAGTTGGAATGGCAGCACTCAAACTGAAGGATGATATGGCGTTTAACAGCAATGCCACATACAAGCATGTCAAAGCCTACCTCCCTAGCTATGCAAGGCCGCGCTTCATCCGTATTCAGGTAAGCCTGACATTTACAGTTAATGCTTCATACAATCGATAAAAAAAATAAATAGAATGTCCTGTATACGGCACATTTAAATATTCTATGCATTCAATGAAGCTTGGAAATGAGCGTATAAAATAAAACAAAACAATAATTTTGCCTATAATTATTTGTTTCTTTTTTTCTTGGCAGAGCTCGCTGACAGTAACTGGGACATATAAACAGATCAAAGTAAAGCTAGCAGAGGAAGGTTTCAATCCCACTGTCATCCAAGATCAGCTGTTCTTTTTGGAAGACAATAACGGCTACATCCCGATGACCCTAGACATCTACCACTCTATAGCAGATGGCAAAATAAGACTGTGAAAAACCCTATACATTTATTTCATGTTTTTTTAAATATTTTTCAAAAATAAAATAAATACTGAAATGTGCAGTTAATGAATAGAGAAGTTAATGACATAACTTTGACCCTGGATGTAAAAGTCAATGACTGGTCAATTTAGATTTGACCAATGTATGTCTCTATCAATAATTTCTTCCTAGTGTATGCATATCAAGTTTATGGTAGAATTTAACAACAGGAAATGGAAAATATAAGATGCTAACGCCTTGGAACAGCAGACTATTCTCTGGGTCCCACCAATCAACATTCACATATGCGCACTCATTTGGTGTTTCACTCACAACACTGGCCCTTAATGCTTCTCCTTCACACACTCATGTTTTTGCTCTTGCTGCGGCACAACCCACCCTCCACCTTCTTTGGGTCTGTTGCTCATTATCTGTCAGGGGAATCTGCAGATAGGTCACGGTCTTCAGAGGAGAGGGCTCTGCGCTCCAGAATTTACATTTTACACTGTGCCCTTAATTATGATTTATGGTTTTCACCGGGGCCTTGTTTCTGATCTGCCATCAATTAGTTTCATCAATATCACCTGCGCTTTTGCCAGTGTATTTAAGTTCCTGTTTTCTTTTGTTTTATGTTTAGTCATTGAGTTCCTTGTGCCTGTGAAAAAAAACGTGCTGCTTTGTGTCTTAGTAAAGACTTAAAGTCTCTATACAGAGTTTTTTTTCCCAGTTACACTGTCTCTAGTGCGTTTATTACCTTTATGAAGTTAGCTTTAGTTTAGTGATTAGTTCTTTTCTAGTATTATTCTGCAATTGGGCCTACATTAACCCGAAGGGCCCCCCTGACAATATCTTCTCCCTACCTGTGGTTGTTCTTTGCCAGAGTGGAAGAAAAGTAGGCCCTCTAGCATTAGCTTGATTTTGGCCCGGCATTGGACTGATTTAACTTATAATAATTGATTCTTAAAATGCTGTACAGTTGATGTTTTATTGTAGGCAAAGGAAATAGAAGGTAATTCTATTTGTATAGAAAATGTCATACACACAGGCAATTGAAAGTGCTTTACATGAGGTGAGGCACATACAAAGCTAGAAATAAAAGAATAAAATGGTGTGAACCTACATTAGTATGACACTTAAAGATAAAAGGCCACTGCAATCAAAGTAATTCTAGTCTACTACTACAGTGCAGTGGAAGTGGTCACTGTATGTTTTACAGGAGAACAAGACAAACATGTAGATGACCAGTTCTTTGGACCAACCTGTGGACCTTTTAGTGGGCAGCAAAGCTGGTACCTGCCACAGTGCACCAAAAGCTGGCGGAAACTCGGCACACTGTAGAACTTCTTCAGGATTTTTTTACCCTGTAGACCTGAGGGTGTCTCAGGGATATTTAGGAGAGGCGGCTCCCTTGTAATGGAGGACAAAGGCTTCAGCTTAGTGTCCTTTGGAGCGGTGGGAACTGCATTGTTACAGCAAGAAAGGAATGCAATGTTGGTGTATGGAAGGGGCACACTGCTGCAGCTGAGAGAGCGCGTAGATCTCCTCTGTCCATTCCAGGCCTTGTCTATCCAGAGCTCCACGTTGACCTTGGCGTCAAGATTGATTTCCTCTGGCTCAATCTCAGAGTCAGGATTACATGTGGATTTGATTGAAGGCTTCTCACTATTTACTGTTACACTGGCCAGCCCATGGGGGAGCACCTTTGGTGTGTTGCCAACAGACTCTCTCAGTCCTGCCGTTGGTGAAGCCTCCGCGTCTCTGAGATTGTGCTTCTCTGCTAGTAGTTCGGCAGCCATTTTGGAGATAATGCCCCAGTCCCTGACGATGTCATCTGAAGTGGTTTGCTGGGAAGTCACAGAGAAGCGGATAATGCTCTTGGTGTAAATTTCTGCAGGAATGAGGTAAATTTTGCCTGAGCGGGTGAGTCTCTTTAACAGCTCCTGGGTCAGAAAATTTCCTGCCTGAAAAGAATATGGGGAAGACAAAGCAGCATCTTATGATCAGCTTCTGAGGATGTAATGTGCAAGGATATAGTTACCCCAAGACAACATGAATAAATACATATGGACTGCATGCTTCAGTTGTATATCTCTTGGGTTATATCTCCTATAGCTCCACATGAGGTCTAAAATTTACTTTACATTTTATGGATTATCTGCTTTCACTTGTGCATGCACCGATTAACTCACACACTGATCTTTGAACTGTTAAATTAAAATGGCTAAACTGTTAAACAACTCAACAATCATTAGCAAGTTAAGCCATTTTTCTTTACACTATGTAAATGCTGATAATACAACCTGTTAAATCATATTTACTTGACCATACTGCTTATTTTAGTTTTTTTTTGTTCCCTTCATATATACTTTTGAAGAATTAACCGTTAGTTGCTAAGACAATTATTTTTACACACTTTTAGGCAGAATACCACCAGGCCAAGGTTTTGTTCAGCAGGGACTTCAAAATTAGGGTCACTCTTAATCAAGGACTCCAGAAGCTTTGCCATCTTAATACCCTGAAATCAAAAGCAACATTTTAGATTAGATACAGAAAAGCTCAAATGAGAACCTATGCCTCAAGTCATGCAATACCATAGACATGTCCTGACACCTAAAATGCACCAGTTATAGCTATTTGGCATCATGCAAACCGAGTCATAAAAATAGAAAATTGTATGTATCTGTACAATGTATCAATGTATCTTGAATAACACTTACATGTCTGATGTGAGCCTGGAGATTTTTCAGCCCAAAAGAACGCATGACAAACCACAACTTAAGAGAACGAAAACGTCGACTCAGGGGAATCTGCCAGTGCTATACATCAAGACAAACACAAGACTACTATTTTAGCCTCCCTTAATGTGGAATAAAACTGACATTTTGGGGAAATGTCCCTTTGTCAAGGTTGAAAAACAAAACCATTAAAGATAACAAACAAATTATACGAATCAGGCTAAAATCTGAAAGTCTAATGGTGAAAAAGAAAGGCCTCCTACCATAAAGTCTGTGGCTGCCTCTGAGTTTTCATGTCTAAGATATACAGGGTCAACACTGAAGGTCTGCTGGAGCTTGATCTTGTCCCTTACCCTGTTGTACCAATGACACGTTGTGTGAGCATCACTTCAACTCACCTCTCTTACCATATACATGTGTAATCGCTATTGCATCAATTACTAAAGGCCACACTCTCACCAGAAGGCTGTGCAATCAAAGTGAACCATCATCCACTTGGAAGGGTTGAAGACAAAGGAGTCTGCATACTGAATCCCTTCCAGGGACCAACGCAGCTCTGGGCAGAAGTAGGCTGAGCCAGCGTATGCAGCGTCAACATGCAGCCACAGACCCTCCTCTGTACCTGGAAAAACAAGGCAACACAGCAATACAAAGCAACCGTCAGATTTGAAAACTACATTTTAGTAATTGTGATAATATTATATATGTGGTCACACTATTTAAAAGAAATCAGAGTTTCATTTTCTAGGTCTTATAAAAGAGGTTTCCAACAAAGTCCATAGAGGAGATGAAGACCTACACACTGGCCCCAGCTCAGACAGGTTGTCAAAGGAACACACTCCTGTGGTACCCAGGGTGGCACACAGCTAAAAAAACAGGTAAAGTGTTGGTCATAGAAATAAGCAGTAATGACAGAACAAACCATGGTATTATTTTAGTCAGCTAATCACTGTACAATGTACAACATACCATCACAGGAACCAGGCCTCTCTTCTTGTCCTCCTGGATAGCCTGTCGCAGGGTCTCTCCTCTCAGGGAAAGCTGCTCGTCTGTTGCCAGGAACCTGATCTTTACCAGAGATATCAGCCCTGCTTTCTCTACTGAGGAGTGAGCCTGAAAGATTTAGCACACATTTAAGGTCTCATTGTCTTAATGTGTGTGTGTGTGTGTGTGTGTGTGTGTGTGTGTGTGTGTGTGTGTGTGTGTGTGTGTGTGTGTGTGTGTGTGTGTGTGTTCAAAACACTGACCTGATCAGAGGCATAGGCCACCAGTCTGGAGTTGAGGACTGAGTCATCAAGAACCTGATTCTCCTGGTTTTCCTTCAGTTGAATTATCTTATCCTTTCTGGCTGCCAGCAGAGCCACGAGGGTGCTTTCACTTACAGTACTCTGGGAAGAGAGAGGAGTTCAAGGCAAGGCACATTTACTTGTATGATGCATTTCAGATACAGGTACATAGGCAATTCAAACTTCACCTGAGGCAAGCCGGCATATTCAAAGTAGGAATAAAATAAAATGACGAAAAAACAAAGCAATAACGAAATAGTTCACAAAATTGCAAATGGCTATGAAGGAACACTGTTATGAAACAACTTAACAAAAAGCAACAAAAAAAAAGGTTTTGAATCTGGATGGTTAAGTAGTCAGGCTTGGGGAGAGTCTCAGGCTTGTGCGAGAGTTCCAAGAAGAGTGAGATGGTGGAAAACCAGCACAGGTGGAGCCTACCTGTAGTATTCCTCCTCCTGGGCTGCCAGGGTGTTGATGTAGGAAGAAGGAGGGCAGTCCTAGGGCTTTACACAGCCAGTCCATCACATGTATCTCGAGCTCCGTACACGCAGGACTGGAAGCCTGCCCAAGTTAACACATCACAATGATCTTTAATAATACTAATCTAATTACAAGAGATCCAGCCAGCGTGCCCATTATTAATGTACATATAGGAAATATATCACAAAATATGGAAGCATTTAGAATTTTTTTTATATGGATTTGGTCATTATTTAATAGCATTTTCTTTTTGTCAGATTAATAGTTTGCCCTTTTTAAAAACGTAATATAACATGCCAATGGCATTGTGTTTGCTGATCTGACGTTTGGATGACTCACTGTCTCTATAAGAGAACTATTCAGTTAGGGGAAATTTTTTTTTGTGCTATTAAGCTTAGGTTATTTTGCTCCTGTAAGGACCTGAATGGTTTGGTGCCCACGGTACCAGTATATGGACAATACAATGATAACAACAGTTGCTATCATTACCCAGGTGAATCCAATGCAGTTGATGGCATCTGCCAGCATATCTCCCAGCATGGAGGGCCAGGAGGTCAGAGCGGGAAAATAGGCATGCATGTGTGGACTCTGCCAGTGAACCATCTAAGAAATAACACTCATCGTCACATCATCTCTTCCATGGTAAATGTAGTCTGTAATGAAAATGAGCAAACCTGCTGTTTGGTCTTACCCCTGGCATGATGACTTTCTCTATGTCCTGAAAGATGCTGTCCCATTTTTCTGGCTCTGTAGGGGCACTGTCAGGGATAAGCGCTCTCATGTAGCCTGGCTTGACATCAGGAATCACCCTCCTCTCCCGAATAGAGCTCAGATACTCTGTGATGTAGTCCACCAACTCCTTGCCTATGGAACATAAACCATAAGAAAGGTTACCATAGTTAGCACGTTATTTTTACTGGATAGAGTCAATACTTGAATTTTGTAATACATTGTTTTTTAATAATTATATAATTAACTATTTGACGTAAAGTTTCGTATGAAAGGCATATATAACATAAATCGGATGCTAGTATTACCTCGACGATTATATTCTTCTGCTTGCATCCTTAAAATGAAAAACTCTGTTGAGAGATGTCGACTTTCTGTCACAGAGGTGGATGTGCTGTTGATCTTAGATGACAATATCACAGACCTAAATAGACCCATTGTTGGAAAACCCGCCCTCATTGAAACTGACGTGCAACTGCATTTTCAATGATAGTGTTTTGTAACCTCAATGTATCTTCCCTTTCTTTTTTTTTACATAGGCCCATTGGACATCTTGGTGATTGGAAGTGTGTAGACTGGGGTTCTAATCACTCACGTGTTATAATGTATCTGATCATTTATAAATTATTCTACAACTTAAAAACCCACCATTCAGTAATCTATTTTATTAACAAGAAAGACAAATGGTTTATTTTCTAAATAAACTGTTTTATTGCCATCCCTGTCAAAGAGGTTAGTGTAAAAATTCCTTTTATGGTGAAGAACCTGATATATATGCATTAGTAAAAATTTACTTTCTTTTATAACACAAAATTGGAATACAAGATGCAAGACAATTACGTAAATGAGATTAATGCAACACAACCTCTTTAAAAAAAGGTATTTAATTTTTACTTCAATGGACCTGGTCATCTAAAATTGGTTGATTTTATTAAATTCAATGTCGCTGTCAAAACAAGTCCCCAGATCAGAGCATCTGCAGAATTACGTTTTTTTGTAGTAAAGAAAAAGTTTCAGTTCAAAAGATAGCAATGCCTAATAGAGTTATATTACAGTAGCATAAATCAATAAGTCAGTTCAAAAACAAAACAATTAATATTAAAGCTGATGTCCGTGATTGTAGTCACATTCTAATTAACAATAATCAAGCAGGTCCATTCAGGCGATATTGCATAGAATTTCATAAAACTTTAGAGTTGCTTAATGGGCCATGTTGTCAAGGCCATAATCATTTTTCTGGTGCGTCATAAGACTTTAAGCCTCTGATGTACGGTGTTGTAAACAGAGACATAAAGCAGTGACGTAGTTGCTAACACAATTTCACATTAGACGGCTATTTCTCATTGCCTGATAAGTGGGTCGAAACATAATAAAAGTATGGTCATGTTCTCTTGTGATACTTATCTGACAATATTTACATTTGTTTGTTGGTTTAAATCAAACAAGCTGGTGGGAGATTTTTTTATTTACTTTTTCTGTGCAAATATCTTATTGTCCAGTTCAGTAATGAGAAATGTGTCCAGGCCAGAGCCTTTCCTTTGTTTTGAACTCAGATGGGCGGTTCTTAAACATATTGGTTTTGTTTACTTACTTTCTTTTGACAAACACTTGACATATGTATTTTAAGTTACAATATACTATCAGCAAACATTCATTTCATAATACAAATTATTATCTTGTAATTAGGGCATAGTTAATTGCTGCAAGTGAAGCACACTACTATTATCTTGCATTCTTATTAGTGATTTATTTTGTTTATTATAGGAAGCAAACCAATAATAATATTCATCATAATTCTACCAAGACTATAACTACTACTAACAATATGAATCATTAAAGTGTTGTACAACTACATTTTCAATGATAATGTGTTTTGTAACCCCATTGTATCTTCCCTTTCTTTTTTTTACATAGGCCCATTGGACATCTTGATGGTTGGAAGTGTGTAGACTGGAGTTCTAATCATTCATGTGTTATAATGTATCTCATCATCATTAAATTATTCTACAACTCAAAAACCCACGATTCAGTAATCTATTTTATTAACAAGAAAGACAAATGCTTTATTTTCTAAATAAACTGTTTCGTTGCCTTCCCTATCAAAGAGGTTTATGTAAAAGTTTCTTTCATGGTGAAGAACCTGATATATATGCATCAGGGAAAATTTACTTTCTTTAATAACAAAAATGTTTAATACAAAATGCTAGAAAATTACATAAATTAGAATAATGCAACACAAACTCTTTAAAAAGGTATTTCATTTCAACTTCAATGGACCTGGTCATATAAAATTGGTTGATTTTATTAATTTCAATGTCGCTGTCAAAACGAGTCCCCAGATCAGAGCATCTGCAGAATTCAGTTTTTCTGTAAAGAAAACGTTACAGTTCAAAAGAAAGCAATGTCTGATAGAGTTATATTATAGTAGAATACATCAATCAGTCAATTCAAAAACAAAACAATAAAATATAAAAGCTGATGTCCGTGATTGTAGTCACATTCTAATTAACAATAGTCAATCAGTTCCATTCAGGCGATCTTGCATAGAATTTCATAAAACTTTAGAGTTGCTTAATGGGCCATGTTGTCAAGGCCATAATCATTTTTCTGGTGCGTCACAAGACTTTAAGCCTCTGATGTACGTGTTGTAAACAGACATAAAGGAGTGACGTAGTTGCTAACACAATTTCACATTAGACGGCTATTTCTCATTGCCTGACAAGTGGGTCAAAACGTAATGAAAGTATGGTCATGGTTTCTTGTGATACTTATCTGACAATATTTATCGTTGTTTTATGGTTTAAATCAAACAAGGTGGAGGGAAAAAAAAAATTGTTTTTTTCTGTGCAAATATCTCATTTTCTAATTCAATGATGAGAAATGTGTCCATGCCAGAACCTTTTATTTGTTTTAAACTCAGCTGGGCGGTTCTTAAACATATGTATTTTTTTTCACTTTCTTTTGACAAACACTTGACATATGTATTTTAAGTTATAATATACTATCAGCAAACAGTCATTTCATAATACAATTGATTATTTTGTAATTATTGCATAGTTAATTGCTGCAAGTGAAGCACACTACTATTATCTGGCCTTCTTATTAGTGCTTTCTTTTTTGTTTATTATAGCAAGGCAAACCAACAATAATATTAATCATAATACCATGACTACAACTGCTACCAACAATATTATTCTAATACTAAGTATTCAATTACAGCAAGCACAGTAGGTGTGCAAGATTGCAACAGTGTGCTATGCTTTCGGCAATCACACTAATACTAACAAGTTTGCAAGAGCATTACAATAGCATGCTTATTATAATAAGAATTACACCCACAGTACCTCTATAATGAAACATTAATAAATGTTTCAATCTTTGTGTATTCAAAATATTTACAGATTATTTGAATTCAACTTTATGTTATCAGCAGTTATTAGACATTATACATGATGTGCTCGAAAGCAAATAGGAGGCAACGGATAAGTGTTTAATGACTGAGATGGATTAACAACCTTTGGATCTGTATTAGAGAAAATAATTATTACCTGGGCTAAAATGTATTGTAACAGTTAATAAAATAAGCCATCAAATGACCTTGTTCCACTATGACATGCGAAGGTAAGGACTCCGAAGTATAGGTTATTCTAAAAAACAATACACCTATTGTCCTTCACTGTGTCCAAGCCTGAGTGAGAGTTGGATGATGAAAGCAGCAAGGGGTGGGAGAGGTAATTTTCAAATAAATTGTCTAGAATGGAGATCAGAGACAGTGAAAGGTTTAGGGCATCAAAGTCAGTATTATTCATCTCGGTTGGCAGTACACTCATCGAAACAATTTGACTTTGAACTGTGGCAAAGTAATATGTAATATTGTATAAACAAAGTAATCTATGCTAATTATAGAGAAACTGACATTTCAAATAACCTCACAGTAAAGTTTACTTGGACATATGGATGTAACATTTACGTTTCCCAGCTATAGGACAAGGTGATCACTCAAGGAATACAGTAAAGGAAAACATGTGAGTGAGGCTTCATTGTGACAGTTGGAGAATCCTCTGCCCAACTGTTATTGAAAGAGGGCATAACTAATCTTAGTTCTTAAAATTCCAGCAGTAAAGTGTTATTTAATAAAAGCTAAACACAAAGCATTCAAAAAATGACAGAAAATAGCTTTCTTTTATCATTAGGATGATATTTCACTCACTGTGTGTGTGTGTGTGTGTGTGTGTGTGGGGGGGGGGGGGGGGGTACATACATTGTGATAGTGTACAATATGCAACACACACTAGGAATATACAGTATGTGGTGATCTGAAAGTGGGTTCTCTACTTCTCGGCCTGCAACTTACAAAACACGTGTTTTCTTTACCTTTGAAATAGTCGTGACAAGAATCATTACCTAACTAACAGACTGGCATGCTAGAGCTGAATTCTCTGTGGAATGGTACAATGAGCAACATGTACTGTTGATTGATCCATTGAAAGTATTTATTCCACCCCTACATGTTAAACTTGGATTGATGAAGGAATTCTAAAGCAATGACCCACAATGGAGATGGCTCCCACCGTCCAGTACTTAAAAGAAATGTTTGTGGGTCCTCAGATTCGTGAATTGATTCATGATCCTGTTTTCTGTATTAAACTATCACCTCTTCAATTGCCAGCTTGGGAAGCATTTGTACAGGTTGTTCAGAACTTTCTAGGGAATCACAGAGCTGACAACTATGTTCAACTTGTGACAAACATGCTGGAAGCCTACCGACTAATGGGCTGTAGAATGTCCCTGAAAATGCATTTCCTACATTCTCACCTAGATATTGTCCCCACCAAATCTGGGGGATGTCAGTGATGAACACAGAGAGAGGTTTTACCAGCACATTTCTGTTACGGAAGCACGTTACCGGGGACGGTTAGACCCTAAAATTATGGGGGATTAGGTGCATGTCCTATCTTGAAATCCTGACGTGCTGGGAAACATATGAGGCCAGATTTGGAATCAACACACCCAAGTTACCTTGAATCACATTCATTTTCTCCAGTAGAAAAAACTGTTTTTTAAACTGTTGCCCAGTGTTGTTTCCCCGTAAAATCACCTGCACTAAGGTATGTATCCTTTTATGTATCATAGGTTGATAAAGATGTTTTTGTATTATAAATTAGGCCACGCCCTCATACTTCTTCCGGTAATGTCAGCTGTCACAAAATCTAAACAAATGTTAGCTAACGTAATGTACCTACGACTCAAAAGGTAACTGTAAACCAGCAAACTTACAGTCAGGAGTAATTTTCTTACCTACTTATATAACGTTGGTGTAGACAAGCTGTTTTATAAAATATTGAGAACATTTACAGATTTTGCTACGTCTTTGTCGTTTCGTTGGTTAGCATAGAGGACAGAACTGCCTAGAGAGAGAGAGAGCTAGGTAACATTGGCTAGCCAGCTAGCTTTGTTATGCTAACGAGCTAACAAGCTGGTTAACTGACGATCGTTGTCTTTCAGTCCATAAGATAACTTATCTGGTCGTTATTTAACTTACTACAACTTAAAACTGGGAGCTCTTGGTAGATACTTTCTGAACCAATATACAATGTTAGCTAACTAATGTTAGCTAAATAGTAAGCTAGATATTTAACTTTGGTTTAAGGGGCATAACGCAGCTAACGTTAGGTACAAGCGTTAGCTGACGTTACTTCCTTACTCTGGCGTTATTTTATAACTTGTGGTCACCATGTGTACTTTAAGTAACTAGTTATAGTTTCTTCATGCTTCATTATAGGATATCCTTCTTTTTCGGGGATGTAAGGAGCACGTGAACATTGAGAATTGCCGAATAGAGAGATTTACTTCAAACTAGCTTGCTAGCTAGTGTACTTAAGCGAAGATGCCTGCTGTTTCTGCTGGAGTGAAAGACCTGTACCTTTCAACATCCCTGGCTGACCTTAACAAGAAAGCTGACATCAAGCCCGATAAGATAAGCACGAAAAGGTAATTTAATTTCTATAGTGTGTAAGATATCCTTGCAGCAGATCAGCAACGTTACTTATTTTAAAAGCTGTTCAATTTATTGTTGCGATTTTATCCATTGCCGGGTGTAATATTGTTAAGCAACGATGCTGATTCCTTTGTGCATCACAGATTATGTATTACTGCAATTTTGTGTTTGTTTTAAAGCTACGTCCAGAGTGCCTGTAAAATATTTAAGGCAGCAGAGGAGTGTCGCATTGACAGAGATGAAGAGAAGGCATATGTTATGTACATGAAATATCTAACAGTCTATGATCTTATCAAGAAAAGACCTGACTTCAAACAGCAGCAGGTAAACAAGACATCTCAAGAAAAGAACATTTCACAAATTTTTGCTAAATGAAACTACACCTCTGTCTTATTTTTGGAAAAAAATATACATATAGCTTTAAAAAGTGCAATGCATCAAATTGCTAACCAAATCTTGATAATTTATCAACGTAGGGTGAACTAATTCTTTACTTTGATTGGTACCTTCCCGGTTCAAAATATATGCTTCTACTTCCGAAGGAGTTTTTCCTGTCCTTGCTTGGGCCCAACAGCTTTAAGAAAGCCATAGAAGAAGCTGAGCAGCTGTCAGAAAGTCTTAAACTCAGGTTTGTATCATTTGTGATATTGACATTGGCATGTGTAATACCATTAGTGCAAGAATACAGGTCAGGTACAGGACATGATTCAAAAGCAATTTTTAAAGGGTAATAAGCAATGGCAATTTGTTAGCTCTGATCTAGGATGTGCTTTGTATACAATCTGTTATCTGAATATAAAAATGTTTTATACAACTTTAGAAAGTTGTTGATCTAAGAATTATTGTTTTCTAAAGTATTTACTATGCTACTGTTAAACAGGTACGAAGAAGTTGAGGTTCGCAAAAAGCTTGAGGAGAAAGAAAGACAAGATGAGAGGAAAAAGAATGAAGAGAAGACAGAGAAAGGACCGTCTGAGATCAAGAAGGTTAAATAGACAAGAATCCCCTCTTAACCCCCTAAGGGAAAGTAGGAAAAAACTGACCACATTGATCCCTTATAACTTAAAGTCTAACCTACTGTCTTCTCTTTGTTTAATTGATATTGATATAAAAAATATATATTATTTTATTAACCTATTTTAACAGTGCATTGTTCATTCTCCATTTGCACGCTTGTGTCAGATAAATGGACAGAAGAAAGAGTTAAAGAATGTACCATCCAAAGGTATGAATTGCAAAATGGCCCAGCTGATGTCTGTAATTTTTCGTTTTACATCACTTTCACTGGCCATAGTGTACTATATTATGTTTATGTATACACCATATATAATCCTTTCATATTTAGTCATGGTCTTGTGCTTTACTTGCTCTTTCTCTCTCCCAGCGGCAGTGCCAGCTGGAGGGATCACCTCCGAGCGACTGTTCCACATGATGAAAGACCAGACTATGACTATCATTGTCATGGATGCCCGTAGCTACAGGGACTTTGAAGACTCATGCATCCAAGTCCCAGGACAGAGTTGCATCAGTGTGCCAGAAGAGGCAGTCAGCCCAGGGTAAGGGTAGCCATTTGGAGGTACAGGGCAATTGGGCATAGGGACAGGGTGTTCACTTTACTGATCAAATGTATTCTTCTGGTTTGATTCATTTTAACTCCACTTTAAATGTCCTTCAGAATTACTGTGAACCAAATTGAACGCAAGCTACCAGAGGCATCGAGAGAACTCTGGAGTAAGAGAGGTTTTGTAGACTACATCGTCCTGCTGGACTGGTTTAGTGCTGTCACTGACCTCAAACTGGGCACTACCCTGCAGAGCCTCAAAGATGCCCTTTACAAGGTAACAATCCTTGTTCAAAATGCAGTTAATTCAACCATAAGTACATATGGGCATGAGTAGTTATGTATATCAATTACATTTCCCTTGGTGAGGAAAAGTTTTTATGTGTCTGTTGATGTATCTCACAGTGGGACAGTACCACCATCCTGCGTAGTGAGCCATTTGTGCTGGAGGGAGGCTATGAAAACTGGCTACTCTGCTACCCCATGTACACCACCAACGCCAAGGTCCAGCCCCCAAGACAGCCAACCATCAGCATCCTTCCTCAACGTTTGTTGGCTCATCACAACTTTTATCCAATAGAAAATTAACCAAGTTTTACTGTTGTTTGTAATGCTCTGTCCTAAATGGTTTGAACATACTATTAAGTAAAGTGACCTCAGTAAAGCAGCTCATCACTTTGCTTGTGCTCTTTTTTGGTTCTGGGAGCAGTGAACTTTAGCTACCCTTCACTGGCGGAGCCCAAGCCACCTACCCCACCTCCAGAGCTGGAACCTGAGCCTCAAGCCCCGCTGCAAATTAACGGGGGCCCACCACCAGTGATACAGTCTTACCCTTCCATGGGGACAGACAGGCTGCCCGACATCGCTGACCCAGCCATCACTGTACCCTCTTACTCTGGGCTCGGCCTCACCAAGAAAGTCACAGGCCCTGTTGGTCAGACAGCTGCCACATCAAAGGTTATCCCACAGGTAAACACCCAGCCATCTTTGAAGAAGGGTTTGAGTGTTTGGCCTACCAGTCACAGTGGCTTATGGATGCCCAACCGCTTTAGAACTTTACTTACCTAAATAAACAAACCTAAATGATATTTTTCATTGCTTCTCTGTAGATTGACCGTACCAAGAAGCCTTCGGTGCAGGTGTCTGATGCTTCTAAACCAAACCAGGATATCCCAGCCAAGGACCAGCTCCCACCCCAGAATGGCCCTTTGGTCCCTGACCGCTCGGTTAAACCACCCTTTGACCCTAACGGCCTTCTGTCAGAGGGGCAACGCAGCCAGGTTCACCCCGAGGCAACAAGGCAGGAGTTGGACCGCCACAAGGACGAGGACAAAGAGGAGAGGGAGAAGAGGACAAGGGAGGAGGAGGATGAGGAGGAGGAGAAGAGCCACCAGGAGCGAAAAAGACTAGAGCGCCAGACAGCTGAGGACGAGGAGGAGAAGAATGCGGTTGGAGGGGAGGGAGAGAACGGAGGCAAAGATTCAAAGTCTGACACACAAACCAAAAGTGCCTCTCTGGACTCCCCTGCTCCCAACCGTGCTGTCAGTGACATTAAGGTCAGTGTCACTGTTCTCTGTCAATTCTTCCCTCTCCAGTCAAGCTTAACTGCAGAGCCACCAGGGGGAAAACATCTCATTAGATGCTTGGTGCTTGGGGTCAGGGGGAGGGGGGGGTCTCTGTTCCGATTAAAGGCATCCTTTTTTACCATGAGAACTGCTACCATTGCTCCAGCCAACCCAACTGACAAGCCCATCTCATGTCCAGACCATTTGTGAATGTGCAGTCTATCGAACAATACCGATACCGAATGATTTCAGCTCTCTTGTGTCCCCCCAACTTCAGGCTCCCCTGAAGCCTAGTAATGAACTAAAGAACGGCAACCAAAGAGCAAGGATTTTTAAAGATAGAACAGCAGATGACTATGACACACCTAAGGTATATCAACATTCGGCACAGCGGTGTTGATGGAGGCATGTTTTTTTACAATGCTTATTTAGTCCCATTCCGTCCAGGCCGACTCATTCGGATTGCATGTTGCTTGGAAAATTGTGGGTCACAAATAGATCCGTAGAGAAGATGGAAGAAAAACAACTGAAAAGACCTCTCGCTATGGTTGTCTTCCCAAATCATCCACAATGTAAAGCCCTGTACTGCAATGTCTTTCTTTCTTTTCTTTCCTTTCACTACAAGTCAGTTTTTGTCACAAAGTATACGGTGGCAGTTTGTTGAAGTTGATGCATTTGTTAAATGTCCACAGCGAGAGCCCCTGACTAGAGCCAGGAGTGAAGAGATGGGTAGGAGTGTGCCAGGCTTGCCTAATGGCTGGATGAAGGTAAAGCTTTCCTTAGTGCATTTGTGGTCGGTTTACGTTGAAATCATTTTAAACTGTGCGATCTGCGCGCGGTCCGTATTAGGCCCTTATGCTCTCTAACCTGTCCCTGGTCAGTTCCTGGACACAGTGACGGGTACCTACCGGTACTACCACTCCCCCACCAACCGCGTCCACCTCTACCCCCCTGAGGTCAGCGTCCCCCAGACACCCCCCTCCACTCCACCTACAGCCAAGCCCACAGCGCCAGAGCCTGCGGAGCCGGAGCCCCAGCGAGAGCGGGAGCAGTCCAAACTCAAACGCTCCTACTCTTCTCCGGACATCAGCCAGGACCTCCGAGAAGAGGCCCAGAAGAAAGTCACCTTTCCCACCTCTGCAGTCACACCCACCATCAACAGAGACACCAAGTGAGTGCCATAGGCGACACGTTGATTCAAATTCTGGTTTTGACAACTACTACCTATTATCTGTATCTATATCTTTAATATCACTTGTTTTTGTTGAATGGAATTTGTTTTGTCTCCATCAGACCTCCCACTGCTAGCGTCTACGCCAAAGTGGAGATCACCCGCCCATCAGCTGCCAAGATCCGCAACCTGAACCCAGTGTTTGGGGGTCTGGGCGCCTCCATCACCGGGCTGCGCAACTTGGGCAACACTTGCTACATGAACTCCATCCTGCAGTGTCTGTGTAACACCCCTGCCATGGGGGAATACTTCAACAAGAACCTCTACCTGGAAGACATCAACAGGTCAGCACCACTACCTTTCATCACCTGGTCCTTCTAATAATACCAATGTAACGATCCCTGATCGCCTCTCACCATTGTCTCTTTCAGGGCCAACATCCTGGGCCACAAGGGGGAGGTGGCCGAGGAGTTTGCCGTCATCATGAAGGCGCTGTGGTCGGGCCAGTACAAGTGCATCAGCCCGCGGGACTTCAAGATCACCATAGGGAAGATCAACGATCAGTTCTCTGGCTACCAGCAGCAGGACTCCCAGGAGCTGCTTCTCTTCCTCATGGACGGCCTCCACGAGGACCTCAACAAGGTAGGACACCCCACCGGAAAACGCCAAGGGAGGCTTCCAGACGGCCCAATGTTCGACGGTCATCAGAGAAGTCATCACGTGAACTCGTTTTCACACAACTTGCCTTACTTGCCTTGATTCTGTTCACTGACTACTCTGAATGCTATGATTATCGTCCACATTTATTATCAATCTCTTCTTTCTTTTTATGGGGTTTCATTTTGATGGCAAATTAGAGAGTAAGTAAACTGTTGTGTGTGTGTTCCACTTGAAGCACTACCTCCTACTGTTGTGTGTGTGTGTGTGTGTGTGTGTGTGTGTGTGTGTGTGTGTGTGTGTGTGTGTGTGTGTGTGTGTGTGTGTGTGAGTGTGAGTGTGAGTGTGAGTGTGAGTGTGAGTGTGAGTGTGAGTGTGAGTGTGAGTGTGAGTGTGAGTGTGAGTGTGAGTGTGAGTGTGTGTCTGTACGTGCGTTTGGGTTGTTTTCATTTGTCCAGTTTGATACTCTGTCTGATACCCTTTGCATGTGGACCCAGAACATGCCTCATTGCCTGTACTGACATGTCCTTTTCTGGCTTCATCATGCTTCACGATACGGTCGAGAGACAAAGAGGTTGATAGATCGAGGGAGAGAAATAGTCGGAGAATGATCTCTTGGTAACAAAACATGAGATTGGTTAATTTCCTGGAACCACTCCAGCGCCTGGCCGCCCTTTGCCCACAATACTCACTATACCAGACTGTGAGTGGTTGAAAGATAGGGGGAAGGGCTCCACCTAGGTTTCAAAAAAGAGAGTGCGGCTTTCAGTTCTTTCTGTTAAGAAGGCGAGGGGGCTGCACGATGAAACGTCCACCTACTCCTATTTGTCATGTGCCTCCCATCTCATAGCATCAGCCATCAGTCCACCCCATTTCTCCCTACTGATTAGTGAACTGTTAATTAGTGAAGTATTAACACCCTGTAATGCTAGAATGCTGCGATGACTATGATGAAACAACATGCAAGTGAAACGGATACTTCTGCATGGGAAAAACTGGTAGCAATTGCAGAATAAGCAGATACACTGTAGCCAAACTAATTCTTGCTGGATTGGTCCAAGTAATTTATACCTATTAGGTATATTCTACTTTTTAATAAAACAAAATTATAATAGGTGTACCAATGAAAAGCAGACCTCTAAAAAGGGTGCTCTGTGGCAGTAACCCAGACCTACAATTCTGAACATGCACATAACCAGACCGGGAACCACCTGCGTTGATGGGCTGTGTTTCCCTCCCCATCAGGTTCTTAATCGCAAGCGGTACAAGGAGGAGGACAATGACCACCTGGAGGATCAGAGGGCAGCCGACCTGGCCTGGAGCAAACACAAGCTGCTCAACGAGTCCATTATAGTGGCTCTGTTTCAGGGGCAGTTTAAGTCCACCGTACAGTGTCTCACCTGCCATTACAAGTCGCGGACCTTTGAGACCTTTATGTACTTGTCACTCCCCCTGGCCTCCTCTAACAAGTGCAGCCTACAGGTGAGTCATAAAGGGTCAGGCTGGCTCCTGGGGAAAGGCGAAGGCTATCAGGGTGGCAACAATAGTTACACAGAATCTTAAAATAATTAATTTCGGCACTTAGAATGCAGTATATTTTAAATAGTATTCATTACAGTATTATTACTAATGATACTTTATACGTTATTGTTATAGTAATGGGTAAATGGTTCACAGTCTGGTCAGAGTCTATTTAAGTGTATCGTGACATAAATGAACGTGTGTTTTTCAAACTCTAAATGAGCAACGAGACCAGTGTAAATTGTCTGTAACACTCTGTCACAGGACTGTTTGAGGCAGTTCTCCAAGGAGGAGAAGCTGACAGACAACAACAAGTTCTACTGCAGACGCTGCAAAGTCCACCGGGACTCCACCAAGAAACTGGAGATCTGGAAAGTTCCTCCCATCCTCATGGTGCACCTCAAACGGTGTGTGCACCTCGGGCCGTACCGACCCATGGAGATGGCTCGAGATGTTTGCATGGGGATTCTTCATCCCCTCCCTCCATGTGTCGTTTTGTGTCCCGGTGTTTAACGTTGTCCTCTCTCTTGTGTCGGACAGCTTCTCCTATGAGGGTCGATGGAAGCAGAAGCTGCAGACGTCGGTAGACTTTCCTCTGGAGAGTTTGGACCTGAACCAGTACGTCATTGGACCTAAACAGACTATGAAGAGATACAACCTGTATGGAGTGTCTGTAAGTTCCCTCCCGAGTTTGGGAGAGTAGGTGTGAATTGTACTGTCAATAACATGATTGTGTATCATGTATCTCTGAGTCATCCAGATCTCTTTAGCCTAAATCTTTATCTTTTCAAGTTATAGGTCTCTTTGGTAAACATTATTACCTTCTTGAGCTTCATCTATATCCATTAGAACAGGTGACTGCATTAGGGCCCCGGCTAACTCACACTCCGTCGTCTCTGTCTAACAGAACCACTACGGGGGGTTAGATGGAGGTCACTACACAGCCTACTGCAAGAACATCCTCAAGCAACGCTGGTTCAAGTTCGATGACCACGAGGTGTCGGACATCTCCACCTCCTCAGTCAAGTCCTCGGCGGCCTACATCTTGTTTTACTCGGCGCTGTGAGAGCACCAGGAGCTGCAGGAACGCGAGTGGACACACTGCACCGGAGCAGCGCTGCTAGAGGCCAAAGGCGATAGCCTGCTTTCTCACAGTTCATTTGGGATGCAGAAGGGGGGCCGGACCAGGCGTGGGGTTCGTTCAGAGGGTGTTTTGATTGAGATCTAGTCTGCCTATGGAGGGAGAGAGATGTAGGCAGTCTCCGCCAGCATGATTTCAGCTGCTTGATGACTCCATAGCTGTTTAAATACCGTTGGCTAGTTATGTTACCGAGAGAATCAAGAGGAGAGGGACTACCGTTAATACACACATTAAGATACGCTCTGGTGCCATGCATAGTATGCCTACTAAAACAACTGCTACTATTACTCTGACTTAGAAAACCTTTTATGGTGGTGTTGTAGTGCTGAGCCTGTTGAAATGCTCCTTTATCATTTCTCAATGTCAGTCAATGAAGAAGGCCTTTTTGCAAAACATTTGTTTAGCTTTCCTGCATTGTGAATAAACTAGAAAGTGTTATTATGGCGGGTGTAAATACCAACTGCTGATGTTGCACATTCAACGTGTACACAGTGCTGAGGGGAGGCTGGTTCAGTGAGAAGTGACCACATGTCCTTAGTAAAGCTGCCTCCATAGGAAAGGGATGGCTAACCATTGAACGTAGTTAGGATTCTTTTTTGACTCACTCCTTATTAGGCGTTTTAACATTCTCTTAGATCATTGGGAAACGGAGGCTGCTAGGTGTGTTCCCACAATGATTTGAACTTCGGCTTGTTTATATTTCTTACATTCTATGAAAACATGATGCACTTATTCAAAATGCAAGAGCTTCAGTTATCTATATAAAACCCATTGGGATATTTTAAATGTGTTGTGCTGACAGACTAAGGAAAAAAAAGAAGTTGCCCTGATACTAATCTCAGAACCCACTGTATGTGGATAGATTGCCCTGATACTAAGAAACGAGTCTGTCCAAACGTTGAACCTTCACCCTCTGTCGTTGGACACTATATTATTATATTGACAAGACTTGATAAGATTTATGGCCTATGGGGACTTAAAATTGTATCCTAATTCAGTGTTCCATAGACCTATGAAATGGGAAAGAATAAACAGTCTGGTCAAGTGGGATGTGGTTTTGCTTTTCAGTACAGCCAACAATGGAGGGAGGGATGCTGCCAGACAGGAAGTGACCTTGTCCAGTCCCATAATGTGTAATCATTAACCTGAACTTTGGATTTAGATAATGACTGTCCTTGACTGACGCATTTGCCCATGGTGAAATATCTCTCTGGGTTTTTTCCAAATTTAGCACAAGATCATTCTGTATCTGTTTTCCAGTATATTTTGAAGGATTTCATTTGTATCTTAATGCTCAGATGACTTTAATTTCTAAGAATTCACTTGTATTAACCTCAAATATGAATAAAAGTGTTTAAATGCTTTAAAAAAAAAAAGGGGGAAATGGTGTTTGTATGGTCATGTGTTACAACTCTAAAGCGTTCTGTGATTATATATTTTTATAATGGTTAAGATGGACTCATAGCTATAAACTCAAGTTAAGGGAAAGGTATCATAAACGTCTTGAAGAACAATGGGTTTTAACATAAGCATGCTTGTTCCTTTTAGTCTATATCATATACAGGTTGTACATACAGTTGCAATCAAAATGATTCAACCCCCATTTCAAAGTAGGTTTGTTTCTAAAATCTACACATTTTCATCTGTTTGCAAATAAACAATTGACCAAGAACAATTTAAATAGCTCAACACAACTAATATAACAAGTGGTTTCTCCAAATTCTTCACAAAATGCCACTTTTAATGACTACTGCAGTCTCAGAATTATTCAAAGCCCTGAGAAGAATCCCTCGTAAGAGCACACATTTATAAATCAGGTGTTCCAAGGGCTTCATTAGTTGCATCAGGTGTGCTTGAAATAAAACATCAAATACCTGGACTGGCAAGGGCTTTGTTGACTTTGATATTTGATTGCATATTAGAAATATGTCTGAGAGTGGTCCAAAAAGTTAAGAAAAGAGATTATTGCCTTGCACAAACAAGGAAAAGGATACAAAAAGATAGCAAAGGCACTGAATGTTCCTATAGATACAGTTGGAAGCATAGTTCGCAAGTTCAAAGTTCACGGAACCCTGGCTACACTAGCTGGACATGGCAGAAAGGGGAAGCTTTCATCAGCTGCCACCAGATTCCTGAGGAGGCAAGTGGTAAAAAACCCTTGAGTGACTGCAAAAGACCTGCAGCAACATTTGGAGGCAGCAGGCACTGAGGATTCAGTTTGCACAGTAAGGCGCATACTAAATGCTGAAGGTCTCCATGGCCGAACTCCAAGACGCACACCTCTGCTGACAAAAAAGCACAAGAAAAGTTGGCTCCAGTATGCTCAAAACCGTATAAATATGCCACAGAAGTTTTGAGATTCTGTTCTGTGGAGTGATGAAACAAAATTGGAACTTTCCGGCCCTACGGATCAGCGGTAATACCGTAATGCACGTTTGCAGCAGGTCATAACAGCAAAAGAGTGCTCCACTAAGTACTGAAGACGCTTGTCATGAAGGGGTTGAATAATTCTGAGACTGCAGTGGTCCATAAAAGTGACATTTTGGGTTGAATTTGGAGAAAGCACTTGTTATCTTAGTTGTGGGGACCTATTTAAATTGTTCTTGTTTGATTGTTTTTCTGCAAACAACTGAAAGTTTGTAAATTTTGCAATGGGGATTGAATAATTTGGATTGCAACTATAGCAGGTAATCCATTCGTGTGGTTTTTCCATCTCAAAGAGTTTACTGATTTCTTAATCTAACAACTTTTTAGAATATGTCCTAGTTTTTATTTTCTGATAAATCAAGACAAAACCTTCCATGGATGAAGGGCTGTCAAGGTAAGTCCCTCTGCTGTTTTCTGGCCTGCCAGCCAGTGAAGTCAGAGCCCCGTGATGCTGGGCCGAGGGAAGGCTCCGCGGCTGTAGAAAAGGATATAAGTATTGGGAGACTGGACCAGGTAGTCCTGGACCTCGCTGACGCTAGCGTCATCAAACCGGTACCAGCTACGGAACAGGGCACTGTGGCATAAAGCTGTGTAGTGGCCCATGTCCAGATCCCCGGTGTGGTTCTGGAGACAGGGTGGTGCAAAGGGGTTAGACATTTATTAGACTCTAAAATCACTTTGACAGGAAAGGCAGTGTGTATGCTCTCACCACAACAGCATAGAGAGAGTAGCTGTACTGTCTTGTAGCACAACTGGACAAGAACGGGCTTAGATCAAGATTCTCCAAGGAGAAAAGTACATTCGTTCTTAATTTCCTTTTATTGCTTCCTTGGAAACCAAAACTGTAAGACAAATTTACTAAATGAGCATATTGGTAACATTATAACACGCAGTACATGTCTAACAAGTATAATGTTACTAGTTTACTAATATGCTTAAAAAGACAAAGGCATCGTCTCTCGAATTCTGAGTTAGTCCTCCAGGATAAGATAAGGAGGATTGTTGGATAGCTGCCCACCGTTTGAGGTGCAACACGAGGATCTCTGGGGGTTTGACCAAGGATGTTTGCACTGTTGTATTTCTCCTCACTCCGCACTCCCGACACAACATCTGATCTCCACTAGTGAGAATGCTCTGCTGGAAGAATAAGGACAGACAGTCCTGTAGAGAGGGTGAGGTTAGGCTGCCATTCTGAGTATAAAGTATCATGAGTGTATCAGAGAACATATTGTGTCAACATGCACTAGCCTCAAGGGAGCACTTGTAGACATCTGAAGGGATGGGGAGAGACAGTATGGTGAAGACCTGGTTGCTCCACGTCTGGTGCTCGCAGTGCATACAAATGGTCACATACTTTAGCTGACCCTCAAACAGATGTGTAATGATGGTGGATTCTCCTGCAGTCCCAGAGAATCTCCTGCTGTGATGTCCTCTGTTTGAGGAACGCCTTTCCCCCTTCCGTTGGTCAAAAGGCCATTGAGGCAAACATAAGCACACACGTCCTCTGCTGTAGTCAGCTGACACAGGGCACAGTGGCATGTTTGTTGGGTTAGGGTTAGGGTTTACTCCTTTACCTTTTTCAGGTCGTCATGGAGGGCATTGAGGAGGAAGAGCAGAAGCTCTTGGGCATCCTGTTGGGAGTAGTTATCAAACTGGGAGTGGAGGGAGCACACCATGGACCTCACCTCCTCGGGGCCACAGGTGAGGCTCTGGCCCAGCCACAACTCATCCAGCAGGCGCACAAACACCATTGCCACTGTACCCTCACATCTGACCATGGCACGGGGGAAGGGAGTTATCGTTATTATCATAGATGGGTAGATAGTCTTTTTTAACTTCTTATAGTGTAAAAAGGAGGAGAGGGAGTACCTTTAACACACACAGAGACGTGTAAGACGTATGAACTGAATTATGCCTAATGAATATATTTATATATAATCAGTATTTTTAATAAAGGTTTTCGTCGTAATACTAAAACCATTTTCTTTCCAAACAATGTTTTAAAGGGAAAATTAAGGAACATTATGAGAATGAACGCTCATGGCTTTACTTGACCCGCTCTTTGCGTGTTTTCTGGCCGAGGAGATTTTCCACTAGAGGCACAGTGGAGCACAGACACTGCAGCACAGCGTTCATGTAGCAGGAGTTCCCTGAGTTGGTTAGACCACACACACCAGGCCGCCTGCACCTGGAGGAGCTGGCGTCCTCCGTCTCCATCTCGTGGTCACAACTGTTATTATCTGACCTGTAAAACCAATAATAGGGTAAGATACTGTTCACAATCTATGTGTGTTAGGCTTTACTGTTGCTTTAACTACACTGCATCTTATAATAAATGAAAGAAATATTTTTACAAGATAAACTAAACATTTACATGCAATTTTTGTTTCATGATATAAATGAAATATTTATATTTATATGTATTGTATATGAACAGTATCATTTTTTTCAAATGACAAAAGTACACTTCATGAGGTAATTAGCTGGGTAAATACCAGGTTTGGGTATTTGATTACTATGGTATAACAACTGCATACCATAGCTTTATGCTTGAAACTTGAGTTTGTTTAGACAAGCTATTCATATTCATGGCAAGTTGGGATGCCAGCGCTCTGGTGAATTCCCTTAGACTGGCTCGCTTGCCTGTCCCCTGAACCTGCAGAGTGTGGAGAATGAATGTGTTTATGCAGATCAAGTGTAGTGTAGCCCAGAACCCTGGGAGAAACACGTCTGCTGCCAGGCCGTTCTGTTCTGACACGGCCAAGAGAGAAGGTCCAGTCCAGCCTGGAAGATGTGCCACCAGGTGAGAGGAGGGGTCCTCCTGCATCCCATTCCCACGCTGACAAGTTTGTGAAGTCAATTCCACCTTGTTTCGCTTCTCCAGGGCAGGCACAAAATGGAGGTTGACCCCCAGAGTAGAGAAGAGTTGAGTTAGTTTGCCCTCCATCCAAGCCGAGCTGTGTAGTTGGACTAGATGCCCATCACTGTAGAAAGGCCTCAGCAGTTGGTCCACCACCTGTTGAACCACTGGACTCCTACTGTTCTTCCTGAGCTCCTCCGGCCTGTACAGGTACATGTTACACACAAAGCCAGAGCTCAGGTCACACACAAGGGCAAGATAGAGAGGGCAGGAGCTCTGCTGAGGTGAGAGAGCATATTTTTTCACAGCCAGGTGCTGTCCTGGTCTGAATAAAATCTGACAGCAATGGGTGAGGCGGTTTTGGAGTGCCCACAGCACCTCCATCTTGTTATTTTCACCCAGCCTGGAGAGAGACGTTACGGTGGTCTGGAAGCTGCTTCTCTCCAGGAAGCCCTGCCATCTGTCCAGATTAGAAACCAGGTCTGGAACAGAGCCAGAGTCTTGTATTGGGACAAGGCCATTCTGTAAGATAATTGACAACCATGTCAGGGCTTCAGCGTACTGCTCCTGTGTGAGCTTAGCTTGCTCCCTGCTCTGGTAAGGGGATTGACAACTGGTTCCTGCTTTGGTGTTGCCAGCCCAGTTTCTCAGCTCTTGGATGGTTCCTTTGTCCAGCATCTCCAACAGAAACTCTCTGGCTGTGTAGTGAATCTTGGAGGTTGGTCCCATTCTTGTCTTAATGAAAGGTGTCCCTTTCTTTGACCTGAAAATGTTTGGGAGGCAAATGCTAAGCGCCTGGGATGCTGTGCCCATTTCAACCGCTGGGTGGCACTCCTCTGATGTCCAAGCACACTCTCTCACTGACAAAGCTTTGGGCTTCATGACAAGTTCACCTCAAACTCCTGTCTGAAAAAAATGGTCTGTGTCATAACAGAGGATTTCCACGTACTCCACATAAACGTCCCATTTTGTAGACACTCTATTTTCATGACCCTGTAAAATGTGACATAATGTGTGTGACTGAGCTGTTCTCTGGTTCTCTGACCCAGACAGGCCAGACCGCCTGCAGTGGCGCTAATTAACTTGTGTCTGCGAAATCTTAAGAACGGTGTCTTAGATACCTGTCAACAATGACACCTTGATGACCAAAGGGTCATTCTGATGTCATAGGGTTTTGTTTTTGTCTCTCAGATTTTACACGTCTTGGATTTATTATCACTCTTTCGAGAGAAAAATGTAATATTTAAAAACCTGCGTTGTGTGTGCTATGATCTGGCCTCGAATGACCCGCCAGCATTTGTGAATTTATGGATTGTAGAGAACTTCTCCATTTTATTTGGGTGGCACTGTGACATCAAAGGCTTCTATGAACTTTGCAAGGTTGATTATGATCATCATTATGACTTGACAACACAATACTTTGCAGAAAACCAGGCAGTAATACACGGTCTTTCGTTATGTGGAAGAAAAAAGATAAATACAACAATGTTGTCCCTATTGTGGACAGATTCCACCACAGATTCCTAATTCGGAACCAACATCTCCAGTGAGTCGTGTCCGGCAATCTGCAACTTTCTGCCAGGCATACAACATCTAATTCTGTGTAGTGGTATATTTGGTGGTGGTGGCTATTTTGGGCAATGGTTTGATTAAGGAACAGATAGTCAGTGCATGGGGGAGGGTTTCTTATCTTATCACATTAAAGGGATGGTTCATAAAGGCTTTTTTATTCACCAGTTTATAGTTTCCAGTTTTATAGTTTATAGTTAAGAAGGAAATGGGTGCAATGCGGATGCCCTCGGCATAAATATTATTAATAATAATACCACAAGCAGTCATTCATTTTCATAATCTCACCTAAAAATAGATTGTTTAATTCAATTTGGATGAGTTGATGAAAAGTTTGTGGGCTTTTATTCTCATGGATAAATTGTGGTTTTACAGTAAAATAATGGGTAACTCTTTACCTCTCAGGTCTGGCAAGTGGTATAGTAATCTCTCCCACACACACTCTCTCACCCTCTCTCACAGTCTCATGTTGATATGGTGCATATATAACAGAGCAACTACTTGTACAATCTAACTATATACTCTATAAGACGCCGTCCTCCTCCGCTTTGTTGCGGGCGTCGCCTGCTGCCACCACTCTGGAGCCCAAAACCCAAATGACATAGTCAAATGTTACATAATAATAATATACAGTGACAGTTGAACAAAACAGCAGGTTGACAATACAGGGCAAATATAAACAGGCTCTGTGCGATCAGGAGATGGAAAAGTAAAAGCGATGTGGAAAAAGATAGATAAGATAAGGTTCAGTCTGATACCTACCCTTACTCTGCTCAGGCTGATTCAGCTCAAAGTCTGCATGGTTGCCTACTTTTCAAAATACACAGTAGATGGTGTAACAATATCCATAAGGCCATGAACACAACCAACTAGAGGGTTTTGGAATGCATACCGACGACATCCAACGGACTGATATATTTTGGTTCAGAGAAAACCAGTCAGTTCTAATATACAGGCGTCTTACTGAGTTGGGTGAAATAGAATCTTAGTATAGGTAGTGTTGCAAAAACATGTAGGATAGGTAAACAGGACATTGAGTTCCTGGTGATTATCCCTATTTATGTCAGATTACATGATGAGCTCTTGTGAAGAGTTTCATATTCACGTTAATGTGGGAGGCCAGAACAATTCATGAATCCCAATGTCAATTATGCTACAAAGTGGCTAAAATGATAGGCAATGGAACCAGTAAGCTTTTTTGGTCAGTAGACCTCACTCACTGACACCTGCTCGTTCATTGTGAAAGCAGGTGTGTCCGAACAATAACTTGTTTATCACACAAAGAAATTCATAGAACTTTCCTACCAAGAAGTGATGAAAGAGGTTGTGTAGTAGGAAACACCTGGTTGGAATCACTGCAGAAATGTGTTCAGTAGTCTAAGTCTACCACAGTGTGACACCCCGTTCTTATGTTATCAGGAACATTCTGTCATTTTGGAACTTGGAGGTGCGTCCAAAGTTCAAGTCCCAGAAAGGGTAAAAATGTATATACACTGCTCCAAAAAATTAAAGGAACACTTTTTAATCAGAGTATTGCATGAAGTCAATGAATCTTCTGGGCTATTGATCTGGTCAGGTAAGTAGCAGGGGGTTGTTAATTAGTTTCAGCTGCTTTGGTGTTAATGAAATTGACAACAGGTGCACTAGAGGGGCAACAATGAGATGACCCCCAAAACAGGAATGGTTTTCCAGGTAGAGGCCACTGAAATTGTTTCCCTCCTCATCCTTTCGGACTGTTTTTCACTAGTTTTGCATTTGGCTAGGGGCAGTGTCACTACTGGTAGCATGAGGCGATACCTGGACCCCACAGAGGCTGCACAGGCAGTCCAACTCCTCCAGGATGGCACATCAATACGTGCCATTGCCAGAAGGTTTGCTGTGTCTCCCAGCACAGTCTCAAGAGTATGGAGGAGATTCCAGGAGACCGGCAGTTACTCTAGGAGAGCTGGACAGGGCCGTAGAAGGTCCTTAACCCATCAGCAGGACCGGTATCTGCTCCTTTGTGCATGGAGGAACAGGATGAGCCCTACAAAATGACCGCCTGCAGGCCACTGGTGTGAATGTCTCTGACCAAACAATCAGAAACAGACTTCATGAGGGTGGCCTGAGGGCCCGACATCCTCTAGTGGGCCCTGTGCTCACTGCCCGGCACCGTGGAGCTCGATTGGCATTTGCCATAGAACACTAGATCTGGCAGGTCCACCACTGGCACCCTGTGCTTTTCACAGATGAGGGCAGGTTCACTCTGAGCATGTGACAGACGTGAAAGAGTCTGGAGAAGCTGTGGAGAACGTTACGCTGCCTGTAACATCGTTCAGCATGACCGGTTTGGTGGTGGGTCCGTGATGGTCTGGGGAGGCATATCCATGGAGGGACGCACAGACCTCTACAGGCTAGACAATGGCACCCTGACTGCCATTAGGTATCGGAATGAAATCCTTGGACCCATTGTCAGCCCCTACGCTGGTGCAGTGGGCCCTGGGTTCCTCCTGGTGCACGACAATGCCCGGCCTCATGTGGCGAAAGTATGCAGGCAGTTCCTGGAGGATGAAGGAATTGATACCATTGACTGGCCCCCACGCTCGCCTGACCTAAATCCAATAGAACACCTCTGGGACATGTTTCGGTCCATCCGACGCCACCAGGTTGCACCTCAGACTGTCTAGGAGCTCAGTGATGCCCTGTTCCAGATCTGGGAGGAGATACCCCAGGACACCATCCGTCGTCTCATTAGGAACATGCCCCGACATTGTCAGGCATGCATACAAGCACGTGGGGGCAATACACAGTACTGAGTACCATTTTGAGTTGCTGCAAAATGGACTAGCCTGCCGCATCATTTTTTCACTTTGATTTTCGGGGTGTCTTTGAATTCAGCCCTCTGTAGGTTGATCATTTTCATTTCCATCAAACGATGTGGCATCCTTTCGTTCCTCACTCATTACCCAGTCCATATCAGTATAGATATCCAGCATGATTTTTTCCCCCCCATTGAGATCTGATGTGGTTTCAAAGTGTTCCTTCAATTTTTTTGAGCAGTGTATATTTATAAGGGTACGTTCTGATCTAGCTCTGTCAAAACCTTTCTGTGAGGAGTTATTTGTACACATACCTTTTAACACCATCAATTGCATGAGAGGCCTCTAGTTACAACAACCGTGGTTGTGGTTTGCATAACGGATGTAAAGAGTCATATGTTGTACCCTATAATATCAACCAAATGAAACCCCCAACTGTGAAACAGTATACTCTCCAAAGTGAAGGTATGAAAATATACACGGTTTTAAGCTGAGCCAGAAGCTACTGCTATTCACCTCTCCTGCTAACTTGCCTACGTTAGGTGTAATTGGCCTTCCAGGACGGAGAGTAGCATCTATGACCTTGAATTAGCAAACTCTGCGCTAAGCTGCTGTCAGCTGACAGGCCAAAAGCAGAGAAGCTTATCCTTTTGTTTCTGGGTCTTATTTTTAACCCGACAACACATGACAGCCCAGGACCTTTGGGGGACCTCTGGGCGCAGCAGACGAGGCATGGCAGGGTAAAGTGGAAGTTAGAATGGGGAGGAGGAACACACAGGGTAGACGGGCTTTGCACAAGGCTGGAGTTGAGGTGATGAAAAAGAGTGGGGGCTAGATATTTGGAAGCAACATGCCATTGGACTGAAGCCCAGTTGCTGGTGCTGGCCAAGAGAAGGGTGAGAGTAAAGGTTGAGGGTGGCTGATGGGGTCAAGAGAGGAGAAACGTCTTGGATAGGCTTCTAGGGGAACCAGAGAAAGTGTGGTGGCAAGGTGAGGGTTCCACAGGGGGTATCCAGGCTCTCTGATGGACAACAGACCAAGAAGAGGGTGAAGACAGGGATGGGGAAGAGGGCTGGCAGAATGGGCTGGCATGCAGGAATGTTGCGCTGAGGCCAACATAAGTGACACATTAAGAGAGCCACTATTGTTGTATGTTATTGTTGGGCTGCTTAGCCACTATGGTAGGGGTCGGAATGGACAAGCTGGGGGAGCACATATCTGACAGAATGAGAGTGAACAGAGGACATGAGAAGAAGGCATTGCAGATGACCATGTTGTAGGCATAATGCCATGACTTTGGTAACCAGTCAATATGATATAAAAAGTCTTGGTAATAGGTGATACTTTGACATAGATTCAGGCTAGCTCAACAGTCTGTTTTAGGCTGTTTACTATTTGAAATTGTAGACTTACATATTGGATAAGTAACATTTTAAGGCAATAAAGGCTTACAATCAAAATGGGAAAACATCAAACTCCAGTAAGACTAGCCCTGCCCTGTTTTAGAATAAGCCTCATGATCCTCAGGGCAAAGGCAGGCTGGCTTCTTAGCCTAGTGTTTTCTATAAGAATCAGATTAGTGTAGAAAATATCCCTCCAACCTGTCCTCAAACCTCTGTAAAATCAGATCATAACCTTCGGTAAGGAAATATCAATCTTTACCTTCGTGATTTCATAAAAGGATTTGAATGAAATAATAGGGATCTAAGACAAGCGCAATTTGAGTGACCCTGTCCTAGAGGTGCACAAGGTTACAAATCTAAAAACTTCTACCAGAAAGGTTTACCTATACACTGCATTACACTAAGATCCTGCCTCTGCAGTCTGCTATGCCCATTTTAGTCAAACCCAAGTGGGATAAGGTGTTCTAAGAAGGCAGCAGAGATATATGGTGGAGAGACAGAGCTACATTTAGCTGGTGATTCAGGACCTGTGTCCATGGTCCTCTGCAGTGTAATCGAGACCCCCTATTGGGACAGTAAAACTAGAGTCTGCGGTGGTAGAACTGCAGTCTGCTGCACATTTCAACCAAGGTCTTGTAGCAGCAGTTGTATAGTACTGAAGTGACAACAAACCTCTAAGCTCAGCACTGCAGAGCTTAAGATCCACATTTCACTGGAGCCAACTTTGGCCAGAGCTCTGAAAATAATTTCAAGGCTGAAACCTATGCAGTTGAAAATAAATAAGGAAATGAAGGCAAAACTCTTTGCCGGTAATTTTATTTTGATATTTTGTAGAACAAGGGGAACCAATGATTACAAAATAACAATGGTGAACCAGCAATTCAAAGGCAAAAACTTAATGTCCGTAAATGTTCTACATGCTACACCTTAACCTAATTTATCATGCTTGCTTGGAAAAAATTAACTAGAAATTTAATAAAAACATACAATTAAAATAAAATTAATGACGTACAATATACTTCACCATTAACTTTGTTTTAACGTACCTTTTGTTGCTTCCATGCACACAATTTTTACATTATACTTAGATAAAAAAATTAAGACTTTTAGGCGCTTCTTTAATCAATAAAGCCGTTTTCTCAAGACAGGTCGCACCTATAAATAAAAAAAATAGGATTTCCTTTATAATACAAAATTATGGAAAATGGAAAGCTTCAACTTTTTTCACAACTTAAAAACCGATGAATTTGCATCCTACCATAAACAAACTGAACACATACACAATCATCTTTGTGCCGAAATGCAAATGGAAGTCCGTCAAATGCCTTGAAATAACACATTGTTCAAATAAATATCCCACGTGTGCTAGAAATAAATAATGATGATTGAAACACTTCACTACGGTAGATGGTTAAAGTTTGACAGATGAAAAGGTCACAATGTCACTGCATGGTATGAGGATGGTCACTTGTGTAAAGCACTAGTGAGGCTTCGAGTGTCTCTCGCTGCTGTTACCTTGAGGTAGATAACACATTTACAAAGTTCTACATTAATGCTTGTTGCTGGCACCATGTGTCAAACAAATTTACAGTATGAAAGGGTTTTTAAGGAAGCCTTTTTCGGGAGACGTTCATAAATAGTTTTCAAGACTTAGAAAAACAAAACAAAAAACCCAACCCTTTTGCCTGTTCCCCACCCTAGGACAGGCTGTTGGTCTGAAAGCACTTCTCCAGGCAAAAGCGCTGATGTCAGGGACAATGTCTTCCACTCTCTTCGAGAATTACCCCATCAATTTCATAATCCTTTCCTTCCTTTAGCCCCAATCTCTTCCATTACGATATTACCCTCTATACTTCCTTCTCCGCCTTTTCTTTCTTGCTAGTCTACAGTACTCAGGTGTGCAAATGACATGCCAGTTTAGCAATGTGGGGCGAGAACCAAATTCAGGTAGGCCTAGTGAACCAACACTCAGCCAATTCATTAACTCACTCCTTTAAGTTCATACACCTACAAAAAAACTCTAAGTAACCATACATAAAAAAAAAAAGGTTTGAAATGATTCAAGTAAAATAACATACTAGAATTATAAAACAAAATGTAAAAATTAGAGAACAGCCGCGACTTGCTGGGTGAGGAAGGTTGTTTTTAATTCAGATGCTTGAGGATGCTGCTGTATGTTTTGTGTGCAATTTGCGGGGAGCATTTCACAGCAGAGGGGGAGAGGGATGCCTGTATGGATTTGAGAGGCAAGTCCTCCTGGCTGTCAAAACCGGGTAGGGCTAGAGAGTCCAGCTGCATGTTAAACATGATCTCTCCACTGCTGGCCAGGAAGCCCTCTTCCAGCTCGGCCTCCCTGCCCTCCGAGGGCTCTGGCTCTGGGCTGGCGCTGCCCTCTGCTAGCCCCTCATCCTTCCGGCTGAACAGGCGGTCAAGGTAGCTGGTGTAGCTGCCCTGCTTCTGGAGCTGGTCCTCGTTGCCAACATTCCAGCACGCCTCGTCAACCAAACAGCCGCCTTCTTCTGCTCTTTCTCCTCCACCAAAGCTCTCCCAGGGGTGAGCCTGCCTGCTCCCAGCCCCACTGCTGCCTCCCCCTCCGCCTAGCTGGGCCAGGTTTACCAGGCACTTCTCCTCCTTCTCCTGGCTGATGGACTTGGACATGGAGCCCGATCGCGGAGCATCTAGCTGGGAGACGGAGGAGTTGAGCTCGTTGAGGAAGCCCACCTCGTTCAGAACGCCCACCTCGCTGAGGAGGCCCAGCTCCTGGCAGGGCTCGGGCTGCAGGCTCAGTTTGATGGTGCCAGCGATGAAAGAGTCAAAGTCAAAGGCCTGGTGGGGCTGGCTGGGAGGCTGGCTCTGGTGCTTCTCCTGCTCCCCGTCCTTCTGCACGGGGCTCTGGGTCATGTCGGCTTCCTTCAGGGCTATCTGGGCCTTCACTAGCCCGTTCATCTCACACTTGCTCTTGGCCTTGCGGTCGGCCTTCTCTTTGCTCTGCTGCTCCTTCCAGTTGGAGAGGTTGATGATGAGCTTGGGCTCGTAGTAGTGGTTGACCTCGCTGTCCCTCCAGATGAGGTTGTCCAGGTAGGACGGGGACACAGCCTTGTAGTTGCAGGTGTGGCTGCACTCCAGGTCACAGTACTTGTTCTCGTGGTGCTCCTCCTCCCAGGAGGGATCCGGGGCGAACATGGAGGAGTAGTCAAAAGACGGCTCGTCCTGGAACTTCTCTTGGTCCCCGTCAGCGTACTTTCGAGGGTCCACCTTTAGAGAAACATTGGGACCGTCATTACACTAACGCACATAATCCACGAACACGTGTACATCAATAAAGCAGCAACGCTGCTGTAGAACTACATTTGGCAACACCAGGTCAACACTGGGGATGCGGGAGCGTGGATGGAAGTGAAAACACACCTGGACTTCCTCCTCATCGGTGACGTCCGAGAGCCCCCGCGGGTCTACCTGCCCCTCGTCTGGGTAGTGGGTGCTATGCAGGTACCAGTCTGCCTCTGACAGCTGGCTTTCATGGTACCTAAGAGGGGAGACACTATATTTGACTCCTCCACTACGCAGAAACCACCATCACCGTGACCCACCACAGCATGTGCAGTGCACAGTCATAGCAGAGCGTTTGACTAACCTAAACAGTAAATAACTGTTCCTTTTTAGCGGCACATGGTAACAGAGGGGCGTGGGTTAAGGAAGGGAAGCGTGAGGGCTACCTGTCGCAGGTGTGGCTGTGGCTCTGGTCCATGAGGAGGATGTCGTCCACCTCGTCTTCAATGTGGAAGGGGTGCAGGGACACGGGCTCGTCAAGGGGGAAAGAGTAGTCGGCCATGTAGGGGTGGGCCAGGGCCTGCTTGGCCGTCAGTCTGTCCATGGGGTTAAACGTCAGGATCTTCTCCAGGAAGTCCAGAGCTAAGACAAACCGAGACGGGATCGGTAAGCGGCGGGTCAGCCTGGGGGATGTTGGTCACCTCAAGCCATGTAAACTAGGCGACCGGTGTGTGTGGCTCGACACTGGTTTGTGTAGACTCACCCTGGGGGCTTACGTCCGGCAACAGCCTGGCCAGCGGAGTGTGCGGCTGGGACATGTCGCTGCGGATGAAAACTGGGATGACGTTGTGGAGTTCTTGCCGGTCCTCCTCTCTCAGCACTGGGATGGACTCCAGGATGAGCTGCATCTGTTCCAACTCATGGGCTCCTGCACCGCCAACACACAGCGTCACTTTGAGTCAGAATGTGTCTACACACGCATTGAGTCCTGAGAAGGCTACGGTCACTTGAGCAAGACCTGAGCTGATATCCACTGGTATGCTTAGCTCTACAGTTTGACTAGCAAACATGCCAACGTGAACATCCTTCTATTTCTGGTAAGCTGTGCCCATCAGAGCAGTGAGCCCTGATGCTACTGCTGAGTGGATAAGGTCTTAACCCTCTCAAGGGGTCTCATATACATAAACAAGGGCATATGGAGCAGGTAAAGCCAGGGCCATATTCCCTTTCAACCCGTTTTACATTCCACTTAGACACCGCCGTGGACAGATGGACTGCATGTGTTTGGCATGCCTCGACACTGACCTGCAAACAGGGTTTTCCCGGTGAGCATCTCGGCAAAGATGCAGCCAGCGGCCCACATGTCGATGGCTTTGGTGTAGTTGTTAGGAGACAGCAGCAGCCGAGGAGACCTGTACCACTTCGTCACCAGGCCCTCTGAGAGATGTCCCTGGGTGGGGGAGGGAAACGGAGATTGTTCATCTATGGAACTCGTTCTACTAGAACGACCTTTAAAAAGGGCACAAGAGTGTTTCTAAAGGACTCTGGTAACCATGCAGACCTTATGAATGAAACTACTGATTATTTAACACTCCCAGCCCCGGGCCTTGCGTCTGACAGCACTCAACTTTCTTTCAACAGGTTGGGTGCCGTGGCTAACGGTGGGTTCAAAACCTGAGATGTCCCCTTGCTTTCAACAGGAAAGGATCAACGTACTCAACAGTTAGGTTCCCCTCAGTGTCTCCATGTACACCACTAAGCACACGGGGCTGAAATCCAGCTACCTCTGAACCCAACACCTTCCTCTGCATATCTAGCCTACTTAGACTGACCGAGATGAGGAGGGAGAGGAAAGAGAGAGGTCAAACACGTGCAGGCCCTTTCAGCAGATTTAGAGCAGCCTAATCCCTGCTCTGGCCACCTAACAAACACACACAAAAACAGTAACACTGATCTGGCACTTATAGGCCACTCTACTGTCAGCAACAATATGCAGCCTGTCTGTCTACCCTCTGCGACGACAGCAGCTAGACCACAATGGGGACCGACCCCTCTGTGTGTGTGTGTGTGTGATTTCAGACACACACATTGGTGAGTCTGGGGCAGGGGCTTTGTGGAAACTATATTTCTGGAGCATGTATACATGACATGATTCTATAAGTTTTTTCTTCTGCTTGTTATTACCATGATCAAATAATAGAACCAAAATATTGCTAACTTATGCCAAAGTGAAGCCACGTAAACTGTCCTCCGCTGCTAATTAAAAAAAACAAGGAGTGCCCGACCTATTTATTGGTTGATGTGGGTCTTGTGTTCATATTTTCACTTGAAAAATGTAGGCCTTTAGTAAGGCGCTAAGGAAACGTCACCAACGGAACACTGGTGGGAGGGGACAGTGAAAAAACATCTGCTCTGCTTCCTCTCACACCGCTTACACACGTCAAGCTTTTACAGCCATTTTGGCCTCTTAAGACTTAGCTCCTATTCCTGAACACAAATGGTAAACGCCATGCTATTCTGACACACAATGTGGAGTACCAGCCATGGTAACACTGAGAGACACATATAGGGCATGCATATCTTTAGGCCCCCAGATCAACAGGCTGCACTTCAGTCTGGAACGTGAGCTAGGTAATAAAGTGTATTCTAAGCCCGTGGTTCCTTAATTGGAAGCACGGCCCCAAGGTGGGTCAGTGAGGAGACCTTAAATAGGTCCTCAGCAAAAGGAGGATTATTTTCAGCTATCTTGGTAATTATTTAATTTAACTATTAGTAACATATCCTACTAGTTAAAAAACAATTACTAAACAAACTTAAAATCAGACAAAAATCCCTCTCAAAGCATATTTTGATGTTCTTAGCACGATACGATTGAGAAACACACAGAGACAGGCTGGGGCAGACGACGGAGGGTTTGCAAATGGTCATTTTCAACACTGCAGACATGTGTTAGCATTAGCATTAGCACACGGTCAACAGTCAGCAATGGGCCTAGAGATCAATGCAGTATACCCGGAGATAAAAAGAACTAGCATAATGCAGTACAGCGACAGACGTTTGGGGATATGCCGCACAATGACCTATGTTGCATTAAAAAAATTGGATTCTCTTACCTACACTGTACAGGGATTGTCACTAGCCTACCTACTTAATAAGATTACTGCTTTGCAAGAATATAATTTTCCACTTTATGCTTTAGGCAATATAGGCTCCATGACTTGAACGAGAGCAACTTTTGAAACTCTGATAAGGCCACGAGAGAACTGAGCTCGTCTAGTCACCTAGGATGCAGTGGATTAGAAACTGGAGCTCCAAAGGAAAACGTGGAGATATAATTAATTAAAGACATGATGTCATCCCTGTTAGGATTCAGTGGTTTGAAGAACAGAAAAGAAAAAAGCCACACACAGCTTCTAGTTGCGGCGCTGCTGTGTTTTGTTTGATCCTTCTGTGTTTTGGACTTCAGAGCCAGCCTGTCTTTTGCTCACTGGATGATAACTAGGTCAACTTATTCCTGTTATGGGGAGGAGTTAGGTGGTCTGGCAAGCAGGATGCCTGTGTGGTGGTGCTCAGAAACCACCATCATCCTTGTTCAAAATTCCAGGAACTTTCCATACGCACATTAAATACACCATCTCTGCAGTGACACACGCTCAGCGAACTTTAGACAATTCCCAGCCATGACTCATTTGCTTACTGCCACTGTTTGACTACTTTAGTGTGTAATCTCACCACTCTTCCGTGCCCAGCCTTAAAATGTTACCGCTGTTCATTCTCGGTCCAACGACATGAGTGCAGTAATTTAGGAAAATGTATTGTCTAGACTCGAAATCTTACTAACATCATCTTCAATTTGTAAACACACTTGGAATCTGAAGTATGCGGACAAGACACTCCAGATTGAATTTCCCCTCCAAAATAGATCGTCATCTTGCTACACTGCACAGATGTGATATCAGTCAGGCTGCTAAAGGGCATGTCATCTTAGCTGAGGATCCTTTTCTTTAAGTCTTCCAAAACGAAAGGGCACATTTTAGCTAAACCAACATAGTAAGCTTATGCTAAGCAGCTAGTCAATTAGCTGTATTAGGTTCCTTCCAAACTGAATATCAACCAGTTACGAATAGATACCAACGAGTCCTTACAGGTTTAAGTTAGGCCTGAGTATGGTTTCCCTCGTATGATAAAGAGCTGGCTGGAACAAAAAGACATGGTTGGATTCCAGCTTGTGGAATTCTTGTCATTCTTGAGGCTGGGCCATTGAGAGAGTCTGTCTGACTAGGTTTCACATGGCCTAAGACAGCTCAAAGCTTCAGCAGACAATTATACTTCTATTAGAAGTGTAGGCCAAGGTTAAATCCAAATGGGCAGGAAATAGATGCCACGTATGCCAGACATTTTGTAAAGCCTGCCTTTCTTCTTTCCCCCTTTGACAGCTAGACTACACCGTTAAATGATAATGTAGATCCACTTTATGTTAAAAGTGCCTATCAGATTTATAAGCTACAAAAACCACTAACATGAGACATGGCTCATGTTCATAACAAGACAACTATGGATTGACATATGCACATTGTTGAAACAATGCTAGAGACCAAGGTTAGAAACCAACAGGCACCGGTTTATATGTATTTAGACATGACATCATTCAAATAGAACCCAACACCACCACCAAGTTGTCTGGTGACACCCAACCTCCAAGACCTACGGTGTGTGTGTGTGACTGAATGAAGACACCTCTAGGCCACTAAGCTTCCATTTGGTTCTACATTCTACACTATGTTCAGAGGGTCACAGAGCCTGTCTAAAGACCCCCACCAAACAATCAATGACACCACCTCAGTCATCAAAAGCAGACAAACTCTAAACTGGGCCAGTGAACAAAAACTGGACAAACTGGCCAGGGTCAGAACACTACTTATAGTTGCATCTTGACAAAAGCCTACAATACTTGAAATGACCATAGCAAAACAGTTCGTCTCATGTGTGTTTTACAGCAAAAACAGTTCTGGGTTATATATGGGTTATTATGAAGGAAAAGGGTAGGGTAGGAGACTGAAGTAAAAACGATCAGAATCTTTTCCGGGTATAGGGTCATACTCAAACCTCTGTCAACTACTTAAATGACACAGTATTTGCCTGAACTTGTGCTATGAGTAATTTGCACGAGAAGTGAGTAAGGAAACCATTGACAAAAGAAAATCAGCTACCTCCACCAAAAGCTTGAAAAATACCATGACGCAAAAAAAAAAAAAAAAGGCAGGCAGGCAGGAGGGCATGTGTGTCTGACGTGGCAAGTGTAAAGCTATTCAAGACTGAGGCTGGGGCAGTCTGAGGCCAAACAGCACGCAAGCTTACAACAGACTAGACGATGACTAATCTGAAACACGTGTAGGCATCTGCCTGCTCCCCTCACTCTGACTTTCCTCTAAGGAACCCTCACAGCTGGAAACCCCCACCGCAACAGAGATTCACAGAAACAAGTTACCATATTCTCACCCGAGATTATGAATTTGTTATCCCGTTCAAGATGACTTGCCACATAGGGGGTTAGATATGGCAGGCCAGGATAGAATTACCCTTGAACTCCACGACACATGATACTTCAGCCACAGGTAGTTTAAATTGATCAAGTAAGAGTCCTTAAAGAAATGCTGACAAAATCATCCAAAATGCCCTAAGTCCAAACAAAACAGCCAAAGGCATTTTTATATAAGCCCCTACCCTCTGCAGTTAAATTGCGTCAGCCTTCGGATTGTCAAATCTATGTTAAGCGCAATAGTGGAAACATTTCCCTTCAAGGCAAGATATGCACTTGTTCTTAGCGTACACGATTGGAAGATATGTGTATTGTTTTCCGGAATTTGTGAGTCCCATATAATATATCTATTCAACAAGTTCAAAAAGGCATGTAAAAAGCTATTCTGCCCATACCTTGTGAGAGTAATGGGGATCCATGATGCGAGCCAGGCCAAAGTCTCCAATCTTCAGTACCAGGTCATCGGTGTTGACAAACAGGTTTGCAGGCTTGAGGTCCCGGTGCAGCACGTTAGCAGAGTGGATGTACTTGAGGCCCCTAAGGAGCTGGTACATAAACAGCCTGGCGTGGCCCTCTGAGGGGAGGCCCCTCTCCAGGACCTGACATAGGTCTGTATCCATGTACTCCTGCACGATATAGACAGAGTTCACTTCTGTCAAGGACACCACATCCTCCGTTAGCCTGCGCCCACTTGGACCCAGTGTCTCAAATACCTGTAAGATAGGAAGAAATTGAAAATCCTGTTTAGTGGTATAAGACAAATCAATACGCGTGCATCTCAGGTGTTTTTACCAAATGTGTGGCCTGAGCTGTGACTTTTTAAGGGTCTTATTATTCAACAAACATTTGTCATACCTTGACAATGTTGTCGTGGTCAAGGCGTCTGATAATCTTGATCTCTCGGAGGGCATGCTTCACGCTTTGGGAGTCTGTAAGTATGATCTTCTTCACTGCTACACGCTTTTCACAGTCTGTGTCAACAGCTGAGAACACCAGCCCATTACCTCCATAGCCAAGAGGCTTCAAATCCATGTAGCGTGGGCCCAGGTCAAACCCATGAATGTTCATCAAGGACTCAAACTTCTCTGCCATTATGAGAGTGATGTCTTCACACAGGATTTCTGAGATTGCTGGCTCAATTGGCTTCTGGATTATGTTCTGGCCAAATATAAGACTGGCAAAGAAATTTGCAAATGGGTTGCCCCCACTTATTTCTGAAAGGATTTAACTATCCCACCCCCTGCACAGAGGACTACTGTGTCCCCCTTGTCAAGCCCTCACTGTTTAATACAGGGTACTGAGCTGTAGTCTAAGTGTCTCATCATCTTAAGTAAGGGAGTACTTTAATATGGATTAAATTTTCAAATAAAGTTTTCACCAATAAGCATTTACAAGACTGCAATGGAATGAACTTGGGGGCCAATTACAAAGTAATTAACTTGAGTAAAACTAATAAAAACATTTAGTTGCATCTTCACAGTGCAGATACATTCAGTGTATGACTGGTCCTGAGCAGATTCGTACTAATGTGCCAAAATGTACTATAATTTAGTATTTATCTGACTTTCTATTCAACCACCAGATCTCCAATTGGTTTGGCGTCAAATCTTCACTGAGTTGTATCTTCCTCAATGATCAGGTGGCTCAAGCTCAGCAGAATCGCAGTCAAAACTATCCTCCATTTTACATGGGTGTAACCTGAAACATACAAACACAAGTGTGAATCAGATCAGATTCAATACAACAGAACGTAGTCCTCGGGAATCGTTAAGTTATATTTTTTTCCCCTTAAGAGAAAACAGCTGGGTAACTTAAGACCTCTCTAAAACTGAACAAAAAGTTGCTCACACACACACCGACCCAAACAGTTCAATCCGATTACAAATATTGTAACATCAACAGAGACAATTACGTCATGTTAATAAATAAAATGGCTAAAACTTTAAGTAAAAGTCGAACAGACCACCGAACCACGTCGGACCATTCAAATTATGTAATGGGGAAATGCTAACGTTAGTTATCACAACCCGCTTAGACATTAGTGATGGCCAGCTAAAGGGTTTAAGTCGAACTTTGCACAGTGCCACTGCCAGATATAACTAGTGAATTAAGCTAACCACCTACAATACAGCGTACTGGAGACTGTCTAGCTCTAACGTTGTCTAGCACGACGGCAACAAAAAAAAAATCTAACTGAAGTAAAGAGAAGATAGTTGCCAAGTTTCTACGCTGCTTAACGTTAGCTACTGCACATCCTTAGCCGGCGAGTCACATAACGTTAATAGCTTGCTAACCTGAAAGATAATAGCTAAATTAAGGTCGTTTACGTTGGCTACTGTTAATGTTAACAACTATTGACGTAAACCCCGTAAAAACACTTACGACAGTACTGGTCCACCTAAACTAACGTTACATTTATCTAACATTCCGTATAGAGTCACGTACCAGCCAACTACTGGCTAACGTTAGCTATAGCTAACTACCAACCCTACGTTACAGAGCGCCATCCCGTGACACTGAACAAAGGAGTCCGTTGTTTGCTAGCTAAGCTAAACAAGCTAGTGGTGGCTAGCGAATTCTTCGTTGACTAGCTAATGTTAGCTAGTAGGCTACGTGGATGGTTTCCCGACCCGACCTGAGACCGCACAAAGGCATGTCAGCCAAACATCGAACCAGCATAGCGTTAATACTATATTTTAAAATGAAGTACAGTAAAAACCACGACATATTATTTGAACATATAGAATAATCTACTTACGGTACTCATTAGTGTCAATAGATATATTATTTTCAGACCAAATACAGGTCCGAGTGCAATACGCTCTCAGCCCTGTGAATCTGTTCTAATCGCCATTCACAGACTGCCGATTTACAGCAACCCACTTGCGTCAGACAAGTGGGGGTGAAGCAGTATGAATATGGCTAGGTTACAACAGGCGCTCATTTCAAATATAATGACAGATCCTCTCCTTCAGCTGAAACGCTATTCATGAATATTGATGGATACTATTTTAATTCATTGCTTAAAAAATGTATATAATGTATTATATTTATTGGCTAGAGTTGCTAGACCACGTAGATAAGCGTTAGCCAAAGTGGAAATATTAGGCCGTTACCTACAAGTAAGGTAATAGTACGAGTTTTTCTAGGGTTAGACATAATTGCGTCTAAAACGTCCTACTAAAAGTTGCTTAAAACTTGCTTACCCTTAGTTGATCCTGTGAATTGACATGCAAAGAACAAGGTAGCGTATTTGATTGTCCAGATTGCTGCACATTTGGCTTCTCTTATTTAATTGTATCCATCAGAAAAATAAGCATGGGACAGTAATGTCTTCATGCCAGTCCCACAGACCCAGGTAGGCCTAGTTCATGCTGCCAGTAGATTTTTAGACTATCAAATGGAAAGTCCGATTTTGTCCCTATTTTTTTATATCCAAATATATCCTCAATACGCCGATATGGAATCTTTTAATCCGACTGCGCACCTGGACTTGCCTGTGAGGTGCCCCTGGGTGCAATTCCCGCAAGATTAATGCAAATAAATACAGCAGGGCTCGCTGTAGCATCAGCTGCACAAGAACTGTGCTGCACCTACATCAGACCATGTGGATAACCATGTGTTCAAGAATGCAGCAAAACAACCGATTTACCACCAGTTACAGTCTTGTCGATAAAAGGTAGTGTAGGCCCATTGTGACAGGAAAGTGAGCTGTTGCTAGGTTAAACGTCGGCACTGATTAAATCTTACCACGGAAGAAGCAACCCCCCCTGCCTGGGCTAGCTAGTTACACAACAATAAGATATATACCCAAATACAAAACCTGTACTTGTAAATTGCCTACACAGTATAAAGTAATTAGATTAGCTGATTGTCCGGTTTTTATTAAGCAATACAAAATGTTACGATTAAAATCCCTCATCCTGTTTTGAATGTTGGGCACAGAAGTTAGAGTTGTTTGAGTGCATTGGAGTGGTTGGTTGGGCATTGAGCAGTAAGGCACAGAATCTCAACAATTCTATTGTCTACAGGTCAAATCATTGGGAACCTCTCACATTTGTTGAGGGACATCTTGTTTTCTCTTATAATTCTTTGGTTAAGAATGAACCAAATGTTTTACATTGTGATATATTCTAGGCATGTATGTCCCAAAGTTTAAGCCTAATTTGAGTAGCTGTAATTTAAATAAAATATTTTCTTTGTGCAATCAGGATTGGAAGAAGGCTACAATTAGCGTTTTTCACATATATATTTTACAATAGCTAGGTAACCCAGTTACTTGGATTCTTTGTTATATTTAAAAAATATAGCAACGATTTACTATAGAGTAGGCTATAATATTATTTGTATGTATTACTGTGTGTTTTACTGCTTGTTAACATCAGACTTTGGAACCCTGAATAGGATTTTGGACAACAATTCTCCGAGCCACTGAATAACTGGCAATTTTGTTGTTGCTACTCATTCAGGTTAGGAGTAATTGGTAGAGTCTTATTTAAACCTGTGAAAACGACATTGACCTGAGTTTTAGGCAATTGTACTGTAGAAGTAATAGCACAACTAACAAAATGTATCAAATAGATCAATTAAAACATTAGTGGTGTCGGAGTAACCCTTGATCTTTAAAATGTAGATAAGCTATATTGTTTTACCAAAACAATCAAAAAGGCTTCTATGTAGATGAATGCTACCTTTTCTAAAATACCTTAACAAAAAACAAGTCACAACACATACTATTTACAGATAGTGTTGCCAAAGCATACATCAAATCAACCACAGCAGAATTGAAAAGCATTTGATATGATGTATCTGTATATGATATAATTGTTATTAACAGTTGCTTATTTATTGGCAAACTGTTTCATCTTATCTTTCTGAAAATGTCTGTTGCCCCGGTTTCTCCCCTTCGCCATGTTGCCATGGAAGTGAGTTTTTGTATCAATGGCCTGTGCTTTGACAAGAAATCGTGTCCCTGTGTAGGTCTGTCCTTGATCTTCTGTGACTCATCATGGAATATTCCCAGTACATAAAGCTGGTGAGATCTGAACGTCCTCTCTACCTATGTCACTTTGCTAATTGAACAACCCCCTAGGAGCATTCCTGAGCACCAGCCACAAAAACATTACTAGGTCCGAGATTGACTCACTAGTTTGTAAGAAAACCCTCACAAAGTATATGTTTGGAAAGGGTTAGCTTTGTCAATGTTTGGCGTAATGGATCAAACTACTGTATTTCAGACACAGTGCATCACATTTCTCACTTTTCCCTTTATTTTATCAGTAGCAAGGAACCAGGTCTCCGTTATCAGTCTCTTACCATTGTTGAAATCCTCCACAAGTGTTTGAAACAACATCGTACAGGAGTTATTAATCCATACAGCTTTCCAGCAAATGAGAGAATATATCCAATACAGAGAGGAAATGTGGGCACAATGTTGGATAAGGTGCCCTGTGTGGTCTGTTTGGCTGTGTATAAGTTCTCAGAGCTTGAGTGATGTGCTAGCTTACTCCATGTGGTTCTCGGTGTGAGGAGGGGCTCCATAAAGAGTTAATATAGGAGCAGCCCAGAGAGGGGAGGAGCTGGCTCTGTGTATGGTTTGGCCTGTCAGTGTGTCAAACCTAGTACCATTACAGTCTCTCGCTCTGTTGTGTATGTGCTTGCACTCCACAGTCTCCTTAATCATTTCAGCCGGAAGAGTTTGTGAACTAGTCTAGAGTGGTTACACTATGGATTCAAAAGGTCCATGTTTATGTGTCTATATGGTGCACAATCTATGCAACAAAATCCTAGAACCCTACTGCAAATGGAATTGGGTTTTGTAATGGGAAACTGCTGCATGCCTCATGCTTTTTTGTGCAAAGAAAAGAGAAAAAAAAGGAACTGAGGTTACAAATACCCTCCCTATTGCAATGTTAAGTTTTTGTCCGATTGTTTGGCTGGTGACCCGGTTAAAAATGTTTAAGCTGGAATAATTATGCTCTGTCCAAGTACAAGTTGTTGCAGGGATGTTGTGTGTAACATAGCACACTGGTGTAGTAAGCGTCGGTATGATGCTTTTATTGGACTTCTCTCAGAGAACGTAAGTCCTGATTCTCTCCAGAGCAGCCGTGTCCTCACTCATTATATCACAACGTCTGATTTTAGTTCTCTCTCTTGCTCTGTTTCTCACTTAATCAGTCTGTCTGCCACTTGTTATCTCACAATCTCTCGTAGACTCATTCGCCTGTCTGTCTCATTAGACTTGTGGCAACACAGGCATCCCGGGTGACTAGTAGGCGGCGACTGTGAATGTCAGTGTGTGTTAATGTGTTTGCCTGGAAGCATGTGTGTGTGTGTGTGTGTGTGTGTGTGTGTGTGTGTGTATGTGTGTGTGCATGGGTTTGGGTGCATGTACTGGGCAGGTGGCTTGAAGAGTTTAATGTTTACACTTTTCACAGTGGGATCTGGGATGACTATGACAGGACATAAAAGCAGAGACAGTAGGTTCAGGGTTCTATATCAAACCTACACTGTCCTCTGAGCATCGACTGCACACACGTTGATGCACTAGCGGCCCTCCATACAATGCTGTTGTCCCAGGTGGGAGAACCTTAATAAAGTCAGGGAACGTCTGCAGCTCAGACCAAAAGCAACGGGCTCCCACTGCCATATTGCTGCTAAGAGAAGTAGCATACATGTGTGAATCACTCAAAGAATACACAAGAATCCGATCAGAATACTTTGTTAAACAATGTAGACAAAACAGCCACGATTAATGATCGAAGTAGTCATTACGTAATATATACTGACTCAAGCAATAGAGCATTTCCAAGGAATAAATTGGATACTTTGTTGCGGCCAATGGTAATTTATTTTATTGTAGGCTGTTAAAGATTTTATTTTATGTTGGCAGACGTTAGTTGAAGAGGCAGAACCAGTCAGATTGGCTAGTTTTCTTAGTGAACCCATTTGATCCACACAGGTTTTATGACCTACCCCACATTTTCAGTGTTAGTATATGAAGAGACCTTTTAAGCAACATGTTATCATCTCAATCATCTTTGTTGAGGATAAAGTGAACAATGTCCTTCCTTGCTATTCTTCAAGCACAGTCAATATAGATAATTCAATCAAGTGTGTCATGCCAGCGAACTTTAACCTTTGGGCATTCTTGAACTAACAGTCTTTCAGGACATAAAGTACTGTGGTTTGTCTTCATGGTCGGATGATGGAGGGAAGTTATTTGGCCTGTAACTATTAACCCAGGGCTGTGTGTTAGCTAGATGTGGTGGGGATGTCCACTAACCACTCTGTTCCTGCGCCCCGATCAATGCCCATCACACTTCACTTCATTGATCAGTCAGAGACCATGAACACACACTTGGTGACAAACATGCAAACACATTCTCACACACACTTATGTCCTCAATGTACCTGGCAGTCCTGCTTTATATCAACAGTCAGTGGAAGCTCTCAATTACATAACATGCACACCCCTGACCCTGGGACTGGACTTTTATCCTTCAGTGGGTGAACAGTTTACAGGATCCTGATCTGAGATAAGTCCAGCACTAGGAGCAGCTTGCTTGCGACCTCAGGTGATGCTGGAAAGCAAACAGGCTAATCACTCTTGCATGCTAATGCTCTGAGCAGATGTGAGAGCAATGGCAAGCCTCTCTAATCCCCCAGACCTCAACAAAACCCGTGATCACAGGAGGAGACGAATACTGCAAATTCAAAAAAGCTAATTGCATCTAGATTTGTCGAGGGCATTAACTAGCTGTGCAGTGTGCAGATCAGAATTAAAGTGTTGTTGTGTTTGTCTTCCATACTTTTGTGTGTGACCAAGGTAATGAAGCACAATATATTTTGTTGGGTTACAGTGTGAATGTTGTACATTAGTAGGTTTGGCCCAAAGAACCACCTGAGTTTTCTTTTCCGCCATGTAGCATTAGTTTGATGAGCCTTTTTTTTGTAAAAGGGGAGAGAAAACACTTTTCAGCCATCTGCCTTTGGTCCTCTATGTGCTCTCACCATCTGGGTGGCAGGATCTACGTTGTTGACATTTGTGTGTGTGTGTATTTGTGAGTGTGTGTGTGTCTATGTCGTGTGTGTCAAGTTTGTATGTGGGCAGGGTCATACTAGCCTCTCTGATGATGTAACCTGTTCCAGTTCCCTCACGCCCCAGGACAAACTGGAGAGTGGGATGTCAAGTCACTGTTCATCATGCTCTCTGGTCTCTAGTTATCAAATCAAGGAGGGTGCGTCTTTGTATGTGTTAAGAATGAAAAACTGTGTTTGTGTGTGTTTATGGGGTCAGGAGCAGAACTGGGTTTTATGATGATGTAACAGGATCAGTAGATCTGGGATCATGAGGTTGTGTAACTAACGGAACTGAGACAGAGGCCTTTCACCTTTGCAGGGTTGTCATGAATGCTCTTACTAGGGAGCAGCTTGTAAACTTCTATCTCTCCTTAATCACCTGTAGAGCTGTGATTAGCAACAACGCGTGACTTAGTCATTTGGTTCTCTTGAAAGTATTGGCTACACTGTATACAAAATAATTTTGTTTGACTGGCTAATGCACTGGTCTGCCTATGCATCAGGAGGATAGTCTATGCATTGATTGGGGATTTCCACATACCTATTTGTACAGCCACACTGGGCATTAGATGGATGGGGTCATGAATTGGGTCAATATGTTTTAAACATTTGTAAATCTTATCTACTGCCAAGTGACTCAGATCCAGGTGAATCGCGCAATGTTTTGTATTTTGTACCAGAATGATTTCCCCAACTCTTAGTATGGCTAAAGAGTGTACATTTTTCACTGGCAGCGCTATAGTGTGCAGGACCATAAAGATAAAAATAGGGTCAAAGTTAGAGGCAGCCTGTGATTTCTACCAGAACAGTGTGAGAGGCAGATAGCTGTTCAGAGAAACAGGCCATAAAGCTCTCTTAACTCAAGCAGGAACAGAATGTCCACCTACGGTGGGCCCAAGGAGGCCAATCAGAGAGGCAGGTACATTGAGGGAAACAGCCAAGTTTAGTTTTAGATGTGATGCACTTATCCCTGTCTCGCATAGCATCCTCACCACCCATATCCCTGTCTCTATTTAAACTAGCCACAGGCCCTCATTACAGTCACACTCATATTATTTGCCCTACAAATAGGATCAAGCAACTCATCTTATCTCAGGATCACCTGAGTCGTCTGTACATATTTCATAACCCTTATTTATGTTTCCCCCCCTGTGTATATGTAAGTGTAGTTGATCTGGTGTCAGACGTGTCTTTGTTGCCGGCGTAACCGTTGTGTACAGCTACTTTAACTGTCCCACTGTTAAGGGTGCGATGCTGGCTGCGATTCTCCTGAGGGTCGGATGGAAAAAAAACTGTCTCCTGCGATTACATAACCCGTCTCTTATCGTCTCAGGGTTCTCAGCAACACAATTCACAAACACACATCACATGCACACTTACTACTTGTTGACTGGCCTTCAACACAGGATACCGAATTTTCAGCAGCAGCACCATTCAGGCTGCCCCTTATCTCCTGCCAAGCCCCGCTGACATGGCGGAAGTGATTGATTGGCCTCCCCTCTGACACTGTGTCACTGGCAGTCAACGGAACAGCTCTTTATTAGTCACAGATTGCCACTGGGTAATATGTTGTGGGCTGGCTGTGTGTGGGATCTACTAGCATGCATCTGCGTAGTGTTTTCTTTCTCTCTCTTACTTGGTCCAAATAAAACCCACTGGAGTGCTAAGAGTGGGTCATGTGTTCTGCGAGCATTCACCATGGCGATGTTCTGATATCAAACGGAGCCCCAGTCTGGGGTCAAGTTCTTTCCCTTCCTGGAAGTGGCAGTACGCAGTACTCAGAAGAAATCACTGTGCCTCCTCCCCCTTAATCCCCCCTAGTTCCCCCACCTCTCCCCCCTCCCCCACCCACTGTCTCTCTGCCTCTCATTCTGCAGCCTACGGTGGATGCAGCATCCGTGGAAAAGAACACAGCGTTCAACATCACGCTTAGAGTGGCAGAGCTAGGATAACGGTTAACCAAGATAACTACCAATTTACCACTCACTGGTTGCCATTGGCAGCATCCCTGTCTGCCGTGGCAACTTCTGTAGAAGGTAATTCCATCCTGTGTTGCATAAACTAAGCCTTCATTCAAAATATTCACACTTGTAAATAATAGGATTGTCTTCATCCTCAAGACATTGTTATGAATAGGATTTGTAATGTCAGGGCAGCTTGTTGAAGTATTAGCCAGAATACGACCAAGGGTTGGATTTTCAGGTTAGCTCTGTGGGAAAAAGATCCTGCTGTTGTTTCGGGTCTAATTTCACTGCCTCCTCCCCTCTATCAGCGGAGACAGACCTCCAGTTTGTTTTGCAATAACATGTAATCCAGTATAGTGGAATTCAACCGCCAGCTGAGGTGCGTGTTTACAGAGTGTGTGCGGTGTGGGTATGGTGGATGTTTATGTAAACGTGTACCGAATGTGTATCTTCAGGTGTGAAGTTGTGTGTGAGGGTGCACTGGTGAGTGTGTGTTTTCCCAGATGCACTCCACAATACCGCAGCATGGGGTGATGGGATCAGGGCAGTGTTCTTTATTACAAAGTTCACAGCTCTCCCTCAGTAGTAAGATGGCTTCTTTCTCTTCCCACAGCTATGCAGAAATGAATGAATGGCTGAAATAAGAGGCTCAAATCTAACTTAGATCTAAATAATGGCCGGTTGCAACTTATATAACTATTTATAAAGATAGGATTCAGGATCGGATTATACTCTAATATCCAAAGTTTTCAGGGAAATAGGACAGAGAGAGACAATCCCACAGCTCTGGTTACATAAGAGAAGATAAGAAATGAGCTCTATGCTCTCTCTTTATTCTGAATGGACACACATCCTTTAAGTTCACCCCCATCATTAGAGGGATAACTTGACAGATCAGAAATGAGAGGCTCGCTGAGTCAGTGTGTGTCTGTGGTAGAGGCAGCCTATTCTCTTTATAGATTGGAATAAATGGGGTGACCCCCAGTGATGGATGGGAGGTCTACTGACGAAGACCAAAAAATGAACCAAAACCAAACGCCACTATCTGATGATGTAAGACACCAATCACAGATTTGTTGTATTCCTCTCCCGGTTTATGTAAGGATGTATGTGATAGTTTGGTTAAATAGTAGTATTTTGTCAGAAACAACGTAGCCTGATTGACCGTTTAGATTATTTAGAAGGGAGATAAATTAAGCAGTAATAAGATACGCTTTTATTCCCTTCAGCCTGTTTTTCGAATTGCGTAACTCCTCTTAGTCATGCATGACTGGCAGTGGGCTGTGGATTTGTGGGACAGAAGCAAAAGAAGTCAAAAGCACAGAACACAAACTGACAGGAAGACTTACTCACAATCACATGCTTGTACCAATGCATCTTCAAATTGTTAGATGGGATCAGAATTTTGAGGGTAAAAAAAACGTCATAAGTCATTCGAAATAATTCACACACTATACACTACATGACTGCGTCATGGTTATTGTTTTGTAAAGGGAAGGGGCAGCATGAAGGCAAATTTGACTGGTGCATGGTACAAAATATTCCTCACCTACTTGCTCTGTTTTCTTTTTTTCTTGCTCCTAGCCAACATCTCCCTTGCTTGAAATAATAGCTGAATGCATCACTCCTCTTGTTTTTAGTGTCTTCATTAAAATAGGTACTATCATTATATTTGCTTAACAGTTAATCATTACATTCATAAATCGGAGACACTCTCTAGTTCAACACCAGGACAAATGGAGGCCTCAGGCTGTGTTAATATAGTGCTTTTCACGGCTCCTGTGTGTGCTCATGCTTAACTAGGAAAAAACATTACATTAGCACCTGATCAATTTCCCCAGGACAGAAAGAGAGTCATTTAAGTACATTTCTGGCCTTGGGGTAATCTAGCCCACTTTGGTATACTCATTGTTTGCTCAAATACAGACAATTTGGATGATAGTGTGTGCTTTGGAAAAGAGTGTAAAGTGTTTTTATGAAGAAGGAATATGCTATTTTAGTGTACTTTTTCATCCTGAAAAGAAAGAAAAAGGGATATACTGTGCAATGTACATTTTGTATCTAAATTCTGAAGAGTATCTTTCTTAGAATTTGTTTTGGTTAAGTGGTATGGTTCCGAGCTTGGTTGGCAAACTAACTGGAATTTGTGTGCTGTGTGTTCTTCAATCCTCTGAGAGTTCCACCAGCATATGAACACAGGAAAGTACATGAGAAAATACAATGTCATTGGGGACAGACCAAGAGGAGGGAGCTTAGGCTTGGTCGAATGATACTGTGCGCTGGGCTTACTCCTGTCAGAAAAACAGCTGCCCTCCTGGGTAGAACAGTGTGCTGATTAGTTTGGACCTGTGAGACCTGGGGCCTTAGGGCTGGAGACGAGGGCACACTTTAGTTAAGCTGCCACACTGAAATGCGTGGATGCAGACTTGGTGGTGCTGGAAAGACTGCAGAAGGGAGGCCCCATTGCCAGGTCACCCTGGTTACCCAAAAAGCTGGTGTAGCCAGTCAAACAAAATCACACTCTCCCACACGCACTGAACACATGTTATTTTGCTAATATGCATATGCTCTCACACAGGCACCACAAGACTTATACAATTTAGTTATTGTTTGTACAGTTGCTTGATGTACAGAGGTGAAGAAATTGCTTTGATCTCAACCCCCAATTGACTCCTCCTTTGATCTGCTAGTCTGCATCATTAGTGTATGGACATTTTTCAAATCCAACCATGCGAAACGGAACTGTTTTTTTTTCATTCAATGCTTTTTTGTCTGAGTTTGTCTGTCCAGAATTATACAGTAGTATACTCTATTATGTAGAGATTCCCAAAATGACAATATGTTCCCGAACCACAGTCTCCCAACCTTGAAATGAGGTCCTTGTATTCATTCCCAATAAGTAACATAGCTACTGTATGTACACAAGCCAAATGCGACATTGACGACATATTTACATGCAATTTTTAACTAAATGTTAGTGATTACCTGACCTTGGCTGGAAGATTTGACCCGTGCTCTACAAGGTGCTGTTAGTGTTAATCGGGCTAATACTGGTCATGGTCATGTGCCCCATGTGCCGTGGTACACAGGCCTAATACCAGTTTAGGGCATAATTAAAACACTCATCTGAACCCCATTTCACTGGTTTAGCCAAGGGCAGGAAGGTCACCTGTTATCAAGTGAGCATGTACTGTGTAATCTTTCTCTGCCTGCTCTCTCTAGACTCAGATGGAAATGACTGCTCTCCATGCACAAGTTGTTCCCATAAAGTCCATGGAGGCTTTATGTCACATGGAATTCAGAGGATTTGGAAAAACGACCCAGCTATTTCGGCAGCATATTATTGGTCCCAGTAGGCTGAGTGTCTGTTTGTTTGATGACTAGGAATTTGTCACACCACAAACACAGGGTTCATGACATAAACGGGTTTATCTAAATGTGGACTTGACTGAGAACTTTGAGAAGTGTCCAAGTTGCTCAGATTTATCATAATCTTTACTATTATTGTTATCTTTCCCTCCCCATTTCCATCTCCATCTCCATCTCCATCTCCATCTCCATCACCAGCTCCACCTCCACCTCTACCTCCACTCTCTCTCTCTCTCTCTCTCTCTCTCTCTCTCTCTCTCTCTCTCTCTCTCTCTCTCTCTCAGAGCATCCTAACTATTCAGTGGGTCTGTCATACTACCAGAGCATCTTCCAATTTTCTCCCATGACAAGCTCCAAAGTAAAGGACCTTTAGCCTTACCATGGGAGCCAGTCAGCACTGGGAATAAAAGACGAACTAAGTAACCAGGGAGGACTGTTGGCACATGGAATGTAGGCCTAGATTGAGCAGTGATTTCTTTTTTTTTACTATAGGGATCTTTCATGAAAACTAAGAATGTTATGGACTATCTAATTATACGGTTAAAAGGTCAGAGATAAGTGGTGAGCAAGCTGTAGTGTAACTCTAAAAGACCCACCTCACTGATCTGACATACTGTATGTGGCTCAGTGACAAATAAGGTTTTCAATTTCACATCAAATTAGTTTTTGGTTTATGGGGATGTTATTTAATTATTACAAAAAATCTTATTTTTAAACAATGTATTTTAAGTGTTTATATTTAAAATGACCAGTCAAAATGTCCTACGAGGAAACAGTAATGTATTTTCAAAGTGTTACCATATGAAAACGTCTTCAATGAATAATTCTACATAGAAATTGAAGCAGGAAACAGTATTTTGAGTTCAGAAAAGAAAACAATTTAACTCTTCATAATGTATTTGCTTTAGACGTAACCCTACTAGTTCAAGTTCTTTATAGACATTGTAACACTGCAATGTGATTTAAGCTGCAAAATGTCAGAAAATATTTTATAGTACTTGCCATCGTACTATTATTGTTTTCTCAACTCCATGAAGTTAAATTAGTTTACTAAGGACAAGAAAACAAAACACTCTGAACACACAAAATGGGCATTGGTCAGAAAGGTTTGCACAAAATCTGACGCTAAAGTGACACTCTAGAAAGTCATTGGGATAGGAACTATTTTGACCTGAGCTCTGTTCTGGCACTGAACAAGTCCAACATGTTTTATCTGACTGTGTTTGAAATAGAATTTTAATGCTAGGAAAAGTATGACGGGTTAGATTACTGTAGAAAGCAAATATGATTGTTTGAAGATGAAGGTGTGACGACTCTTTTGGAGAACCTGTTACCCCGCTCCCCTAGGCAAGCATGGGAGAAAGTCATCTCTAGCTTTCTCTCCCCCTCAGTCTCTCTCTCTCTCTCTCTCTCTCTCTCTCTCACTCTCTCTCTCTCTCTCTCTCTCTCTCTTTCTCTCTCTCTCTCTCTCTCACACACACACACACACACACACACACACACACACACACACACACACACATACACATACACACAAACATACACCCAACTAATTGAATTGTGTGCCTTTGCAACAGTTATGTGGTATAGCGAAATTGCTGAGTTAAGTTGATGTTGAAAGAGTTAATCCCCTGAGGAGGTATGTAGCCTTGCAGATCAATCCTCTAACCTGATTAAAGCTTTACCACAAGGCTGTGTTCACCATCAGGGCAAAGACAGCCTCACGCTGCAGTTATGAAACACTCTTTTGAGGCTGATAAGGACGCTCATTGTAGTGTTACCCTCCTCTGCATGACCAGCCCAGCTCAACTAAAACCATAGTGCAGCACAACTGCATGCTTTGTCTGCTAGAAAAACAGTCACTTTCTAGTTTTAGAAGTTTCTCATGTGTTTTTAAGGGAGAGGAAGATCAGGTAAGACTACCAATCTTCAGACCACAACAACCTCAACAAATGACCTGAAGTTCATGTGACACGTCGATAGCATGTATGATCGCATTTCCCTCTTTGCATTGTGTTGACATAGGTAATGTGCTTGCTCTTTAGTAGGTAAGTGGGTCATATTCTCATGTTGCTAGGTAAGTTCCCAGGCCAAGGGCCCACAACAGGGGCCCAGGAAGGAGGCTAACCAGCAGGTTGAATCACCCTCCCCTTGCAAAAGGTATAAAATAATGGGTCTGTGTTGGAGGTCTTGGGATATTTATAGTTTCACTAAGACATTCTTTGTATAAGTCTCCAATGTGTGTGGGTCAAATCTAAGTGGCAAACAGGTGGAGAGGAGGGGGCTGGGAAGAGGGAGTCATGGAGTCAGAGTTCCCCGATGGGGACCTGGATAGGAATAATGTGAGGAGTGTCTGATATGGTGGTTAGGTAAACCAAGTCCTCTGAGGCTGAGGATCTCTGCATCATTAAAAGTATCAATATAGACCATTGGCCACTTTCGCTTATATAAACCTGCCCAAACTACAGTCGTAACCACAAATACAAAACTGCACTGAACAAAACAGAAGGAATGGCATAACCAAAATGGGCACCGTGATGCATTATAGTATTTTAACCTTTTTACTAGGAAATCAAGACACACAACAGAGAAACAGCAAATACATGAGGTTTACATGAAAAATAAGACATAACTAGAAGTTATATTCAGAAAACCCAAGTGCCGCCTCAAAGCCATGACAATTGCATCTCGAAACCAAAAGCAAAGCATGATTGACTGCATTAACATACAGCAACAGATTATTGCTGTCCAAGCACTGCAGCTGACACCACTGTGAAGTGATATCAAGAGGGAAGTTGCATGAGGGAAAACTTTTGATCATCAGAAACCAGTTGAGAATGTCACCATGTCACCGTCTGTCTGCTAATTGGAATATACTGTTTACGGGAACAGGAAGATAAGCATAGAGAAACTTAGAGCGTGCACTAGCAGAAGGCTAACAGGCTTTTCTGCTCCGGCACTTTTTCCTGGTTGCAGCTGTGCTCTTGCTGGAGAACGGGACACGCATGTTGGTGTCATTGCAGCTGTGATCAGCCGAAAAGCAGTTCTCTCCAGGTTGATTTCATAACGTCAGTCCACATAGAATCTAAGGAAGTTAATTACAGAGGATGTGCATCGGACATGACAAGGGCACACATAGAGCCATTTGAATCATCAGGATCAGGACAAATTGTTCGTACTTTCTTTCCCAAAAGGTGCACACCCATTTAAATGCAAAGTGCCTCGTAGGATGTGAATAGTGAATATTGTTCCTGCACTCACTCAGCCCGGCTGACGCACATGCTGGCCATGCCACCAACGACTGTGAGAGAACAGTCTATTACGGACCTACTTTCAGAAAGCACTTCCCATGAACATGGTCATTAGTTACACAAGAGCAATAACCGGGCACATGGGGCCGTGTTAGTCATCCCATGGAACATCTGATCAGTGTTGTTGGCATCAATCACATCCAACTCATTATAAGCCTTTTATGCTGTGAAACAAATTGCACTGGGGCTCTAAAGTATTTCCAACGTGGCTTTGAAAGGGGCGTGCCTCTCGGTTGTGGGGTGAAATTTCTGTAATGCATGTATCAGCAGTCAAGGTAATGTCCCTCCAGTAAAAGCACCAAAACATTACAGTCCTCACACATCCAGAATGGTTCATCTGTCCAAATTGAATAGCTGGTTATAAGGTCATTGGATGTCATCCCCTATCAACTATGGATGTGAAAAACAAAGCTACTTTGGTTGTTTATCACCGTCCATCCAACGTGACAATGCTTTGAAATGACCTAATCAGTCAGAGGGAGATTAGGAGGGAGGGGAGCGAAAGAAAGATGGAGAGGGCCCCCCGCGTGGCTTTCCCTTGGCAGTAGAAGAACAGTTAGATAATAGAAGGTCAGAGCAGCCTCCTTGTGACCTGTGGTCTGTGTGTCCAGTCACAGCAGGCTCTGAAATACCACAGGTCTAGGATACTTGGTGTTCCCCTCCCGCAACTCACCTCCTCCACCATCAAACACCCCATTCTCTCCCTCCCTCTTTGTTGTTCCCTCATCCTTTCCCTCATCTCTCCCCTGCCTCTCGCTTTAGGTCAAAGGGACAGTGTGTCCTGTCCATTTTGGAAAGGCGGCAGAAATGCCAGTTCAGACAGAAGCATTTCATGGGGATGCTGGCAGCCATTATGCGTCACGCACACGGCCATGCACGTCCGTCATCCAAGAAGGGGTCAAAGTGAATGTCGACAAACAAGTCAAATATGCAGGAGTGTTTCACAACAAACATCACAGGAAGTAAGGTGACTTGAAGCGCTGTGCGGACTTGTATTGCCTGACTTGGATAAATAATAAAAACAGAACCAGCGGATAGCAGAATCAGCAAGATCAAATCACAGCGGACATCTCAGCAGTCTGCGGGGTGAGCAGCGTGTTTTATCTTGGAAAGAGGCGTTCCAATATTTCCCTATTTCAAATCTACAGCACATGCCCTGGGAAAGACATGGCACAGCAACGACACCACCAGTGGAGTTAGGCCCTTCATTGGGTGTGATGCTTTGGCTGATCTGGAAGGCCTGACTGCAGTACAGATGTTTTAAGAAAGAGGGTCACCTCAATAGTATGTTTCTGTCTGTTCTTCTAAAGGGCTCACATGGACCCACTGCAGAGTGGCTCATGGCTGAAGGTAACTCAGTGTTTATGAATTAAGCTTGTTCCTTTCACAGAACAGTCTGACCCAAATCGGTAAGAACAGAGGTACAAAAAAAAAAAGAAAGGTGTGATTACATGGTCTCTGAAAAAAAGAGCTATTGTTGGTAGTGTGTGACTGCGTGTGTGTGATATTGTTGCTAAGACCTTCACTTTGGTCTTGGGTCAGCGGAATGTGTGTGTGCGTGTGTGGGTGCAAGCCCCCTCTGGTAAGTGCAGAGTATTGGGTTTCTATTTTATTTATTGGTCTCTTAAACAAGCACCAGAGGGGGAGAGGGGACACACTGAGACAGGGGGGAAAGGCCACAGGGCTCAGTCTGTATACTGACATAAAACAGAAGGGAGAGAACAAAGTAGAACACAGTGAAAGGAAGACAGACAACATGAGGAACACACCAATAGGGCCAAATAGAAAAAGAGCAGGCCACAGTTGATCAAAGATATATAGAGGCAGACCCAAACATTTTGCCATTGAAGACCAACACTTTTGGTTGAAAGAGTTTTTAGCTCACAAGAAATGATGACCCAAAGAGTGACAAAGCATGACACATTATCTTGAAACAGTGCAATGGCACAATGCGATCATTGATTCCCTGAGTGATCAAGCAATTACACTTTCACACACACGTTCAGTGAGTCAGTCTCTCTCTCTCTCTCTCTCTCTTTCTGTCTTTCTATATCTCTCTCACAGCCAAGCATCAAGGCTTGCTAAGGCAGGCCATTATAGTATAGCATGGTATGGCACGAAACAGAATCTGAATCTACTGTATAACACTAGCGTTCCCCTCATGACTCAGTCAGCCCTGCTGCAGTATTTAGCTACGATTAGAATGCATTATAATATAAAACGTACCCCAAAGCCATCTTTTCCCCTCAACGGTGCCTTCTAACAACACCCATGTCACTGGGTCCATGAGGGGAGGAGGTAGGATGGGAGGGACAGAGCCGCAGTGAGAAATGCTGCAGCCCTCCCTTCTGCCCCGCCTCCGGCACGCACACAGTGTCTAGCGCCAGGTCCTTTCCTCCTCATTGCGCCCCCCCCCCACCCCCCCACCCCCACCCCCACCACCACCACCACCACCACCTACCAACCTCGTCCATTCACTGTGGGGCTGAGGTTACATAATGACATTGCAGTCTGAGATAGCCCACAGCCTCTTCTAACACCGGGCAAATAAAGGCACACACAGGCAGTCACATTGCACACATTAAACATGCATGGCATGCAAAATGTAGCTTTCCATGAGCAGATACATAGTGGAAAATATGCTTTCCAGAAAGTTTTAGTGCACTCACTATAAGATATAAGCATACAGACAAAGACATCTACTTATTTATATAGTCTATAATGTACAGGTATGGACACCAGTCACTCAAAACAACAAGACAAGAAAACTTGTCAGCAAATTCATAAATGATGTGTGTCCTCATTCTCTCTCTCTCTCTCTCTCTCTCTCTCTCTCTCTCTCTCTCTCTCTCTCTCTCTCTCTCTCTCTCTCTCTCTCTCTCTCTCTCTCTCTCTCTCTCTCTCTCTCTCTCTCTCAGACTCTGAAAAGTCGCTGTGACAGTGTTATCATTCTTAACTAGTCTAAGACCTGGTGGGGCAAACTGTCAATGCAATGTGTGTAGGTTTCTGTTTGTGAAACAGATATGTGGTTGTCTTGGGAGAGATAACCATTTTATGTAACCCTACATATCTGCTGCTAGTGTTATAGTGCAGCTACATCCTGATTGGCTCTAGCCGGTTCTGTCTGGTCAGGAATGCCTGAGAGGGCGTAACTAAAGGCCATTTGGCCGCTGACGGCAGTACGGCTGGGAATCAAAGAGCTGTGTTTGTGTGTGTGTGTGTGGCAGCGTGCGTCACTAGAGCTGAATCAGTAACCAGGATTCCATTCTTCTCTGAGCCTGGTGGATCTCATAGGATCCACTGTCACATTACCACAAATAGCAAACCGTAGAATAGAAAAGCAAATCTCAATTCAATATCTCCAATATAATATGGACATACTTTAAACACAAACGTAATAAAACACCATGGTTGCATAAAGTAGATCCCATACATATATGCATTTCAAAACAAAAATTCATAACGTAGTGGAGACACGATTACACTATGCTTTAGGGCCCCTTAAACTATTATAAAATAAACTGTTAAGATTAAACTATATTTTCTTGACGGATATTGTCCAAGCAATACATGCTGACCAATGATAAATCTTTGTTGGGCACTGTTCACGTTAATCTACCTTAGTTTTACGGCTAGGTACTACCACATTTGATCATAAAAGGATAAGAGGATAATGCACAGATTTTGCTGCTCTCTAGTGGTTTAAAATTGAAACTGAGACCAAGGTAATTCCGCTTCATTAATTGCTGGTCTAAAGACATTTACATCAACACTATCCAAGCACTAGTCAACTTCACTCTATGATATAATCTGAGGTGGTAGAGTTGAGAGTGGTTGGCAGCACCTTATTAAAATATTCAAATGTTGTCCCTAATAAATTAAATCACCCTAGCACACCCTGGGTATACCAGCACTGCCAAGACAAAAATTCAAAGCTGGTATGATCCTCAAAAGGGGTTTTAATAGAAGTTCAAAATTTTTTAAATCATAAAAACAAGTTTTACAATTGACAGTTTTTCTTGCTGCTTAGTAAAATGTTCCACGTACTATCTATCCTGTTGTCTAAAACATATATTGGTCTACTATTTACAATTCAGAGAGTATACATATAAAAACATGCAAAAGTGAATAATAAAACAGTTTAATGAAAGAATAAGAAAAACAAATGATTAAGAGAGAGTAGTCAACAAATCAGTCATTGAAGTCCAATATCGTAAAATCCATACTACATATACATATCATTTTTACAACTAAGACTCTACCTCATACTCTAAATAAAAAAAAAAAAAAAACACAAGCTGCTTCATGAAATATGAAATGCTTGCATCCTACTCTTTATTTAATATTTTGCTGTAACAGAACAGATGAAGTGCAGGGTTCTCTGACAGTTCCGTGCCTTCAAGGTGGATCCCTGCCTGTCCAGCATCCCACAGTGGTTTTTGGGGTTCGGGCAGACGGGTAGCTTATTTGCAGACCAGGCCTGGAGCTCCAAAGCATCCCCATTCACCCAGAGCCAATAACCAGCCAAGAAGTGTAGGCCCGTCCATACCTGCGGGGTCTCGGCTCCGGAGATCGGGAGATGAGACTGGAGCCGAGCAGGAGAAGGCAGGCTGGCCAGGTCTGTGTAGTTCTCCCTGCAGTCCGCCAGAGCTTCCTCCCAAGTCTTGCGCTCCTGAACCAGTACCAGCCACTCGTCTTCATAGCAGAAGAAATGTTGTTTTGTATCACATGATGTAAGTACAAGCCCCCATAAATACAAAGAGACACAGTCATATTGATGAGCGATTCTAGACAAAACTTTCGTGGGGAAAAATTTTCCTTTGCCTGACCATTTCCAGTCTGAGCTGTAGGAGTCCCTGTAGAGACCAATCCAGGCATGAGAGGGTGTTCTCGGTGCCTTTTTGAGCTCCTGTTCTTCGGCCACACTGTTGATGTAGGACAGGTCACTATAGTGCTCTCTGCAGTACTGTTGAGCCTCGTACCAGGTCATGTTTTTGTCAACATAGATATTCCTCCTCTCTGGGCCCTGGCTGCTGACTAGCCCACAGAAGAGAGCTACGATGAGAAGTCTGGTGAGGTTGATCTTCCTTGTCATGATGCCCCAGAACTGAGAAGGTATGAAGTGGTTTGGAGTGTCTGTGGAATTCTTATGACCCTAGCTTTTGTCTCATGCCTGTACACAACCCCACACACACATTTTACCAACCGCAAGACACTATTTTCTTATTTGTGCTGCTGGCAGTCTTTTACATATGTTACAAGCCAAATAAGCTTCGCCTTCCATTCAAAGGAGTATGTAAACATTAAAGCAAAACATTTATAAGCCTAATCGACCTTGCAAATCGTCCATCTAAAGGACAACGGCACACCATTATAAGTCATTGTTAAAACTACAATACAAACAAAGATATCAGATCATTATAATATATAATTTACTTTAATATCTTAAAATAGTCCAAAGGAGAGTAGATAGAGAAATCAAATACCTATACACTTTACATTTGGGAAATCATATAAATTAGCCAATCATATAAAGTCCCATCCGCCCCAAACAGAAGGAACCTCTACGGTAAGTTATTTTGGAACACATGGAAAGTGTTCGGCGGAAATTGGGCTCTGATGTGGCTCCAGGACCTACGCAGGTGACCTGCTCCCCTCAGCTGATCTCCCCGATGCTGGGTCTAGGTTGTTTTCTTTACACACAGAGAAAGTAGGCAGAGAGTGGGTGTCCAGTTTCTCATTGAATATTCCTGTGGCCAACCAAGCCCTGCAGTGCTGAGTGACTGCTGTTCCCTACGGCATCAATAATACAAGAGGAAGTTATTGTTCCGCCACAGGCCTCGGTGATACACAGCCGAAGGGCCTGCGGGGGTGGCGAGGGGGCCCTGTCACTCTCCGCTCTTGGGTTTCAGGGCATGCAGACAGTGGTCTGACACCAGGGAGCCTGCCGCTGCGTCCCCGCACAGAGCCTGATTGTGTGGCTGCAGTGGCCGAGGGATGGATGTTGTCTGCACAGTGACAGCCCTCGGAGAGCCGCTGGCTCAGCCCTGGTGGGTAAGACTACACCCCTGTGGACTTAGAGTCATGGGATGAGCCCTGGCTGAGAGTCAGTTCAATAGAGAATTAGTCTGTGGGAGACTGTGGACAGCTAAAGAATGGCATAGATAGCCTGGATGTGATTAATTGCGTCGAGATTTACCCTTGCTTGAGCAGCTAGCTGACAACCATGGCCTTTTGTATTGCTTTCCATTTGTTTATAACATACTTATTAAAACAAATGGTTAAATGTTTTAAGTGTGGGGATGACCTTACTACATTAAATTACCCTGTCACATAGTCTTAAATATGTTTGGTTGTGTCTTCCCCCAACCCATACCAAGCTCTCCTTTGTTCAAGATTATGACATAGTACGGCCGATGGTCCACAATAATGTGGAAATATGAAGCCATGCCATCCAACTGAACACCAGTGACTTGAGAGCAAATTCACAACCTGGGACAAAAACTGAGAGAACAGCAGTAGGAGGAGCAGAGGGAAAGAGTGAAATGGAGAGATGGAGAGGGGTAAAGAGGTTGAAAGGAAAACACAGAGTGAAAACGAAGTTGGCAGTTAGGTGTTCTGTGTTGATGCTTATTGTTATGGATATGTTGGACAGCCCTTTAGAAGCAAGATAAACAGAGAATACGAAGAACTAAAATAATTTTGGTAAGTTCTTAGAAATGTGTTTTATTTTATGACGTATCATTAACTTAAAACATTTAAAAATTCATATATTTACTGGCTCTTGGCTCTCTGCCTGTTTGGCAGAGATGCCAAAACAATGAAAGACAGATTGGTTGCAATTTGAATAAACAAAACTTCTCAAGTTTACAACAAATAACTCAGAATGTTGAGCACTTCTTGGTTCTCATTCTACAATTGAATAATGCTCTTCACCATTACTTGTTAGTGGTTGAAAATTCATGAAGTGGCATGATTAGCAATTATAGTATATAGACTAGACATTTTCTAAGGAAATGGACCTTTATTGTACGATGCAGGTCAGGTGATGGTGGCCGGTCATTAAGGTTTAATGTCCACTCAGCAGAGTGACACTCTACTCCTTATGTCCACCCCGCTGGTGAGGATGTGAGAGGGACTCCCGTCGCTCAGAGGGATGTGACATCCACAGTCTGCAGACTGCACCATAGATTTGACCTATCTGTGTCACTGTGTCCGCTGGGTTGGAGATGGCAGAAAAAGGGCCTGGGAATGTCGTGCTCAGATATGTTTGCATCGCTGTTTTTCTGTTTGTCTTGCTGGGAACAACATCGCCTCAGAACACAGGTGAGTGCACCAGGTGACCTTCATTGTGTCTCTACTTGAATGTTGATGCTAATTAAAACAGCTGTCCCTTGTTCATGAAACTAAAACATTTGTCATAGGAAGTAAGAAAGAAGACCAAAAACAGGCCATTTTGAAGGAGCTTGTTTCAATTTGGCGTACAGGAGGTAGTTGGTATCCACACAAGGATCTTCCACCTCAAGAGGGAAGCCAGCCACAGGTCCATCCTGTGGTAAAGAGCATCATGGGAGGCCTTAAGAGCCTGGGCCTCCTCCCTGGCAGGAGCATGGGCCTGCCCTCCCTGAACAAGCCCGTGGACAGGCATCGCCTGTCGGGCTTCCTATACAACATCTCCCTCTACCTCCAGGAGATGGGCGCCGAGCTGGAGGAGCGCCAAGCCGCCACAGACGAGGAGCAGCTGTGGGAGAAGGTGCTGCAGTCCTTTATACAGTCTGAGGGGGGCAATGTGCTGAGCCAGTGGGATGGCAGAGTGCCACCCAGGCCAAGTGTCAGGCTCCAAGACTGGTTCATGTCCCTGAGGGGCAGCCCGCACTGGGACGGACTACTTGGACTGCTGCAGAGCCTGCTCTCTCTGTTAGAGCGCCAGCCTCACAGGCCCCTCCTGACGTTCCTGTCCCAGAACTGGAGGACGGTCAGTGCTCTGCTGGAGGCGGCCCTGCAGGCCTTGGTGAGCGGGACCTATGGCCAAGCCAGTGCTGGCCTCCAGGGCTTCATCTGTGCCCTGAAGGGCCGCTCTGACTGTGCCTTCAGTGTCAGCTGGCTTCAGCAGCTTCTACGTATGCTGGAGACTCGCAACTGGAAGCCGGTGGTGAACCTGCACCCTGCCGGAGTTGGAGTGGAGCCCAGTAAGGGCTCGGCAGCTTTTGGACGCCTGAAGCCCTTCAGCATGCCACCAGAGGCTCTCAAGGAGGAAAGCTTTTATGAGAACACGTCTCTTGGTGACATGGGAGATGATTTGAGCTCCATACAGTCTTTGCTCTGGCACGCTTTATCCCGTTCTGGTGGAGTGGAGAGGGCGGGGCAACTAGCAGAGAGAAACCCTGGCCTGATACAGGGGTTGGATGGGCTACGGAGGGGTCTCGTACATAGGGTGGGCAGCTCAGTATACGGCAACCTCAGGAGGAAGGTGTCACGGGTTACCATGGCGCTACTCGAGGATGTCAGTAGCGTGGTGGACATACCTCAGTCCAACTTTCAGGGCAGGTGCTCAGTAGGTGAGTCTTACATACTATTGTTTTTTAAATACAATGATACTAAGTGACTAGCATAGAGATTTGTTAAAATGTACACCTTAACAATACATTTGTAGTGTACTTTACTGTTTAGTTTACTGTTTGGAACGCCTTATGGACTATGGATTGATGGCTGACGAAAGCATTTATATTAGCTAAAAGAGAATATAGCATGGCCTTTTTATAATACATGCAGTGCATATATACACTTACTAATTGGCATACTGATCCAGAAGTTATTTATGTATTGACAATCAATAAGGGCTTCAAAATAAAAAAGGCCTTATAAAAAGATTAGATTAAACCTGTGTAACTTGCCCTTTAAAACATTAGACTAAATGCTGCTGTGAGTGACACTGCTGTGAAATCATAAGGTTCATGTTAGTCATTGAGAGGATCTGTGTTGCTTTGAATCCCTTGGCCCAGCTAATCTCCTTACCCTCTCATTGATGCTAGAAACACTACACCCTGGACATTGTAAGCTCGGCTATGCTGTTACATTGAGCCCATTTATATGCTGCAAGGGCCTCCACTCGCTTTTTCCACAATTCATTCTTCACCCTAATCCTCTGTGTGTGATTTTCCGTTCATTTTGTCTATTTATCTTTTCAAAGGTGACATGAGACAGCTTATCTTATGGTAAGTTTTTCATTTTCTAAATCAAAGCTCAATAGCAGTATAATTCTGAAGACTGCCAAAAACACCTACCTTCATTCTCACCAGTTGCATAATATTTAACATAAATAGATCCTAAACATTTTGATGAAATATTTCCTGAACAGGGGAATCAGGCACAATGTAACCTGGAACACTCAGGCGCTAGGCTTCAGCTCCCAAGGTCTACCCGGCAGGCCTCCATTCCTGTCCTGCCCCTCATCTGAGGCACCACCCCTGACGCGCTCAGCTAACAAAATACCCCTTTTGCACAAACAGAAACACCCACAGACTCGGCCCCCCAAACCTCACCGCTCCCGTCTCATTCAGTCCCAGACAGTTAGAATGGACGGGGACTACCATCCTCTCCCAGAGCTGGGCCACTTCTCCTCTGCAGAGATCCTGGAGGCAGCGTGTAATGACTCCATCCCGGGCCTGACTGGAGTCTCCAACTTCACTGTGTTCCTCTACTGTAACCTGTTTGAGGGGGAGGACGGCTCATTGGACCCTCTGCTGGGTCAGGTGGGGCCAAACCTGCATGCCACCTGCTCTGATGCAGCCTGGTATCTTTCTGCTGCCGAGGAGGACTTTGTGTGGGTCCACGTCTGCAGTGAGTTCTTTGCTCACGAGTTCAACAACACAGTGTGTGCCAACTCCTCCTTCTGGCTGCAGAGAGCACATCAGGTGAGTAATGATGGAGCAGCCCCCCCCCCCCCCTGCCCATGCCAATTATCCAAACAGCCTCTCCCAATATGACGTAATGGAAAAAATATCAGAAACCTCTGGGGTCATGGGTCCAACCACACACATGCACACAACATATTTCACTAAATCTGGTTTTACCGTAATACAATCTTACCTGACATTACTAATATTGGCAAGAGCAGGCCTTGACATTAGAAGTTCCTTAACGTTTGAAAATGATCCTCCAATTTAGACAAAGTGAAACATATCGCTCTAAATAAAGGATATATATATATATACCTGTATATATATATATATATATATATATATATATATAAATAACTTTATATAGACATATTTAAAGATATATTTAATCTAATGCTCCGTGGAAATGGATGCCACTCTCCAAATGCTCACAGTCCCTACGATGAAAAAGGATTAAAGAGAAACAATCCTTGCAAGATTTTCCTAGCATGCTGTGCAATTTCATTTTATTTGATCCCACTTATGTTTTTTTTCTCAAACTGCTGTTTGCAGGCAGCACTGACTAAGGATTACCTGAACTTCAACCAGTCCAACATAGATGAACTGTGTGTGCAGTTGTCAGGACAAGATGGGGAGACGGGGAGCAATGGAGCGCCTGATGAGGACTGTCTGACTCAGCTTGGCAGCAGGTCCCTCAGTGCCCAGGAATTCAGACGCTGCTTTCTGCCCAACAACTCAGCTCTGATCTTGGCCCTGTGTGGAAGAGAACACCCCGAGTACCATCAGTCGCCTCCGGACAGTAGCTGGGCTGCGGAGTATTGCTCCAGAGTCCACAACTCCTCTCACAGCGACCTGCACAGCGAAACATGTGACTATAGGAAGTGGCCGCTGCACCATTACACCAATTCTACCCTCCTGGGTCTCTGCGGTTCCACAAAGGGGCTGGGAGAGTACATCTGTCACAACGCCTCCCTCTACCGCCGGCTACTCCAGGTTTTGCCACAACTCACTGACCTCTGCGATGACCTGGAAGCAGAGCTGGAACACAGAAAGTGCTTTCTGCAGAGACTGTTTGATATGCTCCCGGCTCCTTACGACTTTGACACGTCCCAACTGTGCGTGAACCCGGGTCCTCTGCTTGCTGACCTCCTGAGCAGGCTGAGCGTGTGTGAGGTGGAGGGGGATGAGCAAAGGGGCTGGGTCGGGGCTGTGGGGTACGTGCTGAGGGTCCTGGACTTCATGGTGGGTCTCTCTGCCGGCCTGGAGGAAGGCGAGGTAGAGGTGAGGCAGGGCCTGGGCCAGGCCATTCTCCTCTCCAGTCTCCTGGATAATGCCTCGTTCTGGGCCACGATGCAGCCTGGAGCCTCAATGAGCGTGCTCCACACTGTGGATGTGTTCCTTCGCAGGGAGCAGAACGCAGCACTCAAAGAGGACCTACTTAGCTGCTTCAGCGTAAGACAAAACAAACCTTTTCCTTCTGTTAGGTAGGAAGATATTAGACATATAGTTACAACGCTAACAACTTTAGTTTGTGTGGACTTTGTTTGATGGGTAAAAAGGACGCCACAAACTCTCATTAAGGACAATGGAGCTGTGTAGTCATGTCTATTCAACTCATTGTAATTGTAATTATCACAACTTATATGGATCATTTGATATTTCCTCTATCAATTGCCTTCTGCAGCCTGTCCTGTGGGACCTAATTCAAAGAGAAGACAACTCCTCTGCACTCAGGGTCCTGATGCAGGTACTGCCAATCATATACCTTAACATTAATACATTAAAATACATTCTATAAACAGCTGAAATGGAATACATTTTAATTTATTGCACCCTTTTTAGGAGTATCTACAGATGCCCAGAGAGAGTATTCGCACACTTGTCATGTCTGCAGAGAAAGATGCTGTTAAGAGATTTTTGTCTCACATGCATCAAAGCTGGGATCAGCTTCATGTTGAAACCAATCAGGTTTGTTATTAGACTACGTGCACTGATGAGTGATACAGCTAAGTGGCATTGTTACTTGACTATATTCTGTATTTTAATACATTTTCTTTGACTTTCTCCCTTTCTCTTCCCATAGGCATCTCAGAAAGAATTACAAGCCATGGAGACAATGACTGCTGCTTTCATTCACAAGTTCCCACGTGTGACTCCTGACCTTTTTGTGGACCTTTCCCAGTTCATTCCCTTCATGTCTGTCTCTGACATCATGAGTTTCCCAGCCTCCCTGATGGTCAACGACAGTGTGTGAGTGACACATCTTTGGATTATACATCTAAAAAGCTCATCTCGTTGACCTCTCCACTCATGTGTTGCAGGTTAATGGCCATCCGCGACCACAGTTCAGAGATGAAGTCACCGCAAAAAAAGGCCTTTGTCAAGAGGCTCCTTCAGTCCAGCGTGCTGGGAGATGTCCCTACCTGGCCCCCATACTTCCTGAGCTCAATCCTCCCGTTGCTTCCCTATCTCCCGCTCGGCCACTTCCAGCAGTTGACATCGCAGCAGGTCTGAGGCAGTTGTGCCCCCAAAGTTTTGTTTCTACTTGTAATTATTACTGCTTCACCAATGTCAGCTGTAGGGAAATGAGTGCAGCTGTTGCTCCATTCAGTCTAGCCTCCAATGCTATATTGTGTGATTTAATTTTGCCTTGGCTTAAATTCAGCTGAGTCCTCTAGTGGAGTTGCTTGGCAACAGCAGCTTGGATGACACAAGGGGACGCCATGTTGTTCGAACTCTGTCTAGCAAGAGGAGGAATCATACCAATGAAAGTTTACTGAGGTATGGTACTGGACACCATGTCCCCTCAACATCTGGCCATAAAGGTCGGTCAAATAAATCAATGTTGTCTCCACAGGTTGGGTGTTCTTGCGTGTTACCTTGAGCCAGAGGACCTCCTGCCCGTCCTCCAGGCTTCTCCTATGCCCTCTGCTTTGTGGCAGCAGCTGGCGCTGTGTGTGTCTAAGGGGCTCATCAGTGCTACTGGCAGGGTGAGAGCAACAAGAACAGAATCTTCTTATTTTCTCATTTTCAATAGTTTGTGAATGTTATGTTGTGAATTGTATTGTGAATTGTACACACGTTATTGTGTTTTCAACAAATGGCCTAAAATATGCTATAACATGTTTGTATATCACTTTGGCCACTCCCATTTTTTTCGGGGCCCAGCTTTCCTACTGGTTGACTCAGAATGTGCAGCCCCTGAACGCCAGCAGTGTACCACCTGAAACATGGGTCACCCTCAGAGGTCTGCTGCCCCAGCTGGGAGCCTCCTTCCTGCTGTCACTGCCCTCTGAACAGCTCCTGGATCTCCTCACAGTTCCAGACCTGCCCAATTACTCCCCAGGACAGGTCTCGAAGGTTATTGAATAACAAATTATGCAAAAAACAAACCAAAAAAAAACTAACATTTGTTTCCTATCTTAGGCTTTTCAGATTTTGTCAAAAATATCTCAGGACATTAATGTAAGTAACCATTTTTAGTTATTTTGGTTGATATATAAGAGGACTGGTGAATACCCTCCTAATCTGAACAATCTGTGGTTTTTCTGTGGCAATGCTCCCATTGCTAGCTCACCATGGATATGCTATGCAAACTGAGGACTTTGCTCCCAGGGCTCTCTCTTGCTGTTGTGAGAAGCCTGCGCTGGTCTGAGGTCAGTGGACCCACTGACTGCCAGTGCTGGAGGGGTTTACAGACTGAACTGAAGCCTGGCCAAAGAGCCATGCTTCACAGTGCATTGCAGGAGGTTAGTGTGATCTCACCTTACTTTTAGGATATCACTTTCTCCTCTCTCTGCCTATCCTGTTCTTTCTTTATCATATGCATTGACTCTTTCTTGTTTGAGCCAATAGTAATGGGGGAAGATTTTTGAGCAACGAGTCAATAAATTAAGAACAAACTGACTGCACAACCAATTGTGTGCAAACGTATAACAACAATGGATAGGGCACTTCTACAAAGTTTTTTTTATCATTCTCAAAAAATACTTCCCCCACTGACCGTTCAAGTCTTGTATGTCAACAGGCTCTCAACACACACGGGGACAACATCACTCTGCAGCTGCACTGTCTTCTCCCGTTGGTCCCTCTAAGACAGCTGATAGAAAGCCTGGATGGAGAGACCGCACTGAGGGATATCCGCCTGTACAGAAACCTGCCTTGGTCTCCTCAACAGGTGCAGCTAATCCGGATCCGTCTGACTTTATACAACACATTACCAGCCACTTGTCCTGTTGCAAAAGAGCCCAGTCAGTGCTGTCACTGAGAGGGGATTATATGGTGCCAGCTTGGGCTTGTGCTCCCATCATTGGATATGCTTCAGATGAGTCTTTCATGATAATAAGACTCCAAGCGCATTGACTGCCATCAAGCAAATTGCTTTGGATGTGGTACAATAGTCTGGAAGGGGAATATAAATTAGTAATTGCTCCGTTAAAGAGATTTTGTCACAGCCTAGGGTGTATTATATTGCTCTCAGCACATGCTCACATGAACACTCCCTCTCTCATAACAGGCGCAGGTTCTCTTCCAGAAGATCAACCAGTTTGAAAATGTTACTCGAGAAACTGTAGAGTGAGTCAATATGATTTTTTTCCCACCATTGATAAGAAACGACACAACACGTTACTTTAAAAAAATTATTCACTAAGCAGCATCACAGATAAACCGTGCTATTTATAGAACTATTTCATAAATCATTCATTTTGCTCTCTAGGGACTTAGGCCTTATTGCTGGGGGAATGAGTTGTAATTGGCTAAAGCTTTGGACCAACGAGACAGACTTCTCAAAGTTGGTTCAATTTGTCAGTGAATTGCCTGGAGGCGTGAGACCTGGTCTGGTGAGGAAATTATAGTTCTTTCTTCCTCCGCACCTCATCTATAAGCATACCAGTCAATTCTTCATTGACTTCCTTAGGCTAAGGTAAGTAGTCCAATACAGTTAGGAGGTGCTTTTGTTTTTCTTTCAGAGAAAATGCATCGTAGAAGAGCTGAGGAGCCAACCAGAAATGGATCTGAGTACATTGAACTCTTGGTTTGCTGCGGGATTACCGTAAGAGCATAATTGAACCATGACACATCTCCATTCACTTATTGTGTGTGTCCATTTGTGGAATAACCCGGTCATCTTTGCTCTAGAGTGAAGATGGTTGAGAGCCTCTCAAACACATCCCTCACAGCCATCCTGGATCACATTCTGCGACACTTCCCGGATTTCCTCCAACTGCCTCGTCATAAGCAGACAAATCTAGCAGAAAAGGCGTTCACAGCTCTGGTAAATGAACTGAAGTAAATACAATGATGCCCTGAGAAACGCTAACCAGAAAACAGTGAATGAGGACATGGTGACTCTGTTGTCCTGTGGGCTGCTCACTGTGTCCGTCTGCTCGGTGGCCTTCTGTAGGGCACATCTCAGGTCCTGGCTGAGGAGGAGCTAGACGGCAGCACTCTAGATGCCCTGGGGCCACTGCTTCCCTTCCTGGACCGGGACTCTCTGAGGCTGGTGGATCGAGGGGCACTGTTGCTGCGGCTGGATGAAGTGAAAGGGTTCTGCCTCCCCAGGGAGGCCAAGAGAGACATTGCTGCTCTACTCACCGAGAGAAACCTGCTGGGGTGAGAACATTCACATGTTGTACCTATCATTTTAAAAAGATGACATTATAGGCAAATCGTACAGTTGGGAACAGTTTTCTTTTGTGGAATCACTGATCCTTTTTTTCTGAAGGGAACCATCAAAATGGACTGCAAGTGATATGGAACTTTTAGGCAGACTGGTGTTGACTCTCTCTCCAAAGCAGATCAACTCCATCCCCCTGGTAAGTGTTCAACAGCAGTTTAACCTGATGCCACATGTTATCAGTTGAAACAAAATCCTGTAACACCAGCCGTGGCATATATTATCCCTATGAGTATGTCGTACCTTTCCAGTCTGTGTTGAGCAAGGATACAGTGGAGCACGTGTTGGCGGGTCAGTGGCACTGGGAGGACAGTGAAATGGGCAGAGTGTGCCTGAACCAGTGTGAGGACCAGCAAGGCCTAGAAGAGAGGATCCAGAACCTCATGCGAGGGCTTGTCAAAGCTCGGAGCAGGAAGACAAAAGGTTTCATTGCTAACCTATTCTTATAGCATCATCAAACTAAAACATCAAGAACGAAATGTAAAGAATTTATTTTTAATAATTGTACCTCTCAAGTCTCATGTTATGAGTGAGGTATTTGTAATGTGTGTGTACCAAATCTTCGATGACTTGTGCCTTTGATCCAGTGCCAGTTCCAAGCTGTGCCGACATCAGGGGGACCTTTCCCTCGGCTTGGACAGCCATCCAGCTGAGCCGGGCCAAGGGGAAGGATTTGGACCAGTGTGTGGAGTTCATAGGTCAGGATGAGTCACTGAGCACAGAGCAGCGGAGAGCACTGTGGGTGAAGCTCAGGCAGGTCAGTAGTGTTGAGGGACATACATAACATAACTCGCTGTAGCTCACTCACCACTATTTGTTCAAAAGCTGTTGCATTCACGTTTCTGGCTAACGTTAATTGAAATAAATTCACCTTTTTCTTGAAAGAGGTGATTAAAAGAAACATAGAAAAATAGTTTTCAGTAATCTTGTGTTCTTATTCTCTATGCTTGTTTATTTCCCGTAGGCTTACAGCCCAGTGAGGGAATTACAGCCAGAGCAGGTGCTGGGCTTGGGCTGTGTGGTGACTGAGCTTGGGGAGAGAGAGCTGCAGGAAACCAACCTCACAGAACCTGGAGTTCTGGCACATGTGGGCACACTGACAGACTGGAGCTATAAAAAGGTGAGTTTTCTGGTCACCACATCTAAATACATCTTAATGTGTAGAATCGATTTCAAAATTGTGTGCTATTTCAGATGAGAGCAGCAATTATGGGTGTGATGCGTAGACGCAAGCTGAAAGTGGAGCAGCTGGCAGCTGTAGATGTGTCAACTTTGGGTCATTTGATCTGTGGTCTGCACCCCATGGAGATCCACAGACTGGACCCCTACAACCTGAGGTCAGTTGCACACTGGTCCACTAAGACAGACCACATGCTGCTAAGTGCCTTGGGCTATAATTGATTGCTTTCAGACTAATGCTATTAGAAAGAGAATGGCTTTTTGTAAAATAGCTCTAGATGAGTTGTTCTAATCAAACCCTAATCTCGGGCTGGTAGCATGGCAGCCCTGTTTTTGCGGGAATTGGCACTGCCTTGTTCCGACCACCAAATGGAGGCTCTGACCACCCGTCTCTTCAGCCCCCAGGCCTTTGGCTCTGTCAGTGCCTGGGGGCCCGAGGTCTTCACTGAAATTGGCACACTGGCAGGTAAGAGTACTACTATACTATTTACTCTGCATTTATATACACAGTAATATACAGGAATATAACATTTAGATTACTAAACATAATTACACAAATTATAAACACAGCTTTCATGGCTGAATCCTTAGGATATAGGTTGAGCGCAGCATTCACTAAAACTCTAGTGTTATTAGGAAGAAAAAATAAGTACAATGTGAGATATAGGAATGTATGATTCAGAATGTATGATCAGTAGGAATTAGAATTGTGACCACATTGCAAACCATTACAACATTGTTCAGTGCAGAATTCTGATAATTTGTGTACTGTTTTGTCAATGAACTGGATCTAGTAAGGTGGCATTCTAGCCAGGGCTTGGAGGAACCTGCAATGCCCCCTGTGGGTAAAAATGCAAGTCAGCTTTTGATTCCAGGCCAAGGCTTCTCATCTGACTGTTCTGCAGGGATATTAACAATCTAACTGTGCACGTGTGCATACTCAATATAGATGAAACATCTAGATTTATGAATTTGACATTAAGTCCTTTTGCATAGTTTTATGATTAGTACATACATGGTGTATAAAAAGTGTATTTATGTATAGAAATAACTAAAATATGCCAGTTCAATGATTCTGTGAGACAAGAACACTTTTGTGGTTTATTTAACCATAACAATGTTTCACAATTTAGTTTGGCAAGGGTTTTTAAATCCCCGAGTAAAATCCAAATTCTAAGTTTAAGACGTTTTGTATCCCTCTCCTCATTTAGCTGGGCTTGAGGACATGGTTCTTTCATCTTTGGTGCAGGAGCAGGTAGAGGGACTCACATCTGAGGCAATTGCCCTGATTCCTCCAACAAAGCTGGCTGTAAGTTTGTTGCTGTGTGAATCAACAGGGGTGTCAGACTGTCAAATGTCTCATGCATGTGTGGTGTGTTATGTGGTAATCTATTTGATCAGGTGGTTTTCAGTCCGGCTCAGTTTTCATGGCTGAGTGTTGAGCAAGCTTGGGCTGTCACTGAGAAGCAGTGGGCTGAGCTGGATGGCAGCCAGAGACATGCCCTTGGCCTGGTGCAGTATGAAGGAGATGTTCTGCTTGAGCACAGAGGTGAAGAAACAAACAAGAAAGACAGACATCTTTTGAATTGCATCAGCTAAGGGGGAGAGAAGCCTATTGTAGTCTTTCATAATCATTCAATGCCATTTTAAGTGCTGTAAGATATGGCAAAACATAGTATAATTTTATTGAAGATAACGTCAAATTGACGATTAATTAAAATTGTATCTATTTCCACAGGGAGGAACTTAGCCCAGGCAAGCTTACCAGCAGACAGCCTCAGAGTGTGCTTCTTGGCGCTATGCTGTATGTTACGGCAACTATTGTAAAACACATTCAATATTTTTATCTATTCGTTCCTTCCTATGTTATTGTCACATTTTTACTCAAAATAAACCTTTTTGAAATGTGTTTCCAATGACCAAGATAACGTCTCTCAATTCAACACAATCACATTTTCTTTGTAGGAGATTATGCTGTGTCTCTGAATCACTAAAGAGACTAAGAGTTTCTGCTTTTGTCTCAGAAAGTAACCTAACATAAATCATTGGTAATACTGTTATAAAACAACATTTTACACTGTGGGGTAGACTCTTAGATTGATAATATAATTTAAATGAATATGAAAGAGCATGGTTGAAGATATCACGACAGTATTATACCTCAGACTTACACCTTGACCCAATAGATCCCAGTTGGAAATGTCAAAGCTGGTGCCATTTACAGCCTTCTCCACAAAGTTAATCTCTGCTGCCAAGTTGTCCATTACCTTTTTGAAGTGAGGGCTCTGACTGATAAATACCTTCACATAGTTTATTGAATCTAGGAGGTTCCATCAACACCATTCTTAATAGGTCAAATAGTATTCAATCTTAGGCTGAAAACCACAGTGGATTTTAATGACTATTTAAATTATTCGTTACTTAGACATTTATTTAAGACTCACTATGATTCTATTTCCCTGGGATGTGGACTGGTAAATATACGCAAATGCTGTCATCCATATTTTAAAAAAACAATGTGGGAAAGTTATGCAATCGCTTGTATCTTAATGTTAATTTAGTTAAAAGAAAATTACTCACTATGCTTACTAAAATGACCTTGGTATCTAGCTTAACCCTGGCCACTCCAGCACAAGTCAGGATAACTCAAACCCAGTGGTAGTGAGCAATTGTGTTACATGTGAGAAGCATTCTTCAGTAAAGCAGCGGGCAATGCCTTCTTTTGCAATCTTTCTGGCATCGGGTATCATTATCCTTGTGTCATTGCTAGTAAGTGTCTTTGATCATAATAAGTAACTAAGACACCGCATTTAATATAACATACATTACAGTTTTTCTCTATTGCATACATAAACACAGAAACTGGTTCCCGTTGCACAAAAACCCATACCCATATGTCATTCCCAGAAACACACATATTTCCCATAACGGTAAACATTATTCATCTGTTTCTACATGTTTCAAAATGTAAAACTCTTTCTGTAAAACTTTACAAAAGAGTGGCCAAATAAATCATGAATTGCACTATTCGCTCATTCAGCTGACACATGCTCCCAGTGTAATTAACTGTAATCATCACAACTTAAACTCAAAGACCACACTTCAGGTGTAAACACAAAGCGTAAAAATTGTTAACACACCAATCAGAATTGCAGGGTCAATACAGTAAATAGGGCCTAAAGTCCATGTGCTGAGACCATGATGATGAACCCTGATGCTGAGTAACCTGTACAATTGCTGCATTTTGGAAATTCTGAAAAGCTTTTGGAAATGGTGTATTTTACTATGTATGGACTCTTACATGTTTGTTACATTTCAAAGGTAAGTTTTTTTTTTTTTTTTTACCAAAACAGTAGTATTCCTTTGTCCACTAATGTGAGAGGTGCTATACTAGGCCTATAGCTTAGAAACAATAACAATAAGTCGTGCACCTTAGTTGCGAAGCTGATTACAAAAGTAATGGGCCTACTATTTCTAACAGGGTATCTCTGTCGGGACCTCCAAGAAGGCCTAAGTCTTATGAAATCCGAACAAAAAGGCACTCCTATTAACAACTACAAGCAATACACCACAGGGCAGGGATAATTACGAACGTACAGTCCCCGACCATCAATCTCACCTATAGCTCCCCCCACTACCTTGCAGTTGCGGAGCCAGGCAATTTTCAATGACCATGCGACTGAAGGCTGGCATGGCATGCAGTCGTCTTTCAGGCCTACTTATAATTTGTGATAGTTGTCGGGAGCATTCGTAATTGCATGTTGGGGCTTGACAACTGCATGTAGGCAACAACAAATGGGTATAGCATTTTCAAAATGTCCTTGTGTCTCTACGGTGCAAGACCGAATTTGGCTATCAGACTGTCCACCATGTACATGATCTGATTTCTTGTTTTTATGATAGCCTTCGTCTTCAAAACGTATAATGTCCCATTGTTAAATTCGCCCAAAGACGCTAGGTGGAGCTAAATGACAGCGTGTCGATGTTTCCAACTTGTAGGCGTGTTTAAACATTTTCACGTTGCAATGACGTATTTCCTGGGGCTTGTGCGAACCCCTCAGCTGTTTTGAAAGGGGGACACTATGATGATTATTTATGCAATTGTTTGTCATTTGTCCACAATGCGCTCCACGTTTTTGTATCAATTTATCGCAGAATGTCAAAAAAGGTTGGCTAACGAAATGTAAACTGGAACCGGTAAGTGCTATTCATAACCATATGAAACTTTAGCCTTATGTCGGTTGTTTGAGGTGCGTGTGTTCAGTTGAAGTGGTTTGGTACTAACTACCGGTCCTGGCAGGGGCCAGACGGATTCCTATTCGGCCCAGGAATGCCCAGGAAGAGCGCCTTTTACCTTCCCTACATACCCATGTTCTCGTCCTAAAAAGGCTAATTTATAGCTAAAAGGCAATGGCATAAATTCGTCAATAATGCCTTACAGTGTTCAGCTGAACGATTCTGTGACAAACTAGTCGGTTCTGCATGGTTTGACACCGCAGGGCGAGAACGTGTGTACTATTCGAAGCGTAATACGCATTTGAGGCTACATTGTATCGAAGTTTTCAGATACTGTTAAAGAAATACCGTTACCAGGAAAACGGTCTAGGACCCAGCGTTCAGGACTTTCATTGCCAATCTAACTATATATGTTGTGGTCATAGACGTTTGTGGTGAGTCATTAAACTACTCGCAACTTTATTTTTTGTAAAAGTTATTTATGTGTGTTTCCACTTGCTGTTTTTCAATTTTCATTTGAGGGTGTAGAGTAATCTGTGTGTTTTGCCCAACCTAATACTATATGCGTGTGGTTTGGGGAACGGAAATATGAGCCTCAATACATTATTTTCTTTGCCTAATGAATAAGTTATTAACGGGTATAGAATTAAATCCAACCAGTGGCATTTTCCACTCTGTAGTATCCTGACCAGACATACATTGTTTTTAAAAGAGGGAATACGTGGTTAATGTTTGGTTCGTCAAAGACGCAGACTACTCTGTAAGAGTATTGTGTGATTTCTTTATTCTTTGAATATGAAATATCATTTAGATAACCGGTAATTCATACCTAATTTGCATTTCCGAAATGCCTTTATGCCAGGGCTTTGCTCAGATATTTTGAGGGGCAGGGGCTGAGTAAGAAAAAAGGGGCACACTGCAACCACAATGGAAGCCAAATTAATAATTTGCATGTGGGAGAGAAATTAAGCTTGGAAAGGCACAACAAATAACTGATACTGTTATTAACAGTGATTATGTTTGTTGTACTGCTCTTTCTCTCCGTAAAACACTTTTCATTTTTGAATGACAACAAAAGTTTAAGGATATAGTTAAGGACGTGGCAAAATAACACAACACTTGTCTAAAGGTGTCATTCTGAGCTTCTAGAAAACAAACCTACATTTCTCACTCACTCACTCACTCACTCACTCACTCACTCACTAACACACATGAAGAGGAAATTAAGAGGGAGCTGCACTCGTGGTCACCTCAAGGATGGGATATTAATAATGAAGAAATAAGTAAGCAAAAAGGAGGGCACTTTGTGACTGGTAGGCCAAAGAGGCAGGGGAACTAGCCCCTCCTGAACCCCCTTCTACAAGTCCCTGCTTTATGCTAACAGAGAAAGAAACGCCACTATAGATTCAACAAAAGATTGAAACAAATAAGCAAGGTCTCCTAATGAACCTTCTATAGATACTTATACTAACATGGTTGAAATACATGTGAGACTGTGAGACAACAAAACTATTTTACAAACCTAGCAGAATATTCCAGGTAGACTTTTTCCATATCATTCTTTTATTTAGTTTATAAATTACAACGGTCTGCTTTGTCTAGTTTTTGTTGCTCAGCAGTTGACTATGAAATGAACGTCTAAGAGAATTGTCTCAGTTCATTAGCCAGTGACTTCTGTGGGGAAGATATCGAAGTATTCCTTTCTTTCTTACCCTTGATATTACTTGACTTAATACTGATACATTTGATGTTGTTTTTACCGGCTGATGATGACGACTTGTTTCGGGCTTTCAGCTTGATTTGAATAGCCATGTGTAATTTCAGCACCATGGCTCGCTTTTAATAAACGACCACTTTTTTATCCCTTGGTTTGGTTTTCATACTCCTAGTCTTCGTCTGAGTGGTTGAGCACGCTGATGAGGTCACAAGGGGTGGATCAGGTTGTACTTTGAGCCAACCATGTCTCTGGACTTTAAAGGGAAGCTTTGAAAGGTGCACACCTCAGTCTGTTGCTTAAGCTTCAGTCGCTTTGCATCGTATTATTTACAGTACCCAGGAGTGTGGTGAGTGAGTTTTGATTATCGTCTTGCAGTTTGCTTTCTTAAAAAACATATTTCTAGACTGCAGTTCTATCAGATTGCAGAGTGTTATAGTCTCTCAAAGGTTGGGATCTTAGTTAATAGAGCTTGACAAATAGTTCAGAAGAATAATTTAACATAGACGCTAAGGAGGACCATACTAATAACAGTTGTAACTTTAAGGAAGATGCTACGATTTGTATAGTCCTGTCCTATTGACCAATAACTGAGACATCCAACCAGTTTTAATTCCAGAAATGCACCTCTTCTTGCCATTATTTATATTGGTAGCAGAATGAACACTTATTTCTACAATTCTTATATAATTTTAAGACAAGTTGGGAATGAGACATGGCTATTTTATGACCCTTCCCCCTAGCTTGGAGTTGACTAATTCATACTACTGTACGTCACAGTTTATATCTGCTTAAAAAGGCATCATGGCTTTGTTTGTGCTGCTTTGTTTGTAAAGTAATCGCACAACGATCAAAGCCTTTCTTCGCTAAATGAGCATTGGATATATTGTAACTCATAATGTAAATGAGTCATTTTGTGTTATTTTAATGGATTGAATCGTCTAGGAACTTGAACCTCACAGATCTCATTCTGCCTTTTAAAAATTCCACCACCTCTGCTGCTCCTTTTCTAATATTTGGAACATTCTGTAGTTTGCATTTATTTGCGTTCAATAGCCAGTAGTGCTTCAAAGACTTGTGCATTTTTTTGCATATTCTGCTTTCATATTCCCTGAGCTGGGGCTCAGACTTGGGATGCTGCAACCAGAGCCCTGTGCCCACCAAGGTCTGCCCCACTCAGGCTAATCGCACACAGAAAACCTTTCTTTTTACTCAAGAGAAAGTCCTGTTGAAATTGCTGAGTTTTGAACTTGTTTCGCCTTATTTGCAATTGAAATTTAGGCCTAGGCTCAGAGAAAGCTCTTTGTAAAATGTGTGTTTTGAATGTTGGTGAACAGGTATGGCAAGTGTTGTGAAATCAGTGAAGTAGCTTATAAATAGAACAGTGGAGTTTTAAAAGCCCTATCCATGACATAACAATAGTCAAGTTCAGCACTCCTCAAGAATAATGTAATAAAATGTCATTCCCTTGGAGGAATACTGAACTCTGAGATTTCTAAAAGCTTAAAAGCATTAGTTGTACGTAGTTATCTTCTTAAGTCTTGTAGCCTAATCGAAAAGGAGTGCTGTAAGGAAGGTCAAATTCCAGTTTTAATTAACATGCATTTGTTCTTTCAGCGGTATGGTGGAGTACTAAAATGCGAGCAATGCAGTTTTGTGTTATTCACTGGAGAATGTCAAAGCATTTTCTTAACATCACACAGTCACGTCACACTGTGCCCTCAATTGCCACATTTCGACTGAGATGGGGGGGGGGGGAATGATTTTTAGCAATAAAACATTACAATTAGGCTAATTGTTGCCTGTTAATGACCAAGCCATGTATTGTTCTTCTTCAAAGCAGCGTGATATTTAGCCTTTCTGTTGTGATGCTGTTTTTATTATTTTGTGAAACATCATCTAGCCTATTCCTTGCTGACTGAAGCGGTGAAAAATCTAGCTTTAAATATGGTGTGTGTCCAGATATGTGCCATGCTGATTTGTGACTAATTTAATCTGCTTCTTGCCTGATATTCATCCATAATTTTATTCACTACAGTGTTGCTAGTTTTCTGCCTTTTAGAGCCTTGTACTCGCATGCAGCCTGCAGAACACAAACACAAAAAGAAGACCTGGTTACGCTCTTGGCAACAATTCCATTACTACTTTGATGCACTACATGCTTTTGTACAGACATTTGGGCAAGCCAGAGTGGGCTTTTATGTACTTGTATGCCAACGTGCGTAGTAGGGGCTCCTGTTGCAATCCTCTGTGGCCGATGCAAATATGCAGACACTAATTGAAGAACTCCACCAACGCTTGTTGTGTCATTCATGTTATTTTGACACACACGCTGGTGGCTGCTCATTCCTGAGACTGGGAAACTATTTGGACACATAGCCCTGGGTCAGACCCGGAAGCATTTGGAAAATCAACAGCACTTTACCTCTTAATTCTCACCCTGTCTTTTCGTTTGCTTTCATCCTTGTAGGTGACCGGTGCCCTGAGACTGTCCGCCTAGTGTCTCTCTTTGCCCCTGCATGTGCTGTGGGCACCCTTGGCGTCTGAGAGAGACACGGTCGGTGCTGCACTAGGAGGATACATGGCTCTGGTTCCTACATCTCCCTCTGTGGGCCACAGACCCATGCTGGCCAAGCTGCTTCTGCCCCTGCTAGTTCTCCTGTTGTCTGAGTTGGGAGCGGCATTCGGTCAAAAGGTCTACACCAACACATGGGCTGTCCACATCCCTGGAGGCCCAGAGGAGGCAGACCGCATTGCCAGCAAACATGGCTTCATCAACCAGGGTCATGTGAGTACCTAGCCTATATAGTCATTTAGGGACTAAGTTGCTCTTTGTCTACATAAAGCATAGTCTGATTGTTTACATTTATTTATAATCATAACTTCTTTTGTCTGAAAATAACCCCTTCATTATTATCACAAAAAGCAGAAGGATGAAGGATCCTACATTTCAAGTGAGATGCCATGGAACGTACTGTGTGTTTAGCGCCATTCACTTGAACGGTATTCAATGACGTGGTACTTTAGTCCTCTTGAAGACTACACTGATCTTTTCATGCCAAGAAAATTAGTCACCAAGGCTACTATTATATTACAACATTGCCTTGTTCTGTAAAATGTAAATGCTGCTCTATAACATTAGCACAGCCACACCTTGGCTGGGGTTACCATGTTTGACAGCTTTACCCGTCCCTCCTAAAAGCTGCATTTGTTGAATTTGTACATGTATTTGTTTCAGACCTGCTGGGTTATCAATTTACCTGACACACATTATTAGGGCCAGATAGTGCAAGGATGAGTTCTCTTCACAGGTTGAATCCCCAGTATAAATACTAAGTCATGAAGTACACCTACCATGAATTGGACAGGCTAGTTAACAAGGTGAAGTTCTTTGTTCAAGTCATTTCAGCCTTATGTTACATTTGCTTGTCCTTTTTGAGGACATGTATAAATTATTAAGCTCTCCCTGGTATAGCTTGTTGCACAGTGGGGGGTTGGTATAAAATGTATTAAACATTTCCTTTCTTCGGGTATCATTCCTTTCTTCACTGCAGGCTCGCTTTGGGACTTTAGTTTTTTTTAGCTATCCTTTCTGCATCTTTTGCCCATTTAACATTTATAACTTCCTGGTTAAAATGCATCCTGAACAATTCCTTTAGCTAAATGATGCATATATCTATGATACAGATTTAAACTCTGATATTCCTCTTGTGACATTTACATAAAATACATTTGGGCAGCAACGCATTATTGTTAAATATATAATTTAGTTTAGAATTTCTTTCAAACTGACGCCTTTTTTTGCCAAATGACTACTAAGTTGGTCAACCCTTACCTGATGTGGTCAACATGCATTGGTTTTAATGCGTGGGCAAACAAGTGTAGGGGCTTACTCACTGCTTATTCTTGTTCCATGGCATGTGTTTGTCTTTGGTGCCTCCAGCGACTGTATTTTATATAGACTAGTCTAGACTGCAGTCTAAACCGTGGTATTCTGCTGCTGGGAGAGTCTCTCTTAGGGACAGTTGCTGTAGTACTCCTAAGAAACTGTGACTCACCTCCCCACCGACCCCTGTCATCCTGTGTGTGATGGAGGAGGCTATAATTGAGCTCGGACACTGAACAAAGCTCCCAGCCCTTGGGCAAAGTTGGCCTCTCCTTCACCGTCCACACAGATGGTTTACTGTTTTTGCTCCAAAGCCCTGCTAGTTTCAGAGGGCATCCGTTTGTAATTAGTGGCTTCTATTAGACCGTATGTCTCACTCGTCAGGATCAAGAATGTTCTGCTGTGGAACGCGGAGTGCGGACTAATGAGTGATCTTACACACTGTGATCACGTCTTTATAACTGTGTGGCCCAGGGGAAGAATCCGAGTTCCGGACCAGACCATTAAAAGACACTTACTCACAGACCATCCAAGAAACTAGGAGTGTGTGTGTGGGCCACGGGTACTGCTGAAACAGTCAACTATGTCTTGGTCAGGTGGTTGAAAGTATGCAGCCTCCAGTATTTTGATGGGAAGAAAAAAAAACTCCTTGGTTACTTTTTCCTTGAATAAACCCAGGCTTTTCAAGCCTCATTGGACATATCAGTAACTCTACTAGTTTAATATGCTTTTCTCTGACCCTTGCTCTGGCACAGCTACAATGTTTTTCTCATGGCTACAGCTGGCCAAACTTCAGTCATATTGTGCATTGTACTGACCACAGTTCCTTCCGCTTTTAGTTCCTTAAATTGTGATTGGAGAAATTCAATTCACTGTTATCCAAATGTTTTTTTATTATTTTATAATATTTTATGTTTTATCTTCATTCAATTTCTTTATTTTGTGTGTTCTGTCTCCAGCTCTGCTCCTGTTGTTCTGCAACGTTTGAAGAAATACTGTGATATTTCAGACATTAGTTTCAGCTCAGTGAATTTGTTTTTAACTGGATTGCTATAGGGTTTCAACTACACAGTTGCAACTAGGAAACCACATAGCGACTGCGTCATCAACTTCTACCACCTATCTGGTTACAGCACTGCTGCAGTGGTTTCCTCCTTATCTACTCTTTGAATTTACTTTATGTCCTAAAAAATGCCCCAAAAGTGCTCCGGGAAATTCCCTTTTCACAGGTCGATGTGATATCAAACATGTCAAGTGGCATCGAACCTGCACCCTTAGAATTCCCCCAAAGTGTCTTTGTGACGTTGAGCAACCGCTGCAGCTGCGTTTGTTTTGTGGACAAGGCCACAAAGTCCATCAGGCAAGGTGGATGGCCTGATTGGCTGTTGGAGCATTGTGTGCATTCCCTTCCTGCCCCCCTCCCCCACCTCCTGCCTGCCCCACACACAGAGCACGCTCATTAAAAATGGCCATTAAGGATGGGAGAGGTGGCCAGCCAGGCACAAGCACAAGGAGAGCGAGAGAGAGAGGGGGAAATGTCCTGTTTGGCCCGCTCATGATGTGTGATGTAATAAATTAGATGATTTAAGTATGGTAATGAGTGCAGCAGTGGTTTGATTCACAAGCACAGGCTATGAGGCCTGTGCGAGGTAGATTCGATAGTAAACTCTTCCAAGACAAATTTATATGTGTGTGTTTTTGGGTGGAGGAATCCTTTAGCATTTTTCCTTTCTTTCCTGCAACAGAACAGAAATAAGTCCGACTTAAGAGTAACATGAAATGATCACATCTGTGCATCCAACAACACGTTTTTCTGCCCAGTGGGCTGCACTGCTTTACATGTGATTTGATGTAAAATAATTAGTGGCCAATTTGTGGTTATATTCACTAACAGAATATATTTTATGATTTAGCAGTATTCTGAAATGATCCCTGCCTTGTAGATAGTCTAATAATTGTCATTGAGCTTGCATCAAACACCATGTTAAACCAGTCTGTCCTGAATAGCTGACAATGAAGGTTCCAGCACCCTCCACAAAAGCTGTTCAGCCATGATACGTCCCAGCTGTGGGACCATAAATGTGTAGATGTTTGTGTGGGAGGGTCTGGTTGGTGTGTGCAGGTGTTGTACTGAAGTGGGGTGTGAGGGCAGGATCAGAGGCTGCAGCGGGGTAGGGTTTATGACACTGATTGGGGCTGTAGGGGTTTCCCTCCACCTTGTGAGATTGACCAGCTCTCCACCCCGGTGAGGGTTTTATGACGGAGATTGGAGATATACCCTAATGTATCTGGCTTGAAACAGAACTCTTTCTCTAAACGTTGAAAGTAGATTAGTGAAGGGGATTTTAGTGTTAGTTGTGTTTGTTGTTCTTCTTCACTCCATGAAAGAAAAAAAAGAAAAGTGAACCTCCCCGTGCCTCTCCTGTACTTCATCGTGGCTGCAGCTCGTAAAGGCTGCGATATTGTGGATGGTCCTTGAAGTCTCTGTATTAAAGCTGTCCTATTTTATGAAGCTATTTTGTGCAGCCTGTCTGGTCTAGTTTACTGCCACTATGTCTGTGTCTGGCTGTTCTTGTCTTCATCCTCTCTTAGACCCAATTCAAATATCTATGGATTTGTCATGAAACGTAAGTGCTTGATTTGTTGGCAAGATTTAGGCAAACTCTTATTTTAGGGCCTAACTGACTGTTTCTCCCAGTACGCTTGCTTGACACAGCGAGCCCCCCACCCACCCCCGTTCCCACCAATGACTGATTGACTGACAGTTGGAACAAATGTGTGCTGTTTGTTATCAGTAGACTCATTATTCCCCTAAATCCTTTTTCAGTTTTCCCTTGTAGTGATGGCTTATGCCTGAAAAGCGTAGTTTGCTGACTAGCCTTTATGTGACATACTGTACCCCATGCATCTCTTTACAAGGGTCTATGATTTGGTTGTGAAAACCAAACTTTGGTTAGGTGGTTTATTTTAATTAGATAAAGACTGTGTCATTTTCCTGTGCCCATTTAGTCTTTTCAAGAGCCGGTTCCTTTTTTCCTGAACGCTGTGGTTACTGTCGCCGAAGGCTGATTGCAGTGCTTCCTGAACTCAATGTTTAAATTATTCTAATATGCCCGCAAGAACATTAGGAATATTACTTATTTATACGTGTTTTTCGTGATAACTCGAAAACAAGCAAGTTTACGTATGCCAAACTTGGTAAATAATAAAGTTCACATATCTATGTACCATGTGAAGAAAATGATTGCGTACATTCTACAACAAAACACTTCTGTTAATAAGTAATAATATGGGATCATCAATGTTTTACTCTCTGGAGCGGCCAGGCACTTGACCCAGCAGCTGGCAACTGTCTCTTTGCCATCAGATGAGCTGACACCATTGCATATCGTTGTGTCACTGGGTGTAATATCCTTACCAACTAAGGCTGGTGTAACAAAAGGTCTTCAGTAATTCAGCAGAAATGCCAGGTTGGTTCTACAGGGGGAGTTTGAGCTGGTGTTTCTTTATGTCGTTGGAAGTGTTGACATTGCGGTTGTCAGAAACGGATGGATGCTAAAAAACCTTTGATTTGACCCAGCAGTTTGATGTCGGCCACAGGGAAGCTGAGGAGGTTGAGAGAGCAAGTCCAGCTGAGCCAATGTCGGGCATGCCATAGTTCAGGGCTAGAAACTCACTCTAAATCCCTGGTTCTAGTGAGTGCATGGCAGAACACTTTACACAACACTTACACAGTTAGTCCACACACACACACACACACACACACACACTTTTGCTTCTGGCTGCACAAGATTTTCATGTCCCTGAACGAACTAGTGGAATCTTGAACAATATAAAAATAATTCATGTTCATGGGAAATGTTTTCTGTTTCCAGCTCTTTGGGTCAAGTCTCAAACTCCTGGTCCTAGGCTGCCTGGTCAGTGATCAATCATTTCAGACCGGCACTGTGGACTCCAACGCTTTCTCAATCCCTCCAAAAATGTGTCTTTAGTGCATGGTGCGGCTAATTTGGAACAGAGAAGTTCAGGCCAGAGTAGCACAGGCTGAGAGCACAGACCCTGTAATTGGCCCCTGGAGAACCGTCGCAATTGGCTGCGAGGCGGTAGGGGGGGAAAGTATATTGGCTAGAAAAGCGGTGAGAGACCGACCCTGATTGGGCGAGAGGCAATGGGAGGAGAGCGCGGTCTGAGCTCTGAGGGGAGCTGCTATGCAGGATGGGCTGGGCTCCCCACAGGTGCTTCCTCTCCGCAACAGCAGGTCACCTCCAAAAGCCCATCACCAGCACCCCTCCTGTCTCATCCTCCAAACACACACTGTCTTTTATCCACTGCCTCCACCGACCAAGTGCCTATGGAATCCACTGTAGTAGTGCTTCCGCCCTATGCCTACTGCCTAACTACCGGAATAACCTCAGTATCTGTTGTTATTTGTGTTTGCCGAGGTGGAATGCCCCCGCAGCCTGCCCAAGGCCCCTGACTGTTGATGTCTGGCCGAGCACATAGACTTTCCCCGGTAAACATTGCCTTGTGGCTTACTGTAATTTGGAAGACGGCACACTTGCGCAACATCCGTATCAATTTTTAACAGAGCTTCGTCTGTGTGTGGACTGTGCTCTGGCCTACTTTAGCCAATGGGAGCTGACGGGTCTAACAGAGCGTGCAGCTCTGTGCTGCCAACACAGGGCGCTTCTTATAGACGCCGCGGCTTTGAAGTGCCGTAATGATATCAGTGAGAAAAAAAAACGTCTCTGCGCGATCCCCGAGAGTGGACCCTTTGGGCCGGACGATCCCACTTACCAGCGTGGGCTTTGATCTGGAGAATGAGGCTGTTTTTCCCTTCTCTTTAGTGGTCGGTTCTTGTTGGAGAACTGTGGCTCTGCACTGCCTCAGACTTCTGTGCCGTTTGTTGATAAGTCTTTCCTTTCTCTTCGGCCTGCCGCTACTTCCGCTCCAAACAAAGCCCGATTCCAATTCATCTCCAAGCAATTTCTGATGTGAAGAAACAGATTAGGATTTCTGGAGAAAGAGAGAGAGATAGAGAGGGAGGCATTAAACCAGTCTCTGTGAAGCTGTTCTCATAAAACCGTCAATTGCGTTATAAACTACGGAAGTGAAATACGAGGTCAGATTAACTGCATCCTTGCTAACAGCTTCAAATTTAAGTTGGAGTAAGCAGAAAAGTTACGTCAGTCTGCAGCTGATGTCATCCAGTCTAGGCCTTTTGTTATTGTGGTGGTGTATGTACGTAGGAGTAGGCCTTTTGTTATTGTGGTGGTGTATGTACGTAGGAGTAGGCCTTTTGGGCTGACCCTGCTACTGTGGCCAAACATATTGTCTCTGGCACCTCCTAATCCTCCAAAACACACCAGAGTGTGAGTGAATAATGAAGGTTGGGGAGTCTTCTCAATAGATTTCAGACTTTTGGTGCATTAACCTCAGCTGTGTAACAGACTAGGAAGTAGGACATTGAGCTGGATCAGAGGGAAGTCGGCTACCAGCTTTTCTCATCAGTAAGGCCTGTGGGAACCGTCTGTAACTGAGAGAAACACCCATGGTTAGAGCAGCTCATTTCGGGCAGTTGTCGAGGATATGTGACCTGAGGATGACGTCGACTGTCTGATTCGAGCAAACACTGGCGTGCCGAGCCTTCCCTCCAAAACAAAACATTTCTCCTGAATTGGAGCCACGAGTCTTTCGTCAGAGCCGGAGGACACCCCGCTCGCCGAGCAGGCAGGGGCCCAGGGCCCTGGGAACCGCAGCCGTCCTACCCCCCCCCCCCCACCCCCATTCGTTACTCTAGTCTCCCCAAGGAGAGGGATGGAAGCCCCAGCCACGCACAGGTCAGGAGGGCTGTAACCAGAGCCAGATGTGCTGAGGGGACATGAATACACATGGTCAAGCTCCTCCGTTCGTGTCTTTCTCCTCTCGCGCTCTCTTAACACATGGGGAAGCACACCTAGGCACGGAGAATAATGCACGCGTGTGCACGCATTTGAAAAGCGAGTTCATTTGCTAGCAAATCACGTGTTAAATGTTTCCATGCAGCAGATAAGTGATGTGATGGGAATGTTCTTGATGCTTGTTTTATTAGCCGCTGAGCTGTTGAAATGAAGAACTTTTGAATCATTGTGAAACACTTTGAAAGGCTATTCTTCAATAAATATTTGGTTGGAAAGGATACAGGGAGTAGGAGGGGAAGATTGTGGTGTCTTTTGTTTGCTGGCAGCTGGAGTCGGTCTCATTGTTCGGTTGTGTAAATGCTTGTGGGGAGCGAGTTGGACCGTTTTCAGCTGTATTGAGTAACTCCTCTGGGTCGGCACGACTCTGCAGTGGTGCTTTGGGCTGATGGATCTAATGTCACGGGCTGTCTACCAAGGACCGGAACATCCTCGCTCAGTCAGAGCGGGTGGAAAACCGAGCCTTCCAACACATGACCTGGCCACTCACCTCGCTCTGACCAGGTGTAGTGATGGCGAAACAGGGCCGGGCCGGGCCCACACCGGCCGACGTGCCATGCAGAGGTCTGCTGGGGTGTGTTGGAGGGCCAGGGCATAGCGCAGATAAGCTCCTCACAAAGAAAACAACAAGGTGTGCCTTTTAATGTCTTTAGCCGGCCTAAATTGCAGTAACTGGTGGTGGGGTGGGAGGAATCAGGACTGTAGTGTTTGGGTGGGGTTTGTTATATGTTGTAAAATGTACTTCCTTGTAAAAGAAGCCTGGCTGTTTGGTGGCCAGCTTTGCCTACATTGTTCTACAACGATGATGTCCGTAATAGCTGGTATCAGGTTTCAGGTCAGGTGTCCACCCCTTACTTGGAGCAAAAAAACTAAATGACTGAAATGGAAATGGGTGTTTTGATGTTATCTTAAAGAGGGACTGAGTCAGTCAGGCTGGGATAACTAGACTCACAGCTGTTGTCTAGTGCACAAAAATACCATGCCCAAGAAGCACACCCACACCCAGGCCTATCATTTTGGGTGGGACTGTAAACATTTTATCCTGCCGCCGGCCTCTTGTGTCAGCTTGCTTCCTGCCGACACCTCCGATAAGACTGCTGAAGCAACAGTGATACTGGGGCCTCCTGCATCCCCCCACAGCTGTGTCTCTTCCCCACTACCTACATTCTCCCCTGGGCTCCTCTTTGCCGTACTGCGAGTCTTTCTGCCCCCCCCCCCCCCAGCATCAGTCCCACACAGCTCTCTCTCACAGTCCTACGGTCTCTCTCCCTCACTTCGTGTCATTTCAAGTTGTTTCCCCCCTCCTCTCTCGGCATTTAGCACCAGTCCCGTACCGTCCCGCCCCCCTCCCTACACACACACACAGGGTCTCTGTCTCCCTAACTAGGCTTGCTCCCCCTCAGTGTGTCTCTCTCTCTCTCCCTGTCCATATTGAGTTTGCTGTCATTTCAACATTCTCTAACTCCCAGTTGCCCAGACTAGTCTATTACCTCCTCACGCCACAGTACACTCACAAGGCGTTTATTTGTTTTTAAATGTTTTCCAGTAATGCCTTGGCAACTTACCAGCGCTGCAGAAATCGTTATTTCTACAGAACGTTGGTTCATAAGTACACTGGCGAGAGGGTTTATTTCCCTGCTTTTCCTTTGAAAGTGTTTGTTGTCTTTGCAGAATGTGTTCCAGTCATCTGCCGTGCTTATTAATGTGGCGGCCCCGTCTGAAAGGGCTTCAGTAATGTGTCTCTGCATTCTCATTACATTTCTTTCAAACAGCTTCGATCTTGACAGTCCATGCAGTAACTCAAACTCTGACGCAGAGTAGACGGGAAGGAGATTATTCTATCTAGGTTATCTGGTCCTGTTGTGGAGAGGAACGGAAAGGTGTGTGTGTGTGTGTGTGTGTGTGTGTGTGTGTGTGTGTGTGTGTGTGTGTGTGTGTGTGTGTGTGTGTGTGCGTGCTTGCACACGTGTGAGTGCACATTGGGATAGGTCTGTCATGAATATTTTAGCGGGGATGCAGGTTATCTATTGATCGGCGGCAGTAAGCCCACGCACAGGCTATTGTAACCTGAAGTAATGTCTCTATCAGAGGTTGTTCAATAGAAATCCCTGGATGGATGCTTTTAAAGATTACAATGATGCGTCCTTGTTTGATTATATCTAATGATGTAGTAGCTGACTCAAGGGCGTAGGTTTGTGTTGGACAAACCTTACCATAATCATTTTTGGAACATTCATACGCATTTCGTGGGTAATGTGTTGCCTGGGGCCGGACAGTAGACACTGCCCCTGTTGTCTAGTATGCTACGTGCAGTTAAGAGTTTCCTGCCTATGCTACACTTGTCACACAGCACCCTGCCAATCCAAAACGAATCCATTAACACATCCTAGCAGGGTGGGGGATATTTGATATTTAAATAGGGTAGGCCTATCTGCTATTAATTGCTGGGTTATATATGCAGGCTCATTATTCGGGGAGGTTACCCCCCCACCCCACACACACACACACACACACACACACACACACACACACTACATGTTGCTATGGAAAAGAAGACTGGGCTGTCTGTCCTTTATTTGTGGGATTTGTGTCGGTGCTAAGGAAGACGGTTCAGTGAGTGTGTTAGTGTGAGAGGGAAACAAACAGTAGCTTACCCTCAGGAAACTGATTCTGGACCTGGAAATTTGTTACACTGAAAGACAAAAAACAGATCACAGACAGGGTTTCTCATTGAAATTTGCATTGCCAAAGATATTTTTTACCAGTTATATGTATTGTCTTTTGATGAAGATAACTTAAAATTATTCATGAAATGAAAATTACAATGGCGGGTATGTAGGGCTTTTGTCAGCTTGTTTAGCAAAAAGCATCTGGCATTATTGCACTAGAAAAATACAAAGCATAATGCTAACATAGACATTGGAAAAGGTCCTCTGTTCAAAATACACACTCAAGTTCCAAAACCCTTCATTTTCAAGGAAGACATTCCATTGTCTTGCCAATGCAATGTACTTGCTGTCTCATTATGCACTCTGATTTAATGCTGGGGTCACTTCAAAAAGGGAGAAATAGTTCATCTTTGCTCCCTGACTATTTCCCCGTACACCTGTCTGTGTGTGCTGCCTAAATCAATTACTGTCTAGTTGTTGCAGATTGAACAACACCAACGATCGACGAAGTCAGGTTCTCAGGCGTAGCAACCAGTGTTTGTCAGTGGCTTGAGGTGTGTTCTGTCTTGCGCCCTTAGTCTTATTCCAGCCCTGCCTCTGTACTGGCTTGCTGCTGAGGGGTGCTGTGGTTTACTGGGGAGAACTACAGCTCTCTGGTTTCTCTGGAAGTCCAGCACTGTCGTTCCTCAACCTGCTTGTACACAAAATGAACCGCACGGCCTGCAATTGCGGTGCATGTGGAATGGCTGTTACGCACTCCGGGCAGGCTGGCTCAGTCGATCTCTGGATTGCCTCCACCAAACAGTCAGCCCCCCACTGCTTTCCAGGCCCCATAATACTGTCTGTCTCTCTGGGAAAGAATCCTATTTTCACTCTCTCTCTGTCTCTCTGTCTCTCTGTCTCAGGCCTCTGAGACTGGCAGGGTTCCTAACCTCTCATTATCTTTATTTTAGGCACCAGGTTGGCTCGTTAGTCTATTTCTGCGTCCTTCCTGTAGAACCTGGTGAGTGATGTCGGAGATTTCCAGATCTCCGTAAATGATGAAGGAAATATTAAGCATTCGGAATGCAATGAGCCAATATAGTTGTTGTCATGGTGCAGCTAAATTCAGAACAGGGCATGTTGTGAACCTTATATATAGAAAGATGAATATGAAGTAGGCTGCTGCCTTGGTTGGGTACAGAAATGAATAGCATTGATGAATAGGGATTTGTTCTCTCTGCCTTGAAAATGTAATTGATGTCCGTGTGTGCTCTGCTTTGTTGTCTATAATGATTGTTTTAGAGTATTTGCGATGCTGCGGGCTGCAGCAGTGTAATATGCTTGCCCTAGTTGCCTCTGGCTTGTGAATACATTGGTTTGAATCGACGCAACATATACATTCCTTTGCTGTGCTACCTGAACACCTTTGACTGAGCACAAAGGACCCAAGCCCATTTTGAGTACTTTTGATCTATAGCGCCATCATTAAAATGTTATCTGGACTCTCACATTCACTTTCTCTATTGAATTTCAGCGTATAGCCAGCATTATGGTTATTTTTTTTTTTTACATAAAAATTATATCCAAACTTAGAATCATCGTTTCTCAATATGTTACTACTCTCTTACAGAGTTGCTTCTTGAGAAGGAAAACCTATTGTAACAAGTCTGTGTCCCGCCACGTAGATCGTTCATCGGCGTCACCACCCATGGATAAACGTACCCCGCTGGGTTGTGGGAGCCGCGTGCTGCTGTGCCACAAGTTAGGGGAGGAGGCCCTCCTCCTGGCTGCTCCGTGGGACAGGCAGGACTCCTGCCAGCTGTCTTTGTGGACACACCGGGGCCCAGAGCACATCCTGTTTGTGCCACACTCTGGCTTTCTACGCTGTTTGTTTGGCCGGCAGCACTCCTGATCAGATGCTGGCCTCGCGTTTGGACGAAAACAAGTTTTTACATTTTTGTTATTGAACGATGCTCAACGATGCTGAACTTTATCCCAGTAGGCGTACTTCCGTTGCATTCCTCAATTGGGCTAAATTGCTATCTGCATGGTGATCATAATGCACCCACCATTTCCTGTCAACTTTGTTGCTGTGCGAGTGGCTGGCAGCTTTTGGTTTTACTCCACATAGCGCACCTCAGATTTGAGTTGGGTCCAAACTCTCTACACTGCTGTTGCCTGCTTAGAATCATTCAAGTGTCCTCTCTCGTTCCAGCACATCTCCCCGTTGGTGAATTATTTGCTTAGAGGAATTTATTTAATCATCCCTCATCCCGCCTGCCGACAGGAATACTGTGGGCGGATATCAAAACAAAATGGACTCAGATGAGTTAAGAATGTGAATGGGGATTTGTTGGTCCTCCCAAATGGAGCCAGCTCCGGTCAGGTACTGCAACCACAATTAATTTGAACAAAAGAGAGTTGAGTGAGCAGCCATTAGCCTACACAGTAATTTGCCTTTTTACTTTGCAGCGCGTAGAGTAGCCTTCCTTTGTACTTCACGTCTTCTTATCTTGGTCTGTTGTATCCAGTCTGGAAGTAGGCCAAACGCTTTAGTTTGACCACTAAGGAAATCAAGAAACGGGCTGTGTCCAGTTTAAAAAAAGATTTTCACTGTCGTCTTCCCTACTCTGCAGTCCCGATGGAACTAACTGATCTTAGACCTTTTGGGGAGTTGGCGTCCAGATGTGGCCTAACTGAGACGCAGAGCTGAAACAACCTAGGTTTCATACCTCCTGGCCAGATGTATGTTTGTATGGGACTGTCTGTCTGTCAGTGTGTAGTCACCCTGTGCTCCTTATCACAATTGTCAAGTTATCTCCTAGCGTGTGACTTATTTGGAGATGGCTGCTTGCTGTAAGCACCACAAATAGCTTCCCCATTCCTCAGTAGGTACAACCCCCATTGTTGACCAAGTGAGACCTGGTTTAACTCAACTTCCCTGAAGTGCAGCAAGAAATGATTAAACCCTGCTGTTACGGGATGGGCCTTCATTTCCTCACATAGATACATATCTAAAGTGATCCTAGAAAATGTCCGTGGCTCGTCTAAAAAAACTGTTTCCTGGAACATTTGTTCGCAATGAGGAGGCGGTTTAACGGCCATCATTAAATGTCTACTGCAATTTGGGCTTTGCCGAGTAGCGAGCATGAGGTGCCACCTGGAGTGAGAAGAAAGCCAAAACACCTGTTTACCGTACAGTGTCACTTAGCCCGCCACTCTGTTAGGACTGGCCCATCATCTGCCAATTGTTTGGATTTGGTCTCTGCCAGGGCTGTCATCAAATCAGCTGTCCGCCCATCAGCCCTGTCAGACGTATCCCTCCTGTGTTTGGGCCGGGGAGCTGCTAATACACTCCATCCTTTAAATGAGGCCACCACAGTGCGGAGAGTACATTGTAGCGAATCTCCCTGGCAGAGCAACTGGGCTGTTATTCAACGGTTTCTAAATCAGCAGCTGTCGTTCAGAAGTCCGTCAAGGGCCTTCAGAGCATAACGGCTTAGAAACAAAAGAAAAATTGCATGGGAGGGGTTTGAGAAGGATTATAGCGTGGCTAGGGGGGGGGGGGGGGGGGGGGGGGATTAGATTTCATAGCCATACTGTAACTTGTTTTTGATCTAGACAAAAAGATAAGCAGTTACATATGGTGTATGTGTAATACTCTGGTTTATATGGATAAGTCTCTTGCAAAATCCAATAGTCAATGTTTTTGGTTTGACTGTTGCCTGTAGGACTGTCAATAACAGCTCATGTCACCATAAACTCTTTTGTTCTTCATTTTATTTGCTGTGTAGTTTTAAAAGCAGTTTACTTATCCACCCCCCGTCTTTCTCCATTTTGTAGGGCGTGATACTCTACCAGATTTAATCCTTACTGATATAATCATTGCAGCTTTGTTTCCATGGGAACGACACTAACAAACAATCTTGCAGTCTCTTTTGTCCACCTGTTGTGTAACAGACAGTGTGGGTGAGTTTCCTTTGTGTTCCCGCTATCTCTTCCATATCCCACTTCACTTACAGTGCAGATGGGGGAGGCACAATGAGTGAGAGGCGCTTGGATAGACAACGGGATCGCAGATCGTAATGTGTCTAGCCGCGGGCCTTCGAGAGGGCTTGGGTGTCCATTTCATGTTGTCCAAGGGGAGCAGGCGAGTCTCCAGCACAGTGGAAAAACATGACATACAAGTACAGTCTACATCATGCCTCTCTTAAAGGTGTAGTTGGCATTTTATTAATATTAATATGACACACCAAAATAGTTTCTGAACATTTCCATTATGTTTTAATATTCATGAACTTTCAATTTAGCGTCTTAGATCTTAGTCATTTCAAAATGTGCTTAGTCATATGTAATATTTTTATTTTAGCATAGCTAGCTGGAGAATAATGAAAGAAACCTGAAAAAGAATACATTAATTTAACTATCTGGACAATTTGAGGCATTCACAGGAAGGGCTATGTAACACAAACTCAAATACTAAACTACTATTTTAAGTTGCCTACCCAATATGATCCCCCCCTATCCAGAAGAGGAAAATTGATACCGGGCGGGTGAACCGCTCTGTTTCTCCCCTGAATGCTTTTAAATGTCATTCGGCAACCATTTCTCTGCCAGCCTTTAGAAAAAGCCCCATGCCAATTTTATACAGTCAGCTCAGGGCAGGCAGGGAACGGAGGAACAGGGTCGGCTCCCAGTGGCAGCAGCCAGCACAGGCAAGATAAGCCAAGGCCGTCGGTGGCTCTGCTGTGTTGAGAGGGGCGTGCTCCAGACGGAGCGCTGTCAGAGAGCGTTGACAGCCTCTGCCTTCCTCCGTGGTGCCGTTAGACCGCCACTTGGTATTTATATCTGCCACCTCTGCTCATACGGGGAGCGGAGGAGGAGGGACGAAGCAGAGCTACAAATAGATTTTTGAGTTGACCTCATTAGCCTCTTCTCCATCCCGCCAGGCCAATCATCATCATTGTGACCCAGCACACCTGAGAGGATTGCGCGGATGTGAGTGTGATGGCAAATGCAATCGAGCGCGCCGCGGGGGGAAGAAATGTGCGGTGAATAATTAACGTGTTCGCGGGAGGTGGTTTCACGACTTCCTGTCGCAATGGCAGACACCGTCACTCCAGGCCATCTTTTTCCCAGGGAGTCAAACACTCACTGTTTCTTGGGCTCACTGCCTTGCACTTCATTACACCTTTTTACATTTGCATGGCTTGCACTAGAACCAGGCTAAAGATGACTGATCTGTAAGCCTTGACTGTCAGAAACCTCTTCTTCTCCAGTAGCAACCTCTCACCTGAGCTCTCGAAGCCACGTAGAGCTTTGGGAAATTGTTGGGGGATCTCTACTGCAGAATCGTCCATTTGGCTGAAAACGATAAGTGACAGGAATTGAGGAGTGGTGGTGTATTTTAATGCTGACATCTCTGGCCTTGCTGGCATGGCTTGACTCACCCCTGTATTCATATCACGGCTCATGTTTATTCATCGGGACACATGAATTCTGCTGAGCCCTGAAACCCGTGCAACGCTCTCTTCTTGCATGTCTGCACACACAATGCCATTTGAGCCAGCGAGATCCTTTCACGGTTGCTGCGGGACGTGCCCTCCTCATGGTAATATGGAACCAGGCTTTCAAATTAGATTGCGTGCTCCCAGACGGGATCCTTAGCAATCATACTGTCCTGCCCTGATGTGATAGGGCCACGTCCCTGGTGGGAGAAACCTCTGCCCCTTATGTGTCAACTCCCTTCCTCTCGCTCTCTCCCTCTCTGACCATATCTATCTTTCTCTTTCTCTTTCTCTCTCGCTCTCGCTCTCTCTCTCTCTCTCTCTGACTCTATCTATGTTTCTCTTTCTCTTTCTCTCTTTCTCCCCCTCTTTCTTTTACTCCCTCAGTGAGGCCCACATCTTTCATTCTTCCCTGTCTCTCTGTTTTTCTCCCTTACATTTTAGCCCCATCCCTGTCTCTGTCTCCCCCTGTAATCTCAGTTTCATGACCCCCCTGGTAATAGGAGGTGGATGTAATGGGACCCCAGCCCTGTCAGGATAGACCTGCCAGCATTGCACGTGTTTGAATAGATTATCTCTCCGATGTTGATATGGAGGCTATGCGGGTGACCTTTTGATGTCTCACCCAATGGACGCACATGGTGCCGTGGTACTTTGAGGCTACAAAAGACAAATTTGTCAGACAAGGATGGCTGGAGCTGGGGGTCTGGTTCTGGCTGGAGATTTGTGACTGATTAAAGCCAACTCCTTGGACTGATTCCTTTTGACTTTTTGTTTTTTGCTTTATGCGCTGTGCTTGTTATGTCGAAGGCTCTTTGAAAGTCCATACTTCAGGCATTCCTTTCCCCTTTTTTGAATTTAATGAAGAACATGTGGGGACCTCAGATAGAATGGCATAGTGCAGTTGAAAGCGTGCTCCACTTCACTGGCTGTTATGAAGCTCCAATGTCTTGTAAAGTAGGCCAAGGGAGGGATGTCTTTGTGTAAGACAGGGGGGGGGGGTAGGCTAGGCTAAAATGGTCTTCTTTGTTAGTGCTCAGATGGTTTTGTTGTTTGAAGAGTATGCTAACTTTCCCTAAATGCTGTTGGATGTCTTGGAAATGGATTTTGGGCTGGATGACAACAATTTGCACATCTCCTAGCGTCCTAGTCGGGCTCTGTCGCCTCTCCATCAGCTGTGCCGAGGTGCTTCTTCCCCTGCCTGCCTGGTTAATGATGGAGCTGTAGCGTTGGCTTAGCTCAAAGAGGTCCCCGCAGTGGTTGTTTTTCTTTTTGTCTCTTTTGGCTCTGTGTTTGGGGGTTTGTGTGGGGGGTAATGTTTGCTGGCTTTTCCGGTTGGTTGGGTGGTACTGTTAGTTTAGTGGTTCTAAGGGGATGTGTGTGTCTGTTCATGCTTGTGTGCACATAAACACATGCGGAGGGCAATGGTGTCCTTCACTGTAGCTCGTTAACTTGCTGACGCACAGGGCCCAGTAAATGAAGCGACTCGACAGAAGTGGTCCCGTATCCTTTTAGTGTGCCTCGAAAAAAAACGTTGATATTCCTCTGAGCGTTGGCGCTCTTTGTTTTTCACCCATTATGAAATCCAACTTATTCTTCTAACGCTGAGGTCAAAGAAACTTGTGAGGTACTGTTTTGCTGAGATGACTATCCTGTTGGAATTAAAAGGGGCTAAAGTTAAAACCTGGTCCAGTGTGTCCTTGCAGCTATCGTCTCGTCACTATTTGTCATCTGCTCTATCTTTAGTTGAAAAAGTGCTGCAATGCCCCTGGGCATGAATGCTAAGCTCTTTCCTCATTCTTGCCTTGTTTCATTCCTCCTTGTCCTCCTTCTTTTTCTGTCTCTTTCCCACACACAAGAACAGACAAGAACACACACATACACACGCGCGCATGCACGCACACACTTGCAATCATTCATCCCCGAAACCCTTATCTTTGAGGGTCTGTTGTTTAAGCAATGCAGCTCAGGACCAAACTGTAGAAATTCTGTTTTACTCTTGAACAGCAATAACTTTTCAATGAAAATCCATATCTGAGGTGACAGCAGCATTTTCATCACAGCTATGTCACATTTTGGTTTCAGAGAGTGTGATTTATTGTAAGCTTTACTGATTTTCTCATTTGAAATATTGATAATTGGAGTGTCCAATGGCTACTGTAAGCTGTATTGCTCCATTGGCATCAATATCACCACTGAATGAAGGAGGCCTAACATTAATACAGGTTTACGGTATTTAGTCTGAAAAATCACAAACGCTTCCCGACACCCAAAACTGTAAACAGGTTTTCTAAGGTTTAGGTTAAAGTATGTTAATGTTTCCAAGTTTAAACTGTTTAAACACTTTGAAACATTTTGGACACTCCGATGTTTACAGCAATAGGACTATGATAATCAAAATCCTAAATGTTTATATCCAATGGAATATATAGCATTTGCTTTATAGGTTTAAGAATGCTTTCTTCCAACTTTCGTTTAATTTGTCATAGGGATTTTTTTTAGGTTACAAAATTTTCATGGATACAGTCATCCGTACTGTCGCAGCGGATTTGACAAAAAAACGTCCAATGTTCCAAATGTGTCTCATGCTTGTCAATTTGGCTTCTTTAAATTTGTACATTTGTAGCTCCGTTCAGTGACTGCAGTCCGTGTGGCAAGTTCTGGCAACCCTTTTTGCGGCTCAAAACTGAAGGACATTGCTTTGGGTCACTGATTTAAATCTGGGGAAAGAGAGGCAGAGAGATAGGAGGGAGGGCTGTGTGGGGTGGAAATCGTCCATAATGGGAATTTATCAGTTGACTGGCCACATTGTTTTTTCACTCTACTGAGCGGCTGTAGAAGGCTCATTTGCTGAGTTGTCAGGTGTCCGCTGCTCAGTGGTATTGATCTGTCTGTAATTGATTATGATAGAGTCGGTAGATAGGGCCTCTGTAAAACTGTAGCTCTGCTGTTTTCCAGGGCTTCAGTAATTGTGTATGCACGCAGCCCCGTGCTTATCCCTGCCCCCCCCCCCCCCCCCCCCTCATCCCAGCAGTGTCAGCTGAAAGGACAAGGACAGTCATCATCGACGCACAGGGCTGGCGGCCCTGCATTGCCTCTGCCACAGCATTGTAAACCGTATACACTCCGATCCACTCCATAAACTGGAGGTGTGCTGCGGGTGAATGGCTGTCCTTTCCTCTCCGTTCACTACCAAAGTCCCTGGTGGGGCAGCCCACACAGCACGCTGGCTAGTGCGTGCGTGCGTGCGTGTGTTTCTGTGTGTGTGTGTGGTTGTGTGTGCGCGTGCGTCTCTGGCTGTGTTACGGTTTATAGAGTCATTCTGTTGTCTGGAATTGCAGCTCCAGAGGGCCCCCTTGCCGTAAGAACTTTAAGACTGAGATAAGCTCCATTCGTTCCCAATCACCGAATCAGTCTTAGTGTGTCATTAGACGTTATAAAAGCAAACATCCGCCTCGCACACACAAGGTATTAGCCAAATGTTTTGCCCTGGGTATGGCCGTTGTTTTGTTTCATTGGTGTCGTTATGGCATTTTCTGTCTTCCCAAAATGTCAACATTTTTCACCAGTCTTATCTAAATCCTGTAGATTGTCGGCAATATTAAATCCATTACCATGAGCAGTTAATAATACAAGCCAGCCATGCTGCGGGTTACCGAGCAAGGAGTGATAAGCGTAGTCGGAGATTGCTGCGGAATGCAGCTAGCAGCTTACAAGGAATGGGCTGCTATATAGTTAAATTCGCTTTTCAGGGGTCTGCCATATAATGTTTCATAAACACAGTTTTCCTGGCAGCCAGCTGCAGTAGCTCGGCGGCTGGCCTCTCTCCAGGTGTCGCTGTGAGCATCTGAGCAGTGTTGTTCAGGTCAAGTCAGTCATGTTCTGCGGGAGACTGACTGAGAGGAAGAGACCCGTGCAGGGGTGGAAGCAGAGCCTTGCCAGCGGGCAGAGTGGCAGTGCTGACCCATCTGTTGTGTGGGTGGCACTGTTGGTACAGCGTGGCTCGGCCTGGCCTGCATTAAGGGAAACTGCTCGTTATCTCCAGCTGGCACCACGGCTGGCTCTGCCCGCTCAGAGCAGCTGAGTCTGGGTGGGGTTCCCAGGGCATTCCCTAAACCTGGAAGAGAGCACATACTTAGACTTGAGCCAAAGTTCACATTTATCCTTTCTTCTGGCTCTCTTTTTTTGATGAACATTTTCTATCAGGGTCCAACAAATAACGTGTTTCCGCCGACCTCGATGGCGACACATACAGCAAAGATAGTTTAAATACTTCGAACAATATCGCCTTTAAAGATAAACAACCAAAATGGAAAATGCAGCACACTGAAACGGGCCCTGTGCACAGCTCTGGCAGAAATAAAAAAACATCGCACAGTCATGTTGTTTCATTTCATGCTCCCTTGTTCTGTTTGTCTCCAGATATCGTTGGCCTCTTTGTAATACATAATCATCAGCCGCCTGTGCTGACGGGTTGCCACACCTTCTGATGAGTCTGTTCCCACCAGGTAAACTGGGCAGGCCGGGGAGGGCAAACAACCCAACAAACGAGCCGAGCGAAATTGGAAACTGCCTGTTGCTGTGCATCTCAATGAGCCATATGGATTAGTGGCTCGCTCTGGTAATGGGCCACGCTGAGCCAGTTAGGCCCGCACTGCTCCATCAGCGGGCCCCTTCACACATCGGTTACGGTCTCCTTCAGGTCCCTAGCCGTCTGTTTTCCACAATTGCCTTATCTAAACCCCTTTGAGGTAAACGGCCTTTCCCCCCCTCATGTTAATGCCAGTGAAACTTAACGACTGGAACGCGGTAGCCAGATTACACGGCAGGCCTGAGGCTCTTAAGTTTTGCTTGTGAATGCAAGGAGCAAGACGGAACTGCGGGGTAACTATTACTCGGAACTAGAATAGTGTGTTTTGTGTTGATAACAGAGTGTGTGTGTGTGGGTGTGTGTGTGGGTGTGGGTGTGGGTGCGCTCATGGGATATCTGTGTGGATATCTGTGTGGATACGTGGGAGTGTTGTGTCCTGAGGAAGTGCGCCGCTCTGCAGGAGTCCTCTGCTGACCTCTGCTGACCTCTGCTGTAGGGTCAGAGGTGGTCCGTGAAGTAATTGGGTTAGCAGCCTCTCGCTATTATTGACAATCCACGATGTGATTCTCTGAAATCTCACTCGGCAGCCGAGTTTCCCAGGCACAGCCCTTTACCGTGTCAGCTATCGCCCTACTTACAGGCAACATCAAAGGCCAATTCTCCGACCACTTCAGTTAACTACAAAATGGTTCGGAAAAAGCTAGGAAAGGAAGAGTAAATGGCTTGGAGGTAAACCATTTAACAGCAGAATAATGTGAGTGAGAGAGAGAGTGAGTGAGAGAGTGAGTGAGAGAGAGAGTGAGTGAGAGAGAGAGAGAGTGAGAGAGAGAGAGAGTGAGAGAGAGAGAGAGTGAGAGAGAGAGAGAGAGTGAGAGAGAGAGAGAGTGAGAGAGAGAGTGAGAGAGAGAGTGAGAGAGAGAGAGAGAGTGAGAGAGAGAGAGTGAGAGAGAGAGAGTGAGTGTGAGAGAGAGAGTGAGAGAGAGAGTGAGAGAGTGAGAGAGTGAGAGAGTGAGAGAGAGAGTGAGAGAGAGAGTGAGAGTGAGAGAGAGAGAGAGAGAGAGAGAGAGAGAGAGAGAGAGAGAGAGAGAGAGAGAGAGAGAGAGAGAGAGAGAGAGAGAGAGAGAGAGAGAGAGAGAGAGAGAGAGAGAGAGAGAGAGAGAGAGAGAGAGAGACCCACCCACCCACCCGCGCAAGCCCTAAAAATGCTTTGTCTGGAAAGGGCACTGAGGATTTGTCTGAGCCACTGGCTCTGAGGTGCTGCGGGGTTGCATGGCGTGAGAAGACGGTCCTGGAGGGTATTCACGGGGCCGTGATCCAGTTGGTCGGAGCTCAGGCCCCCTCTCTAGACAGCGGCCGAAGTCCTTTAATTGATTCCATGGTCATGTTGCGAGTTGACCTTTACCCCGGCGTGTGCTGTGGGGAGCATGACTTCCACAGCATCCCACACTAGTCCAGGCACTCAGGCTACTCGCTTCAGCTAACACCACAGGCTATTATCTGTGTTTTGGTCAGTGGCCAACTCCCAGCCCTAATGCCTTTCTCGAAGTCAATAGCGGCCTTGCGGCTGTGGGTAGTTGTAGACTTGTATTCAAAGGCTTATCTAATAAACTGGTTGGAGTACCTAAACAATCCCTCCGGCTGAATCAATCCTCACTTGCTGTTGGTCTTCCCTGGGTGTTGATGCGATTCAAAGCTGATGTCTGTGATGGATGCCCAGACGGCCTGGCTCTTATCTGGGCGAGGACAATGGGCCGCTCTGCTCTGCCAGTCCCCTTCCCTTTCCGCTCCCCGGGTAGGAAAATGGGCTCTGTGGCGAGCAGCAGGAATGCTTTTATTGTGGATGTCAGCATTGTATTCCATTAAACTCTCCCTCATGGCTAGGCTATAGCTCTTTTACATATTACGCAGGCACACACACACAAACCCAAAGCTGTGCACACACCACTCTTCTTTTGTTTGTGTTGGTGGGCTGATCTCTGCGATATGTCTCATTGATGCACCGTATAATCTGCTCTCTCCTGGTTATTGCCTGCCTATTGTCCGCCGGCTTTGTGTGGAGGGGATTTTTTGTGTCGACCTGTCTGTTTCCCGTGATTAAATGGTAGCAGGAGAGGGGCTAGGATGGGCTGTACCCCCCGGAGTCGAAGAAAGCTCCTCCATTTCCCCTCTCTCTCTCTCTCTCTCTCTCTCTCTCTCTCTCTCTTCTGCTGCGGCTGGGTCTACTCTGGTTGTAGTACTGTTCTGCCTCTGCCAGGACAAGAGCACAGCCTCACTATTTCTGGCACAAAGCAGTAGCCTGGTCCTCCCGCACTCCATCTAGTTCCTCAAGCTCAACACTGGACCTGTTCATCTGCTGTTTAGCGGTGGGTTCAAACTAGGGGTGGGCACGACTAGTCAAATACTCGAGGGAGGATGTGCTAGTCAAGGGGGGAAATGCTAGTCTGTAAGTCTAAATGCTAAGCTTAGCTCAGCATTTTCAACTTGTTTTGGTATTGTCAAATAAAACGGCAATTCATCCAGTAAGCTGTTGTTTTTCATTCTGTTTATTTCCCTATGTAATTTGCTTCTCCTTTATACGTGCAGCGAGATTCTTGAACAACCAGCATAAAATGTGTTGTGCACTCATTGATTGAAACTCATTGATTATATGTTGGTTGTATAACACACTCTGTTTTTAAGATGTGAAATGTTTTTGATAGTTTAATCAATTCGTTGGCGTTACAAGAATATAATATCAGCCCATCACATTTACCCTCTTTAGAAACAATAATACCAGGGGTCGCGTGAGGATTGTAAACTGACTTCCGACATGTTGTTTCGAATACATTTTTTTCCTGCTACATCAATAAAAAATATGATTGACTTATCATTTTACAATTTTAATTCAAAGGAATTATGAGCTAGGTTGTTAAAAGGGAGCTTCATAGGTCACAGCGTGTCTCGCTAACTCATAACTGGACCTCCCTGCCATTTTCAAGTGCTGACGATAGGATGCTTGATTTCAACTATACTTTTTTTTGTATACCTATAGACTAGTTGACTGGTTAATTAGTTCAAACCTGCCTATATTGTTTAATCCCTTCTTTTAGTTTTGTATCGGGCAAGCCTGTCTAGCTCTTGGTTAACAACCCCTCAGCCAGTGACTTTTTGCTCATGATAGCTGTTTAAAATGGTCTTGCAAAGAAGAATAGTCACCCTGTGTAAATAATGCGTTCCCTTTTGTCCACCGTTGTATTTCTGCTCTGATATGTCCATCCCTATTAGCGACAAGCTGATTTATTATGCTCAAGCCTCTGTAATGAAATCATTACTCGGCCCCATTCAGAAGCCATCAGACAGCTGTTAGCTGCGCCTGGTTTCTAAGAGCTAATCTCTTTTGTCGGAATGTTTAAAACGTCCTCTGTGACTTGGTTTCTCTGATCCGTCCCCTCACACTTACCCTCTTTCACCCTGACACCAGAGAATGGGAGAAATCGTCTGCTCTGAGTCTGCACTACAGTCTCTGCAGGGGGCCCGACTTCATGCATGTTGACCTATGTATATTAAACACAGTCTGAATCAGTTAGTTAGTCATCGCCTACTTATACATATTTGAATTGTGTGTGTGTGTGTGTGTGTGTGTGTGTGTGTGTGTGTGTGTGTGTGTGTGTGTGTGTGTGCGCGCGCAAATGAGAGTGCATAGAGAATGACAGTGTGTGAAACCCGAGTGAGTTTATGAGAGGGAAAATGAGTGTGAGTAGGATTGAGTGATTAAGTGAGCAAGAGAGACCCCTGTTTGCGTTAACATGTGTCGAACACAATTAAGACTTCTTTAAGCTGGACAGCGTCGCTCGCAACCAGGGCTTTAGTGGTGTACCTGGCCACTTAGTGACTAAGCTACAATCACTCCACTTAGCTCCACCAAGCTACACCTACTATGAGATACAGCAGTCATCTGAGCAAGTAGCTGCTTATATTAGTTACCCTGCCCCGGTTTCTCCTGGCTCAGAGCCGCTCAGATGCCGTCCAACATCTGCCTCTGCTGCCGGCCACAGCACGCCACCTGCTCCCATTCTTCCCCAGGAAGACCGTGGAGGGCAGAGTATGTGCACAGCAGCCACGTCTTCATAGTGTATTCATGGTCCGACACCAAGAATCCTGCAGTGGACTGTTCAAAAGACCCATCCATCTCAAATAAATGTGATTTCAACGTCCAACGGCCGTCATCGTTATATTTAATTTCCACTTACGTACAGTGATTTTGGCGTGTTGAAAGAGCAACTTATTGCCACTGCAATCACCATAATTGTTTTGTCCTCTGTCAATGTCCTTGTTGGGTCTGTGACAGCATCCATGCCTTGCGTGATTACTGAGTGGGTTTGTTTCTGTTCCCAGGTATTTGATGATTACTACCACTTCCGGCACCGCACTGTGGTAAAGAGGTCCCTGTCAGATCACCGCGGGACCCACGTCCGTCTGACCCAGGAGCCCCAGGTAAAACCTTAAGCACGGGGGGGAGGAAAGGTGGGCAAGGCCTAGGAGTGGCCAGAGGTCGTCTGTCGAGGGGGTGGAAGATTCACCGGTGGAGTTTGATCGTGGTCTGGAGAGAATTCTAGAAAGTCATGTTGTGTTAGGAGGAGAGGTGTTTTAATTTCAGCGAGTAGAGAGCTGTGGTGGTGAATTATATATATAGGCTATGCAGCGTGGGGTGTGTGTGTGTGTGGGGGTGGGGGGTCGGACTGGAGGGGAATCCAGTCAACTAACAACCACAGGGCCAACGGCCAAACCCTGGTCTCTCGTTCATCAGCAGCTTTTAATGGAGGCTTCTGACAACCTCCAGCATCTGGGCTGGACGCCTACCTTTTACCTCAGTGCTTAGGGGCTTTTTACACATATGTTTCTCACACAATATTTGCACCCTTCACCTCTGTACACGGACCTCTCTCAATACATAATTTGAGCTACATCTCAAATTCCTTTCATTACAAATTCCTTAGCTGAGGTGTAGGGCGTTTTGTGGGGCAAATTGGAGTGAGGGGCCCAAGTTAGATTTAGTGTTGCAGGGCCCCATGCAACAGGACTACTGTGGCCTCTCCATCTCACATTTCCCCTCAGTGCCGCATGGCTTTTTCAGTGCTTTCATGACTGTTAAAGGGGAGCGTTTGAAGAACTGAAGCACAATTAATGGCCTGCCATCTTCAGCAGTCCCTAAGAACAGGCCCTGTGTTTGCCACTCAACAGTACTCGGGTCCAGATTCAAACCTACCACCTGAGGCCTGCAAACCCACACGTGCATGCACGTGAATACAAACGCACATATGCTCACACTAACGGTTGTGCTAACACTAACTTGTTTACTTGCATTGGCACACTGTGGTGAGCAGATGCAAAAAAAAAAGCAGTAGTTGGCCAGAAATGGCCATTACTGCTCTAATATCTGGCTAAATGTTGAAATGCAGCTTCCAAAAACATGAACACCTGGCTGAGATGAATGAGGCCACAGTGATGGTCTGTCTGTTGTTGAAAAGCCTCAATTACTGGAAGTGGGTTTAAAATGATGGGATTTGCGGCGGGACTTTTAGCTTTCAGTTGGACACTGTGGGTAGTGGAGCTTGCTAGATGACAACTCTGTTAGCCAGTCCAAAGAGCTTCCTAGAGGTCATTCTGCTGCTGGCGCTTTGTGTGGCCACGGCAACCAGTCACAGCCCATATTTGTCCTGGGCAGGTGCCTGCTGGGAAACGTGCTGCGTGGGCCATCCCATTTTCCCAGGCACTCATTAGAGAAGCCCTCGGTCACCATCCGCCCACCCCCCTTTCCCAACTTTGCTTCTCCTGACGGGATTTCCTCTCTTGCAGACGCTCCATTTCCTGTTGTTGAATTCCTTTGCTCCCAGAGCACCTCGGAGAGAGAGGAGCCTCCCAGTCACAGGTCAGCCAGTGGCCCGCGACACGGGGGAGGGGTGGATAGTTTGTTTGGTTCCCAAACAAAAGGAGCAATAAACCCTGTTCAAAGACATTCTACCATTACTGGGGACTAATAGAGCCCCAGCCTCTGTCAAGTGTGCCCATCTGGCAGTGTGACAGTGCCAACCCCCACCCACTGATAGAGGAGCCACTATCGAGGCTGCCGCCCCAGCCGAGCAGCCCAGTCCTCTCTAATAGTGATGCATGGCACTACCCTTGTTCTGCCTGTACAGTAGCAGTTCCCTTACTGCGGTATCCATGGTAGCTAAATCCCACTGAAGCAATGCCATGAGTAGAGATGCCACCGCTACCTGTGCCTCTATCGTTCTTCATTAGCGCGCCGGCTTATGGAAGCCTAATGCAACTGCATTTATAACACTGCCACTTTGCCTATGAGCGAAAGTTGTTATTTTTTTCTGGAGGCAGTAAGAAGAGAGTGAGAGAGAGGGACTTTTGGCCAGGACATTTTTACTCCAAAGCAGACACGTTTCTGGGCCGAGCAGGATAAGCACTGTGTGATTACCAGCCTCCGGAAGCCATTTATATCGGAGATGTTATCCACTAACAGCCGCATTCTATTAAAGGCTGTTAAAGAAATCCTTCCTCTCTCTTCATAGTGCCCTTTCACATATTCACTTAATTGTCAGCAATAGGGAACTTGGAAGTCTTTGGGCCAAATAAGTAATTAAAAATGATGTATTCGCTAACTGAAAAGTGTTGATAGTATTAGAAGCCAGTTAAAGTCTTTAATTGAATTCTTTTTTAGAATGAACAAAAAAACTTTTAGGGTTTTGCCAAGCGGCCCTAACCTTTCTCCTCTCCACTCAGACAGTACTGATAGCTCTGCGTAACTCCCAGGGGATTTCACCACTTAAAGAGACACTTTGTCACAGTTGACCTGTTTTCATCAATAACCCAGGGTTGACTGGCTCTGCCTGTGAGTGGCCACAGCAGTGTGTGTCTCTGGTCAATAACAGGCCTGAACCCCTGACCCTCTTCCCTGCCAATTGGATCTCTGACATCGGGAACACTGCAGCGACCGTGTCCTCAAACCTGGCACTCGACGTCCCAACTGCTCCTGCTGTTACTGGCAAAGGCTGAATCTGTTATCAAGAACATTTGGTCCTTTCTACTGGTGATAAGTTTCTGACAGCAGTGTCTATGGCATTTAAGGTGAGGGAAAGCTTTAACTTGTTGAACAGTGCTGCTTTGAGCTTCATATAGCAGCCTTTATTTCAGCCCTTAAAGTCAGAGCTACTCTTGGACATTGGATACTAACCAAGGTAGGCTGGCCTGACTCTCCACCTGGGAAAACCTACTTTTTATGGGCATTACGGGGCTAAATTACTGGGTGCAATAAGGCTGCCGGCAAAGTAATATTGTGGTTCCCACTCATTGTTTTTCATGGCTCGCTTCCCACACCACATAGTTCTGGTGGGATCTAGTGAGTGTAAAGCAGATGAACAGATAGAGAGAAAGGTGCAGAGCACTGCATCAGACAGGCTTTATCTAGCCTGTGTTCCACGGCTACAGCCAAGATAAGAGAACAGACATATGGAAAAAAAGGTGCCTTCCTGACAGGAAACCCCTTGCACCCGTGGGTAATGCGGTTTGGTCGTTCGGCTGTTCAGAATATGCCATCTATAAATGTTGCTTGTGTATGCTCTGTAAAGAGTGAATATACCCTCTCTCGAATGTATTTTATTTTTGCGATGCACGCTAGTAAATGGTAGACAATTTTAAATACTCCCACATTGTCCGTGTACTGTTGGTTAAATGTGGTCAAACCTATCACACACAGTCAATGCGAAGAGATGCTTTGTCCTTGTGAAGGAGAAGCATCTGCTACAATTTCAAACAACCGAAAAGTCTCAAACTGTCACAAACACAGCCTGCTCGCTAAAACACTTCCCCCCCTACATGGAGTGACAGTGTTGCATACATATGGATGTCGTTTCCTTGTTGTGCCACAGTAGTGACCTTGCTGCTTTGGACTGCTCGGTGAGGTTAGTGGTTGGCGGAGCGAGGCAGAGCGCTGCGGTCCGGTCGTCCTTCATGCCCGCCGCCGCCGCGTCCTTGAAGCCCCGTGGTAGGCTCCACTTGGCTGCCTTGTCCCTAACCACAACGCTGGGCCTGGTGCCCTTGCACCCAGGTTCTTCCCCGTGCTGGGAACAAGAGCCCAGAGAGGTGGGGCCCCACAGGCTTGTCACTGTGTGCAATCTGCCTCTGTCAACACTTTCTGCCAGCTGTCAGAGCTCCCAGAGAGCCATAGCTCCCCGCTTCCTGTCTTAGGAAGAAGATATGCCTGCATTATGAGCAGGGGTGGGGGTTGATGGAGGTGGTGGTGTGTGGGGCGGGGGTGGGGGTGGGGGGGGGGGGGGCTGCATGCCCATGGACTGTGTGTGGTCCCTTATCAGCCCATCTTTACCCGTTTTAATTAGACTCAATTGTGGCCTTCGTTAGTCTGCCTCCCTAACGAGGAGCTCTTACAGTTGGGCCGCTCCTTTGATCTCCATGCCGCTCTCATCTCAACGAGAAATTGGATCTCTCTTCAGTCGGCTGATAAACACTGACCCCTGTTGCCCTGCACATCATTATAGCCTGTGCTAATCAGGCAGCTGTACTATGGAGCAGCGGATTCATTTAACATGGCAACCCTGACAGGGTTTCTACTCGCCCGCAGAGGTGACCCAAGCTAAATCTAAATGTCCACATCCTGGGTGTGGCCATTACAGATCGTTAATGTGTCTGTGTGTGTGTGTGTGTGTGTGTGTGTGTGTGTGTGTGTGTGTGTGTGTGTGTGTGTGTGCGCGTGCGCGTGCGCGTGTGTTTCTCAACAGGTGACCTGGGCCGAGCAGCAGGTGGTGAAGCGGAGGAAGAAGAGGGATATCTACACAGAGCCCAGCGACCCCAAGTACAAAGACCAGTGGTACCTGGTGAGTGCGTCCGCCTCCCGCTGAAAACGTGTGCCATAACTGGCATGGGATATGAGCTGTAAATAGTAGCACATTAATATTACAGCTTTTCCCTCCAGCAAACTAAATGGTCTGTCAGAGCCTTTGTTCCTCAGCTCATCATTAACTCAGCTCTGGGAGTTCTCCCCCTCCTTTTGTGTCTGACTCAAAAGGCTTCCGTGGAGTTGCCCTTCTCTTCAAAAGGGAAATGCTACGAGTCCATACAGGGTTCCTGACTCAGACCCTCTTGCTGGGTCCGTCTCCACTTAGTCAATAGACCAGTCACCTCTGCCCTGTGTTTGATTTTTACCTCATTGAGAAAGCGGACGGGTTACGCACTTGTCTTTCTCTGAAAGAACAGATTATTTGGTAGGTGGAAGTTAATGCACAGCAGACCGTGTTTGCATTCCATTATCAAAATGGCTTACACATTGGCTTTTAAGAATTTAATTGAATGCATTCTTACTCGAAGTCCTGGATAATGTACAACCTCAGGAAGACGAGGAATAGACACCGAGACGGACCCGCTCTCCGCTCAATCTCGGGTTAAAGCGCACTTGACTTTGAGAAGGTTCTAAAGAAAACTGTGGCATGATGATAAACAATACATGATGATATCATAGTGTGTTCTACCTGTCTTCAATCCCCACAAAGTAGCTCCAGCACTTATAGGGTTTAATTATGATTCACAACCAACAACACTTGCTCAGTTGTTCTTCAAAAACGTTCACGCTTCAACTGAAGCACATCCAATTTCCTCTCTGTGTCCCTGAGCTACTCTTGGATGGGGGAGATGAAGGGAGGGGTTATCGCCCACTAAACTCTGCCCCATTTGACTAGCTGGTATTAATTTTAACAGCTTTTGGCACTGTCCTCTAACTGGGTAGCAACATCTTCCAGGATAGATTGATTTATTGCTAGTTTATACAGGGAGAGAATAAGTCTTAAATGTCTGTGGAAGGGGTTTGTGGGGTGCGTCGAAAGTGTCAGTGTTTACAGGTGCTGCAGTGCGTCCAATCTTGTCGCGTACATGACCCCAAATTAAATTGTGCTACCTGGGGGGGAAAAAAAAACATTCACACGACTGAGAGTAGACATCAAGGGCTGAAATATTGGTACGCTATATTGCGGAGCACCCCGCAGCCACTGTGCATAACTCAATCTAGGAATAACTGCTTGCTTCTCGCTGTCTCCCCTGGCCCTCTCCCTCTTAATCTTTACAGGAAGAGGTGACAGTGCGAACATGCAATCAGTTGATGGATTGCTGTTGCTGTTTTTGACATAACCAAGAATAAACTAAAGCTAAAGTGAAACAACGGACACTTCTTCTCCTCTGTAGGCTGCAAGTTCTCTGCACGAATAACTAACTTCTCAGCAACAAGTGTGCTCAATTTATCCAGTAGGATAAATGCCGAGGCAGATGCATTCATGCCTGTAAACCTTTCCCTGGTTTATTTCAAGGTTATACTGAAGGAGATTTTTCGTATTGAAATGTTTGTTGCATTCATTGCAATTCGTTAATATTACTTTTACACAATGTTGTCCTGGCGATATGAACTAAAACATAAAAGTCATAGTTTACTCATTGTTTAACCATCACACATAGGCCCTCTGCCAATATAGGCTTTCATAGCCAGATAGACAAAAGTGACGCGTCACCTTGAAAATGCCTTGGTGGAAAAGGCATAGGCCTTTTTTCCTCTGCCGCTTTTGACACTTTACCAACTGAAGTGGCTTAGTAGTGTTACAGTAGTTTTGTAGTGTATTAACAATCTGCTTTCTGTCTTTCAAAGCATTAGCCTCCAGTTAGTCAGAGGGAGCTCTTGTATGTCTGTGCATGATAAGGAAAGGAGTAAGTTACTTGAGTCGCTTCATTTTGAAATGTATGGTACTATAGCTAAACACCGGTAAGGGGACTGTTCCGCTTAGATAATTGACCAGAAAGCCTCAAAGCGCAGTATGATATTACAAAGGCATAATTTAGCTCACATTTTGTGATTTTAATACACAGAAGGAATGGCAAGAATGAATTGTCCCAGTAATGTGCCCATCTGAGAAGTATAACTGTTTCTTTAATGGACTACATAATATTTTATGGATTATATATATAAAAAGATCATAATTTAGAAGCAATTCACTTTAAGGTTTGGTTATAAAGAAAAGTCTTACCTCAGTTATATTTTATTTAACTGTCACAAACTGTCTGGTCCGTGACAAAGGATGGGAGTTCACACAAAGGTTAAGTAAAGGGAAAAGCTATTTTAATCCAAATAAACAAGCTTCTTCAACATTAAGGGAAATCAGTGAGATCATTAATGCATTCTGCGTATGGGTGAGGGGACATAGGCTACAGGGTGTTGTGATAATATGCGGCAACCAAACAATCCCCCAGCACCCCAAACGGCAGCCTGTCGTCGTCCAGCTCCAGTGAGAGAGACTCAGAGCTGATATTGTCCTGGCCTTTTATAGTTGATACTGGCCCACAATCCCAGGTGTGCTAGATCCAGCTGACGAGCAACCTACTCTTCCAGCAGGTCAGCGGCCAACCCCGACCTCATGCTGCCAGAGTGGGAGGGTCGTCACAAGTGTATATTGTGGTCGTGGGGGGGAGGGGGGTAGAAATTTGACACAGGTGATATTTCAGACAAATAGCTTTTGATACAGGGTGCTTTTTTTTATTTGTTTTGACGTGCGTGAAGGCAGCCATGGCATTTGACCAAAGGTCAGGTTGAAAGTGAAGAGAATCTCAAAGTGCCTGTGGAGAGATTGCTTTGTACCATTATCCTGTTAGCAGGAGCTCCTCTGACAGAGCCACTGCTGTTAGCTGTGATAAGAGATGCTTGGCTGGGGACACCGACTCTGAATGCTGAATGAAGAAGCTTTCTGAAACTACAGGAGGCCCTACCCTTCCTCTTCACACAAAAAACTTTAGTCTCCCAACAGTTCTGCATCTCGCACACAGACGCGCTGTGCTCCAAAGCGGATGCCTTTTCAAACATGCTCCTCTGTAGGAACACAACTGATCAATTTCCTGTCGATGCTTTGCCTGTCCGTTTCGGGATTGTCACCAGTGTTGTGATTTGTAAATGTTTTTGATCCACAGTACAACGGAAACCACCGGGATCTGAACGCCAGGGGTGCATGGGAGCTGGGATACACAGGCAAGGGGGTGGTGGTGTCCATCCTGGATGACGGAATCGAGAAGAACCATCCCGACCTGAAGCAGAACTACGTGAGTTGTCATGCTGTCCCGGGGCACCTGACCTTCTGGGACCAGTCTGACCTGACCTTTTCTCTCACCGCAGGGCCAACTGACCGGCTGTCTGTGCCCTCTTATCTGTCTGCCCTTAGGACCCAGACGCCAGCTACGATGTGAATGACGGGGACCCAGATCCTCAGCCACGATACACACAGCTCAATGACAACAGGTACACACACAAGGACATGCATTAGACTGATGACTTGTCATACAGGTCGATTAATTTGAAAAATGTCTTGCCTTTTTTATGATTTTATAGTGGGTCAGAGCTTCTCAGTCTTTTTTTTGGGGGGGGGGGGGGGGTGCTTTCCAATCTCAATTTGCATATCTGCTTTGGCGTCTTTAAAATTGGCCAACTTTGACTGAACCCGTTTCTGTGGTTGCGCGTAAATCTACTGGAATTTAAGTGAATTTGCGAGGAAATAGTATTTTTCGCCCAGGCCCGATTGGATGGCTTTACAAGTTGTTTACTGTTGCCCCTGTGACTTCCCTGCTTTAGAGAAAGCGATTGAATTAAGTTCATCAGCGTTAACCAAATAGGACAAATCTCCTGGCGGAGTAGAGCCCTGCTTGCCTCCCCCTGTTCCCCTGCCTGCCTCTCCTCACGCTTCAATTCGCGGGTCTCCATAATCGGCTTTTTTTCCCGGCCGTTGGCCCGGGAGCCTTTTTTTATCCTGAGAGTAACCCTGATTAGCGAAGACAGGAAGAGAGAGTTAGGCGCTCGTGTGAATCAGAGGTCTCCAAAGTGTTCGTAGGCCTCAAGCTGGCAGCCTACACATGGAGGCCAGGCTGGCTCAGGAACATGGAGCCTGCAGGCATCATGTGTAATGGGCATTTGTCTGCTGCACTCTGAACATAAAGACCTGGGCAGGATTAACCCAAAAAACAGGCCCTGCTTTTGACCGCTTTGCAGACACACACTCCCACACATGGGCAGTGGATTCCCCTGGCATACACATCAGCGGGCAAATGATTCCACATGGCCTGCAGTGCATTCCTTTGGGCCGTGAAACCTGCTGATGTGTCCTGTGCCCCCACGGTCATCTCCAGCCACCCTGCTCTGCTTCATTTTCCTGGAGCAGGACTGAGAGATTCTCTGTTTGTGTGTGGGCTGTTTGAAAGTGAGTGAGGACGGAGGGATTGGCGTGTGTGTGTGTGTGTGTGTGTGTGTGTGTGTGTGTGTGTGTGTGTGTGTGTGTGTGTGTGTGTGTGTGTGTGTGTGTGTGTGTGTGTGTGTGTGTGTGTGTGTGTGTGTGTGTGTGTGTGTGTGTGTGTGTGTGTGTGTGTGTATATAAACACCCGGTGGGCAGGCAGAGAGCGTCGTTAGTCTTTGAGACTCTGTAAGGTCCTGTTCCCTGCAGAAAGGGCCAGCTCTGTTCACCTAAATAAAGCTCTCTTTCTCTGGCGGCACGCGGCCGTCAGGGAAAAGGACGGCTCCGTGGCGACGTGTCCATTCAGCCTCCATGTTTACTCAAGCAGACATGTGATTTGGTTGTGTGTCTCTGCAGAGCTTCCTCTGATTCACACCAGTGGGCTTTCTGTGGATCCACAATCATAGCAGGCCCTGGCCGAAGGCTAAAAATGGAAAAGTGAGGAAAGGAGGCTTTCACTGATATATACGTAGGAAAAGCAAGCTTTAGCGGTTGATGAAGTGCACCAGGGCTGGCTAATCTCTACAAGATTTAGAATGAGGTTTCCTTGTTGCTGACTTTGTCGGTGGAGATTGTTCCAGTCAAACCTTACACAGAACCGTTGGAAGTGGTCTGGAGCTTTCACTCCCTTCGCCTGTGCGCTGGCCAGCTGTCACTGTTACGGTGTGGTTTATGTCACTACATGAATGTTGGATGTGTTTTTAATATATTCATAAAGAAAGAACGGGAGTCCTCATCGGAATTTGCCCCTTTGAAAATCTAACTTGACTTGCATATTTCACTTGCTGATTTAGGAATGAGGCACTTAGCTTGGATTAACTGTCTAAACAGTAATATGGCTGTATGTTAGTTGACCATTTGGAATGGCTGCTGGTTTATATTCAATCGATACCAAAATGTGTGTGATCCATCATCTCGGGCCACAGGCTTTCCTTAGTCCAACGGAGAGCTTTTGTTCGCGCCAGAAACACCCTTATCAGAGAGAAAAAAACACTTTACTGTGGGAGTAGAGGGTGAGAGAGAGAGAGAGAGAGAGAGAGAGAGAGAGAGAGAGAGAGAGAGAGAGAGAGAGAGAGAGAGAGAGAGAGAGAGAGAGAGAGAGAGAGAGAGAGAGAGAGAGAGAGAGAGAGAGAGAGAGAGAGAGAGAGAGAGAGAGAGAGAGAGAGAGAGAGAGAGAGAGAGAGAGAGAGAGAGAGAGAGAGAGAGAGAGAGAGAGAGAGAGAGAGAGAGAGAGAGAGAGAGAGAGAGAGAGAGAGAGGTTGGAGTAAGAAATGGTCAAGAGCTCTGATCTGCAGTTTTTAGTTTCCTCTTCATCCCTGTCTAAAGAATCTAGAAGTAGTATTCAATGTAATGTCATATACCCTCTCCTTCAGGGGAGAACTCTAACTTACTTCTGTTCTATAGTTCAGAGAAGGTTTGTCTGTACTGCACATTGCCCATAACATTTTATTAAGGTTGTACTGATTGTCTTAATATCTGGTCCTTCATGGTGGATTAAATTAACCCCTAATTAAAAAAGCTACAAGCGGCACCACAATTAATTTAATTGCATTTCACATTAGTCTCTCTGTGTTTTTATTTTTCTTCCTCCTGCTGCACTCTATAAACACAACCAGACCTTTTGTATGGTGGGGCAGCTCATTAGTCAGCTGATTAAGTATGAGCGCAGGGAAACGGTTGTCCAGACTTACCTCGGAGGCTCTGCGGCAGCGGACATTAATGATTGGACAAGGCCACTGGCCAGGGCCTCAGAGAACACAAATGATTTGTATCTAGATAATTAATGCAAGGCAGCAAAACGGAGAATGAACAAAAGAAGACTCATCAATAGCCCAACTAAGCCCCGGTGAAAAGTAGAGCAGGGAAAGGATAAAACTCTGGGTGTAGATTGTTCATAATTATATTTTACTGTTTATAGTTCCAGTTAAAGTTGTTCCACAGTGTTTTGGTAATAATTATTTCGTTTCTTCATTGCCTTAAAATGATCTCACCGTTGGTGTTTTCCCCTCCAAAATAATAATGTTGGAAACTTCCTTATTTATTGAGGCCATTGTTTCATAGTTGCACATGCAGTTTTCCCCAAAATAAAATGTTGATCTCGTTAAAGTTGTTGATTCCATTATGTCCTCCTAGTTATGATGTGTGGCTGTGTTCACAACATTATGTCTTTATGGAAGTTCCACCTGTAGTTTTCCCCCTTGTACACACATTTATTATGCTAATGCCAGGTCATTTAGGAGGCAGCTGGCTGTTGTGGTAATGTGAGCAGCAAATTAGCTGCAGCGTCCTGGAGGTTCATAATATTGAGGCTCAGTAGTCTCTGCTTTAGCTTCTAACACACACAACAGGGACCTATTCGATCCACCCTTGGGGAAGAAACAATGAAAGATGAAGTTTCTTTCTTGCTAAATTCTTTCTTGCTAAAGCTTCCCTAAACTTGGGATCCATTTACAGGTTTAATTCCGACAGATTACCGTACCGTCCGCGTTTTCAGAACTATTTAAGGCCCTATAGGGCCTACCTGTCGACTTCACTTCGCTCTTACCTTTTTCAGGTTGAGACTGCTTTCTCAGCGGTGTTAGGGCCTAGCTGCTGCACTTGTCAATTGTATATCTCTGCTCCAGTGGCTCTGGTCGAGCTGAATGGCAGCTCCGCTGAGGCCCTGCTAATTTCCTGCTCCGCTGCAGACCAGGAGGCTATGGCTGCGATCGGACAGTGTCAGTCCACCAGGAGAGTGTGGCGTTTTGAATGAGGATGAGTTGGAAGGTGGGTTCACCCTGTACTGCATACAGGCCTTTAGTCTGAAATTATACGTTCTTTCTTGGCACTGTTATCGACTCACTGTGAAACCTATGCAGTGTTAAATTACTCTGTTAGTTTCAAGCTCTACTGTCTCTTGGCACTTTAGTAGGTGTTGCTCTTTTAGACTGACACGACATTAAAGGGTCGGCCAGTGCCGGAAAACAAATGCAAATCCAATCGCTTGGCGTGGGCCCACTGCCAGCTGTCGCTGGTGTAACTAAAGTCAGTCTCAGTCATCCTCAGACCCCACCGCAGGGCTGGAAACCCGCCGCCTTTGTCGAGCAAACTTGATTGACATGGCTCTTTGTTGCACTCATTCTGCTGTGTCGTGGGAGTCCAGAGGGAGGTTGGAACATTTTTCAAAGATTCAAGGGATATTCGGGACATATTCAACAGGGAACATTTTCCGTTTGTTGCAGTTTGTTGTGTGAGTTTTCACAAGTATTTTGGTGTCCGGTGGTTTCGATTCAGGCTGACATTCAAGCATGCCTGTGCTTGAACAGATGGTGGCGGGATTGGATCAGAACTGATCCTATTGGATGAAAACCTCGGAGGGAAACTCAACATACTGTACTGTAATCCTAATCCCATTCCTGGTGAGGCAACAAAGGATACAATTACATGTGCTTTAGTCTGGAGCATTAACTTTCACACGCACTATTAACCCAAAGAATGGTGCCGGAACTTGGCAATGACAATGCCATGTTCAATCCTATTCATTCGGTCGATACATTCGAACTGAGCGACTCACTGTATAAAGCAAAAGTGACAGAATGGTACTGGGAGTTGAACTCTGTCTGTCCTCTGCGCCGGTGACTGATGGAAGCCTAACTGAGTGTGCCAGTCAGTCGCAGAGGCTGTCAGGGGGACATTAAAGTGCCGCTGTGTTAATTTATCGCTGGGCGACTCGATGATGAGAAACTGAGCACTCCGCCCCGCCAGTGACAGCGGCAGCGCTTTGTTCCTGTGGCGTTCGTCCGGGGCCGTGCTTCGACAGGAGCCATTCAGTTGATCGTCCCTGACAAAAGCCCTCACCTCACGGCAATTCCCTCTGTCCTCGCAGCACGCACCCAGGTTTGCTTCACTTCTTGGCCAACATGAAGCCGCTCCAGAAAATCAGATAGATGCAAATTCACCAGAACCCATCCTCATACTTGTTTATCCTGTCGTGCGAGACAATTTCAGAGATGGCATGTCAGTGGTTCTCAATTGTTTGTTTCCTGAGTCTTAGACGGTCTTTAACAAAAATACCGGAGATTCCTCTTAACCCGGCTCCTGTGGGATGCCGAGCCTCTAAGAATGGAAGGGATGAGACTGGGAGAGGAAGGAATGTAGAAAGGAAGTGGGCAGCACTGGCTCTTTGTGAGGACCTGCAGTGGTTTGATAGTTCTCAAAGGCTGTGCGGCGAGTGGTTGACTGGCCAGCTAACCCTGTCATTCCAGCCTAGCTACTAACAAGAAACCACTCCAATCGCTCCAGCCTCCACTGTTAGGCCTGCTCAGTGTGCTCCCCAGGGAGGGGTATATAGTATAGGTAGAACTGCCTGCTCAAGCGTGTTAAAAGCCATGACCCTTCCAAGAAGGCACAGGCAGTAAGTACCCAGAGAGCCCAGACCATAATGGTATTGCCTCCACAGACAATGGATGGTTTACTATTCCGACGTGTGCGCTGTTGACTGAACCGCATGCTGTGGCTCATTTAGGCCAGTCAGCAGTACACCAAGGTAGTGTGTGTAGCCTGCCGTATAGGTGGTCACCGTGCTATGAAACGTACCCCGCTGGGTTTTTATTTTGCGCCGTGGAAAACCGTTAGAAACAATGCGTGTGGTAAAGAGAGTGCCTGGTTACCATTAGGGACCCGGAGAATGTGTCTGAGGAGACCTTTGGAGTGTGTTCAGCGCCTGGGGGAGTCTGGGGTGTGTTCAGAGCCTGGGGGAGTCTGGGGTGTGCTCTATCAACCGATGCATTGCCGGTCCCCTATTCCAAACACTCCGCCGGGATGTATCGCTCTGCACACAATGCACAGACCAACTCACGTGTCATGCTAGGAATGTCAAGATAAGGGAAATTTTTGCTCACTTTGTGTGTGTGTACGTGCACCTTTTCCATATCTTTTTGTACCCACGTGCAAGTCTAAGATCAGTAGATCTGTACAGGGAGAAAGGGGCAGAGAGAGCAGGTACCATATATATTCTTTGATTCCTAGCAGCCTTTGAAGTGGCTTCAGACCTTCTCTCCCCAGCACCAGTGATGTGTGCTGCAGAGCGTTCTGGTCCCCGACACCGCTCTAATCCAGCTCCCATGATACTTGTTAGTGCGGGAGCCTCCTGAAATCAGTGTGCGACTCCGACGGTGACATTAACCTCCGACCCCCGGCTCAAACCACGTCTAAGGAGCTCCCTAGGGATTGGCTGATCCTCTGCCGTGCCAGTCCTCTGCTCCGTGACAGCGGTGAAGTCAAGAGAGGACTCCCAGGCCAATCAGGGAAGGGCTTTAAGCAGGGCAGATCTCCAGCTGAGGTCGTTCAAGAGAACTCGATCGCAGGGGTCAAGGAGCAGCTTGTCTGACAGAGAATAAAATTGGTACTGTAGGAAGTTCAAGTGGCATAAACACCGAACACTTGCTAACGTTTCTCTTAAATATCTTATATAGAATATAGTTTATTTAGATCGGGCTGTGCCGTAGTTCTGGCCCAGTTCTCACTATGCATCATGCATCGTCCCATCCATCTCCCTACTGACCCCCACATGTGTTTTTTATAGATGGAGGACATGAGGATATGGGCCGTTATCAGGGCGATCGGGGACTCTCCAGGCTCTGTTTCTAACTGTAGGATGCTTATGAATGCCTGAGTGAGAGCCTGCCGACCTGGACAGATCCCATGGCACACAGAATCTTCTCTCTCTCTCTCTCCCTCTCTCTCTCTCTCTCTCCCTCTCTCTCTCTCTCCCCCTCCCTCTCCCTGGCACACTGCACGGTCGTCTCTTAGCAGCACAGGCAGAGGGAGGCTGCGGTTTGGAGGGCGGTTGAGAGTGCGTGACCATCCAGCGCAGGAATGAACCTGACTGGAATGTGCAGATCAGCCCCTCTCCGTGGCTCCCCGGGTCTAATCCCCCCTGGAGGGAGAGACACGGGGCCTGATGAAAAGCCCTTTGTGAAAAACAGAAAATCTTATTCAGCGTTTCCCCCCCAGCCGTGTGATGGTAGCATGTCATCTCA
>CM030173.1:16370232-16480232 GCA_017639675.1 Aplochiton taeniatus
TATATAAGTTTTGCTATCTTGTTTGTGTTGTTTGTGTTGTTTTCGACACGGTGTTGCTTGGTTCCACCCGATCTTGGAAGGAGCGCTGAGTGGCGTTTCTCGATTTCTTCATCTGTACAATCAACCCTCCTCCTCTTTTGGAAATGGTAATAGAGGTCGACCCTGAAAAAGCCTCCTCCCTTTTAGCCTGTGTTTGGGTTGTGCTGGCTGTCCTGGGACCGCTGGCCGGGTGCCATCCCTCCTGTGCCTCTGGAGGACTGCAAAGCCCCCTGCCATGCCGTTGTTTGCTTGAACCCGTCTAAGGGCAGTGCAGAGTAACCTGACCCTCTATGCATCACGGTGGAGAATGTGTTTGCTTCGTAAGTGTTTGCCGTCGATGGCTCTTTCTGTGCCGCCATGGGGGTGGAGGGAGGAGAAAAGCAGCTTCCCAGCCCCAGCGCTGGAACACTTTTATAACTAGACGCAGAATTGATTTCTGCAGAGCACACACAAACACGGTGGACCTTCATCCGTCTCTGGAGCGCTGCAGACTATCCCCAAGGCATCGGCCAAGTTGTTTTCCACTCGTGCAGTGGAAACGATGCAGAGTGCCCTCAAACTCCAAACCTTTTTTCCGATTCCTTGGTGGGAAAGTTAATGTTCTCATTTATCACCTGTAAATAGTCCATCTCTCCAAAGTCTGTCTCCCTCTGATCTTCAGCAATATTTTCCGTAAAACTTCTCCAGTGACTCTTCCGCCTTGTGTTTCACAAACTCTGCTACGTCTTTTATCTTGTGTGTGTGTGTGTCTGTGTGTGCGTTCCTTTAGGAGTGCGTATGCTGGATGGGGAGGTGACTGATGTGGTGGAGGCCCAGTCTCTCAGTCTGAACCCTCAGCACATCCACATCTACAGCGCCAGCTGGGGCCCAGAGGACGACGGGAAGACTGTCGATGGCCCTGCCAAGCTAGCCAAGGAAGCCTTTCTGCGTGGTGTTACAGAGGTGAGGGGGCTCTGTGTTTATGGACACATTTTGAAATCTTGTGTATTCTCCTGATGGAATGTACGTGTGACTTCCTAACAGGCATTATTGATTTGTGTTGAGCGTACTATATTTCTTCTGAGATTCAATGATGGTAGAAAACCAGACGGTGTCAGCAAAGCAGTCTGTCCTTGACCATGGCAACTATGAAAAGAGGGGAATTTGATTCAGTTGCGAAGCAAGTATCAACCTTTGCAAAAACCACTCGAGAAGAAAACAAAGTTATCCAAGGTTGTATTGAAGGCACACTTTCCAATCCTTTGACACAAGTACTTCAAATGTAGTTGGAGCACCGGCTATTGGAGGTTGACATAAAACTCCTAGATGTAATTAGCAGGGTTCACTGCTCCAGCTGGTCCTATTCCGTGCTCTCTCCTTGCCACAGTGTTCCATAGACAGGAACGCTGCCAATCAGCAGACAAAGGAAAGTGCGCCTGCCTAGGGGCAACGTGTGTATGTGGGATCGTGTGAGTGCATAAGTAGTGGCAGTGTCTGTCCATTTGTGTTTGTGAGAGAGCAAGAGTGAGCTTGTGTACTTTTAATACAAATAGATCCTTTTGATGAATACGTAAAAGGCTTGTTGAAAGATTGGTTCCAATGAAAGGACTGGGTATATTGTGAGAATGTGGAACATCTGCTTAGGCTTTGTATATTTAATCAGATTTGGGTGAAGCCCAGAGCTCTGTATAAGGCAATATTTAAATGTTATATTTCATTTAACAGCATATTGACATGACTTGTAACAACTATTGACAGCCATTTCAAAGAAGCCTTGACATTTGCCAACAAAGATTTTGGGTTTTTAATGCCCACATAGTCTGTGAAATGTAATATTCTTTTCTAAATTGTATTATTACGCATTGTAACGCAGATATTCCTCACTTTCACCGCACTGCTCAGAATGCAGTGTTCTTGCTCCAGGAACAATTGAATTGAACCGTTTATTTCAATCGTACTCCTGTAAACCGGTTTGATAGTTTTAGTTGATGTATAGGGGATCAATCTCTCGACTTCATTTCCCCCCTCTCGATCACTGTCAATACAGCGGTGAGTTTAGACTGCTATCTAAATGAGCTTGCCAGCAAGGATGTTGTAATTATGATCAGCGTGTAATGAGCCTTGTTTTCTGATATCAGCTCCTGTTCCAGCACGCCGTGCTCTAACCGATGGAGTGGGGGGGGGGGCAGGCGGGGGCTGGGGGCAGACAGGTGTGTCAATAAGCGAGTGGCTGGGTGAGGAGGCAGGCCTGCGGACGACACGCCAGCCTCTCTGTACTGTAGTAGTGTACACATGGGAACACATCCACCCAGCCAGTACCCAGCTGGGCCCTACGCTAATGGGATTCTGGAGCCAAGCTAAAATGCAGAGATCAGAGCAGAGGGACACCCATCACTCGCCTTCATGAACATTCAGGGCTTAGCTTGGCAAACGGCATCTGAGAGCCATTACTGGTGCCATGCCTGTGTTTCTCTCTCTCTCTCTCTCTCTCTCTCTGGTTCTCTCTCTTTCTCTCTCTCTCTATTTCTCTCTCTCTCTCTCTCTCTCTCTCTCTCTCTCTCTCTCTCTCTCTCTCTCTCTCTCTCTCAATATGTAATGAGCCACATATGGGCACGTAAATGCGTGTCCCGCTGTGTGGACAAGTTGGCGTCATTGGCAGAATAGACGCTCTTTATTCTTTGGTGTTTACACTGGTACGGCTGGCTGCATGCGATCAATGGCGACTCTTGGCGAGAGGCTACACCACCCATTGCCTTAAAGCATCTTCTCTGTAATATGAATCCACTGTCAGTGCCTGAATGGCCGGCAGCTGGATGATAGTGTATGGCTCGCAGTTGTTGACAAGCCTTTCCCCGCTGTCTTGTATCGCTGCCGTTGCACACGCAGCTCCTCTTGATTCAAAGCATCAATCGGCCACAGGCCTCTCTGATGTATGGCGCTCAGTCAGGAGTTGACGGGCCCCTTTCAGAGTTTAGCCGTGTAACGAGTTTCCCCGGCATTCATGGAAGCCCCATTGAGGCTGAAGGGAATTTTGGTCCGCTCCTCCTCGTTTGGCGTGGATCACAAAAAGGCACTCTGCGCTCACAGAGTGCACCTGGTAAGGTATTTCTGAAAGACCTGTGGTTTTCTGTGTTTGCGTCGTGGTTGAGCTCTATTGTCCTTCTGGCTCTCCGTACGTCCCTCCTGCCTGCGTGAGTAACCGTGTTTGTCCGCCGCAGGGTCGCGGAGGCCTGGGCTCCATCTTCGTGTGGGCCTCGGGTAACGGCGGGCGGGAGAAGGACAGCTGTAACTGCGACGGCTACACCAACAGCATCTACACGCTGTCCATCAGCAGCTCCACCCAGAACGGCAACGTGCCCTGGTACAGCGAGGCCTGCTCCTCCACCCTGGCCACCACCTACAGCTCGGGCAACCTCAACGAGAAACAGATTGTGAGTCACCTGTCGACCAAACATACACACGCACGCACCCACACACACACACAGACCAATTTCTCTCTCTTGCCACACACACACACACAGAACAACTCCCTGTAGGAAGGAAAATATGAGCGGAGAACATCGCGGTGTCAGGGAGCAGTAGATCTAACGGTGCAGCGTCTGAGGGAAAGTGAACAAGGCCGTCTGCAGGGAGTCTTGTGCTCTCCCAGGGCATTTATAGCTCCGCGCTAACTGCCGCACGAGATCATACGAAGCCTTCCCTTTGAAGCGCAGAGGAACTATTTGATGAGACGTCCTCCCGCATGAGGAGTAGGACGGTGGGGGGTGGGGGTGGGGTGAAGACTTGTGATGCAGGGCCAGGGTATTCATGGATGGAATAAAGTTGACTCGTCCCCCTGGATGCCGATCTCCTCCTAGATAGTTGAACGGCAGCCAAATCACTTATCCAGACGCAGATCTGAGGCTTTGATATTTTCTCCCACCGCTGCACTTTTGGGGCCAGAGCCAACTCTGTCTCGTAATTCTCTAGATGCTGTTTGTCAGGATTCCTAATGGTTTTCCTGCTCCATTTGTCCAGATGCTGTGAATAAGGTGCTGGAGATTCCAAGGCAGCATTAGTGATTGCTATTATCCAATATGATTGCAACTCGCTCCTGTGCTTGCCAACGAGCTGTCTGCACTCCGCTCCCAATGAGCAGTGACAGTTCTTCTCTCTCCTTTCCTCTCTCTGTCGCTCCTTCTCTCAGACACTCTCCCTCACTCTCCTCCTATGTTCTGAGGATCATTGGAATCATATATTTATACTTGGGACCTGCTAGAGTCCAGTCATGCTGTTTCACAGTCCTGTCACACAATCCTGAAACACCAGCCTGACACACACACACACACACACACACACACACACACACACACACACACACACACACACACACACTCTATTGACATGTACCCATCCCCTCGGTGCCTTGCTGCTGCAGTCATTTATCTGTTCTGTGAAGCGGAGAGTGTTGGGAGCTCCACATTCACATTCTTGTAAAAAGTTGTCCTTCATTTCGTCCTAGGTCTGCTGTGCGGACGTGCAGTATCGAGCCAATGCAGTCAGCAGATTAGCCTTTGTTAAACGTCAGTTGAGCCAGACCATTCATCCTACTGATGGCTACATTAAAATGTAATTTAATAGACCGTTTAAATTGTCCCCATCTCAGGGAAACGCTCTAGAGTATTAGGATCCTGAATTGCCAAAATATGACTTGTTACTATTCTCAGCAGATGGAACTTCTTCCATAAGGATAATCGTTATTTTGCGGATGAGGAAATGGAAAAAGGAAAAAAGAAGACAAATCCATAGCTGGACTGTTGTGTGTCAGAGCTCTGTAGCTGGCAGGTAACACATTGTTTGTGCATCTCCCCGTCAGGTGACCACAGACCTCAAATCAAAATGCACCGACTCCCACACAGGCACCTCGGCCTCTGCCCCTCTGGCTGCTGGGATCATCGCCCTCGCACTGGAAGCCAAGTGAGTACCACAACTGGATCTCACATTTGACCTATGAATAAAGTTTCCCAGAGATCAATACCTTGTAGTGTTGCCTGAAAGAAAAGGGGAGGAATATGTTATCTCTCTGAGTGGTGGCAACCAGGGCAGTCCTCGCGCACCCAGCCTCTTCCGTTTGTCTGTTTGTTATTCTGGGGGCAGCTGGATAGAAGTCCTATCAGAATGACTTGGTCTTGTGAATAGACCTTGGCTGACCGATTAGCCCTGGTAGGGGTAAAAACATTACTTTTAAACATAGAGATGACCTTTTGCTGATGAACGCTGGCAATGAGGTTGAAACACCCAGTCAGATGCATCTAGGAAATGAAACGGGCTGTGTGTGAGCTGGGATATGAAATAGTTGAATTAGGTATCCGTGTACTGTATGTGTCACTAATATTGCCGGGCTTCTGTAAAACGGGTCCTTGGACGTTTTCTGCGTGTTTGTCTTTCAGTAAGAACCTGACATGGAGGGACATGCAGCACCTGGTGGTGAGGACCTCTCATCCCGCCCACCTACTCACCAACGACTGGAAGACCAATGGGGTCGGCCGCCAAGGTACAAGAAGCACCTCCGTTGGCCGATCCCTGCTCTCGTCTCCCATGTGCCATGCCAGCTGCGCTGCTTTTAACGGACGGGAAATCTGATCTGTATTGAATTTAGATCCGGTTATTCACGTTCCTGGGATCAGGCTATTACAGAAGCATGATCTTGGTGGTTCAGGGGGAGGTTTGACTGACCCCTGAAAAAGGGACAGGCAATAATCGAATAGAGAAGGTTCTTTATCGAATTGGGAACTGGAATGGTGAAGACATTGCCTGCAGCAGTCTGATATCGATCTGTCTACCTCTCCCCTAAGCCCTCCTCTCTCCTTTTTCCAGTGAGCCATTCTTACGGCTACGGGCTGCTGGATGCCAGCGCCATTGTGACAATGGCAGCCAAGTGGACCAACGTTGGACCCCAGCGAAAGTGTGTGCTGTCCATGGTGTCCGAACCCAGGTTAGCATACTGACACAGACAGACACAAACACCCCCCCTCACACACACGCTGGTGAGCCAATAGCTGATATAGAGCAGAGATGTATATAGTTACACCCTTTAATAGATGAAAACAAATTTATATAAAGAACTGCATTCTAATTAATTCTCTCTGGCCTTTTAATGAATTAGAATTTTAGGTCTGAGCCCCAGGCAGGTTTGAGTGCTGGTGGAATGGGGGTAGGAGGGGGGGGGGGTTGTCTGCTGCTCAGGTGTGACAGATCTGTCACATCTGTTGTGATGGCACGTCATGTCTCCATTCTGAAACATGGAGCTTGGGGCCTATTGAGGCGCTCCAGTGCGTTCCGTGTGGGTGCATTTATGTCTAGTGTAGAGGGCAAAGATGAGCGTCGTAGCCAGAGGGAGTGTGCTTGAGAGAAAAAGGCCTTCACAGATGAATTTCTGCTCCATGTTCACCACACTTCAATGGCTGTATTGTCCTGCCATCTGTCTTCCTCTCTTCTTTGTCGCATTATTGCTTGTCTTTCTCTTTCTCTCTCTCTCTCTCTGTCACGCTTTATCTGCTTCTCTCTCTGTGTGTCTCCACCAGCTTAGAAGTCTTAGAAGCCAACAGGGGCCTCATTTTTTTATTCTTGACCTGTCTTCATTTCTTTGTTTCTCTCTTTCCCCTTCTCCTGTGACCCTCGCCTTTTCTAACGGTGCTGTCTGTTAGACTGCGGGCCAGACCATTCCAATCCACTGGGGAGGAGGGGTGGGGGGGGGGCGCAAGTTGCAGCAGGGAATTTTTTTGCCTCTGTAGTCTTCCCCAGATCCCAAGGCTTACCACTGGAGCCTGTTTCGGCGTTCTGCCTCAGTTAGGCTCACAGCTTATAGCCCTGTGCCTTGTTTGTGTGTCTGTGTCCGTCTGTCCGTCTGTCCGTCTGTCCGTCTGTCCGTCTGTCCGTCTGTCCGTCTGTCCGTCTGTCCGTCTGTCCGTCTGTCCGTCTGTCCGTCTGTCCGTGTGTGTGCGTGTGCGTGTGCGTGTGCGCGCGCGCGTGTGCGCACGCGTGTGTTGTGTGTTGCAGCAGGGCCATGGCTACTAAGTATGGTGGTAAGTCTGAGCTCCTTCCTGAGCTCTCTCTCGCTCCGCTTCAAAGGCCAGCAGACTTTCTTTGCGGCAGCAGTCCTTCACATTCATATGATTTAATTTGGAGGCTTTGTGTTTTCGCGCCTAGTTGACCGATTATGCCCGTCATTGTCTATCAGTGTAACTTAAGCCCTGGCACCATCTCCCCTGGACTTCAGCTCTGAGTTGTTGTGGATGTGTGTAATCTCCTAAGCGGATTTAGAGGGAGTAGCAGGGAGAGCCTGGTACTTTGCTCCTGCAGAGGACGTTGGTGCGGTAGGCCCTTGGCCACTAATCCTGCTCAAGGCCATGGACCCGGCGCCCTGAGCAGCCCCCAGGAACCCAGCGAAAGCCTCCGACCAAACCTCCACGCAGCCTTCAGCTCCTCGCTTGATATTCAAATGCATGGCATGCCTCCTCATAAGCCTTAAATGTGGAGCCAAGAGCCGGGCGAGTTTGTAATTAGCATTCTCGCAGATTTTTCCATTAGACCTCTTAATTCCTCTATTGACAGTGAGACGAGGCACTTTCGAAGCTCGTGAGTCTCCACTGAACGTCCTCTCATGCTTGGCGGTGGGTGGGGGACTGACGCTGCCGTCTGGCCGTGTGTTCCAGGAACATTGGCGGCCACCTGGTGATCACCAAGACCCTGGACGGGTGCACGGGGACGGCCAACCACGTGAGCTCCCTGGAGCACGTCCAGGCCCAGCTCACCCTGTCCTACAACCGCAGGGGCAACCTGGCCATCCACCTCCTCAGCCCCAAGGGGACTCGCTCCACGCTGCTGGCGCCCAGGTACGGCTCCAATGCACCGCCGTCGCTCACCCGACCGGGTCTGACAGCGAGCGCTGTGCACTAACTCTGTTAGAGCAAAGGAATAAGATGTGTGTGTCTGTCCTCCGTCCCAGGCCTCATGATTACTCATCGGAGGGCTTTAACGACTGGGCCTTCATGACCACCCACTCCTGGGACGAAGACCCCCGCGGGGTGTGGACCCTGGAGATCGAGAACGTGGCCGGGGCCAGCGATTACGGTAAATACTGAGATGACGACACCCTTCAGTTATTGCAGTGTAGCAAAGTCCCGTACTGGGATGTTTCGGATGTCTCGATCCGAGGTGATTGTGTTGGTGTGTGTGTGGGTTAGTGAGAATACATCTGTGCCTGTGTGGCTGTTTAGTTTAGTTTCTGGGGTAGAACAGGCTCAACTTAACAGGGAGTGTTTAATCTTGTGGGACTGAGGTGAAATAGCAGCAGTTTCTGCGTTCAGAGAGCCTCCCTTTTGTTCCATTTATACGAGCTGTCTAGCTGACTCTCTTTAGCCCCACACCCAGCTCTAAATCTGCTTCATTAAAGAAGGAGGGATAAATCAGGCCAGACTGGGTGTGTGGGTGGCTGTGCTGTTACCCACTCTCCTCCAGGACAAAACCAGCAGCACCAAGCCACGTGGAAATACCGGGGACCACCCAGGTCAAACTGCCCGCCGGCTCAGTCCTTGCTCTTGTCTTTTTCTTGTTATTCCCAGTGTTTCTCTCTCTACCACCCCTCTCTCTCCCTCCCTCTCTCTCTCTCTCTCTCTCTCTCTCTCTCTCTCTCTCTCTCTCTCTCTCTCTCTCTCTCTCTCTCTCTCTCTCTCTCTCTCTGTGTCTCTCTCTCTCTCTCTCTGTGTCTCTCTCCTTCCCCCGTACCACATTTCCGAGAACTACATCTGCATCTCACGGCTCCCCCCTTCTTTAGGCCCTGTGTGATTTAGTAAGCTGAACCCTCTCACACGGCCCCAAATCTCAGCGGCTCCCATGAGACTGGGCTAGCTGGGCCTCAGAGGAGCTCCCTGACCTGTCTGTCTCCACATTTGAGCCTTCGTTGACGACTCAATTTTTCCTGTCACTCTATCCAAGAAGCCCCAGAATATACAACGCGGATGGGAGGCTACAGTTACAGAGCCCCCACCCTGAGGAGTGCCAGAGACTCTCGGGTGGAGATGCGGGCCGGTATACCGCTGTCTAATAATACGCTACATCTCTCTGTGTTCTCCCTTTGCTCCATGTGCCCTCGACCAGGCACCCTGACCCAGTTCAACCTGGTGCTGTATGGTACCGGCTCGGCTTCTACGAGCCCCTCAGACAAGGACATGTCTCAGCCCGCCAACGGCAGCTGCAAGACCTTTGACCTGCGACAGATCTGCATCGGTAAGATGGCCGAGCACAAGTTAACACGTTAGCAGACCTAGAGTGTAGGACTACAACTGTAGCCACACGTGGAAAGGCCCGAGGCATAACTCCAGAGCCGTTCTGCAGCTCTGTCTATAAGCTGTACACGTCGAGTCCTATAAGCTTGGCTGAGGCAGTGACAGTCTGACCCCTACAGGCTCCCATGGATATGTGCACTGTACAGGAAGGGAAGAACGCTACTGTAAAGCGGTAAAATAGATCAGACTATTGGCACCGCTCTAAGCCATGTGTATATGGCACCTTAAATCAGATACTCCCAACAAGCCAGTGATCTTACAAATGGTGGCCTGGGCAGTGTAAACTGCCTTTTTGGAGACAGAAAAAGTGTTCTTGACACGGCGCCCATACATTATATTGAGGGATGGGGTAGCAGTCTGTTACATATTTGTGGTGTGACTACCAGCTCTGTTAACCGACCACATGCTCTGACGTTCATGCACATAAATTAGTTTCTCGGGGAACCCAAAGGGGCACTTCATTATCTTTCAGCGGTATGCCCGCCAAGACTGGTTGTTATGGTCTGTCTAGAGCTAATAAAAGAGTATATGCCACTTGGTGAACGCCTTTCCTCAAGGGATCCAATCGTAATGTGAGTGCATGCATAGTCAGTATGGGTTGCCCCAGGTAGAATAGGTGCACATATTCAGAATAAGGTATTAAGATGCTTTGTACAATCCACATAAATTCTCTGGCTCTGCACCACCCATGCTAGATAGCTAATCTCGTCTCCCTGTGTTCACAGAGTGCAATGCTGGCTACTACCTGTTCCAGCAGTCCTGTGTGACTGAGTGTCCTGCCGGCTACACGGTGGGCTCCCAGCTCCTCAACTACACCCTGGGCAACTTTGTCCAGCCAGCCTCCGTCCCCGCCTGCCAGCCCTGCCACCCGCTCTGCCTGACGTGCAGCAGCCTCAGCCCCCTGGCCTGCCTGTCCTGCCCGCCCCACAGCCACCTGGACCCCGTGACCGGCACCTGCCTGCACCTCAACCAGATCCAGCGCGAGTCCCCCGACAGCTCCATGTTGGGCCAGGGCGTCAGCAGGCCCAAGCCCCAGCTCAGCTCCCACATGCCCGCCACCGTCGCCGTGCTCAGCTGCGTGGCCATCGTGGCCACCTTCGCCGGCGTCTTCGTGCTGCTGCAGCTGCGCTCCGGCGCCGTCCTCAAGCTCCCCTCCCTGGAGTCCGCCGTGGGCCTGCCGGGGGGCTTCAACCTCGGGGGCAACCGGATGGTCTCCTACCGCGGCATCCCCACCGTGTTGCCGGAGGAGGGGATGAACACGGACTCTGAGAACGAGGAATTTGACGTCCACAACGAGAGGACTGCCTTTATCAAAACGCAAAGTGCTCTTTAGCCCTCTCTCCCCCTTCCTCTTTTTATCTCTCAACAACTCCCCCACCCCTCTTACACGGTTTTGACTCTTCTATTCGGGACTGTCTCGAGTCTCCTCTCTCACCCTTCTGTCTGTGTGGGCTGAGCCGCTGGGAGCCTGATGTCTCTCCCAGCCGGGGATGGCCTGAGCACGCTCTGTTCACACTCTGGTGCTTTTCTATTAAACTGGCTGTGGCGCTGGCCCCTTAAGCCCTCAATCACCACTAGACAGAGTGTGTCTGGACAGAGCCCCCCCCCCCCCCCAGCACCAGGGCTGGCCTGTGTCACAATAAACAAACCATTATTGTTAGCTTTCTCCCAACCCCTTCCCAAACTGTCTCTGTTCAGTAGCCAGATGAGATTGTTACATGGGAATGAGCACAGCTCTGTCTCTTTGTGTGTGCGCTTGTGCGTGCTTGCGAGTGCTTGTGTGTATATATGTGTTACGTGTGTGTGGAGATTGTAAAGGCTGCTCCACCGCAAAGAAGACACAGCTGAGTCTTAATCGTATTAGTGTGTGTTATATCACCATTACACCTCATTTTATATACAGGTCAATGTGTGTCCATGCAGCAGAGAGACTGTATTTATCAGTGCTGTGGCAAAATAGCTACGGTCACACTCTCCCCCAACAAGGAATTTAGGAGCAGTTAAGCTTTTGTTTTTGATAAAGCAGCTTGTGAATGCAGAATCCCTGGGATTTTGAAGGCCTTAAAGTCTTTTGATCTCCTGCCCTCAGCGTTCTCCCAGGGATGTAATGGAAGGGCATGAGGGAGGTCAAGTTGGTTAGAGCTTGAGTATTGCCTTTCACACAGAAATACATGGAGCATATGCTAATTCAGCTGCAACGTTTCACATTGTTAAGCCTCTAGAGAACCCAAGTTTGTTTTAAAAACAACAACTAATAGATGCAGAACATATCCCTGGAACCCCTTCCTCTGAATGTTTTATGGCTGTGCAAACTGCTCACGGGTCTGCATGGACAGGACTCAGATCAGTAGTTGACTTTTTACCCAAGGACTTCTCACAGCAGCTGACATAGTTGACTACAGAGTTCACTGTATTAAAAAAAAAAAAAAAACATTCACTTATCAATGGATTTCCTTAATACTCCCCACTCTGTTGGTCGTGTGTGTGTGAGGGAGAGTGAGTTTTGTTTGAACTCGGCAATCTTGGCACATCTTCTGTGTTTGTTCAACCATTAGGCGAAAAAGCCTGAAATAGCTACATGATTCTAGAGCAAATTTATTTTCTTTGGGTTGGTTAGGCTTAAAAGATACTTTCAGCCCTTTGGTTTGTAGTTCTTTCCTTTTTTTTTGAGTTTGATGAAGTATGCACAGGCACGTTTGGTTGTGGGATGAGTTCCTCAATATCATAAATCAGGCTTACACAATGTGTCACTGCTTCTCTTCAATCAGCCTGCAGTCATTATACGATAGAAACCAGAGATTATGTGTTCAATTTATTTGCTAATTAATTATAGCCTGAGAAGACACTACAGTCAAGTTTTTATTCATATCTTTATTTGAAGAACTTTAAAGTGTTTTTTCTTTTGAGCTGCATATCTAACCCTGGCAATCTGCATCTCATAAATTTATTCAGTGGACAAATATTAGATCCATCCATCTTTTTTATTTTGTTGATGATTATATTCCTTTTCCATCAGAGCCTACAGTGGAGCTGGCTGAGGGCAGTTGTCATGGTGATGACATGCATACCAGATGCGTACAGCTGCTCTTCATGTGCTCGTATATCTCCCTAACAGCTCACTGGGTTTCATACAATTTTGTGTTTTGTTTGATATTTATGCATTTGCATAGATGAAAAGCAGAAAAAAATATATATACAAAACTCAATGGATGGTCATATCAATTATCTCCCGATTTAAGCCTGTAAAGTTTTAAGATTGACTGCAATGGCCTCTCCTCAGTATCCGGGCTGCAGGGCTGCAGTAGGTTTTAAAGGAAAAGAACAGAAACTCTTAAGTGTCTGCTGGCGCATCTTTAAGGCAATTTACTGCTTCATGATTTATCACCTCTGAAGAAGTTGTTTTAGTATTTGTGGTTGAGGGCAGTCACCTCTGTGCTTTAAATCTGGTGTAATTAAAAATGAGATGGGGAAAGATAGATCATCTTGGAACACACACTCACAATTGTGTACTATCCATTACATTTATTGTAAATATTGATCGCTGCCAGGTAAGATGATGTCACTGTCGAGGGGTAATTGAAATGGCTTGTTTTTGTCTGATCTACAGTACTGTAAAGACAGTCTCCTTTTTTGTAATTAATCAGTAAAATTGAAAAATTACTTTCATGAATTAATGTTAGAAGTCTGCTGTCACGGCTGAGGCAATCTTATCAGTGTTCCGACATACTGAGGCCATTTACCTAAATATCTAATTTGCCAATGACATCAGTTATTTGAAACGTAATTTTGATTATTAGAGCTGGAGTAAATTTGTCAGATTGATGGGGATTAGTTCAAATGAACATGGGTTGAGATCACTACATGCCTAGACTGTACTGTGCGGTCGTCTGCTGGGAGCTTGCACCCCCTAGAGGACAGATTGTTTGGGTATTCATTCTTGTGCAAAATTTACTGATAATAATTCTGGAACGTATCGACAACAGTTATTATTTTTTCTTCCCTCTGAATCTCATCCATGTGACAGGCCAGGTGTGGCATTAGACATGTTAGTTTAGAGAAGCATTTTGTCTACCATAACCAAAGACAGGACATTTTAGATATTTCTTGCAGTAGAGAGGTTGGACAGTAACATGTAGTTGGTTTGAGGTCAGTGTCTATCAAATCTTACAAACAGCTGAATTTGTCTACTCTTTTGTAATTCCTAATTAAAAAAAAAACGGTCCTCAGTCTTGGTGCTTTGCAAGTGAGATCTAAGATCTGCAATAACTGTATGATAAGATACAGCAGTTGCTGTGGCGTGGGCAGGTAGAGAATGTATCCCATCATCATCATCATACACCTAAGGGCTGCATTAGACCATTTGTGTGGGTGTGTTTGTGTGTGTGTGTGTATGTAATGGCGGATGACACACTCTATATAGGTTTTGCAGAGCAGCCCCACCCAGGCAGCTTTGTTGACCTCCACACCTTTTATGAGGTTACCAGCCTGTGGCGGCACACCGTTAATAGCAAATACAGTGACCCATAAATAATGTAAAACAATGAAGAAAAAAAAAAAATTATAAATAAGGCCTATTTTTGTACTATGTATGGTACAGTGTAATTTTCATGTAATTTAAAGATTTTTTTCTCATTTCCTTTTTATTTAATTGATGTCAATATGTGGATTATAGATTCTACGAAAAATAAAGATCTATGCAAACATCTGAACTTAATTGGTTGTATGTTTTTAATGTGATGTTTAAATCCTACTGAAATATAGCCTGATTAGGTGGGTTACTGCCAACATTTATTCCTGCAATTGTAACTGCACAACATTTTGGAAAAGTGACCACCAATGACAGCAACTTTAAATGTTATATTTATATCGTTTATGCGTTATCGGAGTCGTCACGATCGAGCACAGGTCTTGAGTTTTTGAGTGACAGTCGTTGCAATTAAGCTTCTATACACATTTTGAGTCAATGCATCATCGAAAGTGTCGGCCTACATTTTAAATTCATTATTTTAGTGTTAGCGTTCTATGGTATGGTAAAATATAAATTGGGTTCTAACGAATTAAACGAGGTATTGGCAACACCTTCCAAATTGAAAAGATCGTCGCAACAATACTTTACGCTGTATATGCACACGTACTAGTGCAGTATTTGGGGCATTTTTGATTGAAATGTACAGATCATAATTTAAGTGACGTACAACTGTCAAGAAGTTGGTAGGCGACTGGTAAGTACAAATACAAATTTAACATGCTAGTCTCTTTCGCAGCCAGGCAATAACTCCGCACCAGTCGTAGATTTTACTGCTTTCCTTCCAGTGGTCATCAAGTTTATGTGGCGCCTGGCAGACTTCGCTACACTGTAGCATCAGTCACCAAACAATTTGTAGCCCCGCCCTCTACGCGCACACTAGGGCTCAATAACCATTCTTCAAAACGATCGAATGTAATGTCTGACGTGTTAGACTGAGGGTGTTGCTTTAGTACCCCATCAATTATCCAGACCATATCTACGTACTACAGTAAGTAACACTGTAAGACACCAGAGTATTTTCTAGCAGGCTTTATCTGCAGATTACACATAAGAGTGCAGTCAGGAATTGTGGTCCCGTCCTTCTGAAAAAAGTAATACCGCTGTCTTTACAGCTTTAAAGCTGCCGCTTCCTACACTACCACAATCCTTATAGATGACAATCGTTTTCACTCTTTCTCTCAGTTCATCAGTTCTGTGTTTCTAAGAGGAAGTGCTGTTGGCCAGCCACGTTAAATGTATTTCCCTTGTGAAAAGCAACACAAGAAGTGAAGCTCTCCGACAGTATTGTGGTCTGCTGGCATTGTTAGCCTTTAATGCACGTTTTTTGTCTGCTAACTAGAAGAAAATTTGAAGACAAAAGAGCCAATCGTGTTGTGTAGACTCTATCCGTGTCTGACTTGCTGGCTGCTTTGTGTGCCGAGTGATGGGCTTCACAGAGGACCTGTGGTGCCCCCAGGCACACGCAGCCCTGATGCGGCTCCAGGACTCTGAGCTTCGTCTGATGGAGGTCATGAAGAAGTGGATGGGCCAGAGGGCCAAGAGTGACCGTGAGTTCTCCGTCCAGCTGCACCAGATGGCTGCCATGGTGGAGCGCATGGGTGGGCCCCAGGCTGGTGGGGGACTGGACTACATCAGCCAGCTCAACAAGGTCAGTCTTTCGCGACATCGAGTTGTCTCAAGGTTTCAATAGAAGAATATTCTTATTTGTGTGCTCTCACTGTGTCTGCCAGTCGTGGGGTGTGCTGGTGTCTCAGACAGACAATCTGAGTCGCACGATGCGGAGGCGTTCCGAGGACCTGCTAGATGGACCCGTCAGCAAACTGACCCTGCTCATCAGAGACAAGCAGCAGCTTCGCAAGAACTACGCCGAGCAGTGGAGCCAGCTCAGCCAGGAGCTCAACAGGGTCTGTAACACCCTCTTAGGTCAATTTGGAACATTTGATACACAATTTCCAAGATAAACCTTCTCTTTCCTTGTTATTGATTTTAAACCATACGAATGTGTTTAAAAGGAATACCACTATACATCATTGCGAGTGCCGGCCCACTTCTGTGTAACATATTGTAGTTATCCCTTTCTTTTAAAAGGTGCTGTTTTTAAAAGCCAAATGGCTTTTAAATGGTATCTTACGTTCGTGGGAGGAACCTTTGTTATAGGATTTTTTGGGATGGACTTGAATTTAATGCCAAATGGAAAGTCTGCTAATAATTCCGTCATTTTTGCTGAAGTATGAATATTCAAACTGTCCTAGTTGACATGCATAGAAGCAGTGTTCTGGCAGTTCATCAAAAGGCAGCATTTAGATTAAATAAAACCCAATGGACTGGAACTCAGTTTGGTCATTGCAATCTAATTGAGAACTGCTCTTGCATATCAACACATTTTGATGAGCAAAAATCATTTGGGACTTCCTTTTCCTCCCTTTTGAGGGTTTTTCTTTTATTACCCTATTATGGAGAAGAGAATAATTTTGTTTCTTTTCATGTATGTGCTTATTTATATTGTGTATGGTCACTCTTTGTTTCTCTAAAGTACAACCAGAACCTAAATCTCAAATTGCAACGCCAAAGATCAAATTGCACAACAGTTGTGAGTAAAACAGCGCAGTATTTATCAACGTTGTGAAACTTAACTCCTCGATGTGGCCAAGCACGGTTGATCTAAAATGTACGGCTCTCACAAAGCACTTCCTGTTGTGTTTTTCCATTTCTAGCGAACTAAGGTGGGACCCGTCTCTGGTCCGAGTTGACACCCTTCTAGCCCTATGACAGCGCCAGTGCAACCTTCAATATGTGCAACACATGAGAGCATATACCTATACCCATTGGTGTGTAATCTTTGTCTCCCCCCCGTTTCCCTGTGCTGTGCTCAGGTGACCCAGACGGAGCTGGAGCGGCTGAAGAGCAGTTACAGACAGGTGGTGAAGGAAGTTGTGCAGGCCAAGAGGAAGTACCAGGACGGCAGCAAAGGTGGGGAGCGTGTGGCTGCCGCTCACTTCTCTAAACAGCCCCGACTTACTCTCAATCTGACAGAACACCGTACACACACACACACACACACACACACACACACACACACACACCAGAACGGATGAACATAACCCACCAGCTCAAACGTTTAATGGCTTCCTTTTTGCGCTGTCTGACATTCCTCCTGAAAATCCCTTCTTGCGCCTGCTCTCGTGCCTAGACAAGGAGCGTGAGAAGGCCCGCGAGCGCCTTGTGAAGGCCACCCTGAGGCTGCACGAGGTGCATAATGAGTATGTGCTGTCCGTGCGAGCGGCCCAGGTATACCATCAGCACCACTACAACCAGACCCAGCCGGCACTGCTCCACGCACTTCAGAGCCTCCAGGAAGAGATGGTGCTTGTGTTGTAAGACGTGTGTGGGTGTGTGTGTTTGTGTGTGTGTGTGTGTGTGTGTGTGTGTGTGTGTGTGTGTGTGTGTGTGTGTGTGTGTGTGTGTGTGGGTGTAATAATCCTTTTGAGTAAGGTAATAGCCCACTCTATTTGCCTTTTCCTTTCACACACAAAGCCTGTGGTTGGCATTGGGATATTGATCATGGGTAGAGGGTTTAGTTGCATATTGCATCTGTTGTATGCATGTGCAGCTTGTATTAGCAGTTACAATATGTCATACTGTAGTAGTGAACCCCTGATCCTAACCGAAGAGGTTGGGAGCTTGTGTTCCCCTTAATGCAGACAAGCTTGAATATCCTCAGTTGAGAAACAGGCTTAAAGGCCCTGGTGGAAAAACCTATTTTGACCCATTCAAACCAAAAATAGACATGGTGGGTTTCCCAGGTTGTTGCCTCACTGTGAAAGGAGTGATAAGGAAGTGGACTAATTCGGTATATCCAGTATTACATTGACCCGGTACATTACCTCACACGATTTCCTTCCTCTGGAAGTTCTTAGCATTTTGTGAATCTGACTTCCCCTTCCAGGCGTCAACCCTGTGTCCTGTGCCCTTTGTCGCAGGAAGGAGATCCTGCAGGAGTACTTTGAAATGTCCAGTCTCCTCCACCAGGAAGTAGTGTGTATCCACCAAGAGATGTCATCCGCTCTGGAGGCCATACAGCCAGACAAGGAGTACGAGAGCTTCATACAACAGAACAGGTATACAAAGAGTAGCCAAGACAATTGTAATGCTCTACACACTATAGATCGTTAACATGCAGCCATTTTGTGTGTGTGTTTGTAGATCAGTAGGGGAGGTCCCTGTGTGTGCTGAATTTGACTGTGCCCTTGTGGAGGACGTAGATTTCCTAAAAGCTGGAAAGCTCGAGCTGAATGACCTCACAGCGGAAGGTATCCAGCACACGTGAGTTGTGATGAATTGCAGACTTTCACTGGCAGACAAACACACATCAACCACCACAGCAGTATCTGGACTTCTTTTGTTTTCAGATGTCCATACCGTTTCCACCACTCTCCTATCAGCTTACCTTGTTATGTTCCCTTTACTACTAGGATCCTTGTCTACTCCCTGTCTCGACGCTTCATGTTATTCATCTCGGTTTCCCCCTTTGACATCTCTTACTCAACCCCCCCACCCCACCCCCAGGCTGACTGCGGTGGAGGAGGATCTGCTGACCTTGGCTGAGGCGGTGAGCTGCCAGCAGTCTTCGGTCAACCAGCTGGAGCTAGAGGCTGAGGAGCAGGGCACCCGAAAGGGCCAGAGGTGAGCTGGCAGAAGCCAACCATAACCATCCGCACATGTCGCCTTTATTAGAAACCGAAAAGGCTCCGGATATTTATGCATATGGCCTGCGGAGAGTCTCAACTCGTGCCGTAAGACCTGGTTTTGTCAAAGCTATAAAGAGAAGCTCCAGTCAGTTCAAGGTTTTCCCTCTACTGGGAGCCTCTGTTTTCAGGACTGTTTACCGCTGGCTAAGCCGTGTGCTCCCAGGAGGCCCTGGCTGAATGTATACATATCACGGGCATATGCAGAGTCCCGTGCAGCGCTCCCCACTCATTTGTCTTCGTTTATGAGTCTGTCTGCTGGTATTAAGGGTTACTCCTGACTACATGGGCGTTGATATTAATAAGCCTCGAAAGTTTATGCTGAAGGGCAAGCGTTCTGAACTTACACTCTAACAGGGGGCTGGGCCGCTGGGGGAAGCTTGGCACTTTGTTTGGGGTCATGGGTATTCATTGAACGCCTTGGATATCAGTGACAGTTTGAGTTGACTAAGTAATTCCAGTAAGGTTTGAGAAGTAAGTAAGGTAAGGTTGGGAAGTGATTGTTAATTTCCACAGTAAATCATTTCCCTGATGAAGATGAAGTCATTGTGTTTGTTGGGCAATTCAGATGAATCCACCTTTGTGTCAATATTGATTTACTCACAAACAATAATACAGGCTATGTGTATATTATAGGCTAACAACCAGTCATCCCCCCTCCCTATCTTCAGGGTGTACCAGTTTAGCAAGAGACATGCGTTGGAGGAGTGCCGGCAACAGGTAGCGCTGTCTCTCGGTGCCAGAGCCAGGCTGGAGGCCAAGAGGCAACTTCTACAGGAGAAACTCGAGTGGTTGGGGCCCCGGGAACCGCCGTCTGCCGGAGGGCTGGAGGAGGACCGGCTGTCCCTCTCCTCCAACACCTCCAGTGTACGCTCTCTCTCTCTCTCTCTCTCTCTCTCTCTCTCTCTCTCTCTCTCTCTCTCTCTCTCTCTCTCTCACTTGTGGTGCAGGTTGTTGTAAAGGAAATGGAGTCAACAGTGAATGTTTGTAATGCTCTATTTTGGGTAATCTTGTATGCGCATCAAAAGCTGTGTTACATTGTTTTAAAGGGATGTGGCTCATCCTGTCTTTAGCAGTTTTTTTTGGTGTTGGTTAGATATCAGCTTTGTGAGGTTGCTGTTCTCTTATGCGGTTGACTGCATGCACACCCGCTAAACCGGTCTCTGATCATCTGCAGAACACCTACTGCTGGTGCGTCATACAGATATTGACTATACATAACCGTACGGAGCACGAGGTTCACAAAATGACACTAGTACAACTCACTATGCATGCACACTGATACATTACCATGCAGGTTTTTCCTTGACACGTTTGGAATGCCTTCACATGAACAACTTGCAAATGTATTCACATGGGGTATGAACTAGTAGCATGACGTTTTGAGCGTTTGGACACCAACGGGTGTCTGGACACCGTGATTCGCCATGCACTGTATTGTATGTGATATAGCCGGATTGATTAAAAGCCTAACATCACTTTGTTCTGGTTCAACGTCATTAGGAGAAAGAGAGGGAACCTAAACGCTTAATGGACCTGATTGGCTTCTTGAAGCCCAAATACATGGTCAGTTATCCAACATACTGGACGCAATAACACACCTCTATGTCTTCTTTCACAGTTCATGTGCTCTACTGTGTTAATGTCTCCCGGCAAGCAATTCAACAGTACTAGAACTGTAACTAGAACTTTGTCACCTCAGAGAATCAAAGGGCTGTCCATAAAAACAGAAGGGATCATATGATAGGATAACGTAGTTATATGTTGGGTTTTTACTGTAACCACTAACAATGTCCCTGTCTTACTGACTCATGCCCGTTCTCAGTCCCTCGGTCTGTTGCTCTGTCGGCAGGTGCCCCCGGCGCTGGACCCCGTGTTGGAGACACAGCTCCCTCTAGGGCAGCAGAGCTGGTACCACGGAGCTCTCCCCAGGACGGAAGTCAAGGAGCTTCTGAAGAGTGACGGAGACTTCCTGGTCAGACAAAGCCAAAACCAGCATGAGTACGTCCTGTCGGTGCACTGGGCCGGCGCCTGCAAGCACTTCCTCATCCAAAAGACTGATGTGAGAATTCACTTGTTTATGTATCTGTGTGGGCAGCATTACATACTGGATGTTCATGTTAGTATGGCCTTTGACAAGTGTATGTGATGTAGGCCCTTTACGTAGCTAAGAGCTGATGTATGTATAACAGATCAGTGGTGTGTGTCTGAATAGGATCTTTACCGCCTAGATGGAGAGGGCTTCCAAAGTGTCCCCATGCTGGTGGATCAACTAGTATCCTCCCGCCTCCCTATCACCAAGAGGGCCGACATCCTCCTCAAGAGACCTGTGCTGAAGGTAACATCCACTCCTATGTCTTTGCTGTACATGGAGGGTCAATTCAAAGCCACTCATAACTTTTATGTATGTCCTTGGTTTTTAGAAAGGTGGTCTTAAATTCAAGTTATTATTAATATTATTATAATTAGTTTCAGTTTTGTCACATTTCAGTCAGGATAACTTGTGGTATGTTTATTGCATATAACATAAATTGAAAGTTGCCGTCAAGGGTCTGCTGCTCTGAATTACTTTCCCGCCAAGGTTACATTCAAAGACTCAATGAACAGCCATCGGTAGGGAGCACATATCTGTAGATTCCTCCCTCACAGATACTGAGCAACAGACCCAAAGTAGGTCGGAGGCTGGACTGGAGGTGGGTGTGCAGGAACAAGAGCAGGAGCACTGTAGTGTAGGTAGTTGTAGGAGTGTGATTGATTGATTGGTGATGTGAACGATAGCTGTTGTCTGAGTCTACCAAGGTGTCGCCCCATTTATATTGGAGGCAAAGTGTAGTTTAGCTTGCTAACTACTTCTATTTGTATTTGTCTGGTTTGGCTGTAAGTGCTCTGAGTCTAATTCTGCAAGAACATTCCAGAGATTTTTAACTGTTTGGTTATTTGACAGGAAAGTGCCGTCATGTTTAGAAATGCAACTTGACAGCAATATGCACATGCAAATGCTGAATAAATGTTTTGTTTAAAACTGGAAGTCAGTTGTTCATAAAAAAGGAACTAATGTCTATGTAAGTAACTAATGTCATTTAAGAAACAAGGTGAGGTTGGACTTCCTGAATATGTAATAACAGTATATTTTTTTTCTGTGAGTTCTTAACCATATCTAAACAAAAGTGGCTGTTGTGTTGAGTGTTGTGTTCCTCTGACACTTTGGAGGGATGTATGCAAATAGGCTCCTGATAAAAGTGGATTCTCCAGTGATCCATGTTGATGCACATATGCAAACACACAGTGCTTATACTACACAGTTTAACTCTCTAATTCTGTTTGACTTCATGTCTGTGTTTTCAAATCAGGACAAGTGGGTTCTGGAACATGATGAAGTCATCCTGGGTCAGAGAATTGGTCAGGTAAGCTTCATCCATTAATTTCTGGTCAAATAGTATAAATAATACAAAATTTGTCAAATTTTGTGTTTAGGCAAAACTTAATCTTAATCCACATAGTTTGTTGAATCTGTTGTAGAAATGGAATTGTTGACAGTGGATGACAGTCAGTGTGTGTGTTTCGTCCAGGGTAACTTTGGGGAGGTGTTTAGTGGCCGGCTGCGCTCAGACAATACTCCGGTGGCTGTCAAAGCCTGCAGAGAAAGCCTTGCTCCAGAGCACAAAAATAAGTTTCTTACAGAGGCTAGGTCAGTATTCTCACACCTGGTGTGTTATGTGAAAAACAGTTTTTAATCAGCACTATCTTGCAGGATCCAGTTCTGTCTCTCTCTCTCTGTCTCTTTCTGTTTTTCACTCTGACATTTAACTTAAACATATGAAAGCAGCTTTTTTTGTATTATTGTATTAAATGAATAATACAATATACCATACACTGTATATATAACTATTATTAATAACACATGAATACTTCATAAAATATCATATACACATTTTTGAGGAAGATAAATACAGTGTAGAATATAAAGTCTAACCTATATTTAAATACAGTATATAAGTCCCTGTAGATAAATGAAATTGAAGTTCAATTAAATTAATGACTTGAAGTATTTGACAAAAGAGAGGGCAATGCCTAACTGGTCAATAAATGTAACAACAATGAACAAGCCTTTAGGAAGTGGTTATAGTTGAGAAAATTGTCTACAGATATATGAACCACATTTTCTTCTTCTGAGGTTAGCTCTTAAGAATGTTCACTTGGTGGGTTATTTTTGGTGTATGTTAATAATATGAGCAGAAAGAAGAATGAATTGTGTTTAATGGTGGGTAGTCTGAGTGATAGTACAAGCTGCATTTAACTCCTGTTGTACTGACTTTAGATCATGTAAGGGATGTGTTATATGTGTCAAAGATGAGTGTTTCTTACCCTTGTATAAAGGAACTATGTGTGACTTTTTTTTATCCTCCATATTGTCTGTGTGCCTGAAAGTTGAGGGTATGCTCAGTGTCTGCCTTGAGTTTGGCCATATCTGGAAGCACATTATGTGGGAGTCTAAAATAATCTTGTTTATCTTGTGTTTTTTTTTCTTAATGAAGATGTAGTCTCTTTTCTCCTCTGCCAGGATCTTTTTCAATATGTTGAGGGAAAGGAAGCATGACTGGATTCCAGTTGGGGCGGGTCTTTCTGTCAGTGCTGATGTCATTTTCATTTAAGTCATTTTCACCCTCTGCTTTGGAGACAGAAAATACTGTATCTCATCAAATACAGATTACATTTCTTCCATCCAGATTCCATGGATTATTTATGATAGGATGGCATGGATGGAAGAATGCCTATGTTGTTGGTTTGGGAGTGAGAAGATTTGATTGCCGACAAGATTTTTGATAGTTCTAATCACCCATGTTCTCAGGCAAGCTAATTTTGTTGCAGCCTACTGCCAGTTTTCCATTATAGAATATAACTCTCAGTTACCCCCCCACCCCCCACACACACACAAAAACTCTCTCTCTCTCTCTCTCTCTCTCTCTCTCTCTCTCTCTCTCTCTCTCTCTCTCTCTCTCTCTCTCTCTCTCTCTCTCTCTCTCACTCTCACTCTCACTCTCTCTCTGATATTTAAATAACCCCACATGTTTTGCTCCTGTCCAGGATCTTGAAACAGTATGATCATCCTAACATTGTCAAGTTGAGAGGTGTGTGCACACAGAAACAGCCCATCTACATTATCATGGAACTAGTACAAGGTGGGGGCCTTTGCAAGGAAAATTTAAATCTCGACATTAAAACACAAAATGCAATACACAGTGTGTTGAAATGATCTTTCTTTCTGTCTGTTTTCCAATACAACAGGTGGGGACTTTCTGTCTTTCCTTCGCACCGAGGGCAAAAGCCTGAGGCCCAGCATGTTGACTAAAATGGCTGAAAACGTGGCATCTGGTATGGAGTATCTGGAGAGCAAGAAGTGCATCCACAGGTGACTAGCAGGAGCTCACGTCGTACTTTGATGCACAGCTGCATTTCCAAGAGACAGAGAAAATTTGAGATCTCCTGCTGGATATTTATTCTTTGTCTGTGTCCCCAATGATAGTTCTCAAAGCTCAAATGTAATCACTCAGAGATCAATGCACCCAATCTGCTGCGATGTTTTCAAAGCGCAGGTTTTTAAGTGCCTAACTGCCCGTGCCAATGGTGAGCTGACGCTATGTGCTAGGGAGTGTGGGTGTCTAGTGAAGCAGCAGAAGCCGTGAGCAGCAGATCCCCCTGGTGCTTGTCAGTGTGTATCAGCGAGGACAGAGGACGCAGAGCCCCAGCTCGTCAGAGAGGCACACAGTAATTAGCCCAGCAGGGAGCGATCTGAGCAGTGCCTTTTTTCCTCCGAACTCTAAACGTCAAAGTGTCTCTAATGCTACGCGGCACGCAGCGTTGGAGGAAGCCTGACATGACAAGCCTCTCCCTCGCCTATCGTCACGCTGCCCTTCTGTCCTCTAATCTTCCATCAGCCTCGGGGGGGGGGGGGGGGGGACCACGTCATCTCCTTGTCGTTCTCCGTGCCTCCCAAACAAACACGCGTCTTCTCCTCTTTCTACCTGTCCGTGTCTTTGCATTTATCCCTCTGTCCTCTGACTATTCCAGGGACCTGGCCGCCCGGAACTGTCTGGTCGGGGAGCAGAGCACGGTGAAGATCAGTGACTTTGGGATGTCGCGGGTGCACGAGGACGGCGTCTACTCGGCCGCAGCGGGCCTCCGACAGATCCCAGTCAAATGGACTGCCCCGGAGGCTCTCCACTATGGTACGGCCCCTCTGCTTCTGCCCCTGCAGCCACATCCCTGAGAGCCAACTACACGTTCATCCTTTTTCATTCATCCATCTGTCCTCATCAGTCTGCCCCACCTTCACTCAGTGCGTCAATTGCCTCTCCCGTCTCAGAGCCCAGCTATCATTCTCCCTCCTTCTTATCCACACTGCTTTTATGTCCTCCCAAACAGCATCTTTAAAGTTGCCTGTCTGTATGGCTATATGACTATATGCTCTGTTCTGCTCTGAGTTTGAAGAAGATGATGCAGCAGAGGAGACTTGCCAGGGAAGATTTCAAAACAGGCTGTGGGGCCGAGCGGAGGCTTCCTACCGTAGTTAGATGTTAAACAGCAACTGAAAAGCAGTTTCTGGGTTTCTAAACATCAAAACACCAACACATTATTGTTGTCAATGCTGCCCCCTGCTTGTGTTCACAGGCTGTTACACCACAGACAGTGATGTGTGGAGCTTTGGGGTCCTTCTATGGGAAACCTTCTCCCATGGAGTCATTCCCTACCCCACCATGACAAGCCAGGAGGCTAAGGATGCGGTGGAAAAAGGTAGACACATGCTAAATTTACAACGTAATAAATTGTATTAAGCATTCGTATAGAGAATTTACCCCAAGTGTTCATTTATCCTAGGATACCGTATGCCTGCTCCAAACAGCTGCCCAGTTGGGGTGTATAGCCTAATGTGTTCCTGTTGGCAATCTGAACCCCAAAAAAGGCCCTCTTTCAGCAAACTCCGAGCTGAGCTGAATACCATTTGTTACAAACTTTCTTAACATTTGTGCATTTTTACTAAAGTGGTTTATATTGTAAAAATGAGCGCGCTTGGGATATGCAATGTAACTATCATCTTTTGCTTTAATGTTGTACACTGACAATATTTGTTCGCTAGAACTACTTTGTTAATCCTTTTTTATGTTTGAATCTGATATATTAGTTAAAAAAAACATACACCACAAAAGCTAATGCCCTTTTAATCATATCCCTGTATGTGTTAAATTGTAACTGTTGGGGTATGGTGCTCACTATTTAATTTAATAGGGCAATCAGTTTACTTTCCTCTCCTGAATTTTTTCTTTTTCTTTTTCTTTTTTTTTTTTCTTTTGAAAAAAGGAACAGAAATCGAATTATACCGTGACATAAAAAAACAAGACAGCAATAAGGTTGACAAAATGTTATTATAGGTATTGTATAAAGTAATGAGAAGTTATATTAAATATATTTGCAAAAACTAGTTAAAACTAGTTGTGAATGCATTTTTTTGAATGGGGTGTGTTTCATAAAACTATGAGCTCAGCCATTTTAGGGCGTCACCAATGACTCCACGTAAAAGGGTTTGGCATTTGTTCATTCGAAAGAAACAGTTTAACTGAATATGCTGGAGCGCTGGCTGTGGCAGAGTGAGATTTATTTATTCTATTCACAGCATTTATCACACTGTATCCTCTAAATTCTCCGACTTAAACAGGGGGCAGCTACTGTACATGTTTATGACAAATTATATGTAGAAAGTGCAAAGGCATTGCTAGGTGAGGCTGTAAATCCAGAAGTAAAACTATTTGTAAACCCTAAGTGGGAGGGGAGTTAAGGAGTTCATTCTTGCAAATTAGCTGCATTGTGTAGATAGCACAGACATTCCTAAAATGATCTGATAAAGTCTATGAATTACATGTTTTCTTGAAATGACTGTGGACATGACCCATTCCTGACCTTTTGAAATACGCTGTGACTTCATCAATGTGTATGGAGGAATATAGCTAGTATCTTCTACAATATTCAGACTTACTCTAATTTAAAAAAATTCAAAATGTGATTTATTTTATGTTTTCTTTGCCATGTAAATCTTACAAGATCCTAACTGAAGTTCAACCCCAGATTAGATTTTGTTTTCTGTGATGCCACAAGGACTCACATCGCATTACATAACCCCAACCCAAAACCCTCCTCCACCTCCTTCAGCCCCACATACAAATATTGTACCTTTGAATTAAATACAGGATGTAATGCACACTTAGGGGTCGGCTGGGGCCAGCTACAGTAAGTGGCTAATAGCATGACGAGTCAGGTGATAAAGTGGAACATCTCCTCACTACTGAACAATCCTTATCTGAAAAAGACTTCACAGGTTACACATGTTCCCTCACTTTTTGCTCGTACCCTGATTACCCCACAAGAAAGCTCATGACGCCGACCAGTCCCTCTGTAGGTCCCATTCAACACGATGTGCAATCCACCCAGGAACATGTTGGAGCAGTGTTAAGGTGCACCTGCGCTCTAAACTTATTTTATTAAGCATACCATCTGATGAGATTAAATGTAGGCGTTTGTTTACAGTAGCAGACTTGTCTATAATGGTTTAAAATACAATATTAAAGAGTAGAAATGTTGAATAGATGGCTGCTGACAGATCTGAATCTCTCAATAGAAATGAATGACATAGAAAGTGCAGGACATACTATTTAGGCAGTAGTTCTAAATTCAGCCATTTGTAATTGTCCAAGGAATGAAAACACATGAATGAAGGCCCATAAAAAACATTAAAACATATTGGAAAGATAAAACATCATCAATAGTGTAGAAGTGTAGAATCAAAGTCAAATAGGTTGTTTTTTATGTACTTTTCTTCCTTTGCAAATAATTCAAACTGACCTAAAACCCAGTAGTAGTCTAAGATCAGGTATTTAAACTGATTTAATGGTATGATAATGATGCATCAAATAATATACATGTTTGAGCAATTCTAAGTCATTTATTATTATACCTAATAGACACTCAGATAAATAATCCCTTAAATATAACTACTGTTTACATTGGCAGTTTTTGTTACATAAAATAATAGTGGCCAGAGTCAATATGCTGATGAACATATTGTATCATCTTTTACTATCAGACTGGTCTGATGAACAGTGAACAGTGTTCCATATGATATGCATAATGGATGCTATAACAGCATATCCTGTGTATTTGTGTGAAAAGCAGTGTGGGTGGCTGTCCTCAAGAGGTAACCCCATCTAGCTTTCATTCCACCCTGCCTTCTTTCAAATGCACTGTAAGATATACTGCAGCGACCTTCCTGTTGTGAGTTCCAACCTTCTTTACAATTCACATGCTGCCGCGGCTTGGAATGGATCCATCTGAGAGGGATTGTTCCCAACGTCACTGAACACTGAACCATGAATCATGTCACGGTCTGTGTCTTCTTTGTGATGTGGATCCAATGTCAGCTGTAGTCAGAGGCAAGGCACCTCGGTTCTCAGAACTTACTAGGGATTACGTACTAACTTACCTGGGGTTACGTACTAACCCCAGGTCCCTTACAGTATCAACCTGTACAGCATTAGATCCATTCAAACAATGGAGATGTGTCACAACAGAGATGGTTGACGTTAAACATTTTGTCACCACAGAAAACAAAACAGAACTAGAATTGAGAATTGTAGCCAACATTTTAATATGTATCACACGGAAGCCCTTTTAAGTTATGAAAGACATTCACCCAAATCAATTCATTTCAAAGTAGTAATTTGTCTTGTCAAAGTATTTTGTGTCTCGGAAACTTTGGCTCATGGTAGGTTTGCATATTGAAACTAATTTGCTTATTTTATTATTATTATTTTTTGTACTACCCTCATCTACCTTTACACGCAGTGATTTATGACGGCAGCACGTTTGTCTTTAAGAAAAGGATTGATCTGATATTTTACCTAACAACCGGACATGTAATGGTGAATGTCAATGTTGACAGCAAAGCAAACATATTGGGGAAGGATGAAAGAAAATCATAACTAAAACGTTGCTGGAGTAGCTGTGGTTCATTGATCGGTAATTGACCTGCCTTTTGATTAATAGCCTGTCATGAGCTCCTATTCTGGAATGCCTGCAGTAAAGACAGCACCAAATGCCACACCATGTCACAAGGAGCATTCTGGAATGCAGATAATGATCTGAAACGTCTGTATTGTTCATTTGTCACATGCTTAGATTCCCTAAGCTGATTGTCTTTGTACAGTAACTACCTGAAGTTGTCTTAAAAACACTTTTTCTTTTTGTAATATAATCAGCTTAAGCGTGTAGTACATACATTCACTGTATATACCTTTGGGTTGAACATGGCATTGCTGAATATAATATGATTTATGTCACCATATTAAATTCAATTTTATAGTTAATGTGTTCTCAATTCAAATGAATTGGTGCACAGAATGTGAATCAGATCACATACTGAACATATTTATAACATATTTATATGTTTTTACTTTGGTCTTTTACTGTGGAATCTCTTTTCAATGTATTAAGTGATGCAGGGGAACACACAGGGTTCCACATAGCTATTTTTGTAGTTATGGTCTTAAACATTAGTTTATTTTTTGTGAAACTTTTGAAACAAAAAGTAATAACATGATAACATGATATCAGGATACCCTTTGCTCGTTTTCCGTCATTATTTTGTTGTTGTTTCTATCTTTTATAGGAAATACATATTTATGTATAGCTAACAATTTGTTTTTATAGCATAGAACTTTGTGGATATTTTAGCAAATTGCCCACACTATACATTAGACCTACATGCTGCCATTCAAACAATTCTTTGTGCTCTTTAAAAATACATGTAGAACTCTTAGTAGTCAATACATTGGTTTTTATGTTGTTTTCTTTCTTTTTTTTTCTTTTTTCAATGCAATTAATTTAGTCCGAATTAAAAGCAAGTGTATCCCTTCTTTAGATTGAGATGTAGTCTCAGGTCTTTCAAACAGTCTTTCAACTGATCTTGTCTAGCAAAAGATAACTCGTTCTCAGTTGGACTCACCTGGTTAAACAATGGTTAAAAAAAGCATACTGTAATTTAATTGGTACTAATTTAATTTTGATTTAACAATTGGCGCGTTTAATGTTTTTCCTGTTTGAGTCATTACCATTTCGGAACATTTGAAACGAAAGAATAAATAAATAATCCTTTATATAATTACTGATTGCAGTGTACATAATTTGTTACATAAAATAATAGTGATGAATCATGATAGCATCTGGAACATTGTAAGAACAAACCAAGAAAAGACTAGGAACCTGTTTTGTCATGGAGCCTGAAACATGATTCACGCCAAGACAGGAGTCTTCTCCACCTGATACTAATGTTGATAGTACCGCAGCTTGGAGAACAATTGCGATAAAATAAATACTTGAATGACTAGAGCTAGGATAAACTTTTGGCTGGTACATATGTGCATTGCCCTGACAGGTTTGCAAATAGCTTAAGATAAGTTGACAGAGAAAATGTACTTAAGTATAACTTTGCTTGAGTAATAACAACATAGGTTCGATTACAAACCGCAAGTAACTATGATAGTGGAAGATTAGTGTACCAAATTGGCAGTTAAAAGGTCAAAGAAAAAATGATTGAAACACCAACTTTGGATTATTGGCTACATACAAACAAATAAAAAAAATGGACCTCTACCTTCTAAACACAAATATACGTAAATGTCAAACATTGATCTGTTTGCATGTTAGAAAGTCTGGCACTGGCCGCAGGGAGACTGACAGACCATGCAGTGGAGACTTGGGCATTTATGCTTGGGAAACATTGAAGCGTCGCTACCCTACAGCCAATTGATTCAGTTAAAACAGCCTTACAAACTAGAAAACTTGGCAATGACTGCTTCCATGACACCTTCTTACAATCTTACTATGGAGAGATATAAAGTCATATAAACTCAAATAAACTGTATTATGAATTGCCCTGTATTAAAACATTTGTAATGTGTTAATATTAGGATCAATTTCTCCACAAAATAGCTTTGCTGTATGTACATTGTCTATTATGTTTGTACAATGCTACAACCCGTTAATGCTGTACTTATAGGTGTTACATAATACATCATATATATTCTATACATATTCAGTAGGTGTTTTATTCAGCACCTGTCTCACTGATTACAAAAGAAAATGAAAGCATCCATAGCATATTTCAACATAGGCCTTTGATATTGAGGAGGCTAACACGCCTACCTGACCTCTGAAAACATTCACTGACTACTGACTGAATCAGTGCTAAGTGTGCCTGAAGCACAGGTTAATGATGCTTTTTGCATTGTACTGTTATTGTTGTGATTGGATGTTTGTTCTGAACAACAGTGACGTTTCCATGCAGACCGAAAAGAACCGACAGATCTTATGGGTTCAAACCTCATATTCATATTCATCCGAAACGTACACATTTGTTGTTGTTGGAGCTGGCATTACTCAATCAAGCAATTGTAGGACCTTTCGTGCAATCATAGTTATGCAGACTTTGTGTTGTACAAAATTAAAGTGGAATAATAGGGAAACGAAGAAGACACATTTAGAATTGGTAAATTAAATATGACAAAATATACGGACATCCGCACCAATACAAGGTGTTGATGATAATAAACAAATGAATGGAAACTATGAGGAAAAACACAATTAAAAAAGATCATCCAAAGTAAAAATGTTAATCGCGACCTCCTCAGATCCTCTAGGAGGGCATTTCTATGGCTCAGACCATAGTGACTAAACACAAGCTGAACTTGAGTTTTCCTCCAGGCAGTAAACAAAATACATGACCTTTTGACTTGCTCTATCTGATGCCACACATGTCTTGTGAAGAATGCTGCTGCAATCAGATGCACAGACATGTACGGCATCACGAGGCAAGTCAGGAGGTAAGGTGATGGGCGGCGCCCCGACCTCCACAGGTAGACCGTAGACACGCCTCCCCGATTGCACATAAAAACCTGTGTATCCGCTGCTTGAAAGGTGAGATTAAAAGTCGGATTCGGGACGGTTCAGAGCATCTCTCATCCGTAGCCGGAAAGCCGCAGGAAAGCCACAGCCATGACCTGTATTCAGGGCATGAAGGACTTCTTCTGCCGCCCAAAAAACACCAATGTGCGACTCAGTTTGCCAGTGGTATGCTTTGTCTGGCAGTTTGCCATGATTGTCCTTTTTGGGGTTTTCGTCCGTTATGGCGAGGAGTCCAATGTGAAGAAATGGCTAGAGTTCAAACACCACAACAACCTCACCAGCGACATTGAAAATGACTTCTACTTCAGATATCCAAGTAAGTAAAATGATGGGGCTGTGTGACTTTGTGAGAGAGTTTGATGTTGGCCTTTCCTTGTGCCCCTCACATTCGGCATGAAATGTAACTGTAGTGGTCCACATGAGAGACTTGCATGCAATAGTGAATCTTTAATTTAAGGAACAAATGATAAGAAATAACAGAGATACTCTATGGAAAAAATAATATTGAGTGTGGGAAAGGTAAGAGTCTGTTTGGACAACCTGGACTGCCAGCTAGGTGTGTTGCAATCCTGTATGACCCAACAAGGAGCAAAACAGATAAACAAGATTAGGAATCATTTTCTCTAGTTTATCAAATGCATATCACTTGCTATTAGATATTCTTACCTGGTAGATGTTATTGACCCCTGATTCTCTTAGAATACTTTGCAAAGAAGACAGCAGATTTGTTATGACGATTTGTTTTGTCTTTAAAAAAAAAAAATATATATATATGTTTTTGAACACCTTCTTCTTTCCGTGTCTACCCAGGCTTCCAGGATGTTCACGTCATGATCTTTATAGGATTTGGCTTTCTCATGACCTTCCTAAAACGCTACAGCTTTGGCGCTGTGGGCTTTAACTTCCTGGTAGCAGCCTTTGGTATCCAGTGGGCCCTCCTCATGCAGGGCTGGTTCCACCACCTTGACCCAAACACTGGAAAGATCTACGTGGAAGTTGAAAGGTATGCTCTTGCTCCTCTTCCACAGTAGCATCTGTCATGGATAAAGCTCCGAGCCAGATATAACTGTGCTTACTTTGATCAAATTATGACGCTTGTTTGAATGTATTTTGTTTTGATGTCCTTTGAATTTGTATCGTTGTGAGGTTTGGCTTTGAATTCTGGAATGCTGAATCTCCTGTCTGTACAGCAAATTTACCCTTGGGCACTAGTAAAAAAAAGTATTGAAACCTAAACCGTCTGGCTGGTTTAAATCGTCAACTCTCCATTGAATCGTAAAGCTGTTAAATCAAAGTGTCTTCCAAACTAGTTGGCCCACGTTATGTAACGGAGCATGTTGTTCATTTTTCTTTCTTTCTTTAGTTTTGTTTTACTGAAGATCTTGTTATCTTTAGTCTGATCGATGGACTTAACCAACTGTCATTCCTGTCATTGCACAGTCAAAGACAGGACCATGGGATGTTTTTAGATCTTGCCATTCAAGTTGCACTGCTGAACGTGTGTCTGGCTGTAAGCTCTCTCGTAACTCCTGTTACTCATCCACCCCACCCATGTCTCTGCAGCTTGATCAACGCCGACTTCTGTGTGGCGGGATGTCTCATAGCGTATGGCGCCGTCCTGGGAAAAGTCAGTCCCGTCCAGCTTTTGGTCATGACCCTGTTTGGTGTCACCCTGTTTGCTGTGGAGGAGTACATTATTCTAGATCTCATTCACGTGAGTCTCGCCCAGTTCCCTGTCTGAGAGGTTTCTGCTCTGATGACAAATACAACATAAAATGCCCAATTCTCAGTGGAGACAAGTTATGTTATTATGTTTCCACAGGCCAAGGATGCCGGCGGGTCCATGGTTATCCACACCTTCGGCGCATATTATGGCCTGAGCATCTCGTGGGTCCTTTACCGTCCTAAATTACACCAGAGCAAGCGTCTCAATGGCTCTGTCTACCACTCTGATCTGTTTGCCATGATTGGTGAGTGAAACATTATGTTAAGCTGGTTGTTGAGATGTTGGGTACAGCATGTTCAGAGAGGTCCAGCAGCCTCTTCCTCTGTGTTGGTGCCAGTGGCTCTGCTTTGTCTTGTAGGTATGCATGTTGAAGTACTGGGTGAGTATTATGTTGATATACAAAATAACCACGGAACCTCTTTCCTCAGGTACTCTGTTCCTATGGATGTTTTGGCCTAGTTTCAACTCAGCCATCGCGGACCATGGCGATGGACAGCTTAGGGCAGCTATCAACACTTATCTGGGCCTGGCCTCCTCCGTGCTCACCACCGTGGCCATCTCAAGCCTGTCCCAGAAGAGGGGCAAGCTCGACATGGTAAAGTACTTTCCCTCTATGGGTGTTTGTTTGTGTGTGTGTGTGTGTGTGTGTGTGTGTGTGTGTGTGTGTGTGTGTGTGTGTGTGTGCGCGCGCGCGCGTGCGTGCGTGTGTGTGTGTGATTACGTGCATCTTTAAGCATCCATGTGCAGGTTTGACGCATAGGTGAGACACAAAAGCCCCTCTAGGAACTCCTCGCCTTTGAAGTCAGACAATAACACCTAGGAAGTGCTCTTTGCATGAGTCAGTTTGACCGGTCGTTTTTTTTCTGTTCCTGATTGAAATACCTTTTCCAAACAGGTGCATATCCAGAATTCCACGTTGGCAGGTGGTGTTGCCTTGGGAACTGCAGCAGAGTTTATGATTACCCCTTATGGGGCTTTAATTGTAGGCTTCTGCTGTGGCTTAATCTCCACCTTCGGCTACCTGTACATCACTGTAAGTCTTGCTCAAACTTACATTATTCATAAGTCATTTACAAATAGTTTAAGATTTTGCTGTTTGGTTTCGTTAATGGCTCGAGGCATAGGTGAAAGATGATGTTGTGCTTTGAGGTCAGGCTGACGACTGACTCCCTGTCTTGTAGCCCTTCTTGGAAAAAACCTTGAAAATCCAGGACACTTGCGGAGTGCACAACCTACATGCTATACCTGGGGTGCTAGGTGCTGTTGTAGGAGCCATCACAGCTGCAGCTGCCAGCGAGTCTGAGTACTCAAAAGAGGGGTGTGTTAAACTACCAATCAAACAATATTGAAGTGTTCATTTCTTATCTAGCAAGGCAGCCAGATTCCTCCCCCATCTCCCACCCCCCTTAAGCCAGGAGAATCACTGGACAAAGGCCATTAAGTTTTTGCAATTCCCACAATTTATCTTAAGATCCCCCTACCAGCTACCAGGGGCAGAATTGTGACCTTGTTGTGTGCATTGTTCTGTCTTTCTAGATTGGTCAGAGTGTTTGACTTTGAGGGAGAATTTGCGTCGAGAACTGTTTCCTCACAGGGGGGCCACCAGGCCGCCGGGTTGTGTGTGGCCATCCTGTTTGGAATCGGTGGTGGAGCTATTGTTGGTAAGTTTGTTTTATGGAATATGAGGACATGCCTCGTCCGAGTCTTTACATTTCTTGATGTCAGCCTGAAGACTCTAGTTATTGGCACATAGGTCAGACTTGGACTTGATCTCATCCAACCCTGTGTTAATACTTTTCTTGCCCTTAATCAGGAATGATCCTCAGGCTTCCCATTTGGGGAGACCCTGCTGATGACAACTGCTTTGATGATGAGGTGTACTGGGAGGTGAGATATCACTTTATAGGCAGCAATGTACCGTGTTAACACTAGATGGTGCCATTGGCCTTCTCAATGGAAATCAGCTTTCTTCTGGGGTCTTATCTGCCTCACTCATTTTGTGTAAGGCAACTCTTTGTTCTCTCTGTCTAATTTTCAAATTCTTTGTATTTCTAAGGTGCCTGAAGAAGAGGAGGCCATCCCCCCTGTCCTGGAATACAACAACCACATGATGCACAAGCAGCAAGACATGTAAGTCCATGCTTAGTTAAATTTACTTTACCAAAACGTTAAAATTACAATAATGCTTGTATGATCTTGTATTTATGAATATGTTCTCACTGCTCTGTTTCATCTCACAGATCTGAGTCTAACTTCTCTGTGGAGCAAAGTTAGAAAATCCCAGGTGTGAGGACAAGCATTTGGTGTGAGCAGAAAAAGCTATGAAACAACCATACGTACATCAAAACTACTTGCACATCACTACGTTGTGAGCCTAAAGTCCTTGACAATGATACTTAACTGCACTGTGTGCTAAATCCAGACAGAATTCTTGAATTTAATGCCAGTCTTTTCTTTCCATCATATCTTATTTCATTTAAGCCACAATTATAAAGGCTAAATTGACACAGAATTTGTATTGGTGTACTGTGAAATTATAGAGATGAATCACCTGAATTGATGATTTGACAGTGAGTCTCCATAATAAAGATTTGTTAAGATTAAGTCGGCTTTGTCTATACAGATGTGTTTGAAAAAAACATGCTGTTTAATTGTCGAGGGTACGGATATGCTATGACAATTGAGTTGAATTTGAGCAAGAAAATCGAATTGACTTTCCTTTAAAACCTTTCATAAATGTATAGAAAATTTGATTTATTGGTTATTATGTTTGGGATATACGATTTTTATCAAAGAGTCTGTGGTGAGTGGTAAAACAAACTCCTTTATGTGTTAATTACACATTATGTATAGAAATTCAAAAGTTGCATGTATATAAACTGACCCGTTTTTAATGTATACTGTTTTACTTTCTTCCTCTGTACTGTAATACTGTAACAAGATTACAATAATGTGATGTAATTCCCTGTCTTTTGAGTGTGTTGATAATGTTGTATTATATGTTGTATTATACTTTGCATAATAATTAGTATTTTACAATGTATTTTACAATTTAAAAAAATCCCTTAAACATAAAATGTTGTGAGTAAAGTACATATTTAAGTAAAGCCTCATATTATGGTATTTGATCTTTAATGACGGAGACTCTTCATCTCTTTTTTTTACCCAGATGGTCTACTCTTATGACCTTTCATTTTAAGGCATAGCCCTCATCCTGTGCAACCCTCTGGCTTTTGGATTGATCTTATATAAACCATGCTTAGTGTTATCTCAGTCAGTCTCACTAACCGATCCTTGCAAGCCTATCAGATCACATGATTGTATATTTTCAGGAGAACAGATAGGAGAGGCTTTCCAAGGTGCCCACTGTCAGGTAAGACGACTGAGAGCTGTCCCTTCAGTCTCTTTGGCCACTGAAGTCTCAGCAGCAGAGCATATGTGTGGGTGTGGCGGGTTAAAGAGAGGGGTAGGTCAGGGCTAATGGGTGTCTGCATCCATGTGGTCATCCCAGCCCCTATCACGCTCAGGGCCAGCCTAGCCAAGCCAATCCCTGCATTCTCATGGTAATGAGGCCCCACAGAGACCCCGGTCATTTCCTGACCAATCCTTTTGCTATGATGAAGTCTAAACACACAGGGTGGACACAGGCTTTGTGCCGGCCTGACAGGGTGTCTCGTTGAGGGTGCTTTATTGACTCAAGAGGTCAGGAGGATGTTAAATGGGTTAACCATGGAGTTATCGGTGACAATACCTCAGGGATCAAGCAGATCATTGCCCCATTATCATGACCGAGGGGTATTAACCTTCTGCAGGACCTGATGTAACAGCCTGGAGATCCCGACTATGTGGATAGTATTCGTTACCTGTTGTTTTCCAGAAAAACAGATGTAGGAATCAGTGGGCAGTTGCTCGGCTGCTCTATAGAGAAGGCCTTGTGTCCGGAGTTAGGGGTGTCAACAGACCTACAGACCTACACACAGACCTGTAAAGTCGAGAGTGTGGAACAGCGCCAGCACAGGTTTAGGGGATTACACAGGATAAATGAGAGAAGCAGCAGGGAAGCTAAGAGGAGGCTGGGCAGCAATTGATTTCACATTCCCATTTCCCATGAGGAGGTGAGGCAATTGACAAGGGCTTCAAAGTGAGAGAGGCAGAGATACTCTTTGATTAAAGGGATGGAGAGAGAGAGAGAGAGAGAGAGAGAGAGAGAGAGAGAGAGGGAGGATTGGGGAAGGGGCAAGGGTCAAATACCTTCTCCTGGCTAATCAAACAAGGCGGTAGGGGGGGGGGGGGGGGGGGGGGGGGGGGGGGGGGGGTGGAGGGGCGGATTGAGCCGAGGCCATGCGGCGGTAGCTGAGAGGGCCTGACAGAGGCACTGTAACAGAGATGTCCCCGTTAATCCACTGTGTGAAGAGTGCAGGCTGGCAGGTGGGCAGAGCCCCCTTCTATAGTCCTCCCTGTAAGGGCCCAACGCTGGAGGAGAGCGGACAGATCGCCTCTCCTGGATCCCATGGCCCTGGGAGTGTGCATGAAGCCGCTCGGGCCGCCATTGTCCCCCTGGGGCTGGCGTCATCTGAAAAGCTGCAGAAAGCCTAATCAGATTAAAGGTTGCTGGGAGTAGGAGGAGGTGGAAGGATTTTTTTGGGGGGTGGAAGGGTGGGGCTGGGGTCCGTGGCTGTTCTCTAATCAGTACCTGCCATTGAAGTGTGGGAGAGGGGTTAAATAACGCAGCAGGGGGGAGGAGGGGACCAGGCCGCAGGGACAAATTGGCCTGTTGTTGAAGGCAGCTAGTGGGGTAGGGAAGACACGGGGGGACAATCAGTGAGGTTGGAGTGTGGTAGAATGGCTGGGGTGGGAACGAAGGGGGGGAGGAGAGAGCTCCAAAGGTGGTGGCCCTCTCCCCTCCTGCCCTGGCAATTATATCACTTTTGTGAGCTGATTGGAGCTGGCTGCAAGGTCCATCTGGGCTGATGGATGTGTGCAACACAGCCTCCTTTCTCTCCCCGTGTCACCCTGCTCTCTCAGGGCCGCTGTCCTGGCCATCCCCATTCACTGGGCTCCTTTGGTCTAAATAGGACTCATCATGTTGCTCCTGAAGAGCTCCTAGCCTTGTCAGAGACCTATCACAGACCATTCCCTAATGACAGACAATAGGCGCCTCTCTCTGTCTCTGTCTCTCTCTCTTTCGCTGCTTTCCCCGTGCCCCCAGGTGGAGATGGGAGAGTGGAGTGACCACTTCATCTGGCACGGCTGTCTTATTTGGAAATTGAGGACACGAGTGTTCTTCAGCGAGGGGAGAATTGGTCTTTGCAGCGATGGTGATGAGATGATCCCTGTGATCGGGTTGGAACAAAGAGAGATAGAGGCAATATGTTCATGCCCCATAAGGGCCGACCAAGGTCTCGGGTTGGAAAGGCTGACGTTATTGACCGCGCCCCCCCCCGGCATCCCTCCGCTATCTGTCCCCTCTCTTGATTGCTGAATTGAACGTCTAGAGGCGGGATGCTTAACACACGGGTATTGTCAAGGTCCATTTGTCGGGGTCAAAGGGGCTGGTCTCAGGGGGACGACCCCTGCTCTGGCACTGCGGAGGAAGAGCAATGGAGACTCTACAATGCACAGCAGCACTGAGCTTTGATTTCAGCACAAAGGCGTCGGAGCCGCTCTGAAAGGGTGGGCGATGTAGGCTTAGAGGGACGTGAGACGGTTCAAAGCTGAGTGGCTTAACCAATTATGTGCGCCACCTGCATCAGGCCTCTGACCCCTGTGGGATGGAGGTAGCATCCAATGGAACTGTGCAATCGGTACCATTTCCTTTTTGGGCCTTCGTTTGAGATTTACCCAAAACAGGATTTGATTGGCACGTCAACACAGAATGCCAAAGAAGCACATAATGTCCTCAATGATGAAGGGTCTCATGGGCTTGCTTATTTTTCATGCAGCAGATGAAAATGTGAGACATAGTGTGAAATGATATTCAAACATGGCTACCGTCTCATTTACAGGTTAAAAGTATCCAGGAAATACATTTCTAGGTTTATTGTTTTGTTTAATTAAAAAGTTTCCTTGTTGACGAGATGAATCATGTCTGGAAGATTAATCACTTGCCTGCTAGAATGCTTTATTGCTATCTAGTTCCCCGGAGCTCAACTTAGAAATGTGGTCTTTCTGGCACTCAATCTGGTTTGAATGACAACAACAATTGATAAAGATCAAAGCAATCTGTTTTAATCTTTTCCCTCCATTTGTAGAAGTAAAAAAAAAATATCTTGTTGGGGAAGATCGTACAGTTAATCATTTTAAATAGATGAGTCTTGTATAATGTTGGCCCGATGGCTTCTCAAGGTGTAGTTTTTTTGTGTGCCTTAACCTTTCACCCCCTATGGAAGGGTTCTTGTGGAAGGTAATGACAGGGGTCCTTTTATCCCCAAACCAGACACAGATTTGTGACAATCCCTCTCTGACAAGACATAAGCACAAATATGATCCTTCTTTGGCTGGGTGACGTGGATATTACCTGACAGGCGGAGAAAAGAGGATGGAAAATTACAAACACAACTCTTAGGAATACTGTTCTACCCGGCCAACCGGGGAGGAATTACTTTACTTTCTCTTTCCCAAAACAGAAATGTCAACCTCACCTCACCTGTAGCTTTCTCCTACCCCATTGTCACACCTTCTTGGCTCCTTTAGAATTGAACATCCAGTCTTTATTTTTAGACAAATTCATGAATCAGTTTTTAAGCTGTATTCTATCTAACATTTAAACCAGCATGTTTTGTATTCCCGCTCTTTTCCTCCCTCCCCCAATCAGCATTCAGTACCAGGGGCAGAACTACAGCTCAGCAGAGTTGTTTTAGAAATCTCAAACTGTCGGATCTCCTTCACAAAGAACGACCGATTAGTCATGATCTTATCCTCCAAGTATCTGCCCCTTTCCTTTTGATCCCTTCCAAGTTTCTGGCTCCCTCCTTTCTCCTGTGTGACAAGTGATGGAGAGAGGGAGGGCTGTCCTCTCAGGGCCATCAGATGAACTTCACACTGGACAAATAAAGAGGCCTTTTGAGTCGGCCACAGAGAAGGCCCTTGCACAACTGCTGGGTCGCGTTGCTAAGATGGTAGGCCTTTCCTCCTGTTGCTAGGACGAGCCCCCCTTTCCCCCTCCAGAGGCTAGTTGCTAGGCAAGGCAAAGAGCCGGAAAGTGCATGCGGCTCGGTTTGGCGTTATTGTTCTGCTTGGCGAGACGTCTCTGTCCAACAGTAGAGATGATTGACGGGGCTCTGCCTGCCTCACGTTGGCCTTGGCCCCCTCGGGAGCCTGGGCCTGCTGGGTGGCATGCAGACACACACACACACACACACACACACACACACACACACACACACACACACACACGTCTGAATGAGTTGGAGTGACTTGAGGCGGGACTGACTCTTCACTTGGGTAAAAGCACGCCACACATTCCTGCACAGGCAGGGGGGCAGTTATTGTAAATGGCCCTCATCATCAAATTAAACTGAGTACAGAGACTGCATACAGTTGTACAAAAACTGCTCTCCTTTTCCATTCCCCTTTCAGCTAGCTCTGCATCCAAAATGTTTCAGAAATGCCTTCATTCAGTGTCTCCTTAAATAGGTGTGCTCGGTTTGCTGCCAAGCCCCCCCTTCAGACTTTTTGAGGCTTGAGACCGATTAGACTCTCACATTAAAAAGGGAACTGGCGGTAAAACTAAATGGTGCTGCTGCTGCCCATTGTGTCCTTATGGAGAGTGGGGGTCTCGTAGAGGCCCCGAGAGGCCCGCTCCTTTGGCACATGCATATTTATGGCAGCATGCAGATGTATGCGGAGGGGGGTGGCATGGGGGCGAAGGTGCGTCTGACTCTGAAGTGACAGAGGGTGAGCAGAGGACAAACCCTGACTTCCCAGGGCCTCAGTGGCAGAGCGGCGGCCTCCCTGTCTGGGACCACCCTGGGCCTGCTGCTCAGAGCAGAGCAGCCATGGAGACAGAGGTGGGAAGCAGACAGTAGGAGAGGCTGCACGGACCCTTCCCTGAGCCCCCTGTCTGGCTGGGGCCCTGCCCTATCCCGTGGAGATCCCTACAATACTTTTATAGCCATGCTCTGACATGGACAGGCTAGACAGAAAAACACATTAGAATATGGTTGTAGATGTGCTGAAGCTGAAGCTGGCTAACGGATCTCATATGAGAAAGAAAAACGTGTTTTCCTTTGGTGTTTGGCATAACAATATCTCTTTCATTTCTCCTTGGGGGTCAGCAATGGTAATCTAAAATGACGCCATCGGGCAAAGCATATTTCTCCATTCTAGATACCAGATGTTCTCCAGGAAAAGGTGTGTCTGCAAAAAAAAAATGTATTCAGAAAAAGAGCAAACAATACTAATTAAATAATTAAATACATTTATTAACTTAATAACCCCAAACAAAATGATGGCTTTAGTTCTGGTACTGTACCTTTGGATCAGCACCACCACATTACAGAGAGGGGGCAGTCAACTCACACACACAGAACAACACACACACACACACACACACACACACACGCACACACACACACACACACACACACACAGAACAACACCGCACAGTCAAACAAGTGCAGTGAGGAGAGAGGAGGGGACCAGGGACAGGGAAGGAGGTGTGTGGGACTATTCTCTCGGGAAGGGTGGGTGTTTGGGTGAAAGGCGACAGCGTGTGTATTGTTGGAGCCCCTGACTCGCCACCCTGGTGAGCCCCCTGTTCCCACGGTCCGCTCAACAAACAAACTCACCCCCTTACACACCCCTTCCCTGTCTCCGCACTCCGTGGTGATGTCATTAATTACCATCAAAATGACTGCGACAGCGAGCGAGTGTGCGTGCGTCTGCCAGCAAGTGTTTGTATATGTGTGTGCGTGTGTGTGTGTATGAGAGAGAGAGAGAGAGAGAGAGAGAGAGAGAGAGAGAGAGAGAGAGAGAGAGAGAGAGAGAGAGAGAGAGAGAGAGAGAGAGAGAGAGGGAGAGAGAGTTGAAGGGAATGAGAAAGAAAGAGGCCATTGTCTGTGATGAAATAAAGAAATCTCCACTGAACCATTGTAAAAGGGGAAGGCAGAAAAATGGACCAAAATACTGGGTTCTGTGGGTGAGAGCTGGGCTGTCACATCTTGTCAGAGACTCACAAAACCTGACGTCCACACACTGCCCTCCCTGGCCACTGAGGGACACTGTGTCCATGGGATTGTGTGCGCTCCTGATGCAATGCAGCCTCTTCCATCCAAGCCTCTCAAAGGAAGAGGGTGACTCTGTTTTTATGAACAACCAACACTGCGTGCGTTCCTGTGCTCCACCGTGCATGTGTTTGTGTGTGCATCTTTAATTGCGAGGGCATGTGCATCTTGGAAGATCGTAAAGGCACAGATGTGCGGTACAATTCAATGCCCTCCTTACAGTGCGGCGAAACACACATAGAGAAGATAAGGAGCTTGTATCTGGTATATTCGAGGTGAAAAGCTACATTTATTTGGCCCATGTCTGGAACAGTGTTCTGTGTGACGTGACCTGAACATTTGGAAGTTGGTTCATTAGAGAGTTGGGCTGTTCAGCTGAGCAGGGCCTCTCTAAACAGCCTGTGTGCTGTCTTTGTGCCTCAGACTGGACCACAGCCTAGGATTATTATTTATCAAATGTGCAGCCACATGAATGCATGGGAGTCCACCTCATCAAGAGTCCGCACAGATAATTGCTACTATTTGATCTTCAGTCCCTCAAAAGACATGCAGCGTTAATTAGGGACCCTGATTGGGCTAGAAAAAGGGGAGAAACGAGGGGAATGCCTGCTTTGTTGTCCATCACAAAGCTCTCTTCTTAGGGTTAACTCGCCGCTGCGGTGGATGGGAGCCCAGCTCCCAGGCCCTGAGAGAGGCTCCTTGTTTCAGCCCCAGGGCCAACTCTGTCTCTGGGAGAATGCTCATCTGCCTCTCATCCTCCTCCATGCCCATCAGCCATCCCAATGAGCTGAGACAATGCTGGGCATTGAGGGCAGGAGGCGGACAAATGAAAGGCCCTTCCCCTGATTGGTGATGGAGCCACAGGAAACCTCACAGACCCCTCGTTGTGAAACTCATCGTGACAGCGCGGCGCGCTTTACCTTTGGACTAGGTTCCGGATTGAATAATTAGAGGGGGTGGTGGTTTATGTGTGTGTGGAGATTTGCATGTCTCTGTGTGTGTTCGTGAGTGAGTGTGAGTGTTCTGTGTATAGGTGAGTTTGTGTGCGTTTTTTTCATGTTGTTCCGGCCTATTAGTAAGCATGTGTGCACTCAAATTTGGTGTTTTGATGCCCATGAAAATTATGCAAATTTGTTCATTAATAAATGTCTGCACACGTTTTAATGGAAAAGAGCTTTCATACTGGAACGTGCTGTTTTTCTGTACTGAGGCAGATTGACCAGCTCAGACAGTAATACCAGTAGATGGTGCCACAGTGGCACAAAATGGCAACGTGGCACATGGCTGTGGGCATCTCTGTACACAATAGATTTGCATGGCCTTTGTTTTCTATATGGCCGATCTTATTATAGTCAGGCATCTACAGTGAGTGGGAAGAAGATAGGGGAAAGAAGTTGAGGTGTTGTAATGGTCCTGTAATGTGTTTAATGGCCCATGTAGTTAACAATGTGGATGCACACATAGATTATACATACATAATTGAATTTCTGTTTGTTTGGAAATGGTCACAATCTTTCTGAGTTATTCTGAGCAGAGGAGACATTGAGTGGGTTTAAAATTGCACTTTGCATTAACCTTGATGAGCTATTACTCGCTGACATAATAAAAATATTTTATGTATGTTGATATGATTTTCAAAGGTGAAGAGTTTAACAAAGATATTAAATCTGTCCATGGAAAAAGGGCCACTAGAAATAACTAAATAAATGTATAGAAAGAAAGAATAGTCCAGGTATATTGTAGTTTAATTCAAAGTTACTAACATATTCTCTACAAATGTACCTTTATTAGCAATTGGTTGAAGTGTGTTAGGTATGTTTTCTTATAAGAATCAACTTTGCAGTGTGAGACCGAGCCATGGACTTGCCAAGTCACAGGGAGAAAGACCCTAGCTCAGGATCCTTCATAGAAAAACCTCTCTCTCTCTCAAAGAACCCCAAACGGAAAAGCTTACCGCGTTCTCTCTTTGTTTCGTTCCCTTTTTATAATGAATAAGAGAGGGATAGAAAAAGTCAGAAGATGCAGGGCCCTGAAAGGGACGGTGGTGGTGTTGGCCTGCTCCCCTCCTGCCTGCTTACATTAACATTCAGGGGCTGTGCCACCTAGAGCATCAACCCCGGAAAGCTGAAAGAGTGTTTCTCTCTCTCTCTCTTTCTGACCTCTCCGTAACAGGACAATAACTCCACTGTGTGACTTCCTCCTCTCACGACTCAACCCCCACCACACACTCATTCACTGAATAGATCCAACTGTTGGAAAACCACACACTGAGTAGCAATGACTAAATATTAGGCCTTCTTGTTGTTTTGATAGTGCACAGAGCTTTATAAATATTTTCAGTCCTCTCAATTGTGATATCACACAGAGTACAATCTAGTTCATTCAGGGAATAGCCCTATTCTCCAGGAGAAAATGCTGAATATGGCTCAAATAATAATTGTATGAAAAACACAGGAGAAATGTGGTCACTAGGCTCTTTTAACTTTTGTTCAAGTATCAAAATATAGGCCTATTAAAATGATAATGTTTTATGGCAGATGTTTAAAATTCAAGTTTGTAATGAAAAAAAAACTTCCATTTGTTATCATTAAAGTTTCAAACACTTCACAATTAGTTTCAGTTAGCTCCACAGAATGTTGATGAAAAAATCTATAACTTTATTATCTTGCACAGAATAATGTGGATGCAAACAAAACCATTTTCACTGTATTTTGTTGAAAAATGTATTGCTCTTCAATGAAACAGGACAGAACCTATGGGTCATTTTCCTTTAACAAATGTTTTGTTATGATATGGCTATGATAATACTATGCGCATTAGAAAAATGATCCTAAGATCCGATTGCTGCTTTTCAGGCTCGACGTTACGATGCATTCCGTTAGTTTGACATTAATACCAAACTTTACTAATAATAGAATATTAGCTATAAGCGAAAATATTGGCTAGTCGCATTTACTATTGAGAAACAAAAACGACGAAATTAGATCTCGAGAAAAATAAGAAAAAAAATAATAAGTACAGAAGTTTCTGAAATACTGCTAAAGGCCTAATAACTGCATTGGTCTACATAAGATTGTTCCGGCCGAGACGTTAACAAAACAACGCATCAATACACATTAAAGTGTATCAAATTATGTCCATGAATTAAAGTACCGTCGAATAGTTATTAATGTATTTTACGTGCTATACTACTAAGCTTCCTTTACTGATCGGCCTGAAATGTGGTTCTGGTATCGAAATATGTCTGTGTTGGTGCAGCTACACCGCAAGCAAGTGCTGGAATGAATAAAAGAGCAAAATTGGGAACAGCTTAAAAACCTTTTTGGAAATATTGATGTTACGAAAGTTATAGTCATAAATATATGTCTTTGAAAAATGTAAGTACACTGAAAGCAGATAATAGTTTAATCATATTTACACAACTAGTTAATTACATGTGTGAGGTAATTGGACCAATAGCTTAATTACTGTATATTTCTATCCGTTCAAAATATCCACATGCGGAATTTTCTTTGCTATTTACAACTTTATATTTACATCAATGCATGTGGAATTTTAATTTCCTCTAGAATGGACGGACTCAGATTTACATCTGCAGGCATGAAACACATGACATGTTAAGTAGGCCTATAGTATAACAAATGGATTAAATGACAATACTTTGGAGCAACGTGCCAGCTTTGAGTAACTTAACCACTTGTAGCTTATCCTGCTTCAGAACTGTTCGAAGTCTACACTGCACGTGTGCGTATATGTTTGTGCATATGTGTGTAGATGTGTGCGTATGTAGCTGTACCAATATCAGATCAACAGAAGAATTTACACCAGTGGGCCTATCTCATTTGTGGACTTTGGTAGATGTCATGTAAATGCTGGTTTACGAGAACACATTCACAACTAAACGCATTTAATATGATGGGCTGCTGTTTGCACATGGGACACGATGGGATTTATGTTGACATTAGTTTAAATAGATTTTTTTTTAATTCGTGTCGAGAGGCTGCTACCACGTATATCCATCTTGGAAAAGAAGACAACTAAGACCGAAATGGCCCTATACACTGGACCTGGCAGCAGAAGTAAGAGCACACAATCTAATTTCTTAGATACAAAAAAATAAGAATTGACGCTAGTCACAATTAATTGAGGGCTATATTTTACTTCGCTTGTGTGACAATAAAATATAATTTGAAAGTATACAAGTCTACATCTGTGTGGTCAATTTATTAACTAGTCCTATTCAATTAAGTTAGGCCACAGTTAACACTCGCACCCCTCTGCTCACAATAAATTACCCCCACACTAAAATCTCATAACTATAACAAGGGTATAGGCTACGTTTTTTTTTTGCAAGCCTAAAATAAGCCATTGGTACTCTGCTCATCTGCAAGACAAAATGTGAGAATGCTAAGTATTCCCTTAAGAGGTTGCATGCGCCTACTGTACCAACATCCACATGTGTCCTATGGCCACTTGCATTACTACGCCTACAATGTCTGGAAAAGATGAGATTATAGATTCAGCTATTGTATCTCAAAATTGAAATCAAAGAAAAGCCCAAATGTAATTAGGTAGATTCACCCTATGTCCTAAAATAGACTTACAGACAGACAGCTGGCCATTGTAGTAGGACATCATTTGTGACATGTACAGGCTTGCGTAAATGGTGTTGAATTACATCCTATGGTTGGGTCATTGTGTTTGTGGGTTCCTCTGAAGGTGAAGCAAGTAGCCAACCTCAGTGAGGTTTCCTCTTTTTGTTGAATTGATCTGAAAAGACTGAATAGTTGGGAAAACTGCCCTAATTATATGGAAGCACGGCTTATTTAGGTGATGAAAAGGGACTTGTAGTGTCATAGCAGCCTCTTAAATTTGCCAAATAAGGAGCTGTAATGATGAGGTGAGAAGCAGTGAATGCCTAAAACAAACTATAGAGGAGTACCACTAAAGCAGCCATGAGCTTAAGATATATTAAATTACCATGATTAGGACTTTAGGCATGGTTCAAGACTATTTGAGAGGCTGGGGAGCCTGAAAGTGGTGCTATTCATGTCTGGGGAGCTGGGTCAATAGGTCGGGGAAGTTCACAGGACCTGTTTCTATTCTTATGGTAATGGCGAATACAGGCGCTAATGCTCACTGGCTTGGAAGATATAAATGATTGGACAATAATCCGCAGCCCCCCATAGGAGAGGGAGCTGCTCTATAGCTAATTGCACTCTGCAATCCATTCAGAAGACGTGGTCATAATGATGTCTGTGAAAGACTAGACATTCTCTTTGCACTTCTCTGTTCCCACTCGGAGTTTGAAAGGTACACGATTGTGTTTTGATATCAATGCATTGGGGGCTCCAGAGGTTCTGAATGCTACTGCGTCTTTAAATTATGCTTCGTTGAACAATAGGTGCTAAAATCTATGGAGAGCATTCGCTTACAGATTATGTTTTTACATTGAGCCTAGTGAGCACACATTGACTTACCTATGTTATTAATAGTTCGATTCCTTGGACAGACTTGTTCCTCCCACAACAACAGCTCTTGCAGTGCAGCAACTATATATGACTAAATTGCCATGACAAGTATTCCATTTATTTACATATCATAACTCCACACGTAAAAGGTTGTTTTGTTCTCTGCAGCAAGCCGAAGATTAATTTCTCACCATTGGTAAGTATAAGGACCCTCAATGCCTCCAGCAACAATGGGCCCTATCTATCTCCTTATGACAAGCAGAAAATCTGAGCAGAATAAATGAATGAATACAAATGATCATCGAGTGCCATGTGACAGAACACCTGCAGTCAACATCCCAGTAGTTCCTCCAGTGATGTCTGGCTTGTAGTCTAGCTATTTCTCTCTCTCTCTCTCTCTCTCTCTCTCTCTCTCTCTCTCTCTCTCTCTCTCTCTCTCTCTCTCTCTCTCTCTCTCTCTCTCTATCTCTCTCTCCAACACACACACACACACACACACACACACACACACACACACACACACACACACACACACACAAACACACACACACACACACACACACACACACACACACACACACACACACACACACACACACAGTCACAGCCAGATTGGCAAGAGCACGGATCTGGCTCCAGTGCACATATCAATTGTATTGACCAACTGAGATTGGCTTGATCAAAATGTCATTATAAAAAGCAGTAATAAGTGATTGCATAATTACGACTGTCACTTTCATTAAGAGCCTTTGGAATACAAAAAGCAATGCAAAACATTGATCTTGAAATGTATGTATTTTTTAACAACATGAATGTTACAACCCTCACCATATGCCAGTTGTTTGTAATATCATCATATGTTTGTGAACATTCAAAAGTCTTTGTACCCTTTATGTCTGCCCAAGAATCACACTTTAAATGTCATTGTAAAATGCCATTGTATCGCTCTTCACCAGAATATGTTTATGGTATTGGCCATTTGGGAATAAACTGACAACCTTCTTGAACCCTGTACCTGACCCCTGACCCCTAGTTGCTCTAGAGTGCCCTGGGGAGATGTCTAATAGCAGTGACATCTAGAGGTCTAACAGGTTCCATACCATAGCATTACCAAATCCTTATGGTCGGAAGGTTATTGAATTGACCTACATGGATGCCTAAAACTTTTGTGTATTTTAAATGTGTTGTTTTTCGGAAATGCCCTAGTACTAATGCATAATATATATGGCTACAGGCTATTTACCTTGACAGCCTTGGAATAAAAAACTCTACCCTCCCCCTGAAACACAGATTTGGTACACATGAGCATGATAAACACGTGCCTGTTCAATTGCTTTTGCAAGGGTCATGTTCTCTGTCCATGTATAGGTCATTACCCCCTCCATCTCCAGGAGGATGAGAGGTGTCAGCAACAACAAAGTAGCACAACTCATCACGTTGACGTTGTCTTTGCATTATGACAAACATGCAATTCTAACATATTGCTATATGTCAATATGCATTGCTGTGTCATCCTAGCCTCATGTCATCATCCCCTTATTCATTTATAATAAGATTAATGTCAAAATGAGTAATCTTTCTTTGTAGTAGCACAACGTTTCTTTTACTCACACCAAAAAACGACAAGGTAAAACTGTCTTTGATCTATTTTTAATACACATACTTGAGTGCCCAGCTGAAGGTGCATTAGTAGCCTTTCTAAGTAAATCTGCTTTTATTGGCTTTATTGGCATATGTATGTCTGGCTTTAATATATAAAGAACTTAATGCATCACTCAAAATGTCTTCAAGCAAATAACAATAATAACAATAATAATAATCATAATAATAATAATCATAAAAATAATAACAATTAACACTTTAGCACAATCTGTCTAACTTCAAAGTCTTAATGTTTTATGGTGAACTATTTGTACATTGTTCGCCTATTTCCCATGCTGGCTTAACACCGTTTTGTAGAACAGTTGAATATTATGTAATAACCTAATGTTAAGGGAATAATCTGATCTTTCTCAGAGATGGAGCAAAGAGGATTGATAATTTCAATTGGGCCATTATATTAATGAAAGCTGTTCTGTTCTGCTATATTATGGAGATTTAGATGTATATTTTGGGACTTTTTTAATGTTGTATTTTGTAATATGTGATATATTTGTTGGGAAAACCTGTGAGAACCTGTTTACACACGTCTTTTTCTTGTTATTGAGATAACATTGTTTAACGCTCAATTCATAGATATGCCTAGAATTAATGTAGTTGAACACTTTGGGTCAGTCGGCAATACCCTATTCTGTATGCTACAAAATATTACATTTTTTGCTTTTCATTTACCTTTTATTTGGTTTGTTTTTAACTATTCAACAACAGATGTTGTGCATGAACGCCGGAACCTAGAATGAACACATTTTTTCTCTATTTAATTATCAATAAACCATCCATCTAAAGAATATTAATATATGATTTCTGTAATCCTGCTGTAGCAAGCTGAGGAAAAAAATATCTCCATTGGTCGCCTGATGACAAAAAAAGCATCTGAAAGTGTCCCCAACCCCTTGCCAATGGTCTGAACTGACGTTTCGAAGCGAGTTTAAATGCATCAGCTCTGCCTTCAGTTACCAAATGTCAGCAACCATTGCTAATTCACGAATGTAGCGGATTGATGAATTGTCCAAATTATTACGGCTTTTTAAAAATTGTGAGTAGGCTAAGTGAAAGGTTTGGCCTACACATGCGCCGCTTACCCAAACGGATTAGCATGATTCGTCGACATTGACTTTAAAGATTTTCTCAGAATGTATTTTTTCCAATCCGTTTCGAGGTTCTTTGAAAATCGCAACACCTTGGTGCTTTACCATGTACAGACGAGAATTTGTGCAACCGTTTTGAAGTCAGCTTTAAAATTAGTGGCGGACTAATACAAAAAAAACTATCGAAATAGCACCGAGTAATTTCGAGACAGTCCCGAAAGTTAAAGTTTGACCTATGCCTTTTCCATTCCTTTGCATCCTTTTGGTATAGGAGTTTTTATCCTGATTATGTCCTAGCTTATTATCATTTTGGTTTTATTTGTTTCTGTTTCCTTACCAGACAATAAATATGTATTATAAGTCTATTATTAGATTCTGTTTATCCTTCTATTTTTGTAGCTATGTTAAGCTCTTCTAGCACATTTATTTCTGATTCTAAGACACAAACAAGTGCCAAGTTATTTTTGCTAACTTGGTTCACTATACCATGCAAGGTATGCTCTGAAACTTATTTGGGTCAACTCACATATGTTCATGTGAGGGTCCAGACAGACAATAATTTCCCTCTTAAAAACTACTGTCCTCAATAAATATGGACACTCTTGTCAAAGATGTGCAAAAGAGACACTCAAAACAGTACTTTTGTTTTATTTATCAGCTTTGTGCATTTAAAAAAAATCCAACATGATCATTTGAGATTTTTCCCCAAATAAAAACAAATTCTCATGAAAAATGTTAACGAATGAAATTTAAGTGACATACAGGCCAAATTACTTATGACAATAACTATCTCAACTATAAGGTCAAACAAAACAAAACAATTCCACAGACAAAAGTTTTGCATACGTTCTTTCATATTGGGAACTCAAATTCTTTGGAACTGCAATTAAATACAATATCAATGCCAAAAACTATTTGAGTGGTTTGTCAGAAAACATTCCCTGCTCACACAGTATGGCATTGAAAAATGAATTGCGGTATGCTAGGGTTGTTATATTTTCCAAGGCCCTTGAATACATGGATACAAGGCATCATGGACTCAAGTACTTGGAGATCATGTCAAAATTTGCCTGCCTCTGGAGGCTAACACATATTTTGGTTCGATTTTTAGGGAAAATGTTCAGAGCATCCCTCCAAATCCATGAAAAAATGATTAGCTGATTCTAGAATTAAGATTTTGCAATGACCATCCCAATCTTGAAGCACCCATTTGGAAACATGTTGGTGAGATAATTACATAAAATAGCCCACTATGGAAGACCAAGGACTGTGAAGGACCTGGAAGTATTCTGGGAGTAAGAAATGTTGTCAGATCTGTGGCTACACTGTGTCTTATTGTTCATCACCAACCTATCTACGTGAAGAATCAGTGTTGTTCTCTTGGCAAGAGGAGAGTACAGTGCACAGCTACATGCTGCAAAAAAATGGATCAGACATTTTGAGGTTTAAAATATTTGTATATATATATATTTTGAGTGCAGCCAAGCGCAGCGATAAACCTTTTTCTCATATGATTTTAGCGAATGTTTGCATTTACCAATATCTCTTGAGATAACAGTATGTATCTATAGTGGTGTTAATGGTTCACTCTTTCTCACATTATATAGACGACCTATATTTATGTATAGGTACGGTAGGTGGTATGGAATATGTATTCAGTTCATGTTGGGTATTCATAGAGGTATTAGAGCAGAATGATATGTTGTGAAACAAGGATACAAACACTATTATGTTCTTTCTTTATTGTATTTATTATTTAGAATTCTGAACCATCTACAATAGTTTACTGTGATAATTGACATCTCCACAGGATACAGTTATATGGAACTTACATCATACAGTTTATGTGCCTTTCCAGTGTTGCCTACTTGTTAACTGATGGCAAGAAAATACTTAATGACTAAAATTGAACACAATTACAAACACTTTTTTATCGAGACACTTATACAATAGCATACCTGTAACAGCTTAAAAACAGTCAAGATAAGAATAAACATTGTGTACAAAGTAGCTGACACCTTCAAGGAAACCCTTTATGTTAAAGACCCACAGATTAAGGCACTGAAGAGTGCTGAAGCACAGAATCACAACAGCAAAGCCTTATACAAACACACGTTAGTTATCTTCTTGGAACACATTGAACATTGTTTTATTTTCAAGGTAATGTCTTTAGGACATATAGGACTCACAGAGACATTGTACGTAACCAACTGACACATTAATAGTGAGTGCTGCAGCAGCAAACAAACATAAAAACACACACATTTTAGCTCTCTTCATGGGACACTGCAAATTGCCTTACATTCCAAAGAATGTTGGCACATTTGGCAGACTTGGTCAGTGTATTTGTAGGAGTAGCTGTTGAGAGGGTTCTTGTATTATTGGCCCACAGCCAGGAGATGGTCGTTCACTGCATACCCCTCATCATCTTTGTCATCATGTTGTTGTCATCATCCTTTTGAATAAAAAAAACATAATCAACATATTGGTAAAGCGAATTAAAAACAAATTCGAGAAAGAAGACGAATTATGAACAATCTGATAGATGAGAGATGTATACTACAGATCACAGTGGTTTTTGCTTTAGGAATATTGCTTGGTGGAGTACTTCATGATGAATAGGGGTGAGTCATTTGTAAAGACGGTGCAGGATTTCAGCTAGGTCATATGTCAGGGAGTTGAGCGCCAAGGCCAAGCATCTACTGTTTTGGCGGTATAAAGCCATTACAGTTGTTGTGCTGTTTGTATCATCTTGTCTTTCAATATAACATGTCAATACATTCTTGTGCTTTTATCAAGTTCTTAATCTAAGCTGTTCCACTACTTTATTGCCAATTTTACAAATCACATAGACAGGTTGGTGGACAATTTAATCCCACTGGGGGGATTGACCAGGCCTTTTCTCTGTCAATTTTCACCCTTTCCCTCAGTGAAAGCCATTCTTTCTTTCCCTTGCTCTACTCGTTTTCTTTCTTTTTTTATCTTCTCCCATATCTTTTTCTCTGCCCCCCCCATCCCCTCAGACAGCATGCAGCTTATGCAAATCATCCCCCTTTTATGCTTAATGCTCGTCCTTAAACCTGAATGAGGCCTCACCAAAACACACCCAAGCACACATGCACAGTTTCATTTACGTAAGATTTACAAATACACAGCCTCAGCACTGTGACTCGAACCATTCCCTTCTACTTGGATTTATAAACTTGAACCTGATTGGGTAAGTTCTAGGGCCATAGAGTGGAGCAAAGAAGGCTAGATAATTTGTCCACTGCCCTCTCACACTTGGGAGGAAGGGAGAGATAGAGATGTGGAAGCCAGTGAGAGAGAAAAACATAGATGGATGGATGGATAGATAGATAGATAGATAGATAGATAGATAGATAGATAGATAGATAGATAGATAGATAGATAGATAGATAGATAGATAGATAGATAGATAGATAGATAGATAGATAGATAGATAGATAGATAGATAGATAGATAGATAGATAGATAGATAGATAGATAGATAGATAGATAGATAGACTGAGGAGAGATGTTATTGAGGGAGGGTGGGGATGTCTGATGAATGCCAAAGACCCTGTTCCCAGGCTCTGGGTTGTATGTGAGGGGACGGAGGGGCGACTGCTGGGGGACTTGAGGGGAAGGGGTGGGCTGCGCTGGGGGACAGGGTGCCTATGCACAGCTTTAGGGGGACCTGGGGGACTCCGCACACACTCCCTGACAGGCTGTCCCTTTCACCAGCACATAACTCGGTGCACCAGCCTGCTACCATAACAACACCACTGCCCCTTTGCTTTTGTCATAGCAACGCTAGAGACTGGTTGGAGGGGGGTAAGTAGCTGACAAAAGTGGATGAAGAAGTACCAATTCTCAATCGGGGGAGTCTAGACATCGCCACCACTGTGAACTTGAACTTGACAGACAGCTTGAATATTCACAGGTCAGGTCAATGGTGGGTACTAAGCAAGGGCTTGACTTGGAGGAAAGTAATTGCATATATTGCAATGCACTTATATCAGCTACAGTTTGCTTTTTGAATACCTCGTGTGGAATATAGGTTCTATTAGTAAGCCTTCCGCTACAAATAAAAAAAAAAGAATAAATATCTCTAACTCTAACTCTAACTCTAACTCTAACTCTAACTCTAACTCTAACTCTAACTCTAACTCTAACTCTAACTCTAACTCTAACTCTAACTCTAACTCTAACTCTAACTCTAACTCTAACTCTAACTCTAACTCTATCTATCTATCTATCTATCTATCTATCTATCTATCTATCTATCTATCTATCTATCTATCTATCTATCTATCTATCTATCTATCTATCTATCTATCTATCCATCCATCCATCCATCCATCCATCCATCCATCCATCCATCCATCCATCCATCCATCCATCCATCCATCCATCCATCCATCCATCCATCCATCCATCCCCCTCTCTCTCTCTCTCTCTCTCTCTCTCTCTCTCTCTCTCTCTCTCTCTCTCTCTCTCTCTCTCTCTCTCTCTCTCTCTCTCTCTCTATATATATATATCTATATATATATATATATATATATATATATATATATATGTATATATATAGTGTATATTGCAAAACTCAAGAGCGCAACCAAACATTCTGTGTGCTGAGGAGTGGACAGGAGTGTTGTGTATCCTTGGAGCTTGGTCTGTGAGGTGTGGCTGGGCTGTGTTAGGGGGTCCTAGTCGCTCGGGCCCCTTCGGCCGGGAGAAAAAAAGAGAGAGCTGTGAAAGGTCCCCTGTCGCCGCTACAAAGCCGGGAACAAGCCATGGCGGGATAATCGTGTTTATCCCCAGATTAAGACAGGATTGCAGCTGAGGTATCCTCACGGGGGCAGAGAGGCAAGGGAGCATAAAGCAGAGAACCTCCTTCCTTAAACAAAGATCAAAGTTGTCCTCTTCATGGACAGGTTCTGCTATTGAGGGTCACTTAGTGTTTCACAAATGAGTCAGAACCTTCCTGGTGAGCTGGATCTGTTTGGCCATCAGCACGCAAGTGTGCTGTGGCGATGATCCTGGTTTTAGTGGGCATTTCGGACCGAGTCTATAATGATGTCTGTCAGTAAACAGGGCAGCACTAATTAGCGAAAAACAACGCCATAGCCATCACTTCTTTTATGCTTTGACATCGCTATGAGCGCACTTGACCGCGTAAAAGTGAGGAAAAAAAACTGGGCAATGTATAGCCTTATATCTCCAGCCTAATCTGTATCTCTGTGATTTATTTGAATTGTGCTCCAAGTCACAGTGGTATAATAAAGGATCCAGACAGCTCCCAGGCCTCTGTGCTCCCCCTATATTAACATGCCAGCTGCAGCCTCTGCCACATGGCAACACAGACGCTCTCAGAGAGCACTGCCCTGCTTTGCTGGCAGTTTGTGTTTCCGCCCCTTTCCTGTCCCTTGCTGTAATCTCAGCACCTCCCAGCACTTTGTTTCTGCCCACATGATCAGTTGCTACCTTCATTGTCTATACAAAATGCAGTGAAATACTGTCGTCTGCTTCTCCGTAAAAACTTTCTTTTCCATTTTCCCATCTCACTGCCTCCTTTTACTGGGTAATATATTGTGATTGCCATTTAATTAATAGCCTGCCTTACTGTGACAGAAGGGGAACCAGGAATACAGTCTGCCAACCAGCTCAAATGTGAGATTACAATTTCAGTGCCAATTCATAAACCTTATCTAGTTTATCTAATAATTTTCATAGAAATTATGAGATTTAACGAGGTAATGAGTACAGATATTATATGCAGGAATTTAAACTACACAGTATTACCTATATGAACGCCTATTTTAGAGATAACATTTTCAACAAAATTGTAAACAGCTTGATTTTTAACCTTAAAGTAGATTACACTTTGATATCTTCTGATATGATCAAGATATATGAAATATATAAAACTAATATATGTACACCGTGTGGTTTATTTAAGGGTGGTATAACATTTGGAGGAAAAAAAAACATACACAATTAAACTCCACGTCTCTCACTCCGAGACCCATTCATTCCCATGTCCACACGCAGACATAAATTCATAGAAAACAAAGAACCTCCTTTTCCAGGGGACACTCTCATGGCCATGGCGCTAATGCAGGCATCTGCCAGTGTCTGGTTTGGAGCGTCTTTCCCACCCCATTACCCCCTGTGTCTCCTACAGCACCCAGCCAGACACACAATGGTGGGAAAGAGGGGTGGTGGACCTCTGTCAAGTGCTCCCTTCACAAAACAGCCATTGTGGAGGGGAGCTAGGAGCAGAATGATAATGTGGACCATGTCTACTGTTTACTAACAGACAGGGTACAGCTGCAGTGCACGCCGCCACCGTTCAAACCAGACTCCAACCTCGCGGCTCTCGAGGTGCTCCTCTCTGTGGAGTGCCAAGAGCACAACTGTGTGCAGAGCCTAGATGGCGGTGTATGGGTGAGCTTGAATACGTTCATGGGTCTGAGCTGTGTTTATGAACATAATGCAATCAGCTCAGCACTACAGCCAAAATGTCAGCTCAAACTTATAGAATAAATCTAATTCAATTCAGCATGACTTTCGTTTTGCTTTATGTATAGTATTTTACTGATTAATGTGTATGCCTCTGTTGATTGTGTGTGTGTGTGTGTGTGTGTGTGTGTGTGTGTGTGTGTGTGTGTGTGTGTGTTTGAACAAGTGCCAGGGATTACATCAACAATAGCGTTTGCAAAATTCCAAGCATCAAAAGGAATGAAGCCACAGTGAAAAACACTCCTTGGTATAGGTGTGTATTAAATCTTTTGGTTATCTGTAAAACGACATAGTCTCTATGTAAAAAAACACATTCATCCAACAATACAAATGGTTTATTAGACTTGATTGTTACATTTAGGGCAATGTTTGAATCCCTTTATGGCACTGGAGCCAAAGTAAAATATACATTTGCTGCCAAATGCATGCAGACACATGCATGCTTGTGCAAACACACACACACACGCACACACGCACGCACAGACACACACACACACACACACACACACACACACACACACACACACGCACACACACACACGCACACACTTGCTAGCAGTGTTGCATTATTGTGTATTTTGTAAATCAGCATCCATGAAAAATATCATCATCATAAAGCAATGCAAAGATTGTGTGTTATAAACCGCCTTTGCTGTTTGTAGTGGATTAAGATATTTTTGTGTATTCTTCATTGTAATATGGACAGAAAAGCAACCATTCCTGGCATTGAGAATATGCAAATGAGGCTTGAGGAGACCCCTCCTCCTGTGGAGAAACTGCTTGTCTAATTACAGAATGGTTTGGTATTAAAGGAACAGTGGTCATTTTTAATTGAAGGTATTTTAAATTAGCAGATTTTGGTGAGGCACATTAAAATATCAGCTTATAATTAGCATACATATTTGTAAGTTCGGGTGAAAAAGGGATGAGGCTCAAAAGTGCAGTAGATGTTACTCACAGGCCTTATGTCTTTGTGAAAATTGGGGTTAAAATAATTAGTTAAAAAAGGTTATCAAATCATATTAAATCAAAAATATGTTATTTTGTTCTGGAATTCAAGCTTGGCATATGTGCATTTGCTAAGCTTTAAATTATTATTATGTTTGCAAAGACGAAGATAACTTTATAACTAGGCCCACATATTTTTTATGTCGTTCCAAATGAATGGTGCATCATACTTGTCAAAATATGTAGAGGATCATAATGATTTCAAATGTACCTTTTATGAGGTATCTCTTATGTAAGCCTAAAATGTTCAGCAACGAATTGGAGAAGGCCTGTAGTTGAGTAGGCTTAAAAAAAGCAAGCCATAATCCAGAACTAAGGTTCGTATTTAATTGTAACTGGTTCTGTTTAATTCTAAATTATATCGTTAATTTGTTCTGTTGCATATAGGCCTACCATTATTTTAATGCACCATGAATTCAGAACATTTTAGCGGCCAACACCAAATGCGTTGCTGCGCCTTTAAACAACCTTCTGCGCTCTTTCGCTCCCTCTCCTCGTTTCTATGCAATTATGTTAATATGCAGAGCTTGTCTGGTCCTCTTCATTAACAGCTGCGTTTGCATTATAATTTCCTTTATTTGTTATCCTTGTAAAGACAACCGTACTGAATCGAGCTGATTTTTGTGCTGGATTTAATTCCTTGCAAAGTCTTAAAGAGATTGGCATATGAGGCCGTCATATTCATGCCCTTTTTAGACTAATTGTGAACGTTTATTTACGGTTTTCTATTGCAGAAAATTATCCTTCTTCAAGGTCGTCCTCGGTTTGTGCGGAATGATTTCGCTAGAGTAGGCAGATGAGGGTCTTGTTTTAAGTAAGTATGGCCTACGAATATTTTTTTTATTTTATTTTTAAAACAACAACAATTTCGATGTTAGGCTCATATCGCTTGCATGACCTTAAATGGAAATATAATCTTATGATATTTTGAAGACCCTATGTGTTTCATTCACATGGTTACGTTGTAGGCGCGTCGTTATCAACGCTAAATGTCCATTATTATATTGCCTATATTTAGCTTTTTTTGCATTAAAGCTAGCTTAATTACCTGGATAGACCTTAATTGTTTCCAGTTGCATAGCAACGGCAGCAATTTCCAAGGAGAGCAATAGCTAGGCTAACCTTGACAACTCTTTCATCCTCCATTTCAGGACAGATGAATATAGAGCAATGGCCTATCCCATAAGTGAGACTTAAGCCTATTACCCATGTAAATAGAATATATTTATTTTCTGTTAAATTTGTTGTATTGTGCTATCTCTTTCATATGAATTAGTGATTATGCTATCATTTATGATTTGACCTCAAGCAGTGTGGCCCAAACTGCTGTTTTGTGCAATGAATTTTGCTTTGAAACCTGTTTCTATCTTTTTGTATTTTAACAATATTTCATATTTAAAACTAAAACTTAAAACATACTTTCAAACTTAGCCAATTATTTTTCATGAACAACACCCCTCAAAGTAATTAAGGGAAAGAAAACAGTAGGGAGAAATTGATATTTAGTTGGTTCTCAAGACACTAGGTTATGTAAATATAAGTGTATTACGATAAAATATTACATAATGCAGCACATGCAGTAATGCATAAAGTTTGCAGCTATAAATAAACATATGTAAGAACAGGTTTATGACACAATAATTCTAAAGAGTTGTAAGGATAGGGATGGGGGATAGTTTTTAGAGCAAAATGTAATCACTGATGTGAAACTTGACTGTATTTTGGGTCAGTAGATTCTGAAGTCTTGCTTTGTGGCCATACACTACATACACCAGAAAATGTATATTATTCTATTTAATTGTGTCTCTTTAGTAGGTGTGACAGGGAGGAGGAAACATTCACTGTAAATTAGTATTCGGAAAGGGTTGAACAACATTTGTATTGAAATAGGCAGGACAAATAGGTGGGTTTATGGACTAAAATAACTAACAAGTAGGCTAACTATTGGTTAACATTAAGTTTATAAAAAATCCAATAATAATAGGAAGTGTGTGGTGCTGTTTGCTCCTGCATCCATTTTCATATGATGGATCTTTCCTAGACACACTAAATCAGTTAACCAATGTAGACCGGAAAGGGTTAAAGACACGGGAACGAGAGACGTTAGTGATAAGGAGGTGATAGAGAAACACTGGAAATCATTGATGCAGCCTTACCTCATGCCAACACAGCCATTTTAGGAGCCACAGCAAGACTCTTCATCAAGATGGCTTCCGTAGCTCAGCCAAGTCAATCACACAGAGTCCTCTGGCAGCAAGGGGGCCAGGCTAACTGCCAGCTCCTTTGTCCTTGTTGGCACTGGGTGGAGGCGTCTCTTTCACCTTTTTTCTCTAGGGGCACAGATGGCACCCAAAGGCTTCCGGTGATGGAGATTTAGGGAAAGGATAAGGGGTTGTTCTTTTTCCTCTGCCTGCTTTCTTTTCAACTATTGTTGAAATTTTCCCTCACTTCCATCCAGACCTGGTGTGAATTGCTGGCATTTGCTGTGAAGACCCTCCTTTCATCACAGCTCCGCCAATGTCATGGCAACAGCCACATAATCTGTCCTTAGAAAAATCAAAGAACAGAATAACTGTAATGTCTTTGTAATTATTAAAAGAATCCTACTCTTTTGAAAAGCTACTTCAGTTTCTTGTTGGTATTTTGATACAGCTAACCACAATACAATGGCTGGATAAAATTATTGAAATCAGCAGTTTGTCACTGAAAAACAGCAACAGGAATAAAAAAGCATTTTGTATTAAATAAATGGTTAGGCATTATGCCAGAGACAATAGAGAACGGTTGGTGCCACTGCTGAGGCTGAGACATTGTCATTGCTGATTAGCAAATGAAGGATTACTTGAGACCATACAAAATATTAATGTCAGGGCATAACTCAATGCTTTACTTCAAGGAAGTAAGTTAAAATATGATGCAATGCAAAGCACAGAACCTGAATTTGTATATGATGTATATAATACTAAATGTGAACCATTTTTAAACTTTGCAGTCAGTATGGAATGATTAGTCGGGGGGGGGGCATTGATACTTATTTTATGAATAGCCATTTAGACAGAGATAGACAGTGGTGAGGGATCATTTGAAATACTGTATTTGGTGCGTGTGCGAGCGAGAGAAAGAGAGAGATAGAGAGAGAAGGAGAGAGAGAGAGAGAGAGAGAGAGAGAGAGAGAGAGAGAGAGAGAGAGAGAGAGAGAGAGAGAGAGAGGGAGAGAGAGAGAGAGAGAGAGAGAGAGAGAGAGAGAGAGAGAGAGAGAGAGAGAGAGAGAGAGAGGGAGAGAGAGAGAGGGAGAGAGAGAGAGAGAGAGAGAGAGAGAGAGAGAGAGAGGGAGAGAGAGAGAGGGAGAGAGAGAGAGAGAGAGAGAGAGAGAGAGAGAGAGAAAGAGAGAGAGAGAACGTGTATATATATATACGCACCGAATACAGTATTGCGAATGATATATATTTGTACATTGTATTAAGTTGCAGCGAGAATCTTCTCTTAAAGCAATAATCTAAAGTATATAAGATAGTGGACATTGAGTGCCGGGAAGTGTCAAAAAACAAACTCCCTATAAACCTTCATATAATCACAATGTGCCTGCAATCTTCACACCAGCTAAGGCAGATGTGGAAGTTTCAGCCTTTTCTCCTCTCCTTTGCAGCTCTTGGCTGTGTATAAAGCTAATGATACAATTCACACCCGCAGAATACAGGAAGCGGGCCCATATCTCTGTCAAGCTGTAAGGCGCAGAAACCTTACACGAGATTTTCACATTTACTGCAACATTATTTGTTTGAATTAACCATGATGCAAAATTAGTCATCTACCCAGGATTGAGTTTCATGTCCATCTCATAGCAGCCTCAATCGCAAGCCTACACAGCATACTCTATCCTCACACTTGTCTTTTACTGGACCATTAGGTTAGGTTCCCTTTTTTAACAATCTGTCTATCGTTTCTCTTTCTTTCTCTTTCTATTTCTGACTTTTTATGTGCTTCAACTTCTTGGCGTTATACTCAGTAGGCTGCAATAATGTATTTGTGTGTGTGGTGTAATGAAGAGAAATATAGATATGATTATGAGGAGGAGACTGGGGAAGACTTTTAACCCTGGTGACAACAGCTCAGGGATATTACATTCCCTACATTTTGATATTCATGGATATAAAAATTGTATGATAATTTTTGACTGAAACATGCCTGAAAACTTGCCCCATTACAGGCAAGGATTATACTATGCGCAAAATTGTTTAATGCGTTGTTTATATACTAAAAAAGGCTCCGTGTCATCACTACCTGTATAAGATGAGAATACCTACAATACATTTAGGTACGTTAGTAAAATGCATTAAAGTAATCATGATGACGATAAAGTGTGTTTAAATAGCTTATTTGTCAATGTACAACCATTTTTAGAGCCAATGCACAAACACACTTCTGCTAAAATAAGTTTTACAATTATTCACAAATGAGATGATACAATATATTGATATATTAAAAATGTAATATTCGAAAAAGATTACATATTTAACAACAATTATAAAATGTTACGGGTTACTTATAACAATGATAAAACCCATGTGACATCTTTCCCTGAAAACCACAAAATGTGTTCTCATTCAAGAGTGTTTTTACCTAGGCTGACCAACATACAGTACATGTGAAAAACATTTTTGGTATATGAAGTTTTCTCAAAAGTGTATGCTCAGAGTAAAAGGCTCTGTGAACAACTTACCTGGATCTCCCCCCAACATTCCGACCACTGTGCTCTTCATAGCACGCCCAGGCCCTGTAATCAGAATGTATACACCTATGACAATAGCAGGTAAATATGCCCAAAATGAAAATGGAACACAATCGTACATAATACCTGAGACGAAATAGTTGACAATTCCCTTACCAATAGGAAACTCAGATAGCCCTGTCAATGATTATTATACTGCAGCAAAACTGACTATGGCGGAAAACAATAACCAGATAATCAATCAAATCTTTTCAATATAGAATGCTCTGTTGTGACTAAATAAGTTAAAATATAAATAGTGTATTTTGGAATTCGAAGGTAAGAGCTTAGGCCTATAATAAGATTAATTCTGACCCGCCTCAGGCCAATCAAACATGTATTTATTGCTAACTGTAGCCTACACCCAAGTAATTGTAATAGTAATAGTTTTTGTCAATTTTAGTAAAAGAAAAGAAAGGACGGGGCATTTGGCCTTTTGAAAGCCATGTCTTGGAAGTGAAAAGACAAACAAACTTGGAAAACTTTTGGACCTCGTGTGAGGATTTATCTGAAGCCTAGAATACATTAATTGTGCTGCGTGGGGGCACTCTGAGTAGGTGATGAATTAATAAATGGCAAAGCTTTGAAGTGCACTTACCCGCGTAAACATATTTAGACCACTTTTAAATACTTCTATAGGTCTGTGTGGCTCACCAGTGTTCCCAATTAGTTACAATATATATACTTTTTTTAGACCTCATTAATTGTCTGTCAAAGAAACAGATACAGCTTCTTTAGATGGCCAATGAATGGAGTACTGATGACCTACGTAAGAGCTATGTGACAACCATTTGCCATTTGGTTGAAGAGGGTGTAAATACCTGTAGACAAAAACTGTTTTCGTTCTTAAGATTTTCAGCAATAGAGTGGCTTGTCTTCTTTTAAATAGGTCAGACTAGATCACATGAAATAAAACATAAAATCAAGTAATAACTTACCTCGAAATTGAGAATGTCTTTTTTTTCTCACTCATAATGTTGTACTGGTGTATGAATAAAGCAGCAGGTTCATTGAGGCCATTCCTACTTTCGGTTATCTAGCTTTATGATGGCTGAATAACACTCATACAGCTAGATAACCAAAGAAAGGAACGTACTCATCTTTGGCCATTGCCATTGTAGGCCTGTAGATTCCTACAAGCAAAAAGAAGGATCGTTAGTCAAAGTTGCAATATCAACCAGGCATGACAAACATGTGCATTACATTACAATATAGCATCAACAAATTAAACTCAAAAATAGAAAGTGGACTAAATCCATGGGGACCGGGGAGTCCCAAGTGGTGGCAATGTCTTGAATTAGTTAACCCCACTGTCTAACACTGCGTAGGGCTGATAAAGCAAACCTTGCATTTTCCAGAAGCCTTTCAAATCCCTTATTTAACTCAGGTAGTCTTATTCACATTAGATCCGTTTATGGAATAAGCAACCTTTCTTCACACATTTGAATTGAGAACCCTGGACCCACGCTCCCCTGGAATCTTAAACGTATGACGTCAGAGAATAACTATGAATGACAATCAGTGATAGGCCAGTTGTAAGGCCTTAGAAACATAGCTGAATAGAATAGTGGAATAAAAATGTGACTAGCTAAAAGAAAAGAGTCCGTCCAGAATATGAATGAAGTTATAACTAATGATTTACATTCAAAAATTAGGTATGCGACATTAGGCCAATGAGCCCCGTACAGTAATTGCCAAGCATACTATTAGGCCATTAGGCCATATTAAAATAAATATATTATCTCTATTAGTAGTGGTAGTGGTAATAGTGCTAGTGGTACAAGAGGTGCGCAATTTCATGAACAGTTTCGAAATGTAGTTAAGAAGACTGACGCTATGACCAGTTTTAAGATTTTCCAGAGTAGTGATTCATGGTAGTCTATACCTAAAACAATAAAATAATTCAGATAGCCAACTATAACTTAGATTTCAGTCAAAAGGACCAGATTATTTCTAGCAAGCCAGTTTTCACTTTTCTCCTTCTTAATTGGTATATAAAGCAGTTGATGGTCATCAAAATACGAAGGGTCAACTCATTTGATACAAAAACCTTAGGCCTACGGTGGTAAGGAATATGGCGTATCTATTAGATCACCAGAGAATATGGGTTACGCTTCACATGTAGAAGAACCCAGATTGAATTAAGTGCAAAGTTATAATTAGAATGGCCTGTGAAACGCAGTAAAATATGCATAGAATAATATAACCTTACTTTTCATTCCATGGACATGTGTAGCCTAATTCTTGCGTCCAAGGAACATCCACCGGGATAACGGTAAGCTTTATGTTCCAAGAGAAAGGGTATTGAATAACACTTATTCTAGGCTTTAGCAAGAGCGACATGCAACGACAAATTGACTAAAACAGTGCACAGGTATCTTTGCGCTGCACAGTACAGCCTGCACATGTTGGCGTTCTTAGGCTGTAGCGGATGGTACTGTTTCATAAAAGGCGCTGTCGGTGTCCAAACCCCAATGTGAGCTCCAAATCCTTCCTGTTTTAAATTTTATATTTATGTCCATAGCCGTTGAAATTACGAGTGAATTTATTTTCCTTAGCCTACATAAATTGGATTTCGCGAGATAGTCTGTCAAGCCTTTTTCCTAAGAGGCAACCCGCGCTCTTCTGTTGTCCGTTAGCCTATCCTTTTGTAGCTCTACTCTGTCTCCGATGCTCTCCTTATACCTCTGAAATCACATAGGCTTGAGTTTTTTCTCTAATGCTTCCTCCTGTGACAGTTCTTGTCTTCAGTGACGTCACTTCGGCAGCAAGCTGCTGAATGACCAATCACAGATAGCTCACATAATGTAGCGTGCTTCTCTGTGTGCATTTGTATTTGTGTATTGGTGTCTGTGCGGCTTGTATGTGCGGCCTATATTTGTAGCTGTTATATGCAGGAACACGTATGACGTACATGCAGTAGGTTACGTTCAATGAACTCAGAGAAAGTATTTTAACAACATTTGGATACAAGTATGTGCAAATATAACGTGCAAATAATTTATGATATGCCAGTATTTGCACATCCAATCACCCCCCCCCCTCTCTCTCTCTCTCTCTCTCTCTCTCTCTCTCTCTCTCTCTCTCTCTCTCTCTCTCTCTCTCTCTCCTCTCTCTCACTCTCTCTCTCTCTCTCTCTCTCTCTCTCTCTCTCTCTCTCTCTCTCTCTCTCTCTCTCTCTCTCTCCCTCTGTTTGATCTGCTCGTGTTCGTTTGCAATAGAGATAGATTACGAACATAGCACAGCACAGTAGCATTTTACTTGGCTCGAAAGTCTGTCACACTAATATTACTCAGAATGAATGCTTACTACTTCCCAGATTTTTTTCTGCAGCAAAATATGAAATGCTATAGACTTAGGCTTTATGGGCCATTCAGTCGGCCTTGGGCAGATGAAAATGTTGTAATTCAATCATGTTAGACTCTAATACCACTTGTAACATAATATTAAGTTAAAACAAATAATTAAATGTTTATGTCCATTGTTGCACGTGAATAAAAAGGACTTATAGACGAGTAGGCCTAAGCGATGACTTACCCCATAGTGATGGTGTCACACAGTTTCACGGTAGTCAGTCGGTAGGATTTGGGCAATCACGATAAACAAACAAGGTGTCACAAATATGACCCGTAAAATCTTAGGACTTTAATATTATTTTAGTTAAAATATAGCTATCTCGCTTATTCCTTTAAAAAACACACACACACACACACACACACACACACACACACACACACACACACACACACACAACCACACACTTCACATGTAGCTTGGCTGATATAGCCTAGTTTACATAGCCTTCTTATAAATATATTAATAAATTGTAGCCTACTACGCATATTAGGTCTACCAAATTGTGAATTCATCTTGTCTATTCAGGCCTTAAACGAAGAGATTGTCGGGGCGTGTGGAAAAAGCTGGTCAGTTCTCGACCCCTAACCTTGGCTTTTGTCATTACGAAGTGCTCTTTCAGAGAGGGTCCGGTCACTTCGTTTAGAGAGGGTCATAAAGGTTAGATTGAGTGTCGTCTTTTTTTACAAGCTTTTTACAAGCTTGTTACAATTGTCTGGAACTTTGTCAGACTGGGTGTTTTTATAGCCTGCACCCTGCTCTTTACAGGGATAGACATTATTCTGATAAGACAATTTCATTCATGCTAGATATGAAGAACAGTATTAAGTGGTATTCATATTGGATGTTTCTGGACGCCTATGTTTTACTGTTATTTCGTCAAGTGGAAATATCTCTAAAATCAACAATTGAAAGTACAATTATATTCATAATTCTGATTTGTATAGACTTGTCGTTGCATGTATTGATGATATTTCGTTTTGTAATCCAGAATCATACAATTGAAGATCTGAGGTTAGTGGTTTACATTTTTTGGTTTGGTCTATACTGACCTCTAGTGTTCGATTTGTATTTTTCATTGCAGATTCCTTAATATACATTTTTTGTACGACCTATTTACCAGCATAATCGGCATGGGTTATAATGTGGAAGGTTGTTTATTTTTGGAACAAAATGGAAAACACGGCCATCGACATAAAGTAAATTCTTTAATTAACAAAACTCACCAACCACATAATTATTTGACCCACATGTCTCATACACTGAGGTTATATGTCTATGGGCAGCACTAACGTTAAACATTTATTGTTGGCTAGAATGTAACGTTTTTCAATTAACAAAAAGACACTATAAAGGAATAGCTTATTTAAAACTGTGATAGTTAAACAAAATAGGAAACAGTCCACTTCATCTTCTTTTAAATGTCCGTATAGGCCTATCCCAGCAATTGATTCATAGATTTGAATGAAATGCTATTGCAATGTTTTTTTTTTATTATTAACATTGTTTGTGTTTTCGTGCTGGAGTCAGTGTGTCTGTGTTGGACATGTGACACTGTTCGTGTTCATATGTGTCAACTTAAATTTACGTTTGAGCCCTGCCAAGTTAACCTTAACTATTCATTTGTGAATGTAATTCTTGGTGATCCAGTTCACATTGCAAATCAAACAGAACTGTTTTGATGTTTAGATGATAACATATAGATTATTATAGATTCTTTTGGAAATTAACTTTTATTTCCACTGCTCTGGCACCATCTACTGTTGAATAAAAAATGTAGCCCATCAAGAATAGCCTACAATATTTGCATTATGGGGATATTTATGTTTTGGTGTTAATTTATGATTCATCCAAGCTATATAACATATTGAACACATTGTTTAAATGTACTTAATTATACTTTTAATTTATGCTGTATCCACTACACAACAAACCCATGACTTCTTCCTCCAAATTCGAGGTCTACATTTTTTGGGAGTGTATTTCAGCACTTCTATGTTCTATTTTGTCACCGTCTGCTGTCATATTGGGTTAGGGAGATGGTAGGGTATGAAAGTATAGCAGGCAGCATATCAACATGTCAAGGCTGATACCTTCAACAGACCTACATCCTCATTGATCTGCAAGTATACAGCTGCTGTGGGGGGGGGGGTTGATTATATAATCTCCAACAGAATGAGTGATAGTTTATCTTTCTACACAAATTAAATGTATAATTTAATGCTAAAAATTTGAATTACGGTACAAGAAAGAGTGTAACTTTATTATACAGACACAAATGACATGATAGAAAATTCTATTACGTGTGGAAAACTCATTCATATCAAAATCAATTGTTTACAAAAAAGTTGTACATGTACATGTTTGTAAAAGTGCTTTGAATGAGAAATGTTTGTATTAGTTACATTTGTAAAAAAACAACAAAAAAAACAACTAAAATGTTACAGTTTAAAATACAAAATACAACATAATTATACCAGTAGAAAATAACAAGGATTAAAGCAAATTATTTTAGAATACTGTCAGAAATATGGGCATGTTATGATATTGTTTGCACACTTAAGGGTCCATTACACAGGATTTTTGCGGACATCAATTAATGCATTGTTTGTGATTAGTGGTCCGGTGTTGAGACTGGATCTCCGAGATTCTCGCCGCGATTTGGCCGACGGCAGAGATACTGTCCCAGGCCAGGGCCCAACGGCTGTCTGAACTATCCGATTAACAGGCATCTCCCCAGCCATCCGTAGCTGTAGCTCCTCCATGATGCAGGGGTCCTCTGTGGGGAGAGAAGAGCGCCTCCATGTGGCTGGGAGAGGAGCATTCACCAGCTCCCTCATCTCCTCCCTGGACTTGGGCGGTCTCTCCATCTCCCCTGTGGTCCTCCCAGGTTGGCAGTCCTCTGGGCCTCGTTGAAACCTCTCGTTGCTGCAACTGTCTGCTGCTCTGCCCTCACATGTCACCGCTGCACACACAGACAACAGAATGCCTCAGATGTCTCAATATTGGAGAGATTAAACAGTCCAACGAATAAACAGTCTCACGCTGTTCACACAGCCAATGCCAGACAAGAAAAAACAGACACAATGCTTTTGCACAGGTAAATCAGAGACCTTGTCCAGAGACCTGAGCGGAGGACCTCAGGATTTCCAGGCCTACTAGTCAAGGGGACTGTGTTCTGTTTACCTTTGCTCTGCTCAGCATGCTGGTTGCCAAGGCCCCCCTGCTCCTGGAGTTTGTTGCTCAGCTCCAGGCTGGCCGCCTTGTAGTGGTTGAGCTCCTTGCTGAGGTTATGGATCCAGCCCTCATACTGCCTCTGCCTCCCCGCCAGGCCCTCGTCTATTTGCTCTGCAGGGAAGGTAAACATCAGGGTCGAGACAAATACTAGCGCGGGGGCCATAATGGTCCTGATGGCTGGTGTCAAGCTGTGTGTTGACAAGGGCTGGAGTGGATAAACATGCTCAAATGATAGAAATCAACTGGGGAAGAGGGAATACTCCTCCACCATGTCACAGACACACCCTGCCGACAGACGGACAGTGAAATAGACAGGAAAGAGATGTAAGCTCATATTCAGATATATTCAGCACGCTGTCTGAGTTATTGTGTGTGTGTGTGTGTGTGTGTGTGTGTGTGTGTGCGCGTGCGTGACTCCCCACCTCGACACTGCTGCAGCAACAGCTGGACGCTCCTCTCGTGCTCCTTCTGCTGCTGGGTGAGCCGGCGGTCAGTGTCCAGCTGTGTGCGGTCCAGAGCGTTCTCCAGCCACTGGATCAGGGTCTGCTGCTCCTCGCCCCGCATCTCCAGGTCCGCCAGGGCCAGCTGCAGCTTCCGCTCCTCCTCGCGCAGCGACACCACCTATGAGCAGGCCCACGCACATACACACACATTTTACTACTCTGATCAAACGATTATCTGATATGTACTGGCCTCCCTGCTATGTTGGACATATGTCAAGAAAATGTCCTCCTGTCTAAAGAGAATTCAACTAAGACTGGCAGGCACTTAACTATGATTTCTAGATTCATAAAAGGTGTCATTGGGTAGAGTCTCTCTCTCCAGTGCAACAAAAACACGCGTCTTCCTCGCCAGCAGAGCGCACCGACCTTGTCAAAGTACTTGCAGAGCAGGGCCCGTGTCTCGGAGGCGGACAGGTAGCTGAGCTTGGCCATTAGGTTCATCTCCCACTGAGAGAGCATGCTGGCCGAGGCCCGCAGCTGCCTCTGCCTCTGGGTGATGGCCTCGTTCTTGTACTCGATGGCCGCGTCCAGAGCCTCGATGGCCTCGTCCAGCTGGAACAGGGTGCGCTCCTCCTGTAGGGGGCGACAAACCACAAGGGTTGGGAGTGGCGCCACAACAGGCCTGCGCGCAGCACCGGCGATGGCGGCCCCGGCTTCCCTTCCTTCCCGGGTGGAGAGGCTCACCTCCGGGGAGAGGAGGCTGCCCTGCCGCAGCTTGTCATCCAGCTCCACTCTCTGCTTGAACAGCGTGTCCTTCTCCTGGCGCAGGTTGGAGATCTCCTGGCGGATCTGCTCCGAGTCCTGGGCGCTGCTGCTGCGGAGCATGCCGTTCCTCTCGCTCAGCTCGCGCTCCAGGGACTCGATGCGGCCTGACAGGGTCACCAGGTCCTTACTCAGGGCCTGCAGGGGGCAGGAAGGGAGCGACAGTGACAGCGCCAGCCATTTGGTCAACCAATAACATCTACGGGGAGGTCTGGATTACATGACAGGTGGCTGGTACTGCATACACTTAGGGTGTGTGTATGCAATACCAGGGTTAGAGTTAGGGTTAGGGCTTAGGGTTAGGTTAGGGTGTGTGTCTACCTGACTGGAGCGGAGTCTCTTGATCTCCAGTCCACTGCGCTCCTGCAGCAGGGCCTCCTTCTTGGCCAGGATCTCCTCTCTCTTGGTGAGCTCCCCCTCCAGATCCTCCAGCCCCCTCCTCTGCTCCAGCACCCCCTCCATCTCCTCGTCCAGCCAGCGCTTTTGCTCCTCAATCTTCTGCTCGCATCGGGATACATAGTCACACACACACACACACACACACACACACACACACACACACACACACACAGAAGCAGACATAAGAAACTATACAAATCAATCTCACATTCGACCAATCTTTATGACACAATTTACAACAACGGAAGGGGGTTGTCAAGGCCACGCAAGATAGGTAAACCAGACGGTTGTCACACCGTTGTCAATCCATTGTGGTTGACGCCGGAGGTGAAAATTGCATTCTCAGGGTGCCTTTGGAGCCAAGCGGTTACTGTGAATAGCATACAGTGTGACAGCATGGGTTTGAATCCCACTTCCTGGGCCTGTCCCATTTCTCTCCACCTGGCCTGCTCTTTACAGCACTATCAGTAAGAAACAGCCTGGCCTCAGACCTCACACTGGCTACTTCTGGGAGTTACACATCTTATTCAAATGGGTGATTCAGATTTCTTTTTTAATGCTTTTTCTTTGGTGAGTTGACCATTAGTGATTGGATGATTGAACACCTTTTATTCTAGACAAATTACCAGATTGCTTCTGTCAGAAAGCTGTAATTGCAATGCTTGGCTTTGTCTATTTTCTTTGAGCACCATATGCCATGTAGTTTAGTCTATGGTATCATTTGTTTTTAACTGCTGTTACTCATAATATTTCTTCATGAATAACAATACATCAATGTTTTTATTGATGTCTATGTCGGAAACGTACACGCATTCAAAACGCATTCAAATTGTATTTATTACGTAACAGAACTTCAGTTGACTTAAATTAGCACAGCAGTGCATGGCATATCTAGGAAGCGTGTGTTGTTCTTGATTGTAACTGTAATGGTCCCACCTGCTGCTCCTCCAACGAGATGACGGAGCCGTTGCTGCCACTCCGCCTCTGTTTCTGAAAGGCGGCGATCTCCTCTGTCTTTATCTTCAGGATCTTCTGTTGCTGCTCATTTTTCAGCTCCAACTCCTGCGAAGGGAAATAAGACAACAATGAGACTGAGCTGCGGAAAGGAAAGGAGGTGGATGTCTGAATGAGGATTGATTCCCATAAAGCTATGCCAATGCAATCCGTTAAGAAGAGGTGCTAAATAGCCAACGTCAGGGTTTGTTCCCGACAGGTTCAAAATATTTATCCCCCCCCCCCCCCCCCCCAAATAAAAAAGACTGGGAGCATGATGTGGTTTCTAGCGGTGTGCTGGAATGAACCTTGACTCTGTGGGTGCGTCGCTGCATCTCCGTCTCCAGGCGCCGCTTCTGCTGGCTCTCCTGGCGGAGCCGCCGCTGGAGCTGCTCCTGCTGCTGCCTCATGCTCTGCACGCTGCGCTCCAGCTCCGTCACCCGCCGCTCGCTCTGCACCGACAGGGACGCCAGGCGAGCCGTGTCCCTCTGACGCTGGTTTAGAACCTGACACACACACACACACACACACACACACACACACACACAGATGATAAGTCTTTCTATAGCCAGAGCCCTGAACTCACTAACTATCTTTACCCTTTCTCTTTCTGTCTTTTCACATGAACATGAAGGCAGACGACACATTTAGGTTCACTAGTGCCACTGTGCATGTTGCCGTTTTACATCGACTGCTCCTACAGATTCCTCCCGCCCAGACCCGTAAGGGGTCACCTCCAGTAAAATGTCTGTTTTTATAGGCATGGACGTCCAGAGTCAGTCAGACCTGCACTTTGCTCTGGGCTGCAGCTATCTTGCGCCGGCACTCCTGTGCTCTGGTCCGGTTGGTGGCGCTGCTCCCCTGCTTCTCCAGGTCCTGCAGTTGGCGCTGGGCCTCCTGCAGCTCCTGGCGAGCCTGCTCCGCCTCGCTCTCCAGCACCGAGATCTTACGGCTGTACTGCCGGTTCAGCGCCTGGGCATCCTTCCCTGAAGGATAACACAGTAGGTGGCAAGCTGATGATAGAAGGTCTGGTGTTTCAAAAAGACAACGCTCTAGTTCATCCGGATTTTGGAAAATGTTGTTTGGAAAAGCTATAAATAAGGCAATCAAACGTAAAAACTGAAATTGATTGAGAAACTTCAATGTGTGTAGCCCTATTCCTAACCATGTTACGTAGTGGTTTTAACAACAACAACAACAACAGTAACTGCAATTACAAAAATAAATGCAATTAATAATAAGAATTGAAGTGTACAATGCAATGAAACATGGAACCTTTAGGTTCGAGATAGACAAAAGAAAGAGAGAGCGATAGCGAGAGAGAATGCAGTCAGTGGGTTAGTGAGAGAGCCCAGATAAGAAGTCGAGATGTACGTACCAGTCTTGACCAGCTCTCTAATGAGCTCCTCCTTCATACGGATGGTGACAGACAGCTCTCTGATCTTCTGCTGGGCTTGGTGCAGACCCCACTCTGAGCCGCCCTCGAAACCCCGCAGGCTCTCACGCACTGAACTCTCCCCGACACTAGAGTTGGCTGCCAACGCAGAGAAAGTGAGAGAGAGAGAAAGGATGTAAATCTGTTCCTTAATGTGTTGGTTTGGTCAACGCCTTCGGCTCTGGTACCCACATGGTCTTCTGTTGGAGAGTAAAGCGGAGAGCGGGTCCGATGCAGGAAGCTGAGAGACCGGTCCTCTACCCGCAGCAGCTGGTCCACCGAACACCATGTCCTTCTTGCTCCACATTAGGTTCCCTTGTCTGAAAGAGACACTATGAGCCAGATGGTACACCACATTAAAGAACTAGCGGTTTGGGAGGGCGAGTCATTTAAAAACGAATCACCATGTTTACAATAATATACAGATCTTTAAAGGAAAGAGGCAGTTCCTGCATCCGTACTTGCACCTGTCCCGCTCTAGGTAGCAGTGGCCTTCCTCTTCTTCTGGGTCCCTGTGGTCCCCGCCCTCTGGAGCCTCTCGGTCAGGATGAGAGCTGTGACCAACACCACAGTCTGGACTGGCCTGGACACAGCACAGACACACAAACCCCTGCTTCACAAACCTAAGCTTCACACTCGTCTCCAACAGAATAGAGACCACGCAGCAAATCAAACAGCTTTAGAGACCAAACAGCTTTATAGCAACAGATCCCGGGATAATTACATGGCTACTCCGTAAATATGAACAGTGTAGCCGTTAAACCCACAATGAACAACAATAACTCAGTTCCGCCATCCAACGCCCGGGCAGGGCACCGGGGAGTTACCTGTCTGGGCGTGCCATTCTGTGAGTGGCGTGTGGAGCCCAGCGGGGCGGTGTGAGGACGTGGTCTCAGGTTGAGGCCCAGCCCCAGCATCCCTGGAGAGGACAGCAGACACTGGAGCTCTGCTATCAGGTCCTGCTGCTCCTGCAGCTTATCACTCTGCAGGAGGGGAAGACACACAGACACACACTTCAATCGCCTGAAGACGACGGATCACAGTGACGGCAACTCCAAAGAAAGCGTAGGGGTGTGGTCAACGGAGGTGTTTGTTCTTGCAATGTCAGACCTGTTGTTTGTACTGCTCCATGGCGTCCTCCAAGGCGGCCAGAAAGTCTGTGTTTTCCCTCTCCAGCTGTTGGACCTGGGCCTGGAGGTGAGCCACACTCTCCTCTCCATCGCGATCCTTCTCACAGCTCCAGTCCTCTCCCGCAGCCTCTGGATCCTAGGAAACCACAAAGAGATAGACATGTTCTGAAGATTTGTTGTGTTACCCCCCTACTTGTTCTACGGAATAAGTCGGTACTTTTAGTTGTTGAAGACTATCTTCAATATCTTGACAAAAACTACAAGGTAATAGCTACCATCACGGCCTTGTGAATAAGGCTAACACGTGAATTTCTCATCTTAACTTTACCAATACCAAAAACGAGATGCTTAGTGGACTGCTTCGGATTTCTTTTTTGTAAATAACAAGTCATATTTTTTTCTACAATTGTCAAACTGTTAGCTGCTAGAGAGTGTGCCGGCTAGACAGATGGTTTGACGTGTGGTTATGCAGCCTTTCCAGCAACATCGCAGGCAACAAACATCTCTATAACAAGGTGGAGAAGGAGAGAAAATAACATCATCCAACAAATCATGTGGCAACTCGGAGCAATATGAGCATAATTCATACACCATGTGTAATGGGGTTTAATAGTTAAAACATCAGTTTCACATTTACTCTTAGTAAGGTTTGGTTAAGAAGTAAAAAATCTGATGACTCCTGTAGGGGTAACCAGAGACATTTCCGCTGGCACTAAACAGATATACAGTATTCAGTTGTTAATGTGACCAAATTGATCTGAAGCCATGATTCACAGCTAATTGTAATTAGTTGTAATTTATTGGATTTTAACTCCTATAAAGTCTTAATAAAATGTTTTAGTCAATATCCATTCTTAAGTGTTATTTAAGCTTAAGCTTAATTTAGCTTAAGTGTCTCTCCATCTCGTCCAGATAGTTTTTACATCCAATTAGGCAGTAACAGAATAATTCCGTTTTTCCATTTGGCCACATGCTAATAGATTGATTAGAAACCTATGGACTTTTAGCTTAGCTCAAGCCACAAGCACAGCACAATACCTTCCAAACATTTCCGAAACAGTTCAATAAGCCATGCATGTCTTTAGAGGTTGCATGTATAATAACACAACTAACATACTGTCTACTTTAAGAAGCATGTGTGTAGCACATCCTTCAAGCGCGCTCACTTGCCAAATACAGATACATACATAGGTACAAATAAATGTGTTATACAGATAGTGGCATCTCCGCACAACCCCACTGTATATGTGTTTACAGCGTGTTGGGTTTTGTTACCTGACTTTTGGCGGCTGCCCTCCCCCTCCTCACTGCAGCGGCGTCCTCGGCAGAGCTGGTCTCGATGCCACTGTCCGGGCCCGAGGAAGTGGTCAGCCCACTCCTCTCCTCTTCCACGGAACACAGCCACTCCTTAACTCTAAGACTCTGCTCCGCCGTCAGAGCCCCTTCACCCTGCAGTTCCCGCAGCAGCCTGGGGCACACAAGCGCACACGGTTAAAACGCCCTATGTCCGATATAACTCACATATACACACAAAGCCCCAGTGAGCAAGACACCATGGAAGTGAGAGGTAATATTTCGTTATAGCCGTATCACTGGCAGGTGTTTCTGACCTGTATGCCGTGTCAGTGCAGGTCCTGTAGTGGGCGCTCTGAGCCTGCAGGCGGCTGATCTCGCCCTCTCCCTGCCGAGGCCTCCTCTCCAGGTCGGAGCGAGCGATGATGCGCGTCTCAGAGCGCTGCCTGTTCTCCAGGGCTTTACGGAGCGCCCGGATCTGCTGCTCCAGCCCCTCCACTCGGTCTGGCTCCCCCCTGCAGTTCACCGTGGCTCGGTTCTGGATGTTACGGGCTCTCTTGGCGTAGTTGAGTGTGTTTAGACTCTCGTCAAAGTCAGCGGAGGACGGGCTGATGCAGGCGATCATCAGCGTCTTAGCATTTCCACCCAGGGAGTCTTTCAGTATCCTAGAGGAAGACAGTCATTTGTAAAACACACAAACAAGCACTCAAACCTTTTGTGGTTAGGGTGGTCTGCTGGGTTAGTTCGGTCCGCCACTAGCAGTGCACCTCGTGATCTTGGAGTCTCTGTAGGGTATGTGCGTGCCTCTCCTCTTGGGATCCCCCAGTGCTCCTATAACGTTGCCCAGGGCTAGCAGGCCACTGTTAATCTGGATGCTCTCCTTCAGCCTCTCCCCGGTGTTCCCGGTGCGCAGGATGCGCTCCGACCCGGCCAGGTCCACAAAGTGGAACTTGGAGGACAGGACATGTGGCCCAGCAGCCGAGGAGCTACTGTGAAGGCGCGAGCCCCCCCGCCGTTGGTCCATATGCACGCTGAAGATGGTGTGTGAGCGGCTGGAGTGGGGGTTCATCTGTGTCGCCCCCGTGTGTCTTGCTGTGTTGCCAGACTCCAGCAGACTGAGGACTTCATCCAGACCTTCCACTTCACACTCCTTGACACCGCACAGCACTGTTTGTTCGCGCGCACACGCACACACACACACACACACACACACACACACACACACACACACACACACACACACACACACACACACACACACACACACACACCAAAATCATGTCACAAAGTTTCACACGCCGCGTATCAAAATGATAATGGACAATTATAAGAAAACGTTATATGATGACGTGAAATCCATCCTACCAATGTTTCCCTTGTCATCTTCCCTTATGAGGATGTCCTTGCTGGCAGTCTCAACCTCTAGTAGGTCCCTGAATTCCTCCTTGTAGACCTCCAGGTAAGACACTCTGACAGAGAAGTCCGTAAGGTCATTCTCATCCAGGAGCTTGAAGATCTCAGCCGCTGCCCGGGGGATGATGCCCTGCTCCTCGTCTCTGAAAGAGGCTAAGAGCATGCAGGCCAGACTCATTACGGTATCACTGACGGCTAGCTTTGCACTGTTTAAATATCTGGCAGACGGCACAGAGCCTAACACACAAGTCAACACTGAGTAATGCGACATGCAGGCAGACAATTACAGTATGCAAGCAGGTTTGCTTGCACACATACACAACACACGGTCACACACACACGCCCACAGAGTTAATATAATCTTAACACAGATAGCTTTGCCACCTAACACATCATATCAGATCAGATGGCAAGCTTGTCTAGTATAGACTGTTCCCTCGGGTAGTGGCAGCTGCACTGTAGGAAGTGCAGTTGGCTCACAATGTAGGTGTGAACTATCTGCCTTTCCCTACTCATTGCATATTCGACAGCCGGGATGCATCAGCCATTCTTCTTCACTATAAGCAAATAGGCAAGATGGTAAGAACTCACAGATATTGGCTTCTCCAATTGTGTATGTCTTTCCAGAGCCTGTCTGTCCATAGGCAAAGACAGTGGCATTGAAGCCAAGGAAGAAGGCTTCTATAAGCGGTTGGACACACACACTGTACACCTCCTCTTGGCAGCTGGTTTCTTCAAACAGGAAATCGCAATGGAAGTGTCGTTCATGGCCAAGAGTGACCCGCCGCTGGTCAGGGTCGGCTGTAATGCAGCTCTCATGGCTGTGAAGCAGCTCTTTGGGCAGCAGGGGGCGCACTCGAACAGCGACCTGCACTGCCGTGTCCTCTGTCTTGCCCTGTCCAGTCGGTAGTTTGGGGGACATGTCTACATGGGGCACAGTAAGGCTCCCCTCCAGGTCCTGTTTTGACGTGAATAGTCAGTCATCTGAGGGCTACTAGGACAGAAATACATGATATGATTAAGTCACTTTCTAAGTACTTTCTGTGCACGAGTCAAGCGTTCAAAACTATAAAGAGACAGGCTTAGATAAAAGATTGATGTTGAGACAAACTTTTAAAAAACATATTCGGTGTTTGTTTCTGTTCAAACAAAACAATTAAATTCACAATCGTTAGGTTTTAGAGACTGGCACGACTGACCAATCTGCACACCGACTATAAAACAGTGCTACACTCATGCATATGCCCAAACTACCAAGCATTAATCTCAAATGGAAAAAGGACTAGGCATGTGTCAACATGGTAAGTACTACGGAAGACAGAAAACTATATTAAGTAGCCTAATAATAGGCAATTAATATACTGAGACAATAATAGCCTGCCTTAGACTAGAGGATGCTGGAAAGTCCACATTCATCTAGATTTTTTGTTAAAACGTTTTGAGTCACTGTTCTGCTTACCATTTGTTCTTGTCTGTTGTCTAAATAGCTACTGCTCCCTAACCTAACCATAACAAAATACCACTTCTTGTTTATCTGTAACCAACCTAAGGAAGGTAGAGTCTTGCCATATTGTGTAAACTCCAGTTTTCATTTATTTATTCAATTTTAGAGAGGCTAGTACATTGCAACATGCTAAATGCCGAACCAGAAACACCGAAAGAAACACCGTTAACTAGTTTTACTTTCACATTCAAGAGTAAAGATACGATACAAAACAAGGCAATAACAAATAGCTAAAATTAACCTTCCCGTACAACATGTATTAAGGCAAAAAAGGGTGAAATGTATAGAGGTAGAACACGGTGAAATGAGTTAACGTTAACCCACTAAAACCAAGTCTTTGCTTACGTTAGTTTGCTTAGTTTACTTAAAATTGCCAACTTAAGCTTAGCTAAAACTAGCTGGCTATAAAACTATTTAAGCATTTACAGCTTCTAAACAGATGGCTATCTGCAGTGAACTTTTATTAAAACCAAGCTAACATCACTTAGCCAAGTAAACAAAACAAAACATTCCTCATAGCTAACAGTTAGCTAGCTAGCAAACGTTAACGATAGTAAAAGTTACAGGTTTAAAAATAAGAAATTCTCAATTTCAAGCAAAACAAACTCTACAAGACATTTCCATGTATTTGCAGGTTATAACGTTTATTTAATTTGTGTTTGTAATTTGTTTTTTTCACTCACTTTTTAAGTTGTAGCTAGTTAGCTATCTAAAGTTGGCTAAAAGTTTCATCCTCTGCAAATTGAGGTTACGTTTCGGCCAGCGGTTATTGATATTTCCGGTCAATAATGAAATAAATTATTAAAAGCAGGATTTTAAGCAGACTAGTAAGAATATATTGTAAAATGACGCCAGAATTTGATGTTATAATAATGATTACAAGAATGGTACTAATTAGATACTGATCTGGTACTAATATTCTGGGGTAATTTTTGATTGATCTTTAATTTTGAAAAAATAAAAAGCAAAACCGGATGCTGTTCCTTAATGTGGCTTCTGACTATACTTATCCTCGAGCACATTACGTTTCTAAATATTTTTTTATTTTGTGGACAAATGTCTTAAGACTGTGACTACAATTCAAGATCTACAGTGTTTTAATCGTGCGGCATGAGTCTATCCATTCACTTTTTCAAAATCAACAATATGTAAACATAGATAGATAGCCTAAGCCACCTTAAGTATTTTTGTTTGTGCAATAGTCTCATAGGAAAGATATAGGCCTACAGCATTCTAAGAATATGTGAATAATCTCTCCCTTCCTCAAGGCATTCATAGAAAATGCTGTTAAGTGTAGCCAACAATGGCTCCCAAGGCCATGCAAATCACATCCATGCTGACTTTGTAGGCCAAAGTTGATATTTCAGAGAGTTGCCATGGTGGTATCCATGGAAACATCCTACACTGAACCCTGAGAGTTTAAGGTAACACCCACTCTCATTGTTTCCCTCTGCATATTCATAACTTCAGAAAAGCTATTGCAAATTGCTCTCATTAGTCCTCCATTTTATAGCTGTAAGTGTCTGCATCCAGAACCTGCCTTAGGCTACATTCCAAAGGCTATATAAATACCACTCACTCTCAGCAATACAATCATTTTGCAATGTTCACAACTGATTCTAGTGCCTGTTCATTTAACTTTATCAAGTTCCTTGATGCATGCATTTTATAGGGTGGAAACATAATTCCACAATTATATTTCCATGTCAAAGCTGACAAGGGGGTTAAATGAAGGGTTCTGGTTAAAATAAAATGGGGAATGAAGAGGAATTGAGTGTCCAAGGCTTCATAATAGACTGTTGGCCCATCCCTCACCAAATTCCTGCTTGTACTGTACTTACCTGTAGATATACTGTATATACTTACAACCTATTCAGCTTATATAGTGGTCAGGCGAGATGGAATTTCAAAAATGTTTTCATGTTATGTAAATAAAACACTTTAGACAGATCATTTATAATAAAGAAAGTGAACAACTTCACCAAGCTTAGATTGAAACCATTTTTTTATTGTTATGTTGGATTTTGCTTTAAGAGCCAGCGCCTCCCTTTGCAATGTGGTACAATTAATATCAGGCAACCTAAACACGTGTTTGCATGCAATGTATTTTCCCACATCATTTTTTATTTATTTAAAATGCATATTTAGATGTTGAACTGATTTTCGTATAACATGGTATAGTGATGGAATGAAATACTGCATAATGTAAGTGTTTAATTACAACAATCAAACGCCAGACTGTGGAACCCCTGAAAACGCAACTTTTTTGGGATGAACTTGATCTGAATACTGAGGTAGACTATGACTTGTTGTGTGGTTACTGATTTTACAACAACAAAATCACTAGTCTTCCAAAGTGTCCAAAACAAAAAACTCCTTCAGGTCGCCCGTTCTATCGGCATGGTTGAAATCTTCAATATCGTCATTCTGAGGGAAGGGAATGGAGGGCTCATCGTCAAGATCCTACCTTGTGAAACAGAAAATGGATTTGTTAATGTTAACTCAGAAAGGTATATTTGAGGATACTGTTACAAAGGGAACTGCACACAAACACATGACGGAGCGAAGGATTGCAACGACATGTAAGTCAACATATCTATTTAAATCCACACGTTGCAGGCAAATTGGACTTAACCAGGTTGTTGTTAGTCAAACAAGAAGTTACCTAATCAAATGTTTATAAAAAAAAAAAGATACATGATACTATGACTGCGGCTATTCTTGCTATTTAACGGTTTTGAGATGCAACAGTCAATCTGCCCTCACAAACCCTGTGTTGAAGCAGTTAATAATGTCAGGGCTCTAAATCCCAGTGCCCTTTCCCACTGAGTGGGCAGTAGGCCCACCAAATCCATAATATTCTCTTTCATTTCCACAGAATGTCACCTGTGTCCCTCTCCACTCAGTGCTTAGGAGGGACATAGTAAATTTTGCCAATTCACTTTAGGTTCAATAAAACCCATCAATGGAAAGGAATGGGGCTTGTAAATGCTTCACTTGCATCCTATGTATCTTGTAACCAAGATCTGAATATTGGGAAAAAAATAAGAGTACAACAGATACATTCTGTACGTGCATTTACTGCAAAGTACTGGTTTCTTTATCACCCCATGAACATTATTTCTACCCCTGATTAACGATTCATTTAGAGGCTGTTTCACCTTCGATAACAGAATCAGCAGTGGAAGAGTTGAGTCTGGGATTTCCAACATGGCAATGTAAAATAAAACGTATACAGAACATGAATGATTAGCAATTGATCTCAGCAGGTAGAGACCAGCTCTGTCTACCATTTTCTTAGACAGATAGGGATTGTGCCTAAACTGTCACAATGCCCCTGATATGGTATCGTTGGTTTTAGAAATTGAAATTAGCTTCTTCCTTTTCCTATCATAATTTTTCTATTCCCCAACAGAACAAAGTGAAACTCGGGTTCAGTATCACTGAGTATCAAACACAATGCCCCAACACTTATGTTACACTGACTGGCTTGGCAGTATGATGCCATGATTGGGTAACATATTCAGGTTACCATCCATGCCCCATTTATTTTGTATAAGGAACTGCATGGGTTAATACAAACAAAGGGGGTTAGAATTATATGGGAGGTTGCTTGCCTAAAGTGAACTAGACATGGTTAGGGAAAGAAGGGCGACTTGCTTCTCGTTGCCACCAAGTGGTAATGTATTACATTAGGTGTCCCACTGTGAGAAGGAAATTGACTTGTATCAAATACGTTTTCCCAATTAAATATATATTAGTTATAATGGGTCTGTCCGCTGGTGTGAATATAAGAGACTCTTTTTAAATAACAGAGCCTGTCTCTGCATCCATTTATATATTTACTAAGGACTTACAAGAAAAAGGCTGGAACATGTTCTCCTTATTTTTGTCCAGAGGTCTTGGTAGAAATAATAGGTGCAGCATGGAATGGTAATGTATTATTAAAGCAGGTTGAATTATGCTCTCCAGCTCAAACGAGGGTCTGTTCTTTATACAATTACAGCTATGAGACAAAGCACAGAGACAGAGAGGGGCTGGGAGTTGGGACCAATTCTGTTTTTTGAATAGAAACTACAGTCTAATGAGCAGATGTTACTATAACCGAGCGGATCCATGATTGAATTTGGGGGGGGGATTTTTTTTTCACATTTTAATATATAACACATTTTCTTTGGAATGACCTGGTAGTTGACTAGTCTAACACACGTACAGTAGCTAGAAAATAACAGTTACTGTGCGCGTGCATTGGTGCATCTTTGCTGTTTCACTTGTTCATCTGAGCATTCATGAAAACGTATAAAATTATTGAAAAACAATTAAGATGAACTGTATAGACCGCAGGATGTTGAGGATAATAGAACACTTAATGAAAAACTGCACTGATAGTGTATTTCTGCGTTTAAAAAAAATGTATTCATTTGGTCTAAGCATGTTTTCAAACAGTTCATACACATGAAGTATTTAATTTAACAACATTTTAGCTTGTATTAAAATGTATCTTTAAACTTTTGAAATGATAAGGAAAATGTATCCCTTTTGAGTTGCTGAATGTGACTTGACCCTGGCCCTGGTACAATATCATAACATACATTTCACTTTCAAAATATAGGTGGAAATCTCCTGACATTTTTAATAGAAAAATTCAGACGCTAACAAATTACATGAGCGAGTGCCTAGCATGGGAGCAAATGATAAAATGGACTCCCTGGGGCAAAACAATCAGGTGTAAAAAATCCTATTCCCTATTTTCCGAATGTGAGTGAAATGAGGATGAGGGGGACTTTAATTCAATAACTCAGAGTGAGAATAATCATGCCCTTAAGGTAGCTCTCTGCCTTCACCCTATAACTCCATTACTGTCTTGTCAAACAGGCTTGTCATCAGGGAACATGGCAGGAATTTCTTAAATGGCTTTTTATTCACCCCTCATTTCATCCGGCCTGTCTCTGCAGGTGCTGAGCGGTCCTGATTAGTGTAGAGACTTAGGACAGACTCCATCTCTGCTAACACCATACATTTATGTATACACACACTGATGCATGCACAGATTATTGTTGTAAGTATGTTCACATGCATAACACAATCATGGGACTTCGTCCCAACAAAGAATGTAATGGGCGTAGGCCCTATTATTGAAATGTGGAAAGACTGATGATGGCATATACCTTGTCAGTGGTTGACAGGGGACTTGGGGAAAATATTCTTTTCATAGTCGGTATGGACACACATTCTACACTCTACAGTAATCTGAGCTGAGCCCAAGGCTCTTGTGTGTAGAGCTCAAATTATTCTGACAGAGCGGCATAATATGCCGTACAAGATCAAATACAGTATGCATTTAGTATGAACATATTAGATGTTTGCATGAATACCTGCCAGAAGTGTGATGGCAGATCTGAGGTACCAGCAAAGCACCAGAGACATCACATGATGATTCGCTGCACTGACTGTTTTGACTGGAGCAGCTCTCAGCTTCTCTTTACTAGCCAAGCAGCACGTCTCCCACGAGGTCTCTGTTAAAAAAGGAGCACAGTTTGTTTTAGTGCCGGAAAAAAAAAGTGATATGGTTTAGAACTCCGTCCCATGTTCTTTTTTATCTTCATGCCTGTCAGTGTTCAAAATCACCACTTTAAAATAGCACAGAATCCCACTCCACATACAGGGTACTTTTTAGGTATAGATTGAAACAAATTAATATCTATCTTAATTTTAACATTACACCCCACCCCCACCCACACACACACACACACACACACACCTTGTTTCTCAATTAATTTCTCTGATGCTTTCAAGTTACATTTATCGAACCCACAGGTGTTTTTAATGTATCTAGCAAACCAGTTGCTGTAGATACATTCAATAAAATACAGCAGCTGGGAAAATCTTTGTTCACGCGGTGGTGAGAACATGAATTCTAAAGTTTCAAAAATCAAATCAAATAAATAAACGTTAAATCACATCAGCACACTGTCAAGAAATCCAATACATTGTATCCTCAGGCTAAACAGACTGTATTTTTCCTTATCAATTGAAGAGCAAATTAAATAAAACACCTGTGGGTCAATACACATTCAATTACAGTTCCCCTTTGTCTCCGAATATCTGCAGTTTGATCAAATTTACAGGAGAATCCAGCCAAAATAACATTTGGTAGATGTACAAGGACATAAATGGCAACTAGATAACATTATTAACCTGTGAGCCTGGCCCTGAATGTACAGTTTAATGTTCATGATTCTGGCCAGTGAGAGTGTGATTTCTTGTAAGGGGCTTCGGTCCAGGTGACCCTGTTAATGTAGAGGGGAAAGATCCATCTCCAACCCAGCAGCCGAGCTGCTGCTCCTGACAGTAAGCCAGCTGGAGCGCGGTGACTCACCACACACAGCCTTATCTCTGCAGGAGTGACTGGGGGTGGGGCTCACTGGCCTGGCCCCTAGCATTCTAGGGGTCCCCTGCAAACGGGGGGAGTCTGTGGCCCAGCCCAGTGGGGGATGGGTGGATGGAACAGGTAAGGGCTGATTTGAGGTGGAGGTAGCCAAGCTAAAAGCAGGTGTGAGTTTCCGAGGGGTAATTAAGGGCTAAAGGGTACGTAGAGTGAGAGAAAGGTGGAATGCCACGCAGTGAGGGCTGGAGTTGAAATGCGGAGGTGCATTGTAAATGTAGGACTTGGCTTGAGAGATGACGGCAATCGGTTGGAACTGGCGATCAAAATGGGGAGTGGGTGGATACGAGAAGGCTAATGGCAGGGTGATTGCTGGGTGTTAATATGATACATTTCAGTGTCAGTAAGTGTGTATTTGGTCCTGTGAGTCTTGGTGAGTCAGTACCCCCTCTGGGCAAGGAGCCACGCTGACTCTCGGCTCCTCCATCTGGACTCTGTTCTGCCACGTTTCTAGATCACCACTCTGACTACAGAGGCTGTCTCAGTCTGTCTGACTACCCAATCTCACAGCACCTTACCCGCCCTTCCACCACCTCACCCACCTCAACCAGGCCACTGCTAACACTTCGGTCATCATTACATTCTGCTTTGGAAAAATAGTGACGTTTTTTTTTACGGAATTAATAACTATCTTCTCTGAAGATAGATGAAAAGACATATTGATTGTTATTTAAAAAAATCAGACACTGCCGCTAAAAAGAAAAAAAGAGCATACAGTTCTTTTCCTCATTGGATAAATGAATTACACATTATATTTGACTGCAAGGCATTTGAGGATTTCTTTTCTTTTTGTACTTCAGTCTGCTTTCACACACATCTCCCTATCCCCACTATTTCCCATATCGGCCCCCTCCTGAGCCCTATCTACAGACTTCTCTGGGAGCCATGTTGTGGAGTCAGAAACCATCTTGTTCTGTGGGTCTCAGTTGGACCAGCGATGTGGCTTGCAGGGCTGATGAAAGATTCAGATGCCCTGGGTCAATTCAGTGGGGTCCATGGGGACCCAGAGCTGGCCTCATCAGCCAATAATGTGGGCCGGCAGCACTTCATATATATACCTCCCAGTCCCATGAAATGGCCTTTTCTCCTCCACCTTAACCCCCCACACACACACACAGAAGCACACATCAAAACAGGTGGAATTGTGTGTTGTGTGTGTTGTGTGTGTGTGTGTGTGTGTGTGTGTGTGTGTGTGTGTGTGTGTGTGTGTGTGTGTGTGTGTGTGTGTGTGTGTGTGTGTGTGTGTGTGTGTGTGTGTGTGTGTGTGTGTGAGAAAGTGTGTATTATACCCTGTGGTGCTTCAAAAGAGTAGCTTTTTCAGAGGCAGATCGCTCAAAAGCTGAGGCAGAATTTCACATTATGTGTATTTGGAAGCTGCAACCCTGCTTTTCATCTGTTTGGTTTCACAGAGACTATTTTTAGAGACTTTGCTTATCCGAGTATGTTAAAAACAAATACATTCAGTAAGATGGGCAATTAAAGATGTATGATATCAGATATTTTAGTTCTGTGACTGAGTTCTGAGTTTGTATTGGTAGACAAAAAGAGCCCATAGCTCGATGTGTAAGTGTGGGCTACAGTGCACTGGAGCTGTCCACAACTCAGGTGCTGAAAATATCACGACGACTTGTTGATTGCATTCAGACTTGTTTTAGTGTAAGAATTACAAATAGAATAAGAATGTTTTTTTTTGTTGTTACTATAGACATCTATAGAAAGCAACAAAAAAAAACCTTGTTCTTAAAAACAGTTGTTATTTTTCATTGCTTTAGCTTACCTTAGAGCAGCAAACCCTTCGCATTTCATTTTTACAAACAGCTTCAATTGCATATAGGCTACTGATAACCTGCTATCTTCTGGCAGATTTTTTTTTCAATTAGCAAGTAATTCTCTGCCTGGTCGAAACAGCATTATGACACGCACAAAATACGCGCGCACAAATTATCGAAAGTCTAAACAGTAATCAGCAGCAGCAATCAACAAATTCCAAAACGATAACGGTGAACACTATGCCGATATTATATACTTTGCTTACCTCCATAGATTATTTTGCACGCACTTGACGAAATCTTCATGGTCGTTGATCTGATGAATGTCTTTGACCATCAGTTTTAGTGTTACTGAAGGCTATTAGCCATCGATGCATATATTGTTCAATACTTTGTCTATGCCTCGATGTTAAAGACGCCGACTCGCTAGTTAAACTATCAAGAGAAGGACAGGAGCCTACCTTACTTTACTGTACATCTATTTGCTGTGTGTGATGATTGTGCTCTCTCAACCCTGCCGCTTTAAAGAGAAACCAGCTCGGTTCCCGATAGGTTGGCTGTCAAGCTCATGAATATTGGTGAAGTTGACGTAGAGGAAGATACCCTAGACTTTCATGACAAAAGTACCCCGGGTAGATTGGCCAGAATAATTTCTATAACCTCAGTTGATGTACCTCCTAACGAGGTGTGCTTACTGAACGGATGCAGAATAGGGTGTTTAATTTAAATAATTAGCTAAAAGCTAATTAATAAATGTTTATGACAACTGCATTTATCCTATATATATATATATATATATATATATATATATATATATATATATATATATATATATATATATATATATATATATATATATATATATATATATATATATATATATATATCTCAGTAATGAAGCCTCCCCATGCGATCCCCTTACACAGGATCCACTGCAGATAACCTGTTAAACACGCCAAAGGTTTATCCCGCTTTACAACCAATGTTAGGCAGAGCATTTGGCATTTTTATAATCAGGGGCTGATTTCAAAATACCTTAAAGAGGGATAAGTAACCCATCGGTTTCCCTTCAATGTTGTCATCTAATCAGAATTCTCACTACTTGGGCCATTACTTTCTGGTATATTCAACCAAGGAAAAATATGTCAACATAAATGATGTGCACATTTGTTCATATTTTGTTGTACAAGGTTAATCAATTTGAGAATTGCTTTCTTAAAGTTCTAAATATACTGTAGATACAGATCCGTAAAGCCTAATCGAAATAAAGCCTAATCGAAAATAAGATTTACATTTTAGAATTTGCCTTTCAAACACATATTATTTCAGAATGCATTTCTGAAGAAATATACGTCTTTGGAAACAAATCGATATGTATTGAATTGATTGGAAAAAATACATCATGATAGGTACCTTCACAGAAAAATGAGGGTCAACTCCATTTTTGGTACAGGGCAAGTGAGGGGATGAAAGAAAACATTTTTTCTTTTCTATTTTTGAAATGAGTAATTGTGAGGTTGGCTAAGACTCCTCAATCTTTGGTCTAAACCACCGACAATATTAACTTATTCTCCTATACTAGTATTTTATTATAATTCAACGTTTTATCCATTCTATAGTGAAACATCATTGTAACAATTCATTTGACTACCTGTCACTTGTAAGCAAGCTCAAAGTCAAAAATAAAGGATGTGGATCCCGGGGTTGTTTGGTTGCAGGGCACTGCCATTGTGTTTGGGGTTTAAGGTTTTACACCAAACTAAAGGTCATTAGCTGATGGGGCAGTTAGCTGGAAAAGAGGCACCTGTCGAGGGATCAGGGTTTCCTGTGTCCTGTTGCATACATGAGCAGATGCTGCCTCTCTGAAACACATTGGGAATTACCCATTCGCTGCTTAAGCAAACCTACCCTTTCTGCAGACAGGTGTATCCACTGATATGGACATCTGCTCTTGAGACCTTTGAACTGCATCTCTGCTTTCAAAGCAGCTAGTTAAGCCCTTATCAGCTCCACTGGGCTATCACTTGTTCGGTTTGAACTCTCAGAGCGCACAGAGAACACCAAAGATGTTGCTTCAAGCATTGGATTTGGGGCATAGCCGTTGTGACAAAGATGACTGGCGAAAGTGGTGCCAAATGAAGTCTGACATGGAGATCATGCAAATTGAGACAAAAGCACTTTAATAGGAAACAACCAGGCACAACCAAAAGCGTAGTCACCCAATCTGTCATGACACCCACACAACACCCTCGCAAACATGTTTTCTCCCGTTTTCCTTCTTTCGCTCTATTCCCTTCTCCTTCTCTCTCTTTCTCTTAGTCACACACACACACACACACACACACACACACACACACACACACACACACAAACACACTTACAAACCTTACATCTGAAAATATACTTTTGTAAACAATGGCACAAAGACAGAGGGCCCAATTAAACATTAACGCCTATCAATTAAGGTCTGGATGTCATTTCACACATATTTGCGGGTGTCTTAGCTGCATAAAAACTCAATTTGACAGAAGAAACATTACACATGAATAAATCTGCCAAAAGAGGGTAAGCAAACAAAATTACTCGTTCTTTCCCTCCCTCACACGCTGAGAGAATAACGTGTGTAATTTGAGGTGGGGCTGAGGCTAGAGTGCTATAGGAGTGGTGGTGGGGGGTGTCTCCTTCCCTTCCTGTTTCTCTCCCATCTCCCTCTCCCTCTCCCCTTTGTTTGGCACAGAGCCGTTTCCATAGCAACCTGCATTAGAGTAAAAAGCAACCAATATTTTTCCAAGCTGTTTGTCAGTGAGTGGCAGGCTTTCCTGGTTTAGCGTGAACAGGCTGAGGCTTTGGCTAGCAACAGAACCAGCACATGAAGTAAAACTGGGCCCGACAGATTGGGTGGGTGAATCAAAAACCACACCGCCGCTTTTATGCATTGCACATTACTCATGTGTTCTGGTAACAATAGGCTAGGCGCCATTAAAAAGACTACTTCAGAGGGTACATGGGACACTAATTGTTTGTAAACATATATCATTAAAATAGGAATTACAGAGACTATTAGGCTTATGGTTTTGGATTCAACATGATACATTTGGAAGCCACAAGGTTGGAACCCCATCAGTTTTGTTGTCATTACTGCATTCCTGAGTGCTGAACAATAAAAAGTATGAAATATTATTTGTGAATTGCGCAATTATTAAAAAAGATATTCTGAAGGAACTATTCAAGGTTACTGCATGGAAAACAGCCATGAATGCTACAGCTGGAGTACGTATTATTAAGTGGGCAAGCTCACTAAGCTCTATGGTATATCAGACAGATTTTCTTCAAATCAAAATTCCAAGAATGGCTTTTTTTATGAAGGGTCTCAAAAGATAACATTACCTAAACCCATATGCTTTTTGCAATGAAGAGTGACCTTTTCATTTGCCTCCTTCATAGACCCTCGGCCCTACCTGCATTTAATTTCATTTTCTAATATGCCTTTTAGAATGGCCTGCCCACCACTACATCTAACCAGCGCCAGAGGAACCACTTACCAAATGCTACCCCCTAAGTCCCAGCATCCTCCCTTCTGGTTCCCTGCAGAACAAAGAAGCCATTCAGACATGAGAGGCTGGTGAGAGCAACCAAATGGAGCTCAAGTAGACGCCGGCCTTCCTCCGTGCTAGCACAAGAGCATTCTGCTCTATGTCTACCGTAGTTCTCTAGTCGTCTCAAAATGTGTCCCAGGCTTCTGCTAAAAGCCAATCCGAGGAAGACTGGTCTAATTGCACTTTCAAGATATGACTAACAATATAGTAATGACAGTCACAGCAAAATGTATTGGAATACTGGCATTCTCCTCGTAAAAGACAGAAACAGATATAGTCATGTTGCTTTTTGTAAGTTCTAGGTATCTTCCGGTCAGAAAACTGCACATTGCAGTTCCGTTCAATAGAAGGAGAAAAATAATTACACTTCGTTTACCAAGAACTCGAATGTTCTATGCTTCTCTTTACACAGTCTATTTTAAATGTTAGCCTACAGCACTGTAGGCTGCTATCAAAGAAAATTATAAGTTTTAGAATGGCCATTCATGGAGTGGGGATAATTGGTGTTAGAACGATTATGCAGCACTCAAGGCCAGGCGTGCAGTCCTGCCTCCTGCTCCAAGCATTTTTCCATCTTCCAGCGGTTTAAAAAAAAAAAACATGTACCCAACCAAACCACACACCGTTGGAACATAGAAGAGGCTACGAGAACATGTTTGAGTGAGTTTAAATGCCCAATGTAATAGAATGCCACAATGGAATTTTGGACAAGGGTCTTCTATAGTTGCTGATAATTTTTTCATTAAGTTGTTTACAAAAAAAGAGGAAATAACTTGTTAAATTGAAGCGAAGCAAATGTTTGAGAATGGATTGAAAAAATATATACTTTCAGCTATGAATAACTTGCAGTCATTAGTAACTTTTGGGTGCAAAAATACAAAAAAAAAAATATCCACAGGATTTGCACATTTACCTTCCGGTGTTTCATTGAAGGCTTTTACCTGTTGGAATCCTTTCGAAACCCTGCAGAACCGAGTTCTTAATCTCCCGTCCTTGTTTTTCTTCTTTCTGTCTCTCATCGACTAAAAGAGAAAGAAAAGTGAGGTGTGAACCTACTGTAGCTTCCTGTGTGTGCTGCATGTGTGGGTTGGTGAGTAGGAGGGTGTTGGTTCACGTCTGGAGGGAAGGAACTCTTTTCTCCATTTGATATTTCACCTGAATGCTAGACCTATGATATGAACTGAAAAGCCCTACAGGACTCCCAATTTCAGACCAATGAATCACCCTGAGAAAGAACATGTGCAGGTACTTTATTGAAGAGTAAATTACAAGCAAGTTTCATGATTGGGCAGTCACTGTTTTTCCTTTCAAAATTGTTATGATAGCCTGAATACATTATATGCTAACCTGACAATATGGAGAATTTGAGATGGGATTTTCAATGTGTAGTTTGCTATGCTATCCATTTTGAAAGTATGAATCTGTCATTTTGATCCTATTTCCATTCCAGAGGTTGTTCTTTCTTATAAGCATTTGATTATCTTAACACACACCACTTCATACAAGGATTGTGTGTCATATCTTTTAAGAATTGTAAATGCAAAAATGATATTCAAGCAGTGGTGCATGATCCTGCATGGCTGTAAGTAAGTGAAGCCAAGCAAAACCAATAAAAGCAGAGTGAGCACCAAATTATGTCTGCTGTATTGGCAGGACAAAGTCTGTGAAACCATGCGTTTCAGACACAAATGCCATGTTAATTCTAATCAGAGCCACCTGTCAATGTGGTTGGTAATGTACCACTGACCTACTGTCTGTCCCCAATGCAGCCCTGCGCTCCTTACTCTAGTAGCTATCCAGTTCAGACTACTGTGTGTGTACGTGTGTACGTGTGTGTGTGTGTGTGTGTGTGTGTGTGTGTGTGTGTCTGTGTGTGTGTGTGTGTGTGTGTGTGTGTTCGTGCATGGGCGCTCGCGACTGCCCTGACCTTGGTTGTCATGGTGACGAGGCACAGAGTTATTCACTGCCTGCCTGGAAACTGAGTTCCTGCTAATTACCGTTGCCATGGTAACAAAGCACCTGATGTAATAGTAGGAAAGGGCAAGAATCTTAACCCTTTTCAGATGCCACCCTAAAATACATGTACTTTCTCAGGACCCTGTCTGGACAGGAACATGTGTTGTGCTGGAAAATGGATGATTGAATGAAGTGGTATGGTCATGATTTTGTATTTAGTAAAAAACAACAGAAAGACATCAACCGTCAGCCATGCAATTCAAAAAAGTATGAAAGAAACCAGAAGATATACCCATTCTTCACACCCCTATCAACACACTTAAGAGTGTACGAGGCTCAGACTAGACAATTCGTGATTTGTCTTGCATGCTTGCCTTTATCCGCAGTTATAAGTGAGATTTGAGCTCCGTCATAGGCTATGCCTCCACGAAGACAACTGTGTTATTACAGTATTTGATTTAATAAAAAATATGTTCACAGCAACTGTGTTGAAATTCTTCAGGAAAAAGTAAAGCCAACAACCAAAGACCAACCTTGAAACAAACATGAGAAAATGGAAAGAAACCCTCTGTACATCTGAACAGTATTTTTAAGGACTTTGTCATTCAACAAAGACTCCTGTCTTGTCAATCTTCAAATTACTGTAATAATTGGCTAATCACTAATCTTGGAATCTCTCAATAAAATAGCTAGGTATACAGTATATGCTGAGAGGAACCTGATCTGTTTTAATAAGAGAGATGGCATTTTACTGAGAGTGAGGTCCTTTTGGTCATGTGGAAAGTGTATTTATTTCCATGTATTTCCACTTTTTTCCCGACCTACGTGGCGACAGAAAGGCTGCTGTGCGTGGAGCAGGGGTGTCATTACTGATCGACACCTTCAGTTTTCCTCTGGTGTGATTTGGTCCTTAACCTTTGCGCAGGTCTTTCAGAACACACTAACAACTTGGATGGACTCGGACTCCCCAGTCAAGATGGTGTCCTCTCCCTAAAGACAGATAAGCGATGACAGAGGTTGAACGATTGTGTTTACAAGCTACTTGCATAGCTACCTACCTGCTGGAGCTTTTTATATTTTTAGTTTGTTGGTGCAACATACAAGGCAATTAAACGTACAAAAGCTGAGTTGTGATAAAGTACAATGAAGGTTTTCATTGCTTTATGCAATTAAATGTTGAAGAAAAAAAAATGTTTGGAGAAAAAATACAGCAATATTGTTTTTCAGCTTACGGGAACATTCCTCTGGGTTTAGAGATTAATAGAAAACAACAGGCTCACATCGCCCCTCTTATGCCGTCATATCTTCTCTGAACCATCAATCCATAGACATTGAGTGTGGAAGCATCAAGGCCCGGAGTGTACTGAGACTAGTCGTAACATGAAGACACATGGGTGACATCAGATCTGAGATTGAGTGCCATTTTCTGGTGGTCCGGGCTGTGAAAGTGGTGGTTGGACAGGGGGGTGGTGGTTTGGGGCGCGGGGAGGGGGGGGCGGGGGCGGGGGGGGACTGACTGTGGGCTCCTGTGGCTTGCAGCCATTGTGCACCTTATCACACGCTCAGTGTGACTTCATCTCAGCATTGGGGGGGCACATCCAGCTCGACCGACAGACTGGTAGGGGGTATGGCGTTGGTGAGAGTTTGTGTGTCTGCGAGTGTGTATGTGTGCTTGTGTGTTTGTGATATGGAATGGCGGGTGAGGATTGGGGCTGAGATTGTCAGCTGCTGCTGGTCCTGCAGATCATGTTCCCATACAGTTCTTTAGTGGATTCAGCAGTGATTATGAAAGGACAAATGTGGAGTATAGTGGTGTGGGGTCGAGATTCACACTCCATTTACTGAATCTAGCCTTTTTTCCAAATATTTTTCTCTGACTGTTTCTTTAAAAGCAGAAACATAGTTCTTAAGAGAATGTTCCCTCTTGCCCATCAGTAGGTTCTTCTTAACACAAGGCCATTCTTTATAACTCGCTGTTTTTCCTGTCTGCATCTCCATTGCTGCGTCTGACTCATTAGGCCTAGATGGCTAACCCTAGATGGCTAAACTACATTGTTGAAAAGACAACAAGTTAATCGATTTTTTTATTATACAAAACATTTAGCCATCGGTACAGATTCCTTTCGAGGCCCGTACTCTGGCCAGAGTCAACTAATTTGAGACTACTGGACTTGAGAGCCAGCCTCCAGTTGACATCTCCAACCGGTAATTAGTTGGTTACAATCCTGTCATTTGTTTTTTAAGTAAATGGATGTGAGTTTCAGGCTTAGGCTCAGACTCCCACTGTTGACGAACCTCAAATAGAACCAGAAATAGATGGAAAAGTGCGTGTCGCTGTTTTATTTTGGTCATTAAACAGAACATCACCAATCCATCAACATTGAATGCTGGACTCGAGTCTCATTTATTCTACGAGGCACTGTGCCCTGGCAGAAATGAGGGATAATCGGAGAGACATGAAGGCCTCGCCCTCACAGGTCTCTCTGTTCATTGCGCCCATTAAGGCATTCGAAGCAATCAAAGCGCAGATACAATTACTTTGAATATGATGTTGTTGAAAAAAACAGATGGCTCTACTTGCTTTAACGAGTGTGTGTTATTTCAGTGACTGAGCTCCAGTAATCACACAGACAAGCGCTCACCCACACTGCGACGGTAAATGTAAACAGCCACCTGTTTGAGTCCGATGACCTAATAAATGATGGAGGGAGGTAATAAGTGAGACAACATAGATGGCGTGCCCAGTCTGGTCAAAATAGGAAAGTGGCAGCCTCTCCTTCTGGCAGTACTGACCGGGAGATAAACACTGGGAACCAGAGGGCTTGGTCAAATGAGAAAGTATTGCATCAACTACCTAACCTCGAATTTAACATGGTTGCCAGTTTAGAATGACCCAGCAGTGGGCTTCATATTTCCCATTGTGAAACCAGTTCAGCGTTCAACTTGACAAGCTGGTTCTGTGTTGTCTGTTACTGCCCTCTAGTGGAATAAGTAATTATCATATTGATTTTCATAATTTATCAAGTCTCCAGTTGGTAAAGAGTCAAGTGAAGATTATGTAGATTTCATGCAAGATTAAGAATAACCAGAGGGACGGCTGTAGGGAGTGCAGGGGGGCCTACCCATGGTGATCCCCCACTTCAGAACCCCACTGGAGGCTGATGACATCTTTCCTGCAATCTAAATAATTGGGAGGGAATCTAACACTTGTCTTATCTTTTGCTGTTATATGCTTGGTAGTTGCAGTAGGGAACAAAGGCTTTAAAGTTTAAACCATTTCAATTTCTTGATTATGTGTCATTGTATGTTTGCAAGTGTGAGTTAAATAAACATGAAAAGTGTGTGTACACTTCTGCCTAACTCCTGAGATATTCTTTTTATCATGGATGACATTGATTATGATTCTCTTTTTCCAGGATCTTGAATTAGACCCATGTGATATACCCTCACAATTTGATGGTTCTCGTTTTGCTGAAAGCAGTGGAGGGTTTTCTTTCAGCTGACAGTGGGGGGCAGTCTTGTTCCATGAGTAATGGATGAGGACAACAGGGTTTGGGAACAAAACACTCTCGCACGCACTGTAATGATCTGTCTCTCACTCTGACACACACACACACACACACACACACACACACACACACACACACACACACACACACACACACACAACCACGCGAACTGTGACTTCTAAATGAATGCTGCAGATGTTGTGTTTAATATGGTTTCGCCTCCTCAGCTATTATTGAGTTAAAAATGGTATTGAATATGTGCTTGAGACAGTGAAGTGAAGGGAGAGTAGATGGTCATTCAGAGCTGAGGAACTGTGTGATTCTCCACAATCTGTTTACCTCACCTGAATGTGCTGACTGCCCTGGACTGGGCCCTCTGTGGCCACAGGCAGGCTTTTGTCCCCCCTGCACCATACAACCCATGCCTCCACAGTCCCCCCATTGTAACCGCTGGCTAATGCTGCAATGTCCGCGAGCCCCACCTCCCTCACCTGCACACCCACCTAGGCTGGGCAAGGGCCAGGCTGGCTCTGGCCGACTCCGACTGCGGAGTCTTGTTGCTGTCCACATCCGCCCAGCCCTCGGCCAGCAGACCTGGCCCCTACTCTGTTGCCTTTCTTTAAACTCCTGGCCAAGGCTGGGTATTCCCTTTCACAAGCACTCCCGCTGTCGGAGCCAGTCTTCAAAGCCAAGCAGGGTGGTTTCTTATCACTGCCGCGAAGCCAGACATAGCGGGGTATTGATTTCAGTCTGGTACCTACCGCTGGCACCCGGCTCTATCTGACCAGAGGGGCTAGACCACATCAGAGAGATACAGAGATATGAGGCCCAGACGGATCACATAGAAAGAGAGAAAAGGATGAGCAAGAACAAATGTAATAGAATAAGGTAAAATAAGGGGCCGAAATATAGAAGCCAAAGAGCATAGCTTTATTCCGGTTACCACAAGTCACTCCCCTGCCCGCAAGAGTTGCAACACACAGACACACTAAGGTAGGCATGGAGTGAGGGGATATAGGCAGTGAGGTAGAGACTGATGGGCAAGGGGAAGAGAGGGAAAGGGCCAAAAAAGGTCTGGGACTCTTTGGGAGTGAGTCATCACAAGGCCTGTATGGCTCCCAGGGGTGCAGACAACATGGGGACATGGGGCTATTCAAGCACACTCTAAACCCTTTTCCATGAAGTGTATGTGAGTGTGTGTGTGTGTGTGTGTGTGTGTGTGTGTGTGTGTGTGTGTGTGTGTGTGTGTGTGTGTGTGTGTGTGTGTGTGTGTGTGTGTGTGTGTGTTGGGGAGGGGTGCTCTCTTTCAGGGCAGGAGAAGAGATGTGAGAGTGGTTTTTGGTTCACTCGGCACCCCTCAGACGATGACTGACCGACTAGAATGAATCGCCTGCTATTCAGAACCCTCTATTCAGTTATCACTCTCTTTCTCCCTCTCCCTCACTGCTGCTTCTGTATATCTCTTCATCTTTACGCCTCTCTCGCTGGACAATCTCGTGTTTGGTTTGGTTTGTAGACCCCGTCTGTGGTCCCCCCCGGTGGGTGTCTGCCAGGGCCGGAAGCCCCCTCAGCGGCACCTCTCTCAGGCCCACAGAGTGACTCTGAGGTGGGGCTGGGCGCAGGGCTTTTCAGCCTGTTTGTGTCCACTGAGGCACACTGCCTGCCTCTGTGTGGCTGCACTCGGCTGGTTAACCCCTAGAGCACCTATGGATCTAAATCCGTAGCCATATACAGTACAATATAGCGAAAACATGCACATGTCTTTGCCTACAGCATAAAAGCTCTCCAGAAAATACACACAACAATACAGACCCAGAAATATCCGACACACATTTCTTTTGAAGCCTTTTACAGCTCAAAAAAGACATGTCTAATATGAGTGTTGACTGGTAACACCAGCCGCGTGTGCGTGGTGGGACCGAGGTGTTTTCCCATCGGACCGGATCATGGAGTGCAGAGCACACAGAGTGCTAGTGGGCCCACCAACAACACAGAGGTGAAACATTTCAACGGCCCGCTCTAAAAGCCACTCGACAACACCCGCTGCCAAATATCTACACCTCCTCCACAAACATCCAGCTCTGAAAGGACGGTGTGAACCTCGAGCCGTCGCCCTGTGTGTGGTGTGTATTCCCACGTGTGTTTGGGTGTGTGGTGGTAAGCTAATGGCATCTGGACATAGGCGCTCTTTGAGCGGAGCGTCTTTGGCTGAACAGCCGTTCTCTGTGCTGCCATTGCTGATGTCCTTTCCAGACCAGCGGTGCTCTCATACATCTCGGAGTACACATTACATTCGAGAAGAAAAAGAGGAAAGACAAGATTACGTTTATGTTGGTTTTATTGATGTGGAGTAGCGGTTTCCTTATAAATGGGAAGCAGACGACAGGGTTATAAACCCTAATAGCTCAGAATAAATATAAAACAGGATGGAGAAAAAGAGTAAAAAAGTAAAGGATCATGCTTGGGTGGCTTGACTGACTGTCACAAACTTAAAGTGGGCCTCCTAGATTCAGCAAAACAGCAACAGACCAGCTAGTATCTACGAGTACACTACTCTCTCGGTCTTGGGGAGGGCACTTACTGTATGTCAACTGTGAGTCAGGCAAGGCTACTCCCTGATGGAGGGGTCCTCCATTCATTCTATTTCCCCTCTCACGCTACCTCACATTGTAAAGCATTCTCTTCCTGCTATGGTGCTGCTCCTTTATTCTGGTCCCTGCACTGTCGGTCTGTAAACCCCTCATCTCGCTGCACGGTATAACATCCTCCATCCTTTTGGTGGCCCCAGTCTGGCTCGAGTCCTTGCGCCCTGCTCCCCTGCCATCCCACCCCTAGAAGTCATACTGGGAGACAAACATGGTGACCTTGGTGATGTACCGGCCCAGCTGGACTCGCTTCTCCAGCTCGCTCATCTCCACCTCGGCCTCCAGCGTGGCGGGGCCCTGCACGGGGCTCATCAGCATGAGCTGGCCCGTCAGCCGGTCGGAGCGCTCCACCGTGAAGTGGCGGCGCGCCTGCTTGCCTCCCAGCAGGGAGAAGCGCAGCGTGTCCCCCATGATGCGCAGGGCCGACACCCTGAACATGACCCGGGGCGCCGACAGGTTGGACACCACCGACAGGTAGTGGTAGGAGAAGGAGTTGGGGGCCTGGGAGCAGGCCTTGTTGTTCACGGGACAAGGGTTGCGCTCACAACGCCTGGGGATACGGAGAGGGAGGAAGGAGGGGAAAAGGAACAGGTTGAAAAGGGACGTTTCTGGATGACTTAAAAGATGTCATGCCGTGGTGGTCGGGAAATCAAAAACGTAAATGGTGTAATATTGGTCTGTTTACATTCTTTTCTTCGACCTTGTATTCAAAATGCCTCCATTGAGACATTTCAAGCAAATCCTTTATCTTGATCTGACAATATTGGTTGACGGTGAGTGTTCATGCTCACATAGGGGCGGTCTTCACATAGGTCGCGTTCCGAATGCGAGGGCAGTCAACACGCACACACTGGAACCCTCCGTAGGTGTTGATACACATCTGCTCGCGAGTGCAGTTGTTGTGTCTGGTGGCACACTCGTCAATGTCTGAGCAGCAGGGAGACAACAGAGGTTGGTTTTACGTGGGAGTTCGATGGAGACACACACTATATAATGTAGAAACACCAAGACCCAAAGATCCAATATCAAACATAGAGGAAACATTTACTAGTCATGCCTTACAAATACAAACAGCGGTTCTGACCAAATGTTTAGTCTAGTCCAATTGTACCACAGCATCACATGGTGAGGAGAGATAACGTTTGAAACAATAATGAGAAACATTCTTTCTAATTCTGCGCTGCACTAAAGCTATGAATATTCATTTAATTTCTCTTTGAGAATTTGTCATTTGGAATGAAAAGCGATAAGAGGATTGTACGTCTTTGTTTGAATAATTATTTCAGTCAGCTGTCACCTTTGCAGTTCCTGCCATCACGCGTGGCGTTGTATCCTGCAGGGCAGGTGCAGCGGTAGCCCCCAGGGGTGTTGGAACAGGAGTGCAAACACAGTCGGCCAGCCTGCCCATTGTGGAACAGCTCACACTCATCGATGTCTAGAATAGACATCCCCCCCCCCCACACACACACAAACAAATTACAGATGATAAAGCCTTCTTATTTCAGGGTTCTGTGTGTGTGTGTGTATCTACACAATATTTTCTGGCGTACCTGTGCATGTGCTGCTGTCCCTGCCAGAGATCGTGTACCCTGGTTCACAGGTGCAGTGGGTGGTGCCCTGGACCTGTTTGCAGCTCGACGGGCGGACGAATGGCCAAGCAGTTGCCGCAGGCAACGTGGTGGCAGCCGCCACAGGGGATGCAGCAGCAGAGGTGTTTGTTATGGTAACAAAAACTAAGGGATTGAGAGATGATGAGAAAGAGCGGAGAGATGGTAATAAATGAACATATTGGAGGATATACTGTTAGTGCACCATTTTTGGAACAATGATCGATAACATAAATTGCCTAAATGTACCCCATATGCTTAAGTAGTAATTTTGTAAGAGTGTCTGTAGCTTTAGAATGTGTAATGTGTAGTTTATCAAAGGAGGAGCTAAGTACACACAGATCCAGCAGTGTTGAGGACGGTCTACTAGAAAGGAAATAGATCTGTCACAGTCAAAGGACATTTAAACCTCCATGCCTCTATGTGTGGCTCTCAGCTACAGAGCCACACTGTACGCTGGAGGAGGGAAATTAAAACAAACAGGCAGAAACAGAGAAACAAAGCCAAACTGGGCTGCATTGATTCGAGGACCCTGCCTGGAGCACGGTGTGTGTACCCTCGCTACAGACCTAGCCAGATACTACAGCTATATTTGCACATCCATTGCCTATTAAATAATAACATTATATTATTATGATAACAGATAATTATTAATGATTAATCACAGTTTTGTATTGTATTGTTAAGAATTTGAATTTATACATTCTGCAGCGGGGGTTTGAGTTTGAATCTAAGCGTGTGTTGCCGTCAAAACCCATGGTACAATGTTTGTTCTCTACCCACATGTTGGCACAGGGCTCTGGCATGTGGCTCCTGCCCAGCCTTTGGTGCAGGTACAGGAGAACTGGTTCACCTCATCCACACATGTGCCACCGTTCATACAGGGGGAGGATGCACACTCGTTAATATCTGAAAGAAAGATTGGATGAGAGAGAGCGATAGAGAGAGCGATAGAGAGAGCGATAGAGAGAGAGAGAGAGAGAGAGAGAGAGAGAGAGAGAGAGAGAGAGAGAGAGAGAGAGAGAGAGAGAGAGAGAGAGAGAGAGAGAGAGAGAGAGAGAGAGAGAGAGAGAGAGAGAGAGAGAGAGAGAGAGAGAGAGAGAGAGAGAGAGAGAGAGAGAGAGAGAGAGAGAGAGAGAGAGAGAGAGAGAGAGAGAGAGAGAGGTGTAACCAGACTGGTGGGAACACCCCACCCCTCTTGGCCTGCAGGCCTTTGAAGTGTTATCTGAATTTTGGGATATCACTCAAGTCACTGCATTCAATGAGCCCCTGGATGGCCAAGAACGCACATACAAATGAAATAAGATCATGGGAAAATATGAGATGCTAGCATCCTATCTCTATACAGATCTTTTTTGGGGGTATTTATGAAGAGGAACAGAAAGGAGGGTTCACAACCAGGCTGGTGACAGAGCTGAGAGAGATTCCAGCAGATAAAAAGATGATTGACGGGGGTGGGGAAGTGGAGAGGAGAGAAGACGAGGGGGGACGAGGACAAGGGAGAAGGCGGAGAGGCTACATCTGCTGCAAGGCGGCCGGTATCTCACCGCGACACGTGGCCGTCTGGCCGCTCCAGCTCAGGCTCTCCTGACACACCCTGGTCTCAGAGCCCACCAGTTCATAGCCCACATCACACAGGAAGTGAGCCTCATGACCTGGCACCTGGGCCTTCCCCAACTTCCTGCCGTTGGCTGGTGCCTCCAGCTTTGGGCAGGTATCTGCAAAGAAGGAGAGGAGAGAATGGCATGCAAAAGGATTCGCTCTACCCCAATGGTTCCTCAGGGTCTCAGCATGTCTTGAGTATTATTTGTCCAACATACAGTTTCAAACATAATTTTTATTTCAAACTTAATCACAAATTTTGGTGTGTTTTTAGACGGTATACCCACCATTGTTGGCCTTGGTGGTTTGTTTGTTAGCTGCGCTCTGCAGCAGGTTGATTTTCTTCTTCAGGGTGCGTAGACTCTGCAAGTATGAGGCCTCATGTGTGCTGAGAAGCTTCTGAACTTGTTTCAGTGAACTCTGCACCTCCTGTCGACTGGGGCAGTCCTTCAGTGCAGGGAAAGGTCACAGGGGCAGAATAGTTCAAATATTTGTAGGCCTTAACTTAGACGTATACTGTAGACATATTTCTAAAAGCATATTTAATTTAAACGAATGTATAATATACACATCTAAATCATTCATCATTGATGATGGTCAGGCAGTTAAATATCCTATATATCAGCCTAAATTGCAGGGCTCATCACAAATCAGTAAGTATTGATCTAACGTACAGTACTTCTCCCAAAATGACCAGTAGGCCTCACCAAAACAAGTATTTCAAATATGACGGCATTTTGAACAATATGCAGAAAACATTGACAGATTCGTTTTGATTAATAAAGAAAACAGGGTCTGATAAAATAGTGGGGGGCTGTTTAAATTCAGGCATCCACCAGAAGATTGGCTGGTGGACCAAGATTTTCATTTACCACCCTGACAGAAATATGTATACTGTCTACACATACACGTACATATATTGAAAATGCGTTTTCTAAAATTGCTTTCGTGTGGAGAACTGGAATAAATCACAGCTAATAAGAACCTGTCACTACACTATTCCGGAAATCAAAGGGTGTTGTTTTTGAGCACCCTATGGCAGGCAGTCAGTGTGGTAAATGGTGAATGAAGTCATTCAGATCTGACATGACCCCTAAGGCTTCATGGCCTGCATGTGAACCAAGAGCAATGTGCTTATAAGGAAGGGAAAAGAGACGGCAGTGAATTTTGGAAGCCAGAGGAAGCTTGAGCATTACAAGAAAGATGTCACAGTATTCTTTAGTCTGACAATTGTGGTGTCATTGAAGATAGGCCGATGAGTGTAGCTATGAAATAAGAATATCTTTCCCAAAAGTATATTATATTCCACCCAGACACGCAGTGGAGCTCATAGCCACACTACTATCAATGAGAAATGAATATGTATGTATTCCACTTGAAACCTGGTCATTCAGAAATTTGCGATAATTGTTTTAGTCACACAGAATTGCCACCATCGCTCAGCTCCACCAGCTCTCCACTTCACACAAAATTGTCTCACTGATTCAATGGAATGAGGCTGCTGCAGTCAGTCTGAAAAAATCCTAATTACAAATTGTTATTTCATTTATGTCACTGTAGGTGCATTTTGAAATAGAAGAAAGGGAGGAATCAGTCATCTTTATCCAGCCTCCACTCCATGTCCAAAACGGGACATTTTGGGGTCAGCCAGTATGTCATAAACGCTCCCAGGCAAAATATCACCTGTGTTTCTGAGGGAACAGCCTCTACTCCCATTGGCTGAAATAGGTAGGGTGTGGCTGTGGCGTGTTTTCTTTCTACAAACTCTCCTTCTGTCGTTTAGCTCTTGCAGTCTTTCTGGTGCATGCTTTTCAGAAAGCCAATTAGTGTTCTCATCAGTCAGTAGTTACGTAAGGAGAGTCAATATTTGGTGGTCCTGTGAAAACACATGGCTGATTGGACCAGGACTGAGGTCTGGAGAGGCTTCAGCCAGGCTGGGGCTGTTTGGATGTTTGGAAACTAGCGATAACGTTTTCGTTTCTGCGGCCACTCACCGTTTCATGAATGAAGAACTGACATTATAATAACATTAATAACATGACATAATAACATTGTAATTACGTTATATCAAGGTGCTAGGGAAACATTCCCTAAATCTGGTTAATCGCTCATAATGTGCTGGGGTCGTCAAATAAAGAGCTGTGCAGAAGCATGAGTGTAGATGCTAACAGTAAAGTAAGGTCTTTGATTCTTTACATTCCTAATCATACTTTCTGCTGTATAGTATGCCTAATGACGAGCCAGCCTGTGAGTGTTCGACTGGTAATCATTGTTAACTACCTTCTTATTATTCAACATAGCCCAGGTCTGCTAAACAGGGAACAGCATTGACGTAATTTCAATACAGATACAGTGGAAACCACTATATTAAAAAAGAGGATTTTCTTTAAACACACACACAAGTATCAGGGCACAGTATTCTAGCAGTTTTGTTGGAAAACACATGTTTGATGTGTAAAGGCCTCATAGAACCTGTATATGTATTTGTCTTTTTCTTGGTCTTTTTTATATTGTCTAGTGCAAATCAGTTTTCTGACGTTTGTCTGACGTTTAGTGGTCTGGCATGTGTCTTGTACTGTGACAATGACAGCCACCCACGGTTCATGTAAAGATTGTTACTTCTACTAGAGAACATTATTGTCCTTCATAAGGCCCACCGCCAGACTGAAATGTGCACAAAGCTGTCTTTATAAAAGAGTGAAAGCATGCTCCTGAAAACCTCTTTTCAATATTTTTAGATGGGATCCACTGTTTTCTAAGACTGTTAGGCTCATTGACTGAGGTACTTTATTCTTAACTGGAACTTCTATTTTCTATTGCAATTAATCAAAAAACGTATCATACAATGCTCAACAATTGTCTCACACCAAATAGAACTACTCACCACTGTGCAGCATTTACTTTAAAGTTTAAAAACGATATGGAACTGACTTGTAGGTCAATAAAGGTTCTCGAGATCATATTATTTTTGTCTAGCATGTTTATTTAGGGTAACGTGAACAATGACAGCGTGGAACTACTGTGTTGCCCGTTTGACATCTTGTTACGGTGTCATGCATGCACAAGAAATACCACTCACCTGTCCAAATACATCATAGATAGGATAGAGACACAAGACCATGAACACAATTTGAGTCTTAATCATTTTCGGATGGCTAATGTAATTCCATATAACAGATTAGATTCCAATATTTGAGTTTGTTCTACTGAAGACACCAGCGTCGAAGTGAATTTCTTGTGAATAAAATCCCCTTATAAGCACCTAAGCGGAATTTGAGAGAAATGGTATTCATTCAGTCGTACGTTGGACATTCTGCCAAAAGGAAAGCTTTATGGAATGTAGGTTTTCCGTTGGAGAGCCAATCAGAGGAATACGACTTTCTAAAAACACTGTTGACCACATTTTACAGGGAAACACCGGGTTCACCCTCATCCCCCCAAAGTTTTTTGGAAGGTACTTCTTCAACAAATCAGATAAAATCATGAATTTGCGAACTGCTAGTCACACACTTACTTGTGTGAATTCAACCCACATCCCACATAAACCTTTTTTTTAATCGTGTACTATGACGTAAAAATCACCAGGATGAATGTATGTGTCCCTTATGTTATTTGCATGCAATGAACAGGACGAATGTCCATCAGGAAAGCTTATAAACGTGATGGTCGTCATATAAATCATTAGGAATCGAAACGTCGTATGTGAGATAATATTCCTCTAGGAGTGTTCCACCCCCTCTTGAGAACAGAAAGGTTGCGCCTTCTGCATGATTGAGAGTCAAACAACTATATTTTTTCCCCACTGTACAGCACATTATACATCAGGTATACACTGTTCAAACCTATAAGAGCATTGCATAGGGTTGAAGGGTTTGACTTGATTGTAAAAATATAGTTCTCCATACACTCACCTTCCACGCACAGCCCTTACTAATAATGTAAAAGTGGCCACTTCTACCCCATGCTCTAATTAAATTAGCGCATGCAGGAAGGGACTGCAGTCCCACTTGTTGAATAAGAACTATATTTTTATTAGTATTTAGATCACCTTCTGAAGTAAAATATGCAAGTAATTCTATTTCGAACTATTAGAATTCCTTAATTGCACTTTTTATAGGTTCCACGCAATCATAAAATGTAAAAAGAAAATTAAGGTACAAACTGAATGCAAATCAAGGAAAATAGACATTGAATAATTACTGTGTTTTAGTTTAAGTTCAATTTAGTTTTGTTCACATAACTGATACTTAAATAACTAGAACAATGTATTCCAAGGCATGATTTGTATAATTAAATTAAACACCTGTGGAGTCTAATCAGTTAAATTGTTTTTGTGCTTAATTACTTAAGATTGGTATCTTTATACCACAAGGACAGCACCAACTAGCCAATATATCAACAGCATATCTGAAATTGCAGCAACCTAAAACGTCAAGGTTTGTAAAGATGCCTGTGCCTCTGATTATTGTACTCACTGTGTTCTTTTATGAAATTATACTGATATTAAAGAAGCGCATCTATTTGGGTATGAGCCAATGAACACAACAAAAAGGATTAATGCAAAGGGTTGTGAGGTTTTTCTCAAGCTCTGTTGACACCTTACAGTCCTTCACACATGGTGCTCTTATGATACATCATTATTTCTGAGAGGATGTCACAACCAAATGCTCATCATCAGTTGAAAGAGAACTCTTTGCTCCACTCCAGCCCACCCCCAGCTTCTGTCTAAATCTCAGTTGGGTGAGTGATTAACTTCGATGATTGATATATTTAAGCCCTCTTATCTAAACTCTGCCTCTAAGCGCTGCCTCAGAACCACAACCCAAGCCGCATTAACCACACCCAATCTCACTCTTGTCTCTTGAGCTCAGGAAATGATTATAGACATGACTAAGCATTGTCATGAATTCCAATTGATGAGTAAGTAATATGACTCATACTAGACTTTGTGAATGAAAATTGTTGAAAATGTCCAGTCTGGTCTTTGGGGGGTCAAAGAGGGTCAAAAAGTATGCAGAGATGAATACTGATGACCAGTTTGTCCTGTTATTGCTGTAACAATCTGTACATGGTTGTTTTACAATGTAATACTACTTCAACTACTACTGCTGCTACTACTACTTCTAATAATAGTAACAATAATTATAATAATAAACAAGTCAAAATAACTCAATACATATTATATTAAAACTTTATACAATTTTTAAAATACAATTTTAATTGATCAAGGATTATTATGAAAATTATTAGCTAATTCGAATGATGGAAAAGGAATGAGTTAAATATCTAAATGGCGTTTTTACATGTCATAGTGATAGAGTTGGCAGAGTTCGTGTTTGTTGTGATGATCTGTAATTTGTTTCTGTACTGTGCTGATAAAAACGTGTTGTTTTCGATCCCCAAATAGTCCCTAATCTACCCTTTGTTCATGAACATTGTTGCCATTCAAGCAGAAAACTGTCATGTTTATAATTAATAACAATGACACCTAATTTGGGGATTATAGAGGTGGGTCAAGGGGGTTGGGGGGAATGGAAATGGTAGAGAAGGTTGTAGGCTCTGTTTCCAAGGTAATTCTGAATTCAACCTCTCTGCCATGATGACAGGGAGATCTTAAGTCTACTCTTTTTCTCATTATCCATCTATTGTAATGTAATATCTGTCCCTGTCTTTCTCTCTTTCAGGATATAATGTTACAGGAATTTATTGGGTGATGGGTATCTGTTCTCTCTCTGGGGTCAATCAAATTATCATTATTATTGTTACTAAAGTTGACAGATTATTATAATGTTAAGGGAGGATAAGTGGGGATAGGCAATTGAAATTAAAGTAACCTGCATTACCAAATATTTCATCCATTCATGTCTGTCAAAGGAGACTTAAGAACAGTTGTTGGGAGATAACATAAATAGCTTGAGTAGCATGATTCGGGTTAACTAATCACGCAGCCAATTAAGCCCAAACTATGCTGAGCTCTTGAGCGCTAACATTCATATCGTTTTTGAATGCTTGTCGCGTGTCAGCCGGAGTAGGCTACCGGTATACGGGACTGATGAGGCCATCAGTGTGAGCTTGAGTGAGAACAGTAGCAAAGAGTTGCGCGCCGAACGGGGGGAGTTCTGAACTGCAGAGGCGGGTGACAGAGCTTTTTTGCGGACAGTGAGTGGGACAAGTAAAACAGTTTGTCAATTGTTCACCAGAGGTATTTGGCACAGGGGTAGGCTAAGCCACTTCAGTAGCAATGGGGTATGCAATGGCTCCTTGCTTTAATTTGTTTCTGCTTGCGGTGATGTACCGGATTATTTGTTGTACGCAAGCGAACCGGATTATTACAAAGAAACTGGACGACTCGGATTCACCTGCTAACGGTAAGGAAGGTATTTAATGACTACTGTCCTGGTGCAAGAGTGGACGCGTTAAATATGACTATAAGCTGAAGTAGGCTTGCTACTCTACAAGAACTAAGGTAACAAGTATACTTTATATTAATGGTGCAACTTTGAATTAGTTTCAATAAACCTTAAACCAGGCTAAGATCACAATGAGGTTCAAAACCTCTTTTTCAAGTGAGACCGTGGCACTCGACCGGATGGAAATTACCAGCTACCATTTTAATAATTTGTCCCCCCCCCCCCCCCCCCCTATATCTACCTCACATTATTTATGTCCTGTATCAATACACATTTGCGCCCCTTCCCCCAATCCCCTTCACAATCCCACCCCCGCAGGACACTTGCATTCCGTTGCCATAGGTACTGGCCCAGCGGTAATATAATTGCGTGTCTCTTTTATTCCAGGGCTTGGGGTGAAGGAGCATTTTCAGATTGTTACGCAGCACAATAGACTGCGCAGCCGGGTCAACCCAATGGCAGCTAACATGCAGAAAATGGTTTGTGGCCTCTCCCCTCCCTTTCATGAGGCCCTTTTGGGTGTGTGAGGATGTGTGTGTCATTTTGCATATGCTTGTGTGTGTGTGTGTGTGTGTGTGTGTGTTTGTGTGTGTGCGTGTGCGTGTGTGTGTGTGTGTGTGTGTCTGCTTGTATCAGTGCATTCTTTATGCCTAACATTTATAACATCCAATACCCTCTAGTCCTAATTTAGAAAACTTGAGGTGCAGCCTCAGACAGGCCTTCCTAGATGGGCTAATCCACATGTGATTGCAAACCAAAGGAGCCCAGTCTGTCGCCCATCTCTCTCTGACCGGGCTAGCCCTGCCGTCATGCCAACCGGTGTAATAAAACACATCAGTGAGTTTCATGGCTGCTGCTGGACACCAAGGTCACCTGAAATAGAGCCCGTTCTGAAACCCCCCTCCTGAGCATATTCCCATGCTCCTGTTCCCTCCCCCATGTGTGAATGTGTGTGTTTGTTGGCATGCGTGTCTGTTTGTGTCTGCAAATGTGTGTGTGTGTTTGTGTGTTTGTGTGTTTGGGGGGGCATAAGAAAAAGAGACAGCAAGGAAGAGTGAAAGCAAAGAGAGAACCTGTTGGGTAGATTGATGTGAACTTTGATTGTGTCCTTTTTCATATGAGCAAACTGACGACAAACAAAGATGGGGAAACTGGAGATTTTTCAAGGTCTCCTCTACTGATAACCACACCAGTGTGCCAGTGGAGTTGAGTGTTTTGAAACAGTACACCAGACCTCATAGCTGGTGAGGTTTCTGGTGCTGATTCTGCTGGAGTCAACGACACCGTTTCTCCTTATGTGTATAGAAGACATTAGCTTGAGATTAGCTCCAGGAGGGTTTTATT